>CP125979.1:18703584-19303584 GCA_030063025.1 Avena longiglumis | reverse complement strand
TCTACACAAGTTCAAATGAGGCCGATATGAGACTAGATTTGCCCGCATATGGGCCCCATATTTAATTATTAGGTGAATCGGCAAAAGGCCCCAAACCACACAAATATGCAATGCAGTATGGCAATTCAACATGCAATAAGTTGTTATTATATTATGAAATTAGGGTTTCGGAAGGGGTTCGCACATCGAGGGGCCCGACGATCTTGGGTTCCGGTTCGGGTCGGTCTCGGGTCCGTGGTTCGCGGAATCGGTCTCGCGGGAACGTTCTCGGTAACGGGGTAGATCTTGTCGTGTCCGGGGGCAAGACTTGAGTCGGTGACGGGACGCATCGGGTTCGTTTTGGTCGGTGCCGTTCTTGTCGTCGTGTCGATCTTGTCGGTACCGCATCGCCGGTCTTGGTGTCCGGGAAGTACTTGGTGTATCCGAGATGAAGCGCTTAACGCTCCATGTGGCGATCTTGGCTCAACGACGATCTTGTCGCATCCGCAGCCGCCGGTTCATGTAGACGGTCATGGCGCCCGAGATGAAGAATCGGCGTCGGGGCTCTCGGCGCCGGAGCCGGGTCTTGGCGTGGTTTGCGTTCCATGTAGGAGGTCTTGGTGCTCCAGGCGGTGTCGCCCTCCGTATCGCGGGTCCTCGGCGTGGTTTCTCTCGGGTTCAAGCGCCGGTGGTCCTCTCGTGGCTCCATGCACCTCCTTCAGTGATCATCGGCGTTCGTGAGGAAGAACTTGAAGTCCGCGAGGAAGGTCTTGTCGGGGTTCTCGCTTTGGTGGTCGAGAGACGAACGGGTTCGTGACCGCTCGATCTTGTTGTCGGCATGCGGTTCTCGTAGTGCTCAACATCTCCGCATCGTGGTCGTGTCCCACCGCCCATCTTCATACTCATGTCACAGCAACAACACATCACTGCACCACATACTCGCCCATCCTCGTAGTCACCTACCCTTGCTGTCAGGTCATGGCGGGAGCGACGAGCTCGAAGACAACGCGATGGCGAGGCAGAGGCTCTAGGAGGCACTGCCCTTGATGTTTGGTGGCCGGAACGAGAACGTCCTCACGCAGGGCAGGGGCGACAGCGAGGCGGGCTGGGCGGCGGACGGCAAGCGCGGCCGGCGAGCACGGGGGTGAGCGGGGTCGCGCCGCGGCGGAGGAGGCGCACGGCGAGCGGGTCGGCGAGGCGGGGGCGTCGAGCTGAGGAGAGGCCGGCCGCGACGGGAGGCGAGGCTGGGCGATGGCTCCGGCGACGGGCGCCTGGGCAGGAAGGTGCTCGATCATGGGCGCGACCGACGGCATGGAGGCGAAGCTGGCTGGAGCAAAGGGGAAGGGCGCTGCGAGAGGAGAGGCAGGAGCGGAGTTCGCGGCGCTGGGCGGAGAAACTTGCAGAGGAGCAAGGCGGCGGAGCTCGGGGACGCGGAGGCGCGACGGGCTGCAGGGGATCGCGGGCGGCTCGATGGCGACGAGGCGGTGGCGTGGCGCAGAGGCGCGGGGCCAGAGCGAGCGGGCCGGCGCATGGTGGTGGCGGCGAGCGGGGTCGGTGAGGGTTCCTGCGCGGACGGCTTGGGGACTGGAGGAAGAAGGAGGGAGAACGGGCCAGGCCGGCGGGGTGCAGCCGAGGAGGCGGGTCGGCGGCCAGAGATGGAAGGGGAGAGGGCTGGAGGAGGAGCGGCGGCGGGTTGGGGAGCTGCGGAAGAGGATGCGGGAGATGTGCGCTGGTGGCCAAAGGCTGGGCAAGGTGGGACCACGACGCTGTGGGGATGCGGGGCTGTGGTGGTTGACTGGTTCAGGTGGGATCTGGGGGCGGGCAGGCGGTGGCCAGGTGGGTGTGGCCGCGTGTGGGGCTTGTGTGTGTGGTGGAAAGTGGAAGGGAGAAAGAGAGAAGAGGGTGGCTAGGTGTCGATAGTGGTTGGTGGGGTTTGGGAGGGGTGAGTTGGCATCCGCGATTGGCCGGGGTGAGGTGGAAGCTGGGGGTGGGTAGAGAGTTGGGTAGTTTTAGGATTTAGAGGCTGGTTTGGTGGACCGATTTTTAAACTGGGGGTGGTCGTTCGGGTCGGGACGGCCCGTTCGACTGCCCCCGCTAAAATAATTATAATTTTATTCGTTTTAATAACTCCGTTTGCAAACCGATAGCGGCAAAACAAAATATTCTGGGGACCCGGTGTTTGGCGTTTGAAATAAGATGGGGCGTTTGGGAAAAATTCGGGTGTTGCGAAAATAGTTTTGGCAAACAATGCATGATGATGACGATGCAATGCACAAATTCAACGCGATTTTCTAGTAGTGATTTTGCGGGATGCCACAACGAGATACGCCGAAGCTGCTCCAGTGACAAGGAGGCGAGGGCGGTCAGGGACGGCAGCGTCGGCCGACAGAGAGAGCCCACGGCGAGGAGCGGGCAGGGGCGTGTGGGGGCGTCGGCGTTCGTCGACCACCTTGTCGGCCGGTAGTGGGATCCAGCAGCGAGGGGCTGGGGCGGGCGGGAGTATTCGGACCGGGCCGGCGAAGAGGCGTGGGTGGCGGCGTCCTTCGACCACGATTGCGAGGGAGACAAGTAAGTGGGGATTTGGTCTGACCATTGTCCACCGTGCCCTTTGTTTTAGCAACTTCTCCACCGTGTCCTAAACCAGGCTCCACGTGCGCAAAACCACTGATTAGAACAACCTATACGGGTTTTGCGGGTAATTTTGTCCGGTTTTGGATAGTTAGAGGGGTTATTTGACCCAGATTAAACATAAGGGGGTTAGCATCCCAAAACCAATAGGTAGGGGGGTTATATGGACTTCTTTCACCAAACGTATAGGACCAAAACATCATCCTCGGTTATACTTTAGCTCCAACCCATCGATTTACGCTTTATTTCATATGGCAATCTTACACAAGATGGGGATAGACTAGATCGGTCACTCGATGCAGCAGCAGAACTGGTAGAGCGGCGGCACACACTGCCCTCCCTTAGGGTAACCTCCAGGCGACTTGCACCAGTTGTCACAGTCCGGTATGTCCTGGCATTTTCCCTGGCACACGTACCTGCCCTCTCCTGCACACGACATGCGCCCACAACACCAATTTCATCAAAACTCAAATGTACTAGTATGTCCAAGTGACCCAACTCAAAGACGAGTCAAATTATATATACTAGTAGCACTACAAAATGCACGAACCTGGGGTGAAAAGGAAGGCAGCACTGGCTAGCACAATCACGAGGAGCTTGAAGATGACGGAGAGAAAAGTCGCAGCCATCTCGTCGCCTTCTAGGTAGGTAGCTAGGTACGCGCACACTAGATGTGTTCTGGTATATGATGTGTTGATGGATTCTGGTACGAGTATGTTTATATACAGATGTTACATTGAGGAACATATGACTCAGCGATGAGAAGATATGTGTGATCTTATTAATTAGTACTTCTTTGTTTGGCATGATGTGCCTGCATTTATTGGCTTCAATCTATTTCCAAAAGAAAATTTAGTATTGGCTTCAATGAAGGCATGGACGACTATCAATTAGTACAGTACTACTAATTGATTATTAAGAAAAGGAGTGCACCTTTGCATAAAATGTGCTCTAGAATTATTACCTCGTGTCAAAAGCATGCGGCATCCGATTTCGTGGCGACAAATGGAGCGTTTTTGTTTGGCATCATCAAGGAGATAACTAATGGAGTAAAATCCATGGTTAGTAACTGAACTTGCTTAGCAAAGTTAATATGATCATCGTACACAGAAAATACGAGTTTACGTCACCGAACTCGCACTAGAGCTTCAGCCATGGCCACCGAGCGATACGTAGCGACGTATGCGATGACTAGGCGCTTAGTAGGACCCACTGTCAGCGTCACACTTGAATTGATGCTCACCGAACATGTACGAGAGCGTGAGCCATGGTCACCGAGTGATACATAGCTTAGAAGGGTTTTATTGTAAAATGATGGACGTATACTAAGCCCCTCGTTTCAACCGGACCCGTTCATTCCAACCTGCGCTGCTCCTCTGCCGTCGTTGTTCTAATCCTAAATCGACGGTGCTGGCTGCTCGCTACTGTCCTCCCAGAACGCACGGTCTGGTCAGAGTAATTTAACGAACAAATTGTCTTCGCGTGCGGCGGCCCGTACAATTGCCCGGCCTCCGTCCATTAAGATATCAAACCGATTAATCTAAAGAACTTGACTACTCCACGCACGTATCGTGCCCACACCAGGGTTCAGCATCCTCGGTAATCCTTCAATGCTATGTCCGTAGGACCGCTCTCTACCTCCACGCACTAACAATATGTTTGCTATAGTACTTTTGACTGCTAAATTATATTGGTCTGGTGTACAGTACTCCAAGGTTTATTTTATTGACTGATACAATATTTTATCAGCTTCTTACATACGACATATTTCGTCTGATATGCGTACGACGCTAGCTGGTAGCTTCCCACACGCGAGGTAATGGAGACAGAATCGATTGGTTTTTCTTTGAGCTGGGCCGTGATGTGGGTTCGGATTCGGTAACCATGTTTTTTACAAAGCAGCTAGGCCTTATCTCCCGGCGCTAAATCTTAACTGTTCTACTAATCCTTTTTTACTTTTTCTTTTTTTTGCGATTCAACCATATTTCATTCATTAATCAAAGGGATTACAGCCATTTTGCAGACATTTACCTAAAAAGGTGGAATATAGTTAATCCAAATACACCTTCTCCTAGAGCTAGACGCCTGCTTAGCACACAAGTGTGCAGCAACATTAGCCTCTCTCCTAATATACTTTAGCTGGAAAGACTCCATATTACTAGCATAACTCTAAATTTCAGACAAGATTGACGCAACTTCAGATCTGTTGCAATGCCGGTTGTTCCATAGCTTCACCACTTCACTCGCATCAGTTTTCACCTCAACACGAGATAGACCAAGAGCTGCTGCAAGTTGCACTCCATCCCTGACAGCCAGTGTTTCCACAACCAGGGAATTGGCAGCATATTCGTATCAGATGGCCTGACCTCGCACCAAGGTCCCTTCATGATTCCGTACCACCAGGCCGGATGAACCTTCTCCTGATTCTCGAATGAAGCTAGCATCGACGTTCAGTTTTAAAATACCAGAAACTGGTGGTTTCCACTTTGGTAAGGCAGTAGGTTGCTTTGTAGTCATCTTCCTACCTGAAATTGATAGGTCCATGGCAATATCAGCAGCCCACTTCACAGATTCAGCCACCGATCTCGCCTTCTCCCCATGTCGCCTGGCGTTTCGCTCAGATCACACAGCCCATCCTCCACATAAAATGATAGCAACATCACATGGTTCTACTTTACTACTATCAATTAAGTCAATCGCCCAAGTATTTGGGTGTAGTAAGGGAACCTTTACCGATGTTGTCAGTTTAATTTCTTCCCAGAATAACTTTGTCCATGTACATTCAAACGGGGCGTGGTGGATAGTCTCATCACAACCACAATCTTGGCAGAAACCAATATTTTCAATATGTCTTCTTCTCAAAACCGCTCGACACGGGATATAGCTTTTGATCACTCTCCACCAGAAATTCCTCACTTTGGGCGAAACGTTCAACTTCCAGAGCTTTTTCCAGTACGGTTGTCCAGCCCCGCCAGACCCATCGACTGGGTTTATAGCCCCACGGGCTTGTAACAGGGCTCTATAAGTAGACAGAACTGTGAAATTACCATGCTTCTCCAGATTCCATGCCCAAAAATCCTTTTTCAATCTTCCTGTTGGGATCTTCAATACGACGTGTGCATCAATTGATTCAAGATTAGTTTGTACAGCCTCCACATTCTAGGCTCCCGACATAGGATCCAATAGTTGTTGAACCATGATGACCTCCGAGTCAGGTTTCCTCACAATAGGTTTTAAACTTGGATTAGTAGCAATCCACGGATCATCCCAAATTCTAGTAGTTTCTCCATTCCCAATCCGTTTAATTAATCCCAGTTGTAAAGCTTCACGCCCATACAAAATAGCCCTCCACGTGTGGGAGGCATTTCTTCTATTTCCAGCTTTCATAAAATCACCATTGTGATAATATTTCCCTTTTAACACCCGAGCACACAGTGAATCTGGATTTGTAATCAATCTCCACCCTTGTTTTGCTAGCATAGCTTTGTTGAAGAGTAGGAAATCTTTAAAACCCATACCACCACATGACTTGGGAATAGCTAGATCATCCCATTTTACCCAATGCATCTTCCTCTTATCTTCATCCCCTCCCCACCAGAAACGAGCTATCACTGCTGTGATTTTCTTACAAAGCTTCTTAGAAAGCTTCAAACAGCTCATACAATAGGTTGGTATAGCTTGACAAATAGCCTTGATAAGAACTTCTCTCCCTGCACTGTTGAGCAGTCTTGGCGCCCAACCTGCTACCAGTTTCTTAATAGATGCCACAATATGCTCAAAATGTTCATCAGTTGATCGCCCTAGGGATGTTGGGAGCCCAAGGTACTTCTCAACCAATGCTTCCGTGGCAATTTCAGTACCATCATGCACTACAGTCTTCCCCTCATCATCGATATTAGCACTGAAAAAGATTGCCGATTTTTGCTTGTTAACCATTTGTCCGGATCCAAGACGATACAATTCCAGTATTTGGTGTAGCCGGTTAGCCCCCTCCATCGAGTCTTGTGTAAATACCAAGTTGTCATCAGCAAACAGAAGATGGGATATCCACGGACAATGGATTCCCACCCTGACTCCCCTTGATAGATGTCCTTCCCCATAATACTTCAGCATACTCGAAAATCCCTCCGCGCATATTAAGAAAAGATATGGCGAAATAGGGTCTCCTTGCCGAATCCCCCTAGATGGTTTGAATAATTCAGAAAAATTACCATTCACCCTCACCGAAAAGGTTACTGTCTCAACACAGCACATAACCCTTTCAATCCATTCGCTAGCAAAGCCCAACTTCGTCACAATAGGCCTTAAATAGGACCATTCAACACGGTCATAAGCCTTTGCCATGTCAAGTTTCACCGCACATGCTCCTGTCTTCCTCTTCAGATAATGAACACGTTCATACGCCAAAATAACATTATCTGAAATGAGCCTCCCGGCACAAATGCGCTATGTTCCTTCGAAATTATTTCATCCAGCAATGGTCTAAGTCGCAATGCCAACACTTTGGAGGCCAATTTATAAATCACATTACATAAAGAAATTGGCCTATATTGAGATAGATCCTGTGGGTTCTTTACCTTAGGAATAAGCACCAAGACCGTGGAATTAACCAATTCAGGCATATCTCCCCCATTCAGGAATTCTCTGACCGCATTGCAGATTGCCGTCTTCAATACATTCTAGTGTCAATATAAAAACCTGCTGTGAGACCATCTGGTCTAGGAGAACGGTCAGGGTGCATCATGAACAGCGCCTTTTCAATTTCAGCATCTAAGAACGGCGCACACAATTGAGCGTTCATCGAATCATCAACCTTTGGCAACACCCAATCAGTCACCAGCGCAGGATTAGTGCCTTCCTGCTCCGCAAAGAGGGTCTGGTAGAACCTCTTAGCCTCCATTTCCATTCCCTCTTGAGACGATACACCAGCACCCTCCGCAATCCGCAAGGATTTAATCCTATTCCTGCGAGATCTCTCCTTTGTTTTGGCATGAAAAAAGGATGTATTCCGGTCCCCTTCCGCTAACCATAAAGCCCTTGATCTTTGTTTTTCCAGTGATTCTTCCCTCACCAATAGCTCTGATATTTTACCTATCAAGCTGCTCTCCTCTCTTGACGGGCCACTACCAAGAGAGTGTGACCAGCCTCCACCTGCCCTCGTGCACTTTAATTGTTTTTTAACCGAACCAAACTCAGTTCTGCTCCAGTTAATTAGTTTTTGTCGTACCCCACCCAGTGCATCATATAGCTCCTGCATGTTTGTGGCTCCATCCTGCCAAGCTTCTTCTACGACCTGGGTATATCTATCATGCCGCGTCCATGCATTCTCAAACCGAAAAGGTTTACACATAGTACCATCTTCAATCCAATTCGACCTTTTTACCGGAATCACCAAAGCACTATGATCTGATTCACAACATTGGACAACATTAACAATAGTATTGTCAAAGCATTCCATAAATTTATCATCCCCCAGGGCTCTATCCAACCTCACCTTGATATTGCTACTCCCTTGTTGTTTGTTATCCCAAGTGTAAGGCAGGCCCTGGTATCCCAAGTCCTCAAACCCACATTCCTCAACAGCTTCTCGAAAACCTTCCATCATCCATTCTTGTCTTTCAATACCTCCAAACTGCTCGGTTTCATGAAGGATTTCATTGAAGTCTCCAGCACAAATCCATGGGTTGTTATACTCCCTTCTCAAGTACTTCAGTAAGTCCCAGCCCAACTTCCTCCTTGATCTCTTTGGATTACCATAGAATCCAGTAAACCTCCACTCTATGTCACCAAGATCCTCATTCTAGATTAACACATCAATGTGGTTATTACTGAAAGATTTTAGAGTGATCCTAGAGTCATTATTCCAATATAGACACAACCCTCCAGTTAAACCCACGCTTTTCACCCCAAAGGCATGTGAAAAGTCAAACTTCCATCTCAGATCTTGCGATCTCTTATCTGACATCTTGGTCTCCGAGAGAAAGACCAAACTGGGGCGATATGACCTCACAAGGTCACTCACTTCTCGAACTGTCTCAGGCCGCCCCGCACCTCGACAGTTCAGTTCCACAATATATGATGTTCTTGTGGACGTGGAAAAATGGATATCGAGCTCCATGGAGCTTTTTTTTTAATAAATTTTAAAAATATCATTTTAAGATTAAAAGAATCCGAGAAAAAAACAGCTAGACATCGGTAATATTGTTATCAACATGCAAAATGTTAACTCAAAATGCATTATCCCAAGTGCTAAAAAGTGCTCGTAGGCCTGTTAGCACTTTGGAGCCCTCGTTTCTCGTCCGCTCCGATGGCGTTGATCGCGTTGTATCGGCACATCCGTTCCGCATGGTTCCGACATCGAGCACATCTAGCATGTGGTGAGGATAAGCGACATTTCTATCTCCATTCTATTCCCCATCTCCGGCCAAAGCCCATGCCCCGGCGTCCGCGTCGGCACAAGTTCCTCCGCGTGTCGCCGCCATTTAGAGCCGCCACCTAGCTCTCCCTTGCAGCCATCCCCTACAAGCTCGCACCATCTGTGGCCTTCTCCGCCTCTGGACACACGATATCGTGCGCTGCCAGTAGCGGAGGATCGCCGTCCCCATGCCGCCCTTCTCATGTACTCATTCGCTCCCCCGACATGATGCTGGCAGGCGAGATGGCCGACTCCACCGCATGATGCATCTCCCTGTTCTCCCCGCTCCTCTGTCGAGGCGAAATCAGCGCGCTAATTTGGTGGGATCCCTTCGCCGGAGAGCGGCCGCTGAAGGGAATATGCCCTGAGAGGCAATAATAAAGTGTTTATTATGTGTATTGCAAGTATATGATAAATATTTATTTTGCATGCTATAATTATATTAATACGGAAACGTTAATACATGTGTGTTTAATAAATAAACAGAAAGTTCCTAGTTATGCCTCTCTCATAAACTAGCTCGTTGATTAACAAGATGATCACAGTTTCCTGATCATAGACATTGGATGTTGTTAATAACGAGATCACAACATTAGTGTAATGATGTGATAAACATTCATCCGAAGTATAGCATTACGATTAAAGTCATTGAGTTTATATTGCTATAAACAACTTACGAAGTGATCCTAATCCTTAGACTATGAGATCATGTCAATCACTAACAGTGAAAGGGTTTCTTGATGACATCAAACGTCACACCGTAACTGTGTGATTATAAAGATGGCTTCAAAACTACTAAAGTGTTATGTTGAGGCTCATGGATCAAGAGTGGAATTTGTTCATCCTAATGAAGGATAGATATACGCTGGGCCCTCTCGGTGATATCACATTGGTTAGCTTGCAAGCAAGTGATTTGATCATTAGAATGTTATATCACGAGAACGAGAAAAGAGTGCATGTCGGTAACGAGATCAAACTAGGTATGGAGATACCGATGATCAAATATCGAACATGTAATATATCATAAAACAAAGAGATTAAGATACTAGCGTAAAAGGTTCCAACGATCACAGGAAAGTCATCGTTGAATGTGTGGGAGTCAGTATGGATCTCCAGGTCCCGCTTCTGATTATTGATCGGAGAAGGGTCTCGATCATGTCCGCATTATTCGCGAACCGTATGGTGACACACTTAAGGGACACTGACATCCAATTGGAGCAAAAGTTTCATGCTGAACAGAATAACAAGCGCAGGAATTTATTTCACTAGATACCGAAACAGGATTTCGGGTGAAATTGCAGAAAGTGTTTTTGCATGTGAAATGGAATTCTAGCAAGGGGTTATATGTGAATGTTTGTCATTAAAGTAATTGACAAAATTCTGAATAAATAAAAAGAGTTTTATTTAATGAGAGTTTGCATTAAATTTGGTGGCAATTTAATAGCAATTTTGAGTGGGATTTTGAGTGGAGAAAATTGAAGAGGTTTTTGTGAGTGGAGTGTCCACCCACATGAATGAAGGAGGGGAGGGGGCAGCCCCCATGGTCGGCAGCCACCCCCTTGGGTGTCCCCTCCTCCTATAAAAGGCACCCTTCTTCCTCTCTCTCACTCACACCTCCTCGTGAAGGATCTCTCTCCCCCTCTAGAATTTATCCTCCATGGTCTCGGACTAGCGAGATACATGTTCCCAGTGGCTATTCGGCAAGAAAAGATTGTACTTTAGCTGCATCGCTGGAGCGAGGAGGCGGAGGTTGCTCGGTGTCTTATACGTGTGTGCGAGCACGGATGCGCTGCTGCTTTGCGGCTCTAGGACTTCCTCTCGATCTTGAGATCGGCAAGAGATCGTCTACGTCAACCACGAGTTCAACTCGTTAAGCTTTGTCGGTCTTCAAGGATATGTTCTCTACGGATATGCATCCGCCCGTTGTTTGTATCTAGTAGATAGTTCTTGGTACTTAGTTCCCATTGTAGGAATTTTTTTGTTTTCTATGTCGCGAACCCTTCAGCCGCGCGAGCGAGGGCGGGGAGCTCGGCGGTGGACACCGACCCCCGTTGGAGGAAAGGTAGCTCGGCAGTGGAGAGCGACATATGCGTGAGGTTGCAGGTTTTTTCAAGAATATTAAAATGTTCTAGTTAGTAATACCTTTATCCTTAATTATAAAATATTTTAGTAGGCTAAAATGCATACCAAAACATATAGTAGCAGCCATTCTGCAATTGCTACAACTGCGTGAAAATATTTTATAAAGGTGATTTTCATAAGAAACACAATTTGCAGAGACACACCAAAGGGTACGGTCAAAAAAAATACACACCAAAAAGGGCACGGTTTTTGGCTTGACTGGACGCAGAGGGTTAATTAACACGTCTCACCTTAATTAACGTGGGCTGTGCTGGGCTTGTACTTCGGCATAGGGCAGAAGATTAATTAATTGTGGACCCAAACGAAAAGTACCGCTGTGGAGAAGGGTTGTACAGAGATCGTATATACATTGTCGTACCTGAGCAATTCCGCTGAATTTAATGATACGATGACTAGTTTAAAAAAAAAACTTAGACGAATTCATATAAAAATCTTGTGTAGTTTTTTATTGCCATTCCAGCTTATTTCTTATACGTCAGCTACTACCTCTATACCGATTTGTTGGGCTAACATGGAGTTTAAGTAAAAAAATTAACTATAAAATTGGTCAACGCTGAATTATATATTAAAAAGTTATATCATTGAATTCATATTAAAAACTCTTTACAATGATATAGTTTCTGTGATATATGATTCATATTTTGTTGTTCAAATTTATATGCAAACATTTTTTTTGAACTTCATGTAAGCCCAACAAACCAGTATGAAGGAAGTTCCAAATGATGTGCAATAAGATGCTAGTGTGTTGTTGGCACGTACAACTAAAAAGAAATGATCGCCCGTTCAAAAAAAAAGAAATGACAGCAAAATCTACACAAGTCACAAGATTATTTATTTGGCAATGACTATCAGATTATTTACTAGCGACTGTCAGATTGTTTGCCGCTGGATTATTTGCCAATGACTAATAGTTTATTATGAATGAGTACTAGAATATTTTTTAAATACTACCCAAGACAACCAGATTATTTGCCAATGACTACCGAATTATTTGAGAATGACACCCAAATAATTGCGAACGACTACCAGATTATTTGCAAATGACTACCATATTATTGGCTAATGACTACCAAATATACTGTTTCAGAAAAAGGCTAAAGTATTTTTAATTTGGAACAAAGAGGGAGTATTAATTAGATATATTATGTAGTTAAAGACCATTAAAAAAGCCCAGTGCGCATCTATCACATACTGAAAACTTAAAAATGATGTTTGCATTGTAACCCAAGTGTCTAGACTCTATTGGAATTTAACTTATCATAAGAAATTGCCTTAGATGCTTGTATATATGCTTAGGAGAGTGAGGGTGTCGTGTCCTCGCTGCAGAAAGGGTTCTGAAAATGGCCCTGCATACAAACGATGCATGCGTGCTGATTGCTGAATAGTGTAAAATGTTACTATGCAAGATCGGTAGACTGTAGTGTTACAGCCGTGAGACTTTTGTTGCTTGCCTGTACGAAAGATCAAGTGCATCTAAATCGGCGAGATTTTTGTTGCTTACCTGTACGAAAGATCAAGTGCATCTAAATCGTTGTGCCTCTTAGGAGGGCTAGCTCGCTATTGTCCTGCGGCGGCACCATCGATTTAGGGTTAGAACGAAGGCAGCAGAGGAGCGGTGTGGGTCAGAACGAACGGATCAGGTTGGAACACGGGGCTTAGTACACGTTCACTATTTTGCAATAAAACCCTCCTAAGCTATGTATCACTCGGTGACCATGGCTGAGGCTTTCGTGCAAGTTCGGTGACCATCAGTTCAAGATGTATCGGATCTTGTGGTCATTGTAAATCGCCATGGAACCCCAAAACTATGGGTAATAACTTGTAAAAACGGCCATAAAACAAAAAAAAGATGAGTTTTTGGTCATAACTCTCAAACATGTATCGGGACTTACGGTCATTGTAAATCTCCCTAGAACGGGGCATAGCTTATGAAAACGGCCATCAAACGAGAAAATGACGAGTTTTTGGTCATAACTCTCAAACATGTATTTGGTCTTACGGTCATTGTAAATCTCCAACCTGTAGGCAATAGCTCACGGAAACGGCCTAGAAATGCAAAAACCTTTTTTGGTCATAACTCTCAAATAGTCATATGGTCTTACGGGCCACGCAAATCCCCATGGAGCCACAAAATTGTGGGCAATAGCTCATGAAAACGGCCATAAAACACGAAAACGACGAGTTTTTGGTCATGACTTTCAAACTTGTATCGGATCTTACGGTAGTCATAAATCGCAATGGAACTAAAAAATAGTGGGCTATAGCTCATGAAATTAGCCATAAACGAGAAAACGAAGAGTTTTTGATCTTAACTCTCAAACATGTATCGAGTCATATGGTCGTTGTAGATCTCCTTGGAACCCCAAAAGTGTGGGCAACTGAGAGTGCATAATTGCATCATGTTTTATATTATTATTTTGCATTGTAGTGGTAGGATCTTGGTATTTTACAGCGTTCGCATGCACTTTTTATGTTTATTTTCACCAGGATCAGATCAGATGATGGACACAATTCTTGGACCAGTTATATTGGAGTGAAAAGGATCCAAAAACAACATAAATTGCTTATTTGGAAAATATTAATAACACCAGAAGAAAACCCGAAGCAATTGGAGTATACAGAAGTTTTAACGACCAACTATACGGCGGGAAGAAATATTCCGGCCATATAGTTCCCGATGTATAGTTGGCGCCGACACCTCCTCCTCAAATAGTTTCATCCCGTGCAACTGGATCGAAGAGACGACATACAGAACACCCAGAAATCACAGAAACCTCACCTCCGGAAGGCATTTGGAGGGGGAACTCATCCACTGGGATCCATATTCGCCATGCGCAGATCCAGGAGGCTAAGGCATCGATCTTCATCATCAACAGCTGGATCACCACCATCTCCATCCATCCCATATATATCTTGTATAGATCTTGTTGTAATTTCCATACTCATTGTGGATCTATACAAATTTTATTCATCTATGATAGATTTCATTACTTTTGCCATGATGTTGATTGCCTCCATGTCTAAGTACATCATTAGTTCTTGGTTAGATGGAGAAACCCTAGCATGAGATTGAAATAAGATAAAGTTTATTATGATATCCATCGTTGTGACCATGTGTTAAATTGTCTTCATCTTGATGTTGGGAGAAGTCGACCTCTCAATATTTACCTCTTGTGGGGATTTGGTGGAGAGAACTACTTGTTGGTAGATGGAGGTGTCTAGAACTTCCAATGATTATAAATATGTTAGCACCCCTTACGTATCAACGTGGGAATCAAGGAAACTCACGAAATACTATCCATGCCATGGGATATATCCTGCGGGATTATGTCCCTTAATAGTGAAGTAATTCAATTGATGTTGATTGCTGTCTGCTGTGGTTATGAGGATAATTTATGCAGTGGTTGATGCCTAATTGTCTAAATACAGAGTTCCTCCCACACACATACATAATTGAGAATGTTCATGATAATAATCTTTACCTTAGCCTTTTATAATGTTAGTGGTGTATCTCTAATCCCTAAGAACAATTTTTCCCACTGAAGTTTCAAATCTCTTTTACATACACGATACTTATTTTCCATATTTAGTTTTGTTTACTTCACGCATTGTTCTCTTATACCAAAAACCGAAAACACCTTTTTACACAATACTCACATTTTATCTTGTCACTTAGAACTTTATTTAGCATTTCTATTTTAGGTATTTACTTCAAGAATACTTAGACTGAAGACTTCTGCTCCCTGTGGAATCGATATCTTTATTTTCAAACTAGTTACAACTGATATGTGCACTTGCAGTCATCATGTTATTTTATGGCGCCATTGCCGGGGAGCTAAGCTTTGTAGGTCTTTTAGTTTCTGCTTATTTACTTTGATTTTGTTAAGTTTTGTTTTGAGTTACAGGTTTCCACCAACATGATGGAGTTGAAGCATATGACTAGTGTTAACCCACTCAGCCACTTTGGAAAGCCCTATGATATCTATAAAAGCGATAACTCCAATGAGAAGACAATAGGGTTTGAAATAAATCCTCTACTACTTAGTATTTTACACAAGAAACAATTTACTGGAGATGAAGAAGATCTTAATCCATATGAGCATATTGCATGCTTCAAAGATATATGTGGCACGTTCCAATTAACGGGGTATACCACCAATGAGGTAAGGGTTAAACTTTTTAGCAAAACTTTGACAAGTATAGCTCTCTCATGGTATAGATCTGTACCCTTAGAAGCCACTACTACTTGGGATAATTTATCTTGTGAATTTCTATCCAAATATTATCCATTATCAAAATCTTTTGGAATTAGGCGTCTTATAATGAATTGGAGGAACCGTCCTAATGAAGGACTAGTAAGAGCCTATATAATGTTTAAGAATTTACTTAGTCAATGTCATCATCATGATTTGCCTGAATGGTATTTATTGCATATCTTTTATGGTGGTTTAATTGAACCTAGTAAAATTGAACTAGACTCTTGCGTGAGAGGAGCTTTTATGGATTTACCCACAACTAAAGCTTGGGCTTTACTTAATAGAATTCCCGATCATAGAGTTTCATGGAATTTTGGTCTAGGAAGTGAAGGAGGCACATAAATAGATTATGAATGTATTCATGACTATAATAAAAAGGGCCATGTTAATGAATTATCTAAAGAGCTTTATTTAGATTTAGATCTCGTGTTGCAAATTGTTAAAGCTTTTATAGAACACATCAAAGCTCCAAAAGAGGGTTCAACCAAGTATGATCCACCACCCGAACCAGAGAAGAAAATAGAAGTTAAAGCAACATTGGCCTCCCTACAACCAATGTACGAGATACCTTTCCCTAACACTACACAGAAGCATATTTTGGAATATAAACAGGTTAAAGCAGTACAGGAGAAGGAAGAAGAGGAAAGTGTGTCAATAATTGAAAAACATCTGGATGAAACCAAAGATGAAGAGGTAACCAAGGAAGCAATTATGGATATGTATGCACATTGTAACATAGTTAAACTTGATGAAGAGACTTCTATATTGGTCTTTCCTGCATATTTAAAGAAACCTCGTATTACGGTTTATTATATCTTGGCACCGAAGTTAATGTTATACCTTATGATTTTTATTTAGAAATAAAAGAAGAGTTATCACCGGCTACAATTGAAAATACTGATATGACAATTATGTTAGCCAATAAAAATCTTATAATTCCAATGGAGTAGTTGAAGATGCAACAGTCGCAATTTGAAATAAAAATCTTCCTATCGATTTTGTAGTTGTTGACATGCCAGCTGACACTCTTTGCCTATTTGGAAGAAACTTTTTGAGTGATGTAGGTGCCACAGTCGACTTCAAAAAGGAGGTTGTATCTCTTAAGCTTGGGAAAGCGGAAAAAGAATTCCACTTTTCCAACTTTAAAGATAAACCTCTACCTATACAAGAATAAGAGAAAGAAAAAACTATTGAGGAGATGGCAACTCTTTTCTTAAGTAATCAAGAAGAGGAAATAAATGAAGACTCAAATTGTGAAGAAATAATTATGGAGGAATAAACTCTAGAAGAATTAGAAAGTGAATTTGATTCATTTCCCATTTTAGAACCTCCAATTGATGAAGCTTTTGAAGAGCCAGAAAAGAGAGGGGATAAAGAATTACCAGCCGTAGAATTAAAAACTTTACCAGATAATCTTAAGTATAGATTCTTAGATGATACTAATAAATACCCTGTCATTATTAGTGCTAAACTTTCAAGGGAAGAAGAAGAACTCATGAAGGTACTAAAGGAGCACCGCAAGGCCTTTGGGTACTCAATGGACGATTTGAAGGGCATCAGTCCCATGATAACCGTCCATCGAATATTCATGGAGGAAAGTGCTAAACCAGTTGCAGAATTTAATAGAAGGCCAAAGCCTGAAATGAAGGAAGTGATAAGAAAAGAAATAGTACGCTACTGGATGCAGGTATAATTTATCCTATAAAATAAAGTGAATGGATAAGTCTTATTCATTGTGTTCCTAAGAAAAGCGGCTTTACTGTTGTTCCTAATGAAAACAATGAATTGATACCTACTAGGACTATTGTTGGACAAAGGATGTGCATAGATTTCAGAAAACTGAATAAGCAAACTAGGAAAGATCACTATCCTTTACCATTCATAGATTAAACTTTAGAAAGGTTAGCAAACCACACTTATTTTTGCTACTTGGACGGATACTCTAGTTTTTTCCAAATAGTTGTTCATCCTGATGACCAACTTAAAACAACTTTCATTAGTCCGTATGGTTTACATGCTTACCGATGCATGCCTTTTGGATTATGTAATGCTCCATCTATGTTTCAAAGATGCATGACTGCTATTTTCGCAGATTTTATAGAACTGATAATGGAAGTATTTATGGATGATTTTTCTATCTATGTAACTTCGTTTACTAGTTGCTTGAATAATCTCAATAGAATTTTGCAGTGTTGTGAAGAAACCAATCTTGTTCTAAACTGGGAGAAGTGTCATTTTATGGTCAAAGAAGGCATAGTCCTTGGACATAAAGTATTAGGCAAGGGTATTGAAGTAGATAGGACTAAAGTTGAAGCAATAGAGAGAATTCCACAACCAAGGGACATAAAAGGTATAAGAAGTTTTCTTGGTCATGTAGGTTTTTATAGAAGATTCATTAGAAATTTTTCTAGGATTTATAAACCTTTGACTAATCTGCTGCAAAAGGAGTAAGATTTAACTTTGATGATAAATGCCTTATCACCTTTGATAAACTTAAATATGCTTTATCTCATGTCCCTATTATTAAACCACCTATATGGGATTTGACTTTTGATTTAAGATGTGAAGCTAGTGACGATGTTGTATAAGTAACTCTGAGACAATACATAGGTCGCAGATTTAATATTATACATCATGCTAGTAGAACTATCAATAGTACTCAAAAGAATTATCCTAAGGAAGAAAGAGAACTCTTTGCTGTATTTTTCTCTTGTGATAAGTTTCGCTCTACTATTGTTGATGCAAAAGTAAGAGTTCGCACGGATCGTGATGGTTTAAAAAAACTCCATGAGAGAAAAAATCATAAGCCAAGACTGGTCCGTTGGATACTTTTACTTTAATAATTTGAGTTGCAGATTATGCAGAGACAGCAAAGGTAGTGGATGCAGCATCTATATTTGCCCAGCAAGACACCAATCTTATTGAGAGGGGCTTTAGTCCTGGTGATTTTCGTTTTCAAGAATTATTATATGAACTAACACCAAATCCTCCCAAGAAGAAGAATTCCTTCTTGTTGGAGGAGCTTGTCACTCCTGACTAAATAAACGGTAAGTGGAAGGTAAGTTTTCCAAGTCTAATAAATGATTTGTCTTCACAGTTTTTACTTCTAAAAATTTTGCCTTTAAATTCCTCTTGTTTTTCTAAAGTTTTTGAGGGGTTTCTCTAACTATACGGACGCAACTATACGGCCGGAGAAAATCTCTCGCCGTATAGTTGGTCGTTAAAGCTATAGTACCCCCTCGCAAAATAATTTTTTGGCCTCTGGAAACTATACGGCTGGAGAAAAGTATCCCTCCGTATAGTTGGTCGTCAAAGATTCTATATCATCGACATGTTTCCGTTCTTATTTACATCTAAAAATGCTTTGTCGGTTCCTAGTCGGTAATCTAACTGACATGGGTTCGAGATATTTGGAAATATCTGCCTGGAACCAACTATACGGGCCGTGACCGTATAGTTGGTCGTTACGGAGAAGGAATCCTCCAAATCCGTGATTTCTTTTCGTAATCTATTTGGATTATTTTCTTGGACGTGAATTTGGTGTTTCTCGCGAGTTTTACCGACCTCTGACCCCTCTTATATACTGCCATTGTGCCTCTCTCTAATCATAATCAGCAGGAACCAATCTACCTCTTGTTCATACAAAAGAACACACCACAAAGAGCAACTCAGATCCAAGCAGCCAGGGAGAGAGCTCCTATGGAGATCGGAAGCAATAGTGAGCTGAGAGATGAGATCAAGACCCTCCCTATGGAGTTCCTTGACACCGACAGAGAACGATGGAAGAAGGAGTTGAAGGCCCTCGAGCTGAAGATCGCTGAGATAGACAAGGAGGCGCGAGGGACACCCATGCATCTTCGGTTTCTGCGATTTTATCTTGATAAACTCGATGAAGATATCAAGCAGACCACCAAAGCAGGTTTTTCCATTAGTCTTAAGGCGATACAGACCCTCTAAAATAACAACGAGATCATTAAAGAACAGGTGAAAGTGATGGAGAAGAATAATCTCCTCTACATGTTGCACATCAAAGAACTGGAGGTCGTGAATCAATCCCTCAGTCTCAGGCTGTCCCGTGGAGATAAGATACCACGTGCCATGGCACCACAGTGCCCTGCAATAAAACACGATATCAAATAATTATGAGGGATTATTTGATCCCGCCTGGCTTGATTCCAAGCTTGGGGATATCTTTAAGAACTTGTAATCTATCTTATAAGTTTTTATTCTAGTTTTGCATTAGTTTGAGTTCATAAATAAAGTTTGCATTACTAGAATTCCCTTTAGAAATAGTTGATCCCTCTTATGAAATTCTGAGTTTATTATAATATATGGAGCATTATTGAGTTTGAGTCTGTCTTATTGGATATATGAATGGCTTGAGTATAATCTTACTTGCACTTGATGATAGCAATAGGAGTCTTTCACACCATTGGTATTAACGGAACATATAAAGATAATTTAATCAATATGTTGTAGGTCAATGATTTGATTTACAAAAAGGAGAGATTATCTAATTAATTAAGATGAGAAAGAAAATCCTTGAACAAAGTAGAAATTATAAGTGCTATCAAATAGAGTGAGAACAAGTTGAGGTAGAATACTCAAGTTATAAAGATGCTTCATATATATTTGGAATTTGGTAATTGAGATCGTTAAACTTTGAATTCCTACATGAAGTGGAATATATGGCTAGCTCCTTTGCACAACACTTAAACAAAAGTGTGAGCATGAATATATATATAGTAAAAGAAGATAAAGAAATATGAAGAAAAAGAGCGAATGTGCAAAGAGCAAATAGGCATATACCACTATATTGTAGTAAGAAAAAGAGATGTTTTGAGATTTTGAATCCCAAGTGAATATGTTAATCCTAAAACACTTGAGACTACCTCACTAACTCATTCGGTTGAACCGAATACTTTTACATCATGTTGAGAATAATCTTTTGTGAACTGTTAGTTGCTAAGGTGTGGAAGCCTGCTAATATTATTCGAATGGTTCGAGTAAGGTACTATTCATGAACTTATTTATATGTGCTCCTAAGTCGTCCACTATACAATAAAAGAATCGAAGCCAGAGGAAACAAGTGAAGCTGGATCAGCGATTCCTGTTCAGGTGGTTCCAAAACTAGAAACTATACCTCTACTCGCTATGCACAAAAAACCTTAGAAAATAAGTATAGTCTAGATCGTACTCATGAAACTCATATAAGAACAAGGTATGGAAATTCATCTTTACAGATCGGAGGAAGAGTAGGTTATTCAGCCCGAGACTCGAGATGATCGATCTTGAAATGATAAGAGAAGGACCCACCCCTATAAATAAACTATTCCAATGACTTTATTCGCTTACCCTGAGGCAACGCCTGTACTCGGCACATAGACCTGGCTTATGAGCAGTATTTGTCAGCCAAAGTAAGGTATACTTTATGATAAAAACATGTTGCAACTGCCTCATTTATTTTATCGACTCAGCTTCATGAATAGGAAGATCACATCCATTAAGCTAAACTTTCTCGGGACGAGCAAGAGTCTAATCTTGGGGAAGTTGATGAGTGCATAATTGCATCATGTTTTATATTATTATTTTGCATTGTAGTTGTAGGATCTTGGTATTTTATGGTGTTCGCACACACTTTTTATATTTATTTTCACCAAGATCAGATCAGATGATGAATACGATGGACACAATTCTTGGATCAATTATATTGGAGTGAAAAGGAGACAAAAACAACGCAAATTGCTTATTTGGAAAATATTAATAACAACAGAAGAAAACCCGAAGCAATTGGAGTATACAGAAGTTTTAACGACCAACTATACAGCCGGAAGAAATATTCTGGCCATATAGTTCCTGATGTATAGTTGGCGCCGACACCTCCTCCTCAAATAGTTTCATCCCGTGCAACTGGATCGAAGAGACGACATACAGAACACCCAGAAATCACCGAAACCTCACCTCCGGAAGGCATCTGGAGGGGGAACTCATCCACCGGGATCCATATTCGCCCTGCGCAGATCCAGGACGCTAAGGCATCGATATTCATCATCAACAGCTGGATCACCACCATCTCCATCCATCCCATCTACATCTTGTCTAGATCTTGTTGTAATTTTCGTACTCGTTGTGGATCTATACAAGTGTTATTCATCTATGATAGATTCCATTACTTTTGACATGATGTTGATTTCCTTCATGTATGAGTAGATCATTAGTTCTTGGGGAGATGTAGAAACCCTAGCATGAGATTGAAATAATATAAAGTTTATTATGATATTCATCACTGTGACCATGTGTTAGATTTTCTTCATATTGATGTTGGGAGAAGTCGACCTCTCAATATTTGCCTCTTGCGAGGACTTGATGGAGGGAACTACTTGTTGGTAGACGGAGGTGTGCTAGCACTTCCAATGACTATAAATCTGTTAGCACCCCTTAACTATCAACTTGGAAATCGAGGAAACTCACGAAACACTATCCATGCCATGGGATACGTCCTGCGGGATTATGTCCCTTAATAGCGCAGTAATTTAATTGATGTTGATTGTTGTCTACTATGGTTATGAGGATGATTTGTGCAGTGGTTGCTGCCTAATTGTCCAAATACAGAGTTTCTCACACATATACATAGTTGAGAATGTTCATGATAATAATCTTTATCTTAGATTTTTATAATGTTAGTGGTGTATCCGCTAATCTCTAAGAACGCTTTTCCCCACTGAAGTATCAAATATATTTTACATACGCGATACTTATTTTCTATATTCAGTTTTTTTTACTTTACGTATTGTTCTCTTATACCAAAAACCCAAAAACACATTTTTACACAATACTGGCATTTTATCTTGTCACTTAGAACTTTATTTAGCATTTCTATTTTAGGTATTTACTTCAAGAATTCTTAGACTTCAGACTCCTGCTCCCTATGGGATCGATATATTTATTTTTAAACTAGCTACAACCGATCTGTGCACTTGTAGTCATCAGCAATACCTCATGAAAACGACCATAAATCGCAAAAATGATGAGTTTTTGGACATATCTCTCAAACATGTATCGAGTCTTACGGGCCATGCAAATCTCCCTAAAGCCCTAAAACTGTGGGAAAAACCTCATGAAAACGGCCGTAAAACGCGAAAACGACGAGTTTTGGGTCATAACTCTCAAACATGTATGGGGTCTTATGGTCGTTGTAAATCGCTCTGTTACCTCAAAACTGTTGGCAATACCTCATGAAAATGGCCATAAAAGATAAAACAACGAGTTTTTGGTCGTAAATCTCAAACATGTATCGGGTCTTACAGCCATTGTAAATCACACTTGAACGCCAAAACCATAGGCAATAGCTCATGAAAATGGTTGTCCAACGCGAAAATGATGAATTTTTGGCCATATCTCAAACATGTATCTAGTCTTATGGGCCATACAAATTGGCCTGGAGACCCAAAATAGTGGGTAATAGCTCATGAAAATGATCGTAAAACGCGAAAATGATAAGTTTTTTGTCATAACTCTCAAACATATATTGTGTCTTACGGTCATTGTAAATCGCCCTGGTACCCCAAAACCGTGGGCAATAACTCATGAAAACAGCCATAAAATGAGAAAACGACGAGTTTTTGGCTGTAACTCTCAAACATGCATCGGGTCTTATGGTCATTGTAAATCTCCCTGGAACACCAAAACCATGGGCAATAGCTCATGAAAACAGTCGTTAAATGCGAAAATGACAAGTTTTTGGTCATATCTCTGAAACATGTATTGAGTTTTATGGGCTATGTAAATCGCCCTAGAGCACAAAAACCATGGGCAATAGCTCATGAAGATGGCCGTAAAATGCAAAAACGACGAGTGTTTTTGGTCATAACTCTAAAACATGTATTTGGTCTTAAGGTCATTGTAAATTACACTGGTACCCAAAACCTGTGGGCAATAGCTCATGAAAACAACCATAAAATAAGAAAACAACGAGTTTTTGGTCATAACTCTCAAACATGTACCGAGTCTTATGGTCATTAGAAATCTCTCTAGAACCCCAAAATCGTGGGTAATAGCTCATGAAAATGGTCGTCAAACGCAAAAACAATGAGTTTTCGGCCATACCTCTCAAACATGTAATGAGTCTTACAGGCTACGCAAATCTCCCCGGAGCACCAAAACCGTGAGCAATAGCTCATGAAAACGGTTATAAAACGTGAAAACGATGAGTTTTTGGTCATAACTCTCAAACATGTATCAAGTCTAACAGTCGTGGTAAATCACGCTGGTACCCACAAACCATGGGAAATAGCTCATGAAAATGGTCATCAAATGCAAAAACAACGAGTTTTTTGGTCAAATCGCTCAAACATGTATCGAGTCTTACGCGTCATGCAAATCGGCCTCGAGCCCCAAAACCGTGGGCAATAGCTCATAAAACGGCCGTAAAACACGAAAACGGTAAGTTTTGGTCTTAACTCTCAAACATGTATCGCGTCTTATGGTCATTATAAATTTCCCTGGTACCCCAAAACTGTGGGCAATAGCTCATGAAAATGGCCATAAAACAAGAAAACGACGAGTCTTTGGTCGTACCTCTCAAACATGCATCTGGTATTACGATCATTGTAAATCTCCCTGGAACGCCAAAACTATGAGCAGTAGCTCATGAAAACGGTTGTCAAACGTGAAAACGATGAGTTTTTGGTCATATCTCAAACATGTATCGAGTATTATGGGCCATGCAAATTGCCCTGGAGCGCAAAAACCATGGTCAATAGCTCATGCAAACGGTCGCAAAATACAAAAACAGTGAGTTATAGTGATAACTCTCAAAGATGTATCAGATCTTGTGGTCATTGTAAATCACCCTGGTACCCCAAAACTGTGGTTAATAACTCGTGAAAACAGCAATAAAAACGACAAGTTTTTGGTCTAACTCTCAAACATGTATCAAATCTTGCGGTCATTGTAAATCTCCCTGAAACGGGGCATAGCTCATGAAAACGGCTGTCAGACGCAAAAACGAGGAGTTTTTGGTCTTAACTCTTAAACATGTATCGAGTGTTACGTTCGTTGTAGCTCTCATTGGAACCCCAAAAGTATGGGCAATACCTCATGAAAACGACCATAAATCGCGAAAACATCGATTTTCGGACAAATCTCTCAAACATGTATGGGGTCTTATAGGCCATGCAAATCGTCCTAGAGCCTCAAAATTGTGGGCTAAAGCTCATGAAAATGGTCATAAAATGCGAAAACGACGAGTTTTGGGTCAAAACTCTCAAACATGTATCGAGTCTTACGGTTGTTGTCAATCGCTCTGGTACCCAAAAACCGTGGGCAATACCTCATGAAAATGGCCATAAACAAGAAAACGACGAGTTTTTGATCGTAAATCTCAAACATGTATTGGGTCTTATAGTCATTGTAAATCACAATTGAACGCCAAAACCATGGGAAATAGCTCATGAAAATGGTCGTCCAATGCGAAAACGATGAGTTTTTGGTCAAATCTCTCAAACATGTATCAAGTCTTACGGGCCATGCAAATCGGACTCGAGCCCCCCAAAACTATGGGCAATAGCTCATGAAAATGGTCGTAAAACGCGAAAACGTTATGTTTTTGGTCATAACTCTCAAACAAGTATCATGTTTGACAGTCGTGGTAAATCGCGCTGGTACCCAAAAATGTGGGAAATAGCTCTTGAAAACGGCTATAAAACGAGAACACGACAAGTTCTTTGTCGTAGTTCTCAAAAATGTATCGAGTCTTATGGTCATTGTAAATCTCCCTGGAATCCCAAAACTGTGGGCAGTAGCTCACGAAAATGGTCATCAAATGCGAAACGACGAGTTTTTTTGGTCAAATCTTTCAAACATGTATAGAGTCTTATGGACCATGCAAATCGGCCTGGAGCCCCAAAACTGTGGGCAATAGCTCATGAACATGGTCATAAAACACGAAAATAAAATTTCTGGTCATAGTCTCAAACATATATCGTGTCTTACGGTCATTGTAATTCACCCTGGTACCCCAAAATTGTGGGTAATAGCTCATGAAAATAGTTATAAAACCTAAAAATGATGAGTTTTTGGTCGTAAATCTAAAACATGCATCGAGTCTGATAGTCATTATAAATCTTGCTAGAACGCCAAAACCATGGGCGATAGCTCATGAAAAAAGTCATCAAACGCAAAAACGACGAGTTTTCTGTCATATCTCAAACATGTATCGATTCTTACGGGCCATGAAAATCTCCCTGGAGCACAGAAACCATGGCCAATAGCTCATGAAAATGGTCGCAAAACACAAAACTGACGAGTATTTGGTCATAACTCTCAAAGATGTATCGGACCTTGTGGTCGTTGTAAATCGCCCTGGTAACCCAAAACTATGGGTAATAACTCGTGAAAACGGACATAAAACAAAAAAAAGATGAGTTTTTGTCATAACTCTCAAACATGTATCAGGACTTATGGTCATTGTAAATCTCCCTAGAACGGGGCATATCTCATGAAAATAGCCATCAAACGAGAAAACGACGAATTTTTGGTCATAACTCTCAAACATGTATCTGGTCTTACGGTTGTTGTAAATCTCCAACCTATAGGCAACAGCTCACGAAAGTCGAAAACAGCCTAGAAATGCAAAAACCAGTTTTTGATCATAACTCTCAAATAGTTATCTAGTCTTACAGGCCACATGGAGCCAAAAAATTGTGGGCAATAGATCATGAAAACGGCCATAAAATGCGAAAACCACGAGTTTTTGTCATAACTCTCAAACTTGTATCTGGTCTTACGGTAGTCATAAATCACACTGGAAATAAAAAACCGTGGGCTATAGCTCATAAAAATAGCCATAAACGAGAAAACAACGAGTTTTTGGTCTTAACTCTCAAACATGTATCGAGTCTTACAGTCGTTGTAGATCTCCTTGGAACCCAAAAAGTGTGGACAATACCTCATGAAAACGACCATAAATCGCGAAAACTGTGAGTTTTTGGACATATTTCTCAAACATGTATCGGGTCTTACGGGCCATGTAAATCGCCCTAGAGCTCCAAAACTGTTGGCAAAAGCTCATGAAAACGGTCGTAAAACGCAAAAACGACGAGTTTTGGGTCATAATTGTCAAACATGTATCGGGTCTTATGGTCGTTGTAAATCGCTTTGGTACCCCAAAACCATGGGCAATACCTCATGAAAATGTCCATAAACGAGAAAACAACGAGTTTTTGGTCGTAAATCTCAAACATGTATCGGGTCTTATAGTCATTGTAATCACACTTGAACGCCAAAACCATGGGCAATAGCTCATGCAAATGGTCGTCCAACGCGTAAACGACGGGTTTTTGGTCATACTCAAACATGTATCGAGTCTTATGGGCCGTGCAAATATGCCTGGAGCCCCAATACCGTGGGCAATAGCTTATGAAAACGGTCATAAAACGCGAAAACGATACGTTTTTCGTCATAACTCTCAAACATATATCGTGTCCGATCATTGTAAATCGCCCTGCAACCCCAAAACTTTGAGCAATAGCTCATGAAAACGGCCTTAAAATGAGAAAACAACGAGTTTTTATTCGTAACTCTCAAACATGCATCGGGTCTTACAGTCATTGAAAATCTCCTTAGAATGCCAAAACCATGAGAAATAGCTCATGAAAACGCTCGTCAAATGCGAAAACGACGAGTTTTCAATCATATCTCTCAAACATGTATTGACACTTATGGGCTGTGCAAATCGCCCTAGAGTACAAAAACCATGGGCAATAACTCATGAAAACGGCCGTAAAACGCAAAAACGACGAGTTTTTGGTCATAACTCTAAAACATGTATCTGGTCTTACGGTCGTTGTAAATCGTGCTGGTACCCAAAAACTGTGGGCTGTAGCTTATGAAAACAGCCATAAAACAAGAAAACTACAAGTTTTTTGTGATAACTCTCAAACATGTATCGAGTCTTATGGTCATTGTAAATCTCCCTAGAACCTCAAAATCATGGCAATAGCTCATGAAAATGGCTGTCAAACGCAAAAACGACGAGTTTTCGATCATACCTCGCAAACATGTAATGAGTCTTGCGGGCTATGCAAATTGCCCCGGAGCACCAAAACAATGAGCAATAGCTCATGAAAACGGTCATAAATCGTGAAAACGACGAGTTTTTGGTCATAACTCTCAAACATGTATTAGGTCCGACAGTCATGGTAAATCGTGTTGGTACCCAAAACACCACAACAAAACCCATTGTATTGCAATATATACCTAGCAACGGCTTACGTATTTGTTGTGAGATTATATCCTAGATACACATACATACGTTGCAAGCTACACATGTTGTTTCCTATACATATACATATATCAAAATTTATAAGGGAACCTTTATGAGTCCAGCCCACTAAGCACAACACATTATGGACCCTTTAACAGCACCAACAATGAGACACACCCACGAACGCACGTCTACAACCGGCAGTCCCTCTTCTTGACTTCCCAAAACCTAGTCGCCTTTCACCTTTCCCCAGGGCGTCGCTCGGTCGTGGCGAGCTGTTACTGCTTCGCCAGTGACGGGGCTCACGATGCGACCTCCCACTCCTCGCTTCCAATTGATAGTGGATGATTCAATCACAAGTTCTTGTTCACTTTCCACTAGATCCCCTAAATCCAGCGCTCCCAATCGCAGCCAAGATTGATTTTGGATACACGACAATGCAGTGATTTCTGGGAAGTTCGCGACGGCGAGTTGAAGCACATGAGGCGTGGTGGAGTAAGATCACGATAGAGGTTCAGGCTACAGGTGAAATTTCTTTTATTCCCTATCAGTATCCCCAATACTTTTCTCTTGGCTTGACCCATGTCCACTATTTTTCCAGGATATTTGTGTATCTCATCCCATTCCTCTCGTTGGCCGCTCATGAGGTGCAGTTATATTTTTAAAACTAATTGGTTTGGTTCGATGCCATAGTAGGATTGCTGAATCTAGTTTGTTTTGTATCTCATGGCTTTCCAATGCTGGAACGGACAATACTGCTGCAGGTTTATCTGTACTTGGTAATGGCATGTGTCCATATCTTCCTTATGATTAACATGGTGCAAAAGGATCAACAACAGTGGCATTGTTGCTTCATTGCGTCGCACTGGATATTTGGAGTGTACCAAGGATATCAGGTACAGCTTTCATGGTGATTGCCAAGCACTCTATCCCATGTCTTTTCTACTCTCATATTCTTAGTGCATCGATCAGACAACAAATATGATAACTATTCCTTTTCTCCCATGATGGTATTGTGCTTGTGTTTCTCTTGATGCAAACTGTAGTAAATCAATGCACCGTGATTTATGTTCTGTCCCTATTCTTGAACTTGAACTACTCCTGTCATATTGTGATTGTGTTTCTCTTTATCAACACTTCTACTTATGGCCGTCAGATTAACTATTTTGCATTATGATATTGTGATTGACCATTCTATCAATTATTTCATCAATAATTCGGATCTCCTGCTAGATATATAGTAGAGTTAATCAAAAGATTTTGATCTTTTGTTTCATGGATTCATTCGGATCCTTCTTATCTTGTTTTTCTATATTTCCATCTATGTGGTAATTGTTGTGACTTGTTGATCTGATGAGCTATATTAAATGCAGAGGATAACAAAAATGTTGATTTACATGCTGACTTAGCTTTGGCATGCCACCAAGGTTAGTACACATGCAAATTTTTAAGCGAAGTCCTTACTAGAATTCACTATTAACGTTTGGAATCGTTTTTGCCACTTTGATACTTAAAATTAAATTTGTTACTGCAGGTCGCATACATCAGCGAGATTTGCTATTTGGATACCAGCTCTGGATAGTGAATATTAGAAAGAACATATATAGGCTAGGTAGAATATTATATTTTGATGCTAGATTGTAAATTGTGTAATCTTGAGACAATTTTCGTGCATGGAAAGTGGTTCCAAGAAGAAAATATCATATTTTGAGGCAAGAATGTAAATTATCTATTCTTCGGATGATTTTTGTGTATGGAATAATGTTATACTAATACATATTGAATTATACGTGATGCAATCCATCTTATTTTCTTATATGCGTGTGATGTGGCATCTCCCTTATGAACTATGTTCTCAAAAATATTTGTCGTCTTCTAGAGCGATCGATCCATTTAGTCTAGAAAATATTATTTTGCGAAATAGAATTTTCAATGTCTACAGGTTGACTCTACCAATACATATAATTGTTGCTTCGATTCTGTAGCTATTTTGCAACACATATACCAGTGGTTACCAACGCACGTATATGTGTTGCATTGTGCATTTGCAATGCCCAAAAATGCAACGCATTTTTATCCGTTGATATATCCCCTAGCAACACCTATATGGACATTTGGGGGTCCTCTTGTAGTGAAAACTGTGGACAATAGCTCATGAAAACGACCATAAAACAAGAAAACGAAAAGATTTTTGTCGTATTTCTCAAAAATGTATCAGGTCTTACAGTCATTGTAAATCTCTCTGAAATCCCCAAGCCGTGTGTAGTAGCTCATGAAAATGGTGATCAAATACGAAAACGACGATTTTTTTGGTCAAATCTCTCAAACATGTATCGAGTCTTGCATACCATGCAAATTGGCCTGGAGCCCCAAAACCGTGGGCAATAGCTCATGAAAACAGTCGTAAAACGCGAAAACGATAAGTTTTTGGTCATAACTCTCAAACATGTATCGTGTCTTATGGTCATTGTAAGTCGCCCTGGTACGCCAAAACTATGGATAATAGCTCATGAAAATGGACATAAAACGAGAAAACGACGAGTTTTGGTCGTAACTCTCAAACATGCATCTTGGTTTACGGTCATTGTAAATATTCCTAAAATGCCAAAACCGTGGGCAATAGCTCATGAAAACGGTCATCAAACGCGAAAACGACGAGTTTTTTGGTCATACCTCAAACATGTATCGAGTTTTACGGGCCATGCAAATTGCCCTGGAGCATAAAAATCATGGTCAATATCTCATGAAAACGGCCGCAAACACAAAAACAATGAATTCATATGAAAAAACTTGTGTAGTTTTATATTGCTATTCCTAGCTTATTTCTTATACGTCAGCTACCAAATGATGTGCAATAAGATGTTAGCGTGTTGTTGGCACGTACAGCTAAAAAGAAATGACTGTCCGTTCAAAAAAAGAAATGACCGCAAAATCAACACAAGTCACAAGATTATTTATTTGCCAATGACTATCAGATTAATTGCTAGCGACTGTCGGATTGTTTGCCGCTAGATTATTTGCGAATGACTACCAGATTATTTAGGGATGACTAATAGTTTATTGTGAATGAGTACCATAATATTTTTTAACTACTACCCAAGACAACCAGATTATTTGCTAATGACTACCGAATTATTTGAGAATGACACCCGGATTAATTGCGAACGACTACCAGATTATTTGCAAATGACTACCAGATTATTCGCTAATAACTACCAAATATACAGTTTCAGAAAAATGCTAAAATATTTTTAATTTGGAACATATAGGGAGTATTAGATATATTATGTAGTTAAACAGACGATTAAAAAAGCCCAGTGCGCACCTATCACTTATTGAAAACTTAAAAATGATGTTTGCATTGTAATCCAAGTGTCTAGAATCTATTGGAATTTAACTTATCATAAAAAATGACTTAGATGCTAGTATATATGCTTGGGAGAGTGAGGGTGTCATGTCCTTGCGGCAGAAAGGTTTCTGAAAATGGCCCTCAATACAAATGCATGCATGTGTGTTGATTGTTGAACAGTGTAAAAAGTTACTATGCAAGATCGGTAGACTATAGCATTACATCTGTGAGATTTTTCTTGCTTGCCTATACGAAATACCAAGTGCATCTAAATCAGAGATATTTTTGTTGCTTGCCTGTACAAAAGACCAAGTGCTTCTAAATCGTTGCGCATCTTGGGAGGGCTAGCTCGCCACTGTCCTACGGCGGCGGCGCCGATTATGGTTAGAACGACGGCAGCAGAGGAGCGGGGCGGATCGGAACGAAAGGATCTTGTTAGAACACAAGGCTTAGTACACGTCCACCATTTTGCAATAAAATCCTCCTAAGCTACGTATCACTCGGTGACCATGGTTGATGCTTTCGTGCAAGTTTGGTGACCATCAATTCAAGTGTGACGCTAAAGTGGGTCCCACTAAGCGCCTAGTCACCGCATACACCGCTAAGTATCACTCGTTTGTAACACTCCAGCATTTAGGAACCAACGAAGGGTTAGGAATCTGAGCATTTGCATGCATTCATTTGTAAAAATCAGGATAAATTTTTTGCCAAACAAAAATCTAAGGAGATCTGAATTTCTTTCACTATCTAGAAGTAGATTTATCTCTTTATAGTGATTGCTATAAATTTTGACATGATCTTTAGGAATTTAATAATTTTGGGAAAACAATTTGAAATTTAAATAATTTAGAAAAGATTTGAAAATTAGAAGTGATTAGTATTAAGTTGTTTTCTAAAATGATTTAGTAGTTTTGTTTGAATATGTTATAAGTATTAAGCAATTATGAGAATTGAAAATAATACAACAAAGTAAATTAAATAAGAAAGGAATTATTATTTATTTTCCTGATTCCATTACAATAATACAAACAAAGATATATATTAAACAAAAGTATTACAGAAACAAGTTACAATAAATGGAAACTTTATTAAATAAAAGAATATTATTACAAAAGATTCTTTACAAAGGAATAAATGAAAGATTACAAAATAAGATCAAAACCTAGACTATTTATCTACTCCTACACTAAATATTGATCTTCGAAGTCTTTGTCCCTGCAAAAATAAAAATAAAATCAAAGAGAAACATGATGTTATTTGGTTAATATTACTCTTAGTAGAAAATCGTGAAGTGCATTGTTCATGTTTACATCATTGAGTAAATAAAAGGAACAAGTTTCACCAATGTGTAACATCTATTCTTCCATGTTAAACAAGCTTTAGAACAACATCATCAACCAAGGTAAAGGGGCAAGTTTCACCATAGCAGTAGGTAGTAAAAGGTTAAACAGTGAAAAGAATTCACTTGATCTGATCCAAAGGAAGAAAACAGTGAAGCAGCATACTCACCTAAATGCATGTTGTGTGTTGTCAACACAGCAGCAGCGGATTAATACTCTCAAAAGGGATGGCATAGCCGTAGTACAGCTGCTGGCCATTTCATATCACCACCAAACTCTCAAGAACACAACCAAGAACACCACACATCTTGACAAATATCCAATAAATCCACCAGCTAATCCACACATCAAACCAACTAGATCATCCATAATATGGTAACCTAAGGAGGGGTGGTGTAGGAGGACAGCAAGGTCAAGCAGCAGTTCATATGAGAAAGGAGGAGTAGGACAAGTACCAGGAGGAGCAGGAAAAGTACCAGGAGGTGCATGACAAGGTCCAAGAAGTGATCACCACTCCAGGATCAAGCCAGCAAGAACAAACAGCACAGCAACTTCACCAACAACAGTTGTGTGGTGAGTTTATACAAAACCATCACATGATTGATCTTATCCATTTCATTAGAACATGTGTTGTTCTATATATAATCTTCTCAGAAAAACACCCAAGTGAGGTGTATATCCATCCTAGAAGAAAGATAAATAGCCAATAGTAAACCTTTACAAGTATAACCAAGATCTCAGCCTTTGCATCACTCATCTTGGATAAAACTCTCTAGTTTTATAACTAGATACAAAAGAATCCTTGAATGATCATTTCTAGGCACATCCTATGGGTGGTAGCACCTCAGAAATGATTACATTTTATAATTTCATCTTAAACAATAAGGATCCACCATACTATCCTTACAAAAGCCTATCAAATCATTTTCCTAAACACTGTAGGAATCATACCTAGGAATTATCCATCATTGGATATTTAAGAGAGGAGGCAGCAGGTAAAAACCTTTGTTTCTACCTAGCAAATTCTTAGACCAGCATCATAGACACAAGGGTCTATCTACTATAGCTCTATAGATAATAGAAATATTTCAAAGCTTACAAGTTAAGCCAATCCAAAGTAGAGCTCATGAAAAGACTAGCAAAGGATAGGAAGTGTGTACCAATCAATTGATGGTGTCACAATAACCTGCTTAATAAGAAATCCAAGTAAATAGGCTACATAGCCTAATCCTCTCATACTTAATCATTTTCCTGAGATAAACAATTAGGAATCATTTTGTCAGTTATACATTCTATCATCTAAAATTATTAGAGAACCATTGGAGTATATAACCAACTCCAATTCCCTCACATCATAACATGTCAACACAGACCAGTACATAAAAATTCAGTTAACGGCTACTTACAGAATCATTGTAAACACCAAGCTCACAGCACAACAGTGAACTTTACACGACTAGAATTAATAGGTAACCACCTCAAAGCAACATGATATCAAGGGATGAACCCTAACACAGAGGGATAAACCCTAGAATAATGGACAATCACAATTAGGGTTCATGTGTTGCAAGCACACAAAGGCCAGCATGGTAGGATAGAGAACAAGAGAGGGAAAAGGGGAAGAACTCACCTGAGGTCCTCGCTGTAATTAGAAGAGGAAGCAGAACGACTGACGAACGCACACACGGTGACACGGGGAGCACCCGGAGGCGCTGCAACCCGCGCCAACCGCAAGCACGGTGGCTACAGGAACACGATCAGCAATGGTGGCACCACAGGGCCACCAGAGCATAGAAGCAGCACCACAGAGACGGTGGAGAACTGAATCGCCGGCAACCACCGAACCCTAGGTTTCGGGGTGGAGGTGCCATGGTTAGGAGAGGGACCTGGCAACAAATCGAGCGGGACTAATAGACGAAGCATCATTGACTGTCTCGTCTCGCACCACGATAGCGGCCGGAGTGGCTTGAGGAGGCCGGAATCGCACGGCGACGGCGGTAGCAACACATCGCCACTTTGAAATGTGAGAGTTTACTTCCATTTAAGGTTACCATTACTTCCAAACGCCATTACTTCCATTTAAGGTTACCATGAAGTGGAGAAATACAGTACCCAATACAAGTCAATTCCTTACTCTGAAACATGAGAGTTTACGAATTTCGAGGACGAAGTTTATTTTAAGGGGGGAGTCTGTAACATCCCAGGATTAGCACCTATAATTATAGAGGACACATGTTTGTGCATTGCATTCATGCATAAGAAAATCCGGAGAATTTTCGCGCAAAACTAAAGAAACTATAGAGGGATCGATATCTCTCTTGTTCCGATAGAAACATCAGAGCAAGTGCGATGGATTTCGACATGACCTCTACCGTACTTCTGTGTTTAAGGGGAAAGTAATTCAATTTGAATACTCAAAAGATATATTTGAATTATAAAAGAATAGGTAGAAGGAAAAATAAATGAATTACAATAATACAGAAATAATTGAATTCTTATTTATAAATAGGATATAAATATTTACGAGTGCTAAGTTACATTAAGAAAGAAGACATTTACTTTATTATTATCATATACATAATCTTACAAGAATAAGAAACAAATACTATTTATAATTATTACCATAAGAATATTCTACAATATTTATTGAATATTAACATGAGTGAAGAATAAAACTTTACTTTAACAAAAAGAATACCTTAATACAAAAATATCATTAGTCAATATTAAAACATTCTACATTTCACAAAGGAAAGAGAAAATTACAAAAATAATGAAAGGGAGAGTTCTAAACTATATTTCCTAAACTAAACTTTTGGTATCTGCTCATCTTCTTTGTACCTACAAAACAAATAAATAAAAGATAAAAACAAAGAGAGGGGTTAATGTTAGTAATTTTGCTCTCAGTATGGCAATGAAATGCATTGCTATTCACATCATTGAGCATATTTAAATAGGGGCAAGTTTCACCAAAAGAATATATGTTCTTATCAGAATGTTTTGCCTCAGAACAACCTCATTGGCAGTGGACAAAAGAGGCAAGTTTCACCTTGAAAGAATAGTAAAGGAATCCATTCCACTTGGCAACACAAATAAAGCCAAACTTGAGATAATAACAACTAGCTGAGTTGATCCATCCCAATAAATATCCCACTATTGAAACTTGAACCCCAGGGGTCCCATTTGATAGCAGCACAGTCACATCATGCAAGTGATGTGTTGTCGACACAAGAAGCATTCACATGGAGCACATAAAGGGAGAGCACACTCACCAGTACCACTGGTTAGCACATCAACAATCTCCTTACCCCTTTTTTGTACATCACACTCAAGAACAAATTGCTCTCATAAAACCACAAGACTCACCCAGATCACCACCACATCCCTAACTTTGGTTGCTCAGTGGAGCCATCCAGGAGCTAGGACAAGGAGGAGATCAAGATTAGCAGCAGCTTGATGAGAAGCAGGTTGTGGGTAGCAGGGAAGTTATAGAAACTCAAGAAGATCAAGATCTCCAGCAGCTGATCAAGAGCAAGTAGGATATCTACAACAGTCCATAAGCCACTCACCAACATCAGGTAAAAATCATCAGAACCAACTACTGGATCATGTAGTAACTATTCTTGTATCTCACACCCAAATCTGGAAATACCAGTCCTTATCAACTCAACAGAGCTAATCATATAGGGAGAGGAGCTCTCAGTTGGCATATAATTGCTATGCCAGATCATCCTAGAGCTAAAGAGAATCCATCCATACAACTCCATAATTAATCCACCAAACCAGCCTCAGCCTTTTGCATCCTTGGCAATTGCCCATTACTTTATTTTTGCCAACCAAGCTTTACAGAAATCATGTAGAAGGATCTATATTGTTGTGCATCCTCTAGGGAGGTACCACAACAGCATAGCCTAGCTACAATAGCCACAAAATTTGTACACAGAGACTATCCAAATCTGTTGCAAGGAAACAATTATATATGATCATGTGCAACACAAGTAAAGCCTCAGACTTGGCATCATTGGCAAGGACATGGACCAACATTCTATAAATAAAAGTATAGCAAATCATAAAAATGATCTATGTTGATGTCTTCACTCTCAAAGAGGTTTCACAACAGCACAGTCATATTACAGAAGCTAACTTTTTAAGCAACAATGGCAATCCAATTAACACATATCATTCTCCTAGTAGAAAAATCTAGGAATCAAATATGTACATTCTTTTACTGTTAATAAGGCATGAAGTCAGATCCTTTTCCCAGGCTCCAAATCAGTATCAAAGTTACAACCATCATTCTAGTGTATCATCAGGCATTGTTCCTAAGAATCAAGCACATATAACTCCACAACCATCTTTACCAATTATAAAGTTTCAGAAACCCAAATTGGTCCTACAAGGCAGTACCAGACCAAGCCAAGTATGAGTCCCACAAGTTTCTAATGGATGCTCACAGCAGACTGCAGTAGGTGAGATAAGCATGCAACCAAAACCATATGATCCATTGGATCATATCATTAACAGGGTGGATAGGAGTAATATCACTACTATTCCTAGATAATTCCACAACAAGTTATAGCACCAATTCCAGCAGTACATAACTTATGATTGTGTAAGCCACACAAGTAGTGCAAACAGCACAGGTTATCTAGCATGGAGCCAATACCAAACAATTCCACAAGAAAACTAGATCAAAACCAAGTAATATTGGATCGTCTCAACAACCAGCCAAACCTCATATAAGAATAAATTCATTATCCTGTAGTCACAAACCAGCACCATCCACTATCCAATACAAATAGATAAACTTACAAGCCAAATTCAGTGAGCAAGCTATGTAGCAAAGCGACTATAGTGTATCATGAACCAAAGTGAGGAACCCAAATTAGGGTTCATACTGAGAGAGAGTGGGATAGAGAAAAACTTACCCGATTGGCCTCGCACAGCAAGAAGAGGAAGTAGACGGTGGTGACATAGAGGTGATGAGAGCCAGGGCGGCGGCACAAGGAGCACCTAAAGGCGCTGCAACCCGCGCCTACGCCGCAATCAAGACAACCGAGGAGAAGCACGGCGGTGCTGGACATCACCACACCGGCAAAACACCTGCTCGTCACCGCAAGCGGCTGTGGCCAACGACCACGAACACATCACCACCAGGCCCTCTCCGCATCACCAGGGAACCACCACAAACCAACGAAGGTAACATCAACCTTTAGAGCCTTGGGCAGTAAGAACCCTAGAACCAGATAATTGAAGGGGGCGAGATCAATAGGGCGTCATTCACAAATCGAATTGGAGGGATGAGTAGGTCTGATATGGGCGGAGCTAGGGTGGCTGGCGGCGGTGGCCGCAGCAACCGGTGTGTGCCGGGATTTGGCGAGCGGCGGCAGTGGGCGCCGCAGAGGGGAGGCTCGGGTTTGTCCCAGGAGCAAGATGTGAGCGAGAAGGGTGAAAGGGTCGGGGTCGTGTTGACCCCGAGCCAGGGCTGGGTTGGGTCGGGCCGTTCTTGTTACCAACCAAACAAACAAAAATAAAAAAGGGGCATAAGATAAAGCTAGAATAAAGTAATGACCAAAACACCCCTGAACACTATTTTATATCTAGAAAAATGTAGGAAAAATCCTATAAATATATTTAATACATCTAAATGCTTATAAGAATAATATCCACCTAAGAAAAATATAACCATATTTATTTAAGGTTAATAAAATGTAGATAAACATTAACAACCTTAAATGACTAAATGAAATTTAATAAATTCAGAAAAAATTCCTAAAAAAAATAAAAATCACTTTCATGCATACAAATAAATCTCTTATTTTATAAAAATACTAACTTAGAGTTTTACAAATAAAACATAAAACAAATATTTAAAGACACTTAATTCTTTGATGAATTTTATAAAAATAAAGATAATACTTAAAAATAAATAAAATTCATTTTTAAGATCTTGAATAAATATATTACACTATAAAATATTAAATATATTATTAGGAAAGTATTTAATATTTTAAATAATAAATCCTTACCTAATATCTATTTTGTGAATTCTTTAAAAAACAATTCTTAAGTAAGAAATAATCACAATTCTTAGAAAACCTTGAGCAATTAGTGTCTTTGTACTAAATTCCAAACATATAACTTAAATTCATAATCAAATTTAAGTATAGCCTTTAACTTTAAAATATTCTTTAAAAAAATCTTATTAAGAATCCCTTTTAAATAAACATTGGGTATCACCCATTTATATAATATGGTGAATAATCATTATATCTTAACTATTCTTAACATAACTTTAAATTTTAACAAATTACTAAGACCATCTAATTATGATTCCCTTAACTAAATACAAAGTATTTTCTTAATAAGCAAAACAAATTTAATCTAAATCATTCACTTAAATATAAAGTGAATAATTCCACACCTTAGTTATACCTATCATAAATCTAAAACTGGGGAATAATTAAAATATATTACATCTTAAGTTACTTAACCTTTTAAAGTTAACTTTAGTCTCAAAAGCTTATAAACATTATGTCTAATAAACTACTTATGTTTTTATAGTTAACTTTGGTCTATTTCAATTAAGACATAATGCATCTCAAGTCCAAACTATTCAAGCAAGCATAAAAAACATCAATCACATTCTATCAATCATATTCTAAAACCTATCAGGGTTGTTTGAACCTTAGGAAGGAAATCTTTTCTTCAAATGTTATTCTTTTTGCCACTTCAAACAATAATCTCATAATAAGTTCTTCAACTCTTAACAACTCAATTCCAAGGAATTTTATCATAGTCACCACATGACAATTCACCATAATCACATCATCTTGTACTTTACTTACGTATTTTGGATTGTTAACACCTAGGGTCCTTATAAAGGTCATTACTTGTAAAGTAAAATTTGAAAATAAACCAACTCTAAAAAAGAATCACTTGAATTCACTTCACTCAAAGTATTAGGGATTCAATTTAGGAGTTTTACAAAAAATAAATATCATTACTTATGCATAACTACATATTGCTTCTTTAAACATTAGTCCTTACCAGATCAATGATGCAGATTTCAGATATTGGATCTTATATCGTCTCGAAGACCGTGGTGCATAATCTTGCAATCACAAAAGGCAAGTTCACACTTGCTCATGTCCTTCGATTATTTTCTGTAAAGTATTTTGCAAATCCAGTGTTGTCATCACCTGCATTTGAAACACTATTTTCATAATAATGTGATTCTAGGTTATTTACCATGAGGTAATAACCTACTATAAGAGTTCCGGCGGTAAAGGAACATATTATCTAGGACTTAACAACCAATGTTGCCAGTGATTCTTGCGCCATATATCACGCGTTAACCATGAGATTTGGAATGGGACGGAGAATTCAGCTGTATCTTCTTCCTCTCGCATGTAGCCGGATGTGCAGGTCGTGGCTGTTATCACTCATAGCGTGCATATTAATTGGTAATTCGTAGAGGGTATGCAGCATATGGGTGGGAGCCCTCAACGTCCCACGATAGTTCTGGCATCTAACGGTTTGTACAAACCATTGCCGCAATTCAATATGTGGGCATGGTGTACACCAAGGAGACATGCGAGGTCACGAAGGGGGCAGTGATTGGCTTGGATAATCCTCTGCGCCCCACACCATAGGAAGTGTGGACGGGAAAGATCACCCGGTTGTGCAACAAGGATTTGATCTCTCATGGGAAAAGTAACGCACCTCTGCAGAGTGTAAGAACTATAACTTGTTACTCCCTATTCCGGGAAGGAGCTGCGAACGCGGCGGGAAAGGAACCCCATGAAGGTTCTGGTAAACCCGTGAAGGCTAACGGACATAGCTTTTCAGAATAAAAGCAACCTTTGAAGAAATGTTCACGAAAACCTGCATTGTCTACGACCTATGGTCTGTGGCTATAGATATAGTGCATCAAACACTCCTTTTCTAGTGAACTTGCTGAGTACGCTCATACTAAAAGTATCTTCTTAACCCTTGCTAGGTTCTAAAGCTCTTCAATGAAGTCAAGAAAGTCAACATATACAACAACTCAAGTGAAGACGAAGTCGCTCATTAGATAAGAATAGAATCTCTAGCCCTAGAACCCATTTCTGTAGTGTATTGCAATAGCAGCAATGCTAGACCATTAGTTGAGATATTAATCTTAATAGTATTATAGTTTTGGAGTTGTTTATTTCTGATTCTTCTTTGTAAGAAGTTTCTTTCTCTCTCTTTAACCTAGAGTGTTCTTTGGATCTTGTGTAAAGAGTTGAGTTGTAACCTATAGTCATGTCTTGGACCTGTTGTGTTTCTGTTGTACCATTCTGAGGGATGTAATACTAGTGAACGGTGTTTCATTGGTGTTATGTCTACGACTATAGTGTACTACATCATGCAGTGGTATGCTGGGTCACCGCACTAATAAAGTGGGTAAAACATACAAAGAAGATAGTTAATTAACAATGCATTGCATTACTATGCTTGTTTATTATTGCTTCTTTAAATATTGTCCTTACCGGGCAATAATGATGTTTTGTAGAAGCTCAAGGTCAAGTGCAGGCATCCAACTTCACTACCTTGCAGTCACAAGGCAAGTTCATCACTTGCTCATGTCCTTTGATGAGTTTTATCAAAGTATTTACAAATTGTGTGTTATCATCTATGTGATAAAGAAAAGAAAGAAAATATTATTTTCTCAAATAAATGAAATGATATTATCATCCTAAGTGATGGCAAATATAAGATTGGCAATGGAACTTAGGTTTCCATTTGTAGTGAGATTCATCACATAGGAATTAATAACACATGACATCGGTGATTCTAGCGATGTATATTACGCTTTAACCATGAGATTTAGAATGGGACAGAGAATTCAGCTGGATCTTTTTTCCTTCCGCATGTACCCGAATGCGCAGGTCGTGGTTGTTATCCTTGTAGCATGCATTTATTGGTAATTCGTAGAGGATATGCAGCATATGGATGGGAACCCTCAACGTCCCACGGTAGTTCTGTCATCTGAACGGTCTGTACTAACCATTGTCGTAATTCAATATGTGGGCATGGCGTACACCAAGGAGACATGCGGGATCACGAAAAAGGGCAGTGATTGGCTTGGATCATCTATTGGGCCCCACATCACGCAATTGTGGACGAAAAAGTACGCCCGGTTGTGCAACAAGGATTTGATCTCTCATGGGTAAAGCAACACACCTCTGCAGAGTGTAAGAATTGTAACTTGTTACTCCATGTTTTGGGAAGGACCTATGAACACAGCAGGAAAGGAGCTCTATGAAGTTCTGGTCAACATGTGAAGGCTGATGGGCATAGTTTTTTATATTAAAATCAACCTTGAAAGAAATGTTTACGAAAACTGCATAGTGCCAAGGACTGATAGTCCGAGGTGGTAGATAGAGCATTAAACTTCCCACCTTGCATATAATGAACTTGCTGGGTAACGTTGTGACTCACTCTTTCCTTTGATCCCCTGCTTAGACTCCGAGGAGCCAGATGACACTCCAATGTATGCCATTGAAGGACAAGAGGATGTCTACTACGAGAAACCCGACCTGTCCAGAGGAGTGGAAGGCGTGGACTACGAAATACGTTATGGTGTGAAGGGCAACGAGTCCAAGTAGTTGCCTTGTTTAGCTAGTAAACCAAATGAGTCGAGCAACATAAACTTTATATAATAAGTTGTTGAGCTCAATTTGGTTATAAGTTTGAAACTTTGATCTTCCGCTGAAACTACTTAAATTTGGTTTGTAAGTTTGAATCACATGAAGTACTGAACTTCTGGCATTGTAATAATAATGTGTGTATGTTTATAATATGGACCTGCAATGTTTTTGTTATACCATTCGGGAGGATGTGATATTTGCGAAACGGTGTTCTGTAAATGTTATGTTCACAACTATAGTGTACTACACATGCAGTCCGTGGCTGAAGCTTTAATGCGAGTTTGGTGATCGGTAAACTCGTATTTCCTGTGTACGATGATTGTATTGACTTTGCTAAGCCAGTTACTAACCATGAATTTAACTCAACAATTTGCAAGATAGCCACATCTATCCGGGGAAATGTCATATAAATGCCCGTACATTCCGAAGGTCGGGTATGAGGTACGAGCGCCTTGTTTTAGTGTTTGCTCTACAGAAAAAAGGGAGGGAAGTGCCCGCCCCTGCACCATGACAATTGGTGCATGACACTGTGTAGACTAGGGTACGGAAGGGAGGGAAGTGCCTGCCCCTGCACCACCACGGCTGCTACATGCAGTGGGATACAGTCATGTTCCCATGAATTGTTATCAGTCTCGGTTGTGAAATCTACAGCCCGTGTTGTGTGCTTGGTGCCAACGTCTAAACAAAAAGCGAACACTTGTTATGAAATTTTAGGAAACTCGGACATAACTTGTTTGTTTGTCCTTGCTAATTGCTATGTGCATGCGCACAGCAACAAATGAACAAATCCAGATATTGACAAAAGAATACAATCTAGTTTAGAGACCAAACTGACCAGGGATAAAACTCAATTTAATATACTTCGGTACCAATGCCCAGTACCAATGCCCCGCCAGTTTATTTCTCAAATTTCACATCAGCTAGAAAGAAGACACCCCAAGGGAACTGTTTGACATTATTGAATCCTGCTACTGCTGCAATATTTAGTGCTTTTGGATTAACACCTTCAATCTTATATCAGCCTTCGCAAAGGACATCCAAATTAGTAGAGACAATACAGCTGCCAAGATGTGAAACCTGATACACTTTTCCTTAGAAGAGGACCGAAACCTGCTGAACATATGTACATCAGAGGACGATCCATTCACGCATATTGACATGCATAATGCCAGGATTATTTGCCAAGGGCTTTCAAGGACTACAAGTCAACTTAGCCTTTCATAAGCACAGGAATCACCTTAGCGTTATGAATTCAGATTTATGCAAGGAAAAATCCATAACTGAAGGTACATAACATACATGACTTTAGAACCTAATTTTTTACCAATGTGGCATATTGTATTAGTGCCAAACTTGCTATCCACACCATAATATTACTTGTATAAATGCATAAGTATGACTGTAAATAGTGTGTTACCTTGTGGATGGAGCAACCCGACCCCGAGTCCACTGCCAACAAAACCAAGCCCACTGAAAACCAGCCAAACCCGGCCCCGAGTCCCTATAACCAACAAGGCAAGCAACGCCTTTTTCGACTCAAAACAAAAATAATTTCTCTCATCATGATTCACTCAACTCATTTGTGACATGCTTTGAGCAGCCCTGCGTGTGGACTATATAACCATAGTATACAACACAAACCAAGAACCAACCCATGAAGAATCAAGCGCATCATATAAAATCACACAATGTGCTACACGCTGGACACCTGACTGACTTTGCCCAATCACATGCCCCACAAGTAACATTTCCTCTTTTCTGCGGTTTGACTCTGGTGGTATAATGAGAACAGTAACACAGATCTCTTGGCTTCATCAGACCCCATATTTTGCTAATCTCTGCACCACTGCTGGTTTGAGGGTGGACATACACTGCTGCCAACCAGCACCTCCAAGCATCTAGGGGAAATAATTTATGTCAGTCGCTTCTTGCATATAGCACACACAACTAGAACAACAACGATGAGAAGACTGTTGTTTTTACCTGCTTGTAGCCTTTCAAAATCTGGGACACTTCGTTGTGTAGACCTTCACTTTTTATCTCCTGTACACAAATCCAAATCAAGTGAGCTCATATGCCATACTACTGTCAGGTGCAGATCTGATAGAAACGGCATCTTACATTCCAACTCGCACAGGCCTGGCATACGTAAGATAGTGAGATCACAGCCCCTGTAGGGTTTGCTGCCACCTAGTAGTGCACACACAAGAGTATTCATTGTAAGTACACCATTCACGTCAATGAAGAATGTAACAGCTAGTGTCAAATAAATAGCTACTGGTTTACCATTGCGCATAGACCATGGAACGCATCTTCTTTCTCAAAATCATCTCTTATCCTGCACAAGAAAGATCATTAGCTACAAGAAGCATGCAAAAACAAAACAAAAATGGTACAAGAAGCATAAAGAAAAAAACATCCGCCATATCTCATATCTTTCCAAGAAAGCTACAAAATAAAATCTTTCTTGACCATTTGGCTATAGCATAAAAGCTCCAGGAAAAAAGAATGCTCACATGCACAGGGCATTGCACCAGGCTTGCATGAAATGTTCCATATGAGGGGCCACAATGTCTGGACAGACCCAGGAAAGCCTTCCAAGGGTGATTGCACTATTTTCAGTAAGTGACTTATTCGAGCTCTGTTAATGGCACAACACACAAGACACTCAGCTGAAATGCTCACTCGACTAGAGAACATGACGGAACAAAAAGCAATCACCTCTGGGGTTGTTAGAATAGGAACCAAGCATGAAACAACACTGATCACCACAGGTGAAACTTCTTTGCCGATCTGTAAAGGAATAGTCGGTCAGACATACAAGACATTTTTTACAATAATAATTAACACTAGTATGTTTGACTTTAAGGCATGAAACCGAGATCCTGCCTATAAATCATATAAATAAGGTTTTGAAGTTGCTATGAGGCAAGTGGCAATACATGTCAAACGATCGGTGCTACAAGTATAGAGCAAACAAAGGTATAATCTGACAAACTAGGTAAGGCATATGCAATAGTAATAGATGTCGGTTAATCTGGTCGTGTCTAGCAAATAAGGTGTCAGGTTTTTTCGTCAATTAAATTCAGTTAGGGTTCAGCTATTTCCTAGGGTCGTTTAGATAAGTCATGAACTCGATCCTGCCCTGTAATCTCGGTCTCCTGAGCGTGGGATGGCGTGCTCGATAAGTGGGACCGTGGTACCAGACACGATCGCAGGTTGTGTTGAATAAAAGGAAAGAAAGGCAAAACCTACTGTCTCTCTCGTGTCTCTGTTTCTTCCATTGAAATCGTTCAGTGAGATGCCACAATAGACTAGCCAAGAAGGAAGCACCTCCAGTGCTCTGCTATACAATATAACCTAGAATTGACAAAGTGGCACAAACCTTTATTGCTAATTCTCCAATGGCCCAACAAGCATTATTAGCAACTGACACAGCATCCTTCACAGATTGTGGGGTCTAGATCAAAAAAATATTGTGAGAATCAAATGAAGATAAGATAATACTGGGCTAGAAAGAATATATACACTTACCAATTGCTTGGCTGCAACATTAAGGAATTCTTGAAGGCGTGGATGCAGATGTATAGGGCAGACCTAAATATGAAAAGGTGTTATAGGCTCAAAATTGTCATAGCGATAACAATTATCAGTTTAGGAGCTCTGCAACCAACCCTAGAAATGTCCCCAAGAAGGGCCAGAGCACTTTGTCGAACATCCGCTGATTCATCCATGCAGCATTGCAGAAGTAGATCTCTCAAATTGCTTTGCGCAACCTAAACCAAAAATAAAGATGGCTTACAAAATATGGAAGTGTTCCTAATATAATAAACCTATAAATCAGTATCTAATCAACAAAAAAAAACATTCAGTATTAACGGTAGTCTTGTAAAGCTCACAAGTATATCATTAGATTAACACATAGTTGGCGTTAATATAACTTCCGAAGATTTACTAGCAATCTTTCATCTGTACTATGTAAGGGGTATATGAACCGTACTCACAAGTGCATATTTTAGCATATTATGAAGAACCAGTACTACATGGTCTAAACAAAACAATGCTTCCACCATAAGTTGCCACAGAAGCAAGCACCTTATTAAGGTCATTGAGAATTTAAGGGCAGGGAAGGGGAATATCATTAGACATTAGAGTTGAACTAACCAGGCTTTCGATTCCGGCACCAAGTCCTTCTGTAAGTCCAGATAACAAGTCCAATGAACAGACAATGAATTCCTTATCGTATAACGCACCCGCTGCAGCAGGATCAACCTGCATGTAGAAAGGAGAGATCCCTCAAGCAACACAACAGCACAATCTTGTCTCTGATGTAATTGAACACTATATCATACTCCAGCAGACGTTGATATCAAACTGCCAGATAGATTAGCTTTTTAGTTGGCATAATCCAAGGTACATACGGATCAGAGTACGAGAAACCATGCTACAACATGAGAAGTACTTCTAAATGCTTAGACTTGAACCAAACTTAAGATTGAAACTGTTCACAGAATGTGTGGCTAATAAGGAGCAACTTCACAAAGTGTCTTCCATACCAACGAAAATGAAAAAGACGATGAATCATGTATTCGGTTTCCACTAATTTGTACTAAAACAAGAATAGTGTAAGTTGGATAGAGTCAACTTGATGTCTTAATTTCTCTTCCAGAAATGAAAAAGAAAACATGCCAAGCATTTAGAACATGTTTGGTTGGATTAAGTTAATGTAAACGGTAACGGAATCGAGTCATGGTGGGACCGGTAACGTAATGGGTATTTTCCATGTTTTGTTTGGTTAGATGTGGTAATAGTAACGGAATCAAGGTACAGAGAATAACGTTGGATCTGAATATAGTGGGGATCGGTGGCCATTGTGGCTACTCCCAGCGCACCGTGTCCCTCGTGCGGGGACGCTGCTCGTTAACTAGAGGATTTAGGGGGCTCCACCGGCATCAGCGCTCGCGCTGCAAGAGATCGAAGGCGGATGGGATCAGGGGTGGAACGATCGCTAGAACGTCGCTCGGGTAACGGTTCTTTTCCGGTGGGGTGGGGGCGGAATCAGATTAAAGCTTCGGTGTATTTCGATTACACGGTACCTGATTACAGTCTGATCGAACCAAACAGTTTTAACATCATCAGGTTATGGTGTAATTAGATACCGGTCCAAAAACGGCGAAACAAACATAGGCCTCAATCAATTAAGACAAAAGAATTGCTTGTGATAGCAACTAGAGCATGTGAATATGGGACTGTGTGGTTAGACTTGATGTACAAATCACAGGCACAGCAGATACTTAAGTTAATGTTAGCCTTATAGTATATGAAATAAAAAATTGCACGGACCTTTGCCAACTGCTGGGACTGGATAAGACTGATGCATCTCAGAAAGACTGGCTCAGCAAACTGAGAAAATCCTGGTCCCAGTGCCTGAGAAAAAAAGTTCATGTGCATACACCAAACGAAAGTTCAAATTTCACATGATTCTGTATACATGCGAAGTTCATAACTGAGATAACAAAAAAAGTATTCTAACATGGGTACTACAGACCTTTGGTAAAGCAAGTTCAGACTTCAAAACTACAAGATTGTCTTTCACGAGTGAAAATAACAGTACCTGTGCGATAGATGTAAAGCATTCGAGCAGAGGAAATAGATCTTTGTCAGAGTTGGGAAGTTGTTGCCATTTCGCGATTAATGGTGGCATAAATATATCTAGATATTTTGCCTGCATGACATCTTAAAAGGAATTAGCAATCTTGATAAGGAACTAACACGCTGAAAAACTTAATGAGGAAACCCTCAAGGACAATACTTATAATATTCGAAAAACAAGCAAGAGAGTAATTTAATAAATGTTGAACCTGGTTTAGCTCTGCTCCAACAGCATCAGCAAGAGTACCAAGAGCATCATACAAGATCCTAAGGTTTCGCCTCTGCTCAGAAGCAAAACATAATATTAGGACTAAAAAAAACCTTAGGCGATACCTGTTAATTGACTGCAAACTATGAATGTTAAAAATCTGATGAACCTGATATTTTCCATATGCACACATGAGGTGCTGCAAAATGACTTCCAGTCGTGGTACTAGTTCTTCTGCAGCCTCCTGAAAAACAAAAATCATGTACTGATTAATTATCGACAAAGATCAGTGTAGGAAAACAATTCAAAAATAGTTAAAATAACCTCTTCAACCGTTGCAAATGCAGAACAAGCAGCCTCCTGCACTTTTTTGTTAGTATCCAATATCCTTCTAAGCAAACCGATGAGGATCTTATCAAATTGTTCCTGACCATTTGGATGGCCCAGGCTCTGCGCCAGCAAAAATAAGAGTGTCATAAGGAATAAACGGTCACGGATCTACAAACTGAGCACACATAAATAAGGACAAGTACACATCCGTAAAACATCTGAAGCCGCCAGAAATATTGAAAGTACATGCATGTCTGGGTATGCATCAAAATGATCAATCCCACCATCACATGCTTAACCATGCAACACACCATTCATATATTGCTACAACCCAACAATATATGTTTAAATACATTGGTTGCTACATAGAAAACTAAAAACCCTTCGAAGGAAAGGAACTCTTCCAAGCAGATAAGGTAGCATCAACACATATGATAATTCTGTTACCTGAACAATGAACTTGCTATATCGGGAGAGGGTCCAACAAGTAATACTCCGTATAAGAGGAAACTTATCATCAAGAAGAGGGATTAGGAAGGCAACAATCTGCAATTGAACAGGAAATCTCAGAGAAGATACATCATATTGCAACAAACATAGGTAGTTAGTGGAGGACAGGAAAGTTAATACTGTACTAGAATTGCAACTCACAAGTCACAACAGTCCAAAATTTCACAGATAAATATATCATTAAAAATGTGAGGTAACTATTAAAGCAACTGAAATTTTGATCTGTTATCATGTATGGAACTAATGACTGAATCAACAGAGTGTTCCCTCCTTTCGAAATGTTACAACATATTGAGAGAAATTTCATGCCTATGTTATAGATGGTTCATGAGAGAAGCAGATATTCAGGCTAGTTGAAGTACTTCTGAAAACTAATTTGTAGGTTTCAGGAGAAATTTTTGGATGGGCTTAGTCCCTTGGACCTCCACACCCTCTTATATATAGCACAATCTAGCCTTACATCTTCACTCGTACACTGGAATGATCTAGACTCTAGTAGGACATTACTACTATACTAACACTCCCTAGAATACTCTAGACTCTACAAGAGTAGTACTACTACACTAACTCAGACTCCAACACTCACTGGAATATTCTAGACTCTCCTAGGACAATACTACTATGCTAACCTAGACTCCAACACTCCCCCTCAAGATGGGCATGGGTCAGTCACAATGACCATCTTGCTACAACTCCATGACACTTACTAGGACAACTACACTTCTAGCTTGCAAGCATACAAAGATACATGAGAGTGATTTACTCTAGCTCTTGCTCTAGTGGTCATCAAGCAACCAATCAACTCCGACCATCCAGCTCCGCTCATGGGAGATATCACCATCACCATGCGCCTACTCTGCATCAAGCTAGCCTCCTCCAATCCTTCTTGTGTTGGTCCACCGTTGCCTCTCCAACCATGCGCCTTCTCACACCGGCGCCTACACCGGCGGCACCACACGCCTTCCATCATCAGCTTGAGCATCGTCATTGCCTCTTCATCATCTCTGGTTCCCGCAGACGGTTGCCTCACCTCAACAACAGCTCCTAGAGAGCTACAACCGCCTCACCATCAACATCACCATGCACAAACTTTGCATGAAGCTAGCCACCTCTACTCCTTTCTTCATATACTGTCCACCTCTCCAACACGGTCTCAACCATTACCTCTACCTTCTCTCCAGCAAACCCTTGGCCATCTTCACCTCGGCCACCACAACCTCTACCATTTCTTTCCTCAACCTCAGAAACACCACCTCTCCTATGTCATCATCAAACTCCTCGCTTACCATCTCAATTTTCACACCTCCCGACAACTCTTCAAACTCAGCGTCACTCGCCTTCTCAGCACCATGGCTTCACCATCACAACATACAACTCCCATCATTCTCCCCCTGTCTGAGGGCTCACTTTGTCCTCAAACACCAGCAGTCTGTGTGACCATAATCTCCATGATAGTCATAAACAGCAATACCAGCAGGGAGCAGCTTCTCTCTCTTACTTCCTCTGGATCATTCCACAAGCCTCGAGCAGATGCGCATGCATCACTCTCCTTTCTTCACTCAGCAGGCCATCTGCACTTCTCTCCACTCTAGGATGCAGCTGCTTCGCTCCCTTGTATCAGCTCCAACCTACCAGCAGCAAAGCAGACTGCAAATCATCAATCTCTTCTTCCCTGCAGAAGCACCCACTTCATCTCCGGTTCAGGCTAGCACCAGCCCTCTTCTCTCTACTCCATTTATACACCAGGACATCACCCACGGGACACCAATGTAACTAGCTTCCTGAGCAACACCCAGTGCAGAGCAGCAACCAAGCATCGCATGACGCACCTTGCAAACATGAGGTGGCTACCGTCCGCACAGAGCAACAAGGTGCGGCCTCCCGCCGCCTAGGTGACTACAATGTGCCCAATGTTGTTGACGACAAGAGCCGGAGTAGGTGCTGCAGTGGGGAAACAATGGTGGCTAGGGTTAGGAGGAACCTAGCTCTGATACCATGTAGGTTTCAGGAGAAATTTTTGGATGGGCTTAGTCCCTTGGACCTCCGCACCCTCTTATATATAGCACAATCTAGCCTTACATCTTCACTCGTACACTGGAATGATCTAGACTCTATACTAACACTCCCTAGAATACTCTAGACTCTACAAGAGTAGTACTACTACACTAACTCAGACTCCAACACTCACTGGAATATTCTAGACTCTCCTAGGACAATACTACTATGCTAACCTAGACTCCAACATAATTTCAGGAAGATCATCCGAGATGTTTTTCTAATAAAATTTGACGCATGCCATGTGTTCTTACTGGAATTGTCCAATGGGACTATGAATACATCGTTGATTGGTTATTGGAATTACCTGTGGAAGGTGTGGATATAATCCAGTAATGCATCCCTCTGCTATAGCACCAATAGTTAAAACAGCAGCTTCCCGCTCCTTCCAGGAATCATCATCTATCCGAGCCAAATTTTGCTGCAAAATTACAATATTTGATTCATAGTTATCCAACATATTGAAGGTTAGTTACAAGTGCAGCAAAAAATACTGTACCAAGCACCAAATATAACAAGGTCCTTGGACACATATGGGGCCAATAGCCAATAATACCAGGGGAGGGATTATGGAATCTTCCAGTTACCTCAATCAAAGGCATTAAAGTAGGAAGGATGTCATCACCAAAAACATTCGAAAGGACATCCAACCCAGCAGCGCTACATTTCCGCAAATTCCAAACATTTATAGCATCATCATCATCATCCTGTCCATATTGCTAGTAAGTTTTTGCAGATTTAATTTAGTAAGTAGGCAAAAAGTCATTCCATTGTTTAAGAAAATAATGTTCCTAAACTCACATCATCTTCACCAGTTTCAGATCCATGTAATCGAGAGGCATGGAAACGGGGCTTCAAATCCTGTCACACAATCATCTAGATCTTATTCCAAGCAACAAAAAGGGGCTGAAGAGATAAACATGTACAGCTTACTAACTGTAAACTTACTGCCACTCTCCATTTCTTTTTAGGACTGTTAATATAATCTTATTGCAAGGCAAAGTACAACATGCCTGCTAAACAAGCATTGTGGTGTTCTTAAAATGCTATTTGTAAATATAGTACAAAAAATGACTAACTTCCATGCCTTCCAGAGTTCAACATTACAGGACTATGGCTAATCCATTACAACATGCTTGCTAAACAAGCATTGCATTGTTCTTAAAATGCTATTGTAAATATACTACGAAAAATGATTAACTTCCATGCCTTCCAGAGTTCAACATTACAGGACTATGTTTAATCCATTATGCAGCATTATACCGACAAAAACACAAACCTTATCCAAAATAATACTCCCTCCGTTCACAATTATAATTTATAAGATGTTTTAGACATTTCAATGTGGACTATATATGGACCAAAATGAGTGATCCTACACACGTTTCAGAAAAAAGCTAAAACATCTTATAATTGTGAACAGTGGGAGTATATGATTACACAAGGATAAAGCCAACGATTTAATCTAGCCGCTATCACTCAAAACATATAATTACATAAGAAGTGACGAACCTGGTCTCTGTCTGGAAAGGACTCGTCTTCCTGAAAACATATAATACTTATCAGAGCATGCCACTATCACACAACGACTAGGAGCTAAAACATGCAGGATAAAAAGAAATTTACCACACCTCAGCATCAACAAGTGATTCATCGTCGTCAGTATAGACCATGTTTGATACCAAAGTCTATGAAATAAATACAGAAAAGAAACATGTCAAAATTGTAACCAGGCCAAAGACTTGTTGGAATTAACTTAGATAAGGCAACTTATATACTGGTATTAAGCGTGGCAAGAATTCCCGCAATCCTTCAGGAGGCATGCAAACATCACAGTATGCCGACCTGAAAGGTTGACAAATAGTTAGACCCCTGACAAATCATTCAACACAATCAGTTAGAAACGTCATCACTCATCAGCCAATAATAGTTTCTTTTGAATTCGAAGGATATAAAACTAAACTGAGAGAATAGATACAAATGGCAGTACACAAAAGGTTGTCACAAGGAACAGAATCAGATGTAAAAATATGATAGTACAAAGTTTGAAATTATGATGTTCACAGAATGCATACCAGAATTCGCAAGCCTCCAGAGCAACTTCATCATCCGAATCTTTATTCGCTTGCAGGATCAATTCAGTGACATTTTTCAAATGTGGCTGCAGTTTTGCTATTCAATGTCAGATTGCGCACAATATTTGAGCATAAGGAACTGAGTTATCTTACTATATACTCAGTGACAGCAAATGGAATCTAAATGGGCATCAACGAACATGATAAATTACCTCCAAAATCGATGGTCGCACTTGAATGAGTTGAACCCAGGCCGAGCAAACCTATCAAATAAACAGGGAGGACTATATAAAGATAAAATATGCAATTGAACTGCTAAATTATGCAGAACAGCAACTATATTATAAGCACTTCCGGACAAGTCAGCCACATATTGAACTCTGTGGCATAAGTTGAATCTACTAAGTTATGGAGTAATTGCATTTATAATATTTGAAGCATTTATCTACACAAGATTACAGAGAAGTAGCGCATATGCGCATCTTAAACTGTAATTTATTGAAGTGAAATACCAGTTTCCGGACATCTGCTGAAGGATCCTTCACAAGGCTGAATAAGCCGTGCAGGTACTGATCCATGGACATATACAGCGCCTGCAGATAAATCAAGATGTTAGTAAAAAAGAGTTACTCCCTCCGTCCCAAAATAGATGTCTTAGATTTGTCAAAATTTGGATGAATCTATATACTAAATAGTGTCTAGATTCATCTAAATTTTGACAAATCTAAGACATCTATTTAGGGACGGAGGGAGTACATAAGATGGACAGGAAGGAGAGACACATACCGATGGCATCACCACAATATACTGGTTGATACAGCCCAGTGCTAGTTTCCTAAGACTTGCATGTGGGGACTGGAAAAGCTGAAAAAACAATTGAATTGACTGTGTTAGGGCAAAACCATTTAGACATGTTAAACTGGACTGTCGAAGCATGTGCACCCCAGAGGCATGCTTGGTGAAATATGTATATACAGCTGTTTCACTGAACAAATAAAAGAAAGTTCATCATTTACAGGATGTGCAAGTGAAGGTGCACACCCTCTAGTTTAATAGAGGATGAGTATAGATGGAACACAAACCTGCAGCATCCGTGGCATGAATACATTGATTGGTCGTTCAGACAAACCAGGTACATCAACATCAAGCTCTTCAGGAACATCTTCACATATCTGACATCAAAAGAAAATGCAAGCTTCTAAGCACACAAGTTGAGTTCACAAAGTTAATACATATGATTCATATTAGAATATTTACTCCTGACATTGCTAGTGGGACTTCCCTAGATGGAGACATGCAATTGGAGAAACAACCATAAGTTTCTTCTTATACGTTATAAGTGCACCAAAAAATCAAAGGTAGATGCTTTGAAGAAGTCCATTCTTTTTTCTAGATGTACACTGTTTGACAAAGGGTTAATCTGCATATTTGGCCAAACTATGTCTAATCTGTCTACACAAAAAAGTGCAAGGTTTTAGGGCTGCAAACAACTATAGGTGCATGAAGTTTTTTTACAAAGCACACAAATCGCCATGGTTTTGGACCAAAATTTACAGGTTTACATCATACACTGATATCCATGTAAAAAAAATCCAGATTTTTTCGAAGCAAGGAAGTAACACAAGCAACCAGTGCAAAGCACCTACACATTTTTCGGCTTTACTCACACTATATAGTTATAAAAAGTGTTAGTTCTCTATGTGCTGATTAGAATTCAAGCTCAAATATAGGAGTGATGCACAGTACCTTGTAGATTGCATCCATAGCACCTTCCATATGATCCAGATCATTACTTTCCAAACATTGATGTAGAGCCTGGAACAACTCAACCCATCCAGAGACTCGAACAATCTGGAAAAGTACACTGACAACTGTTCCAACTGTGGATCTAATTGCTTTATTAGTCGCCCCTATACATGGCAGAAGCTCAGTTTTTATGTATTGCTGAGATGCCGGAGGCATAGGAACGAATGCCGTTGGCAGATTGTTTTTCAACAGTAGACCAGCAGCTTGCCTTACTTCAAAAGATTTTCCCTGGTATAGGCACAAGAGTAACCCATATGTCAGCAAGACCATACAACAACAACCAAGCCTTTTGTCCCAATCAAGTTGGTGTAGGCTAGATATGAAACCCAAACAGAAACTAGAGAAAAGTGCAAGTCAAGCGGAAAACAGTCAAGACCATATACAGGAAAATTTTACTTCAGAACCAGGATGTGATTCCACCAACTTCGCACATAACCAAATCTATATGAGATGGGAAGCCATCCAAGAATTCTCAGTATCGGTTTCTACATATTATATATGTAATAAGTAAAACAATATTTTTAAAGAATGTAACAGGAAATTCTGAATTTCCTATGCTATCTTGATACCTTACATAAAAAAGACATCATGCCAGCTGGTGAAAAATATGATATGATTAAATTAACTGTTTGGCGTCAGTGTAATTTCCAGATGGAGAAAGTAAGAACATATGTGTTATTATTTCTTCAAGATACTTCAAATCACAATTACAACATGATACAATTCTTGACATTTCCCTCACAGGGAAAGGGCATTCCCTCAAATTCCTTAAAGCATAAAGGATAGCTTCAATTCTAATCTGTACCTACAAATAACATTTTAGCATGTATTTGGTGCTGTCTGAGTCCATCATAAGTCAGACCTCACTAATACTATATGTTAAGCAACTAAGCAGAATAATTAGCCATACAGGTGCCTGATACATGTCACATTAGTTTTAGTTCTCTATGCGTCTCATGATCTATGTATTGTTCTTGGTCTGTTCTGAATATATAATTAACACTATATGTTCCAAGTGTTGTTCTTGGTTCGAAACTATGCACATTCATTCCATCACATGAATCACATCTGTAACTCACTTGATGGTTCACCCATTAATATTATGAGTGTGCAGATTAGAAAGCATTTCACTGTGAAGTGACTGCACTGGCAAGTGGCATTGACACGAGAAGTAACACACCAGAGGTTGATTAACACACCAGAGATTGACACGAGAAGTAACACACCAAGAGAAGAATGCATGACACATTGGCAAAACCCCATTAGAAACCCGCCTCATATCAGCGTGAGATATAATAAAGGGAAGGCGGCCTTGGGTGCATTAATAAACAGATAAATTACCAATTAACCAGCGACATATTTGTTCAAATCAAAGAGCCGACCCAGAACCGTCAATTTATTATGGCAGAACCATCGCCGCAGTGGTTGAAACCAAACAGGCAATGCATAAAACTGAAACTCCAGACACGACTCGAAATCTATGCAGCAACAAAGCAGCTGCAATCATGAAATCGGCCCCAAAACCTAAAGTGGCATTGGCATTTCTTCCCATTCGGGGCCAATCTGAGCTATATCCTCGCAACCAAACGCGGCGGGACACCCCATTATGCAGTCCTAGAGCATCACTGAACAGCCTAAACTAAAACCCTAGCGCGACGGGTACGAGAAACCAGCGGCGGGTGGAGGGGATGGGAGGAGGAAGTCGAGGGCGGTTACCTCTCCGCGGGCGAGGAGGAAGACGAGGTAGTTATTGAAGTCGGGGAACTGGCCGTAGTGCTGGAGCTGCTGCCAGATGCGGGCCTTGTCGGAGTTGGGGGAGATGTGCGCCTCCAGGAGCGCGCATATCTCGCGGAGCCCCTCCTCCTGCGGCTGCCACAGCGCCGTCGCCGCCGAGGCCATTGCCGATGATGCGCCTGGACCGCGCCGGTGGGGGGAGCGGTGCTTCGCGCGACAAGGCGGGCGGCGGATGGGAGGGGAGGGGAGGGGAGCGGGAGCTGGGGGAGGAATGAATCGGCGGCGCCGGACGGAATCGATCGTCCAACCAGTATAGAAGGAGCAGGAGAAGAGGAGAAGCGCCGAGTTTATAGGTAGGGCCTTTGCGTGTTCCGAAATTGTTTTTCTCGCCCACGAATTTGATTTTCTCGCATTTCGTGTGGGTGTTTGGAACTCTGTGGGGCTTTCGTGTAAATGTGTATCTCGTTGCTGCAAGTTGTACTGTACTAAGGCTATTATTATTACTCCCTCTGTTTCAAAATATAAGATGTTTTAGGTTTGTAAAGAAAATGAATCTAGACTTCTTTTAGTTTGTAGATTCATCCCAAAGTTAAGTGAACCTACATACTAAAACAAGTCTAGATTCATTTTCTTCACAAACCTAAAACATCTTATATTTTGAAACGGAGGAAGTATTACCATGTCAAAAAAAAGGCTAGTATCATTATTACTCAAAGGCATTTTCGAACTCATCGTGTAAAAGATTAGTATCTTCGAGCTAATTGTAGCGGAGCATGTGCATATGCAAATGGCTCATTGTTATGGTACCTATACCCTTCTCCTTCTTAGTGCAAAAAATGACCTAGTTTTTTAATAACACATCACCATTTCTAAAAAAACAAGTTTACTTTTTCAACCATAAAAGATAGAGGGTAATCTTGGTACAAGTGAGGAACAAGCTCCCCAAGACTCCAATGCACCTTAAAAAGAAGTTATCCAATACATCATGCCTAGTGCATAAGGTTTTCACCTCGGCAACCTCGGCTCACCGATGGTCGCTTCTCGACCGCGTCTTTCTTGTAGCCTGATGGATGCATGACCTAACAACATCTAGTGGCATCACTAACAGGTCGATTGTTAAAATTCATGTTAAGTGTGCAATTCTTTCGCTTTGTCTAGCTCATGTGGATAAAATATCAGCTACTCCCTCTGTTCCCAAAATATTTGACATGGTTTTCGTACAAAATTAAACTAAAATCATGTTGATTACTACTATTTTGAAAGGGATGGAGTACCTTTTTTAGGCACTACACTTTGTACTAGATCCTGGTCCAAGAACACCACTTGTTGTGAACCTGTAAGAGTGCAAAACCAAAAGGAATAAGTCACTGGAGGGAATATTCCATGTTTTCCTCTCGCAAATCACATCAAGCACGACATGTATCGGTGTGTGAATATAAGTAAAGAATCAATGAATTAGATGAGGCGCAGGGGCGGAGGACCTTGTGTGGCAAGCTATGGCGCCCGCCATACCTTGATTCTGGTGCTCCTAGTCTCCTAGACCCAATTAGTGCTTAAGTGGCATGTCTAGGTTGTCTCATGTTTTCTCTTTCCATCTGTTTTGCCTTGTATAAACTAATTCTGAAGTAATATTTTCATGTTTCCTTGACATGTTAAGTCTATATGTTTAATAAATTCGTAGTGAACTATTTTCTTAAGTTCCCTTTAATTACAGAGGTAATTTTTATCTTAGTTATGTACGGACAAGCATATTATAGTTACTATGCAATGTTGATTATGGATTATCGTATATTTTATGAGCATGTATTTATTAAAAAAATATTGTGATGTAATTAGTTTTGCCACACCAAAAAATATTTTCGTCCTCCGCCACTGATGAGGCGTATATGATTCTTTTACTCCCTTCATCTTATATTAGGTTGCGCGTAATTTTACGTGCTAGTCAAACTATACAAAATTATGCACAACCTAATATGGGATAGAGGGAGTAGGGTATAAATGGGTATAAATGGGGAGCATGATTGATGATTGTAGCCAACCAGGTCGATGATTGTCCGTGTACACGCGCGGCCACGTGGGCAACTAGACTTAATCTTCCAACTCGATCCATCACTGATTCTGTGGGAGATAAACACAGCCCCTTTTTCCACAAAAGAAAAGGGTAAACAAAGCGCTGCACGGTTTCGATGAAAAGGCAGATTTTCACGGCCAAAAAAGTTACTGGGGAGAAGGGGCAAAGGAAGCATAGTGGCTGGCGAATGATTGGGGACGGCGGTGAAAAGAAGAGTGAAAAAGGTATGGGTTAAAAAGGCCGAGCCTTTGCGCGTGACCATCTCGTCTCGCCTCATCATTTAATCCAAACCTCCAAACGGACGAAGCCATAAAGCAAGTTGAATTAATTCTCACTAGTAGTAGAATGATTTACTACCGACTGACTGACTGACAGTGGCGGGCAAAGTTTTCGATCCCCGGCTCGTCGTGTCAAAGCTCTGCTCGTCATAATTAAGACCACTGTTTCCCCTGTCCTTGGAAGAAATTTTATCAGACCCGGTTATGCTCCTAGTGTCAGACCCATTTTTTGTTTCCCTATCCTTGGAAGTAATTTGATTTGATTTGAGAAACAGTACCACAACTATGCCGCAGCAGAAAACAGTGTGTACATACAGTAAAATGTACTCTCTCCGTCGAGAAACAAGTGACTTTGATTTGCCTATCTGACTTTAATTTATCTAGATTTGGACGTATCTACACTTGTTTTAGTGTGTAGATTACATGATACATATGAATTTAGACAAACCAAATTCACTTATTTTCGGACTTAGGGAGCAGTAATTTGCATGGCAGTGTTAGTTTTTCTTGTGCTGAGGAGAGTCCAAGGATGCTCCACATGGACTCTCTCTGACTGGATTATTTACTAGTACAGTATGAAAAAGAGAAGCAATCTTCAGTCTTCTCAGGACAAAACAGCTCAGCTTGGCAACAACTGCCAGCTTTCAGTCAGTCAGGACTGCATTTTCACCTTGGAGCCATGCTGCACACCCCTGCGCCCTTCACTCTCCTGCTGCAAGTAACTGGTACCGTCCATGTGCCATGGAACATTGGAACCTGTAGCATTCGACCAGTACAAGATGTTTAACGCTGGGCTCTGACTGTAATAAGTAGCAGTAAGTTGGGAGCAGAGTACATCCATCTACCATATCTATCCACCCGTTAAATAGTTGATTGATGACAGGCTATGGTAAAAGAGAAACAATCTTCGGTATCAGTCTCGGAGCAGAGCAGCTCTGCTCGACGACAATAGCCAGCTTCCACTCTTTTTTGTTTTTCTTTGGCAGCTTGGCTTGCTTCCAGCCAGGATTGCATTTTCTCTGCACGCGCCTGCACACACTGTCGTTTTTTTCTTTGAGGGAACACACACTGCGGTGTTAACTTATGTGCAGTGTGCAGTGTGCTCCCTCCGTCATGACCGACACGACTTTTCAAGATCTATTAGGTTTAATCGGTAATTTACCGATCAAATATATGTCAAAAAAAATATATCATCGAGTTCGTATTACACTCCCTCTGTTTTTAATTACTTCACTTCTGGACATATAGTCAAAGTCCAATTTTGTCAAAATTGACAAAGAATGTAGAAAAAATAACAACATCTAAATGCCAAATGCATATAATATGAAAAATTACGTCACGAAAATTTTAATAATATAAATTTTACATGGTAGATATTAGTATTATTTTCCTAAATATTTGGTCAAATCAAGCGAAGTTTTGATGCAGCCCGTCCTCCGACCGCTACTACATCTACTCCCACGAGCTACCCAAATGGACCCATGACTTGTGCCCGAGCCAAGCTCCTTCAAACTAAGGTGAACTCGCTCCTCTCCTTGTGTGACTTCGACACCCCCTTGGATGGCTACTTTCACGCAAACTTTGTGCATCATCGTCTGAAGAAGCCACCGATCATTGCCAGACATGGTACTACTGGTTGGGACGACTGAGACCATCTGCCCAGCGACTCTACCGCCTCCCACCGCCACAGAAGCACTACCCCATGCCCCAGACGCAAGCGGTACTACCGTCCAGAATCGGTACTACCGGTGGCGCAGATTACCGCCTCTGGCACATCGACGCCCGACGGAAGCCCCAGTTCTCAGCGGTACTACTGCTCGGAAGCGGTACTACGGTCACCACTGTATTACCGTTACCGGACCGGGTAAGACTGGTCCCGCCTCGACCTCGATCACCTAAGTTCGCCCCGTGCCTTGTAACCCAACCTATCATTTATCTCTCCATTCAAACTACCCTGCTTTTGTGGCTGGACTATATATAGCCCCCACCCTCTATTGTAAACGCTTAGACTTGGATAATAATAGATATTAAGGAAACCCTTTGAGGACTTATATCTATTGGTCTCATGCTCCTACCAAGGAGCACCGGATTATCCACCCCCCCTCTTGGATCTTGCTTAAGTGCGTTCAAGTTGTACAAGGCCTTGGGTTCTCGGTGTCTCGCCCCCAAGTCGTCAAGGTCTCACCAAGCACCTCATCCCCCGTTGTTGGCGTGGAGAGCGAGCTTCGCCCAACACCGATCCTAGGGATTATGTTGGACCGGTTGCCACCGGCGTGAGGAGTAGGCGTGTATCGTGTTTTGGTGTGTGTGTGTGTTCGTGGTTTTCATCGTTTTCCTCGATTTCATCCACCGACCACCTCTTTCCCCCTCGTTTCTCGTGGAATTCGTGAAAGATCGGGCCAACCCCAGGGTTACCCCATAACATATTGGTATCAAGAGCACGGTTGATCACGAATTTCCTCCAATTTTTTTTCTTTTATCCATCTTAAAAACGAAAATCCTACCAAAAAGAGCCCAATTTACCTTCGGATCGATCTCTGGATTTGGTGAGTTTTTCGTGGTTTTGGTCCATAGATCTGTTGCTTTGGGAGTCGATCTATAGCCCCTGTTGTTTCTAGCTCAGCCTTTCGGTCAGTCTTCCCACGAAATTGAGGTTTTTGGCAAGTTCGTCAAGTTGATCGTGCCAGCGGTACTATCGGCGTGCAAGCGGTACTATCGCAGTGACCGGTACTATCGATTACAAGCGGTACTACCGCCACGGCATTACCGCTCATTACCAGCGGTTCTACCGCCGCCATTGATCTGCTTCGCCCTTTGACGCCTCGATTTCGTTCACGACCTTTCCACTTCGCTTGTTCGTGTTTCGTGTTTGTCGCCATTTTCACAACAGCTTCCGATCAAAGTCATCTCGCTCCACGACACCGCTGACTCGAACATCTTTCCCCACCAACGGTCAAGTCGTCAACAATACCAAAGGTATAACTTGCACCACCTTGACAACCCATATCTTCCTTTGTGTGTATCTATCCTATGAGAGCAACTCATTTTGTGTTTGTCTAAGCATTGTGCACTTGCCTTGGAAAAGTGAGAGTGAGTCCAAATACAAAAGCTAACATAGTAGCATAGCAAGGGACAAAAGGAAAAGAATCAAAAAAAAAGATAAATAGTCCCCAATACAAAGAGAATACCAAGCTTGTAAGCCAAGAAAGAGAGAAGAAAGAGCCCGGCAAGTGCACAAATCTATTGCTTACCCTCTTTGGCAAACGAGTTGTGGTCTCTCCTTGTGTTGGCACGAACCGAGCGTAGTCTTCGTTAGGACCTTTTGTGCTCATTTTCATAGTCGTATAACCCCGCTTTTCTCCACGTGTGTGTTTTCCGTGTTTTTGTAGATCGTATCCTTTTGCTTTTGATCTTTGGTTCGTTACCACGTAGACAATAACCTTTGCTTGGATCGTTTCGTTGGTTTTCCACAACCCTTACCTTCCACCAAAAGCCTTTAAGAGTTTCTTGCCATTTCACTTTGCACGCTCATTTGTGTGGCAATTGGTTTGATATAATCTCCAAGGTGAGGTAACAGGCTAACTCTCCACACCCTTTCTCTCCATATACAACCATTGTTGGCTTTGCATCATGGACAGGCATGGAGAGCCATCCCAACCACCACCACCTCCAGAGGATGATAACCAATTCATGACAAGATGGTACCATTGGAAGATCCGAGGAGAATTCAACTATCGTTGTGAAGCTCTCGAGCGGCGACAGGATGAACAATTTAGCGAGGCCCGTGTGGAATTCAAGAACATCGACAACCGCTTCGAAGAAGTCCGTGGCCAAATGCATGCCATGCAACACAACCTCGGGCATCAAAATGAAGCTCTTGGTCGTGCACTCGCCTCAACGGATGAGAAGCTCCAACACATCATCAATGGACTCGCAAGGACACGCTCGCACGAATCAAGCTCATCTCGGCACTCATCAAGTGAAACAAGTGCACCTCGCCGTCACGCTTCAAGGCACCGGGATGGACCCGTTCTTCAATCCATAAGCTCTTCGCAAGTGGTACCATCTCGCGTCACGCGACATCAAGCTATGATGGTGACCTCCGCAAGACCTCCAAGACGTGAAGCAAACCGACCACAACCAAGGGCACCGTGATTCAACAAGAGCAACCTCGCATAGACCACCACGGCCATCGGCGTCGAACGCTCCTTCAACAACAAGTGCAACTTCCGAAGAGGCGAACAAGATCATCGGCGTGAAGCACTCGAAGATCCTCCAAGGCGTCATCATAGACATGAGCGTCCTCATCGCCAAAATAATGGTCATGACGAGCCTCCCCTACACCAAGAAGAAGAAGAGCAGCCCATCGCGCATGTGGCTCGACGTCCTCCTCGCCACAGGGCGCACGACAATGCTCCTCGACATCACCCACGACAAGAACAAGAGCAAGCTCCCCAAGCTCGTCGTGAGGACCATCAACCTCCTCCTCGTCCTCAACCGCGTCAACAAAACGAGCAAGCTCCCCAAGCTCGTCGTCCACAACAAGTTCCACCACCAAACGCGGCACCTCAACAACCGCAAGAGGAACGAAACAATCCCCAAGCAAGACATGAGCGCTCGGCTGATGATGATGATGACCGCCAAAATCATGGCAACCGCCGGAACATAATGGAGAAGAAACTTTCGGCAAGCTCAAATTCACCATGCCAAAGTTCACGGTTCCAATGAGCCCGAATATCTCTCTTGGGAACTCAAGGTCGACAAGATCTTCGCATGCACAACTATAGCAATGAGAAGATGATGGCCATGGCATCCCTCGAGTTTGATGAGTATGCCAACCTTTGGTGGGAACAAGTCCAACTCTCATGAAGCAAAAGAAGAGCCTCAATTGCAACTTGGCAAGACATGAAGGCCCATATGAGATCCCGCTTTGTTCCTTCGCACTACGCGTGACCTCTTCAACAAGCTTCAAACTCTTAGTCAAGGAACAAAGACCGTGGAAGAATATTTCAAGCAAATGGAGCTCAACATGATCCGTGCCAACATTGAGGAACGCGATGAGCAAACAATGGCCCGCTTCCTTAATGGCTTGAACCATCCTATCAAGCGCATCACCGAGTTCCAAAGGTACAACAACATGGTTGAGCTTGTGCACATTGCATCAAAGGCTGAACGTCAAGTGCAAGAGGACATCAAATTCAACAAGCCAAAGACGTACTTCACATACAAGCAAGCTCCAACCACTACTCCAACGACACCAAGTGGAAGCTCCCAAGTACCAAGCTTCCTTCAAGCCAACTATTCCCCAAGGAAAACAACCCCCAAGTGGCAAACAAACACGGGATGATCAACCATTCAATGGTGAATGCTACAAGTGTGGAGGCAAAGGGCACAAGTCCAATGCATGTGGAAACAAAAAAGTTTTGTTCATCCATGACAACGGCGATGAAGAATACTTGAGTGAAGAAGAGTTTGATGCAAGGGTCAAGGAAGCCATGGCAAGGAAACACTTGGAAGAGGACCAAGAACTTCTTGTGTGTGAGCATGACGCAAGTCCATCGCTTGTGGTCACAAGGGTCTTGACTACCCAAGCCAATGGAAATGAAGACCAACGCTCAACATCTTCCAAACTCGTTGGCATCAATGGGAAGTCCATCAAAGTTGTCATCGATGGAGGAAGTTGCCACAACCTCGCAAGCACGGAATTGTGTGAGAAACTCAACCTCACCCTTCACCCACATAGACACCCCTACCATATCCAATGGCTAAGTGACCAAGGATCCGTCAAGATCAAGCACACCGTCTCGTGGCGTTCTCCATTGGACACTACAAGGACACGGTGGAATGTGACGTGGTTCCAATGACGGTTTGTCACATGTTGCTCGGGCCGTGGCAATATGACAAGTGTGCTTTGCATAATGGTCACTCAAACACCTACACTTTCAAATGGCTTGATAAAACTTGTGTGTTCCAACCAATGACTCCTAGCCAAATAATTGCGACAATGCAAAGGCTTTAGCGAGAGCGCAATACGCAAAAACACCTTGTGAGAAGAGTGGTGAGCGAGAGAACCACACCATAGTGAGTGAGAGCTACAAGCCAAACTCGAGCGGAAAAACTAAGAGTGTTCTTCTTGCCACCAAAAGTGAGATGAGAGAAGTGAGGAACAACCCATCCATCTTGCACTACGTCCTCGTATGCAAGGGACTAGCGCAAGGAACTAATGACTTGACAAATATTCCTCCTTCTTTGATGGCTGTTTTGCAGGAATTCCAAGATGTATTTCCCGAAGAGCTTCCTCATGGCCTTCCTCCTCTTCGTGGAATCGAGCACCGTATCGACCTCATACCCGGCGCACCACTACCAAACCGCGCTGCGTATCGCACAAACCCGGAAGAGACAAAGGAGATCGAGCGTCAAATCAACCAACTCGTCTCCAAAGGTTTGATCCAAGTAAGCACTAGCCCAAGCGCGGTTCCCGTGATCCTAGTCCCGAAAACGGATGATACGTTGCGGTTATGCATGGACTGCCGTCCAATCAATGCTATCACCGTGCGTTATCGACATCCTATACCGCGTCTTGATGACATGCTTGATGAGTTATGTGGAGCCACTATATTTTCGAAAATTGATCTTCATAGTGGCTACCATCAAATTCGCATGGCTGAAGGTGATGAGTGGAAAACCGCCTTCAAGACCAAGCTTGGTCTATATGAATGGTTGGTTATGCCTTTTGGCTTATCCAATGCCCCATCTACCTTCATGCGCCTCATGAACCATATTTTGCGGTCACTCATTGGAAAGAGTGTAGTTGTTTACTTTGATGACATTCTTGTCTATAGCAAGTCACTAGAGGAGCATGTTACTAATGTTAAGGAGGTCTTACAAATCCTTCGTCATGAAAAGCTTTATGCTAACCTCCCCAAGTGCACTTTTGCAAGAGACAAGCTGATTTTCCTTGGTTTTGTCGTGTCTTCTAATGGCATTGAAGTTGATGTATCAAAAGTCAAGGACATACGAGATTGGCCCACCCCTACAAATGTTAGTGAACTTCGTAGTTTTCATGGGTTGGCTGGCTTTTACCGTCGCTTTGTGAAAGATTTTTCCATAATTGCTTGGCCCCTCAACGAATTGACCAAGAAGAATGTCACGTTCGTTTGGGGAAAAGCACAACAAAAGGCTTTTGATGAGCTCAAAAGGAGGCTCACCGAAGCACCACTTCTTGCATTGCCGGATTTCACAAAAACCTTTGAGATTGAATGTGACGCTAGTGGTATTGGCATTGGTGGCGTCCTTATGCAAAATGGGCGTCCTATTGCTTACCATAGTGAGAAACTTGATGGCGCCTCAATTATCCCATTTATGACAAAGAACTTTTGCCTTGGTTCGTGTTCTTCAAGTGTGGCAACACTATCTTTGGCCCAAAGAATTTATAATCCATTCCGACCATGAGTCGTTGAAGTACCTTAAGGGCCAAGCCAACTTGAGTAAAAGGCACATAAAGTGGGTTGAGTTTATGGAGTCTTTTCCTTACATTGTAAAATACAAGAAGGGCAAAGAAAATGTGGTGGCGGGCCTTGTCTCGCAAAACCACAAGCCTTCTTACGACTCAAGTCAATGTTTTGGGTCTTGAGGACATCAAATCTTTGTATCGTCCGATTCTTTCTTTGGACCAATATTTGCACAATGTTCAATAGACAAAGGGATTGACGATTTCTATTTGCACAAGGGTTTTCTTTTCAAACAAAACAAGCTTTGCATTCAAATCCTCTCCAACTTTTGCTTCTTCAAGAGTCCCATGGTGGAGGCCTTATGGGTCACTTTGGCCGTGACAAGACATATGACATGCTCTCCACTCACTACTTTTGGCCAAAGATGAAGCCCGACGTGGCGCCACGCTCAACGATGCACTACATGTATCCAAGATAAGTCTAAGTCCAACCCTTTGGTCTTTATATGCCATTGCCTATTCCTCATGCACCTTGGTCGGACATTAGCATGGACTTTGTATTAGGCTTGCCTAGATCTAAACATGGTCACGATTCCATATTTGTAGTCGTGGATCGCTTTTCAAAAATGGCACATTTCATTCCGTGCCATAAGACCGATGATGCTTCACATGTCGCAAATTTGTTTTCGGAAATAATTCGCTACGGCGTGCCACGAACAATCGTCTCCGACCGTGACGTAAAATTCATGAGCTACTTCTGGAAGACCCTCATGGCCAAGCTCGGCATCAAGCTCCTATTCTCGTCCGCCTCGCATCCTCAAACCGATGGACAAACCGAGGTAGTCAATCGAAGTCTTGGCACACTTCTCCGGTGTTGATAAAGAAGAACCTTAAAGACGGGAGGAATGCATTCCACGCCGAAGTTCGCCTACAACCGCGCCAAGCACTCCACCACCATGAGGAGCCGTTCATGATCGTCTATGGATTCGAGCCTGTCACCGCGCTCGATATCCTTCCACTTCCACTTCATGAACGTGCCAATATGGACGTTGTCAAGCGTGCCCAAGCAATGATGAAACTCCATGAAGATACACGAGCTACTATCGAGCAACAAGTCCTTCGCCAAGCATCAAGGCTAAACAAGACCAAGAAAGAGATGATCTTTGATGAGGGTGACCTTGTATGGATACACTTGAGTAAAGACCGCTTCCAAGGAACGCGACTCAAGCTAAAGCCACGACGGACCATTCAAGGTGCTAAAAGGATAAACAACGCCTATGTGATCGATATACCAACATCAAGTATCTTGTGAGCTCGACATTCAATGTCAAGGACCTCTCACCCTACCATGGCGAAGAGGAAGTTGTGACGGTTGAAGAGTCGAGGCGACTCTTTCCCAAGGGGAGCTGATGCAGCCGTCCTCCGACCACTACATCTACTCCCACGAGCTACCCAATGGACCCATGACTCGTGCAGCCAAGCTCCTTCAAACTAAGGTGAACTCGCTCCTCTCCTTGTGTGACTTGACACCCTTGGATGGCTTGCTACTTCACATAAACTCATGCATCATCAGTGCAGAAGAAGCCACCATTTGCCAGGCATGGCGGTACTACGGTTGGGACGACCGTACTACCGCTCAAGCGGACCTACCGCCTCCTCCTACGCCGCCACAGAAGCACTACCCCATGCCCCAGACGCAAGCGGTACTACGTCCCTCAGAATCGGTACTACCGTGGCAGTACTACCGCCTCCTACCGCCATCGACGCCTCGACGGAAGCCCCAGCCCTCAAGCGGTACTACCGCTCGAGCGGTACTACCAGTCACCACCGCACTACCGATTACCGGACGGTACCCGTCTGCGACCACGATCACCTAAGTTCGCCTGTGCCTTGTAACCCAACCTATCATTTATCTCTCCATTCCGAAACTACCTGTTTTGTGGCTGGACTATATATAGCCCCCCTCTATTGTAAACGCGTTTAGACTTGGATAATAATAGATATTAAGGAAACCCTTTGAGGACTTATATCTATTGGTCTCATGCTCCTACCAAGGAGCGGATTATCCACCCTCTTGGATCTTGCTTAAGTGCGTTCAAGTTGTACAAGGCCTTGGGTTCTCGGTGTCTCGCCCCAAGTCGTCAAGGTCTCACCAAGCACCTCATCCCCGTTGTTGGCGTGGAGAGCGAGCTACCAACACCGATCCTAGGGATTATGTTGGACCGGTTGCCACCGGCGTGAGGAGTAGGCGTGTATCGTGTTTTGGTGTGTGTGTGTGTGTTCGTGGTTTTCATCGTTTTCCTCGATTTCATCCACCGACCACCTCTTTCCCCCTCGTTTCTCGTGGAATTCGTGAGAGATCGGGCCAACCCCAGGGTTACCCCATAACAAGTTTGACTTTGACTAAACTAGAACTCGAGATAGATAAAAACGGATCAAGTATTTAAGTTTCCACAGATATAACTTTGCCCACAAGTGATACATATACCCCCTCCATTCGTATTTATTTTGCGCTTTGGGTTTAGTTAATGTTAGGCTTGATAAGCTTTGATCAAATATTTCTTAAAATATATCAACACCTATGGTGCAAAATATATAGTATTAGAATCGCCATAAAATATATTTATATATTACAAACATTGCATATTGATATTTGTTCTAAATTTCTATCAAACTTGCTGATGTTTCACTTTAACTAAATCTAAGAAACTGAAGTAAATAAAAATGAAGAGAATATGATTAGCCAAATTTATGGTTAAAGTTTAAGCTGCATAAAGAGTGTGCGACATGCATTTGGAACGGATGGAGTAATTTTATAGTCGTCCATGAACATGTAGCATTCGCTCGGTATAAGATGTTAGGTTGGTCATAGTGAGGAGTAACTTAGAGTGACACTAGTCTAATTTACCAACTTCATAGTGTACAATAACTAATAGTTAGTGTCATAGATGGCTATATTAATTAGCCTAGAGAATCATTTTTCTATAAAAATATGATATTATGGTAACATGGCTAGTTAATACAATCATCTCTCATATTTTTACCATAGTGTTTTTGGGAGACATTCTCAAGATATCAAGAATATTTTTACTTCAAATAGTCTTGCCGACGCGGTAGCCCGTGCGCGATGAGATGACGCCTGGCATGGGGAATGAGTGCATGTGGCCGATGTATTTTCTTCTTAAAAAAACAATATAGATAAGAGGCTTACAAATACATACATATACTCACTCCTATAAACCCACGTACACTCTACCCTTATGAGCACCTACAAGAGACATAATGAGTCTTGAAATTGACGAAGATCACAGGCGCTACGATGTCAACAGGTATGCCGCCTCCTACTGAAAGAACATTTCGTCTTTTATTGTCCTTTGTTCTCATCTACCGTCTCCCATACCACTTTGAGTGGAGAAAACTCCAACCTAATCTTCAACATAGAACTATCAATTTTATAAAAAAAATACAACAAGTGTCTACTTTTAGTGCACCAAGAGAAAGTGTCTATTGCATAATTTTTTCCCCTTTTGAGGGAGTAACTTTCTATTGATGAAAATATAGTCTACAAACACTCAGGAACATTTAGGGCCTTCTTTGGAACAAGCAAAATTTGGAGGAAAAAAAGAGTATAGCACTCCTAAGGAAAGAGTCACATTCCTTGTAACATATGAATTCCATAGGATTTTAATTTAACTTGACACTCCCCACATGAAAAAAAAAGAATCTAACCTTCTTCGACTTGGCATTCGTAGCAATTTATGCAAAGCCTCCTGATCTGGATAAACATGCTCAATACATTCTAGTGAACTAGGAAGAGAAGCTAGAACCAGGAAAGCCTGAATCCAGCAAGTGCTCATTATTTATTTATTTTAATAAACTTCGGAATATTAGCTCCTGTGGTTTCTAGAGCGAGTGAATGAAACGCTATCTTATGAGAGAAGATAGAGTTATATCACAATCAATAAGTGATGCTCTGGGCAAGAAATCTTCTGTCACAAAGGAAAAGTGGGTTGTACTCACATGAATTAAAGAGTTGCTCGTGTAAAAGCGACATCTTCTGTTTGACTTATCTAGCTATGTCTTGTCTTGCACATACTACCAAACGATGAATGGTTCATCTTCAATGGACATTGGTACTTCGGATGTCAGGTCAGGCCCTTCCATTAGTTCAGATCTCTATATATGAATCTCTTATGAAATCCCATACTTTTTTATCTTTTCAGAACAATCATCATAGTGTGTGACTTCTGCGTGACAGTTCTTGCATTTAGGTGAATGATGTCATTCGCGTTACTCCAAAAGCCATTTAAGCATGCATATTATTAAATCTACTGAAGGATCATACACTAGGAAACGTTTTTAGCCCAACAATCAACGAAATGAGTACCAATAGGCTACTTCTTAGATTGCCATGATTTGAAGATGTTATCCTTGTAGAATTGTAGCTCCTTGATCTCTCTCTGATGTCGTCCATTGCCCTGTGGTTTTTCTCCTTTCTTGGAGCTTGTTTCGTTCCTGTGAACAGATGCATAACAAATGAGCAAAGCCTTGTCATCCGGAGAATTTCATAAGTATTGCTCCCTCTATCCTAAAATAAATGACTCAACTTTTTCTAGATTCTTATGTATCTATAGACTAAAACTTGTCTAGATACATGTCTATTTAGACGAAGTGGAGTAACCTAGTTTAGGACGGAGGGAGTACATGTATATCCTAACCACAAAATAACAAAAGAAAACTAGGTTTGCTCTGCTTCGAAATCCAGCTGTCACAAGAAGGTAAATTTGAAGCAAAATTAGCTTTCAAACTGCTACTGTATAACCCGCAAGTATAATGTTGGATGAAAGCCTTATAGTATGACAATACTTATTCATGTGTTCCATCTCAGTGACAAATATTTACATTTTTCCCCTATTTAATCGTTAGTTCTTTGCCAGAGTCATATCTCTGAGCCGATCAAAACCAAATTAGAACATTAATACTAACACCAAATAAATGTTCAGATCTTATATCACCGAGCGACCCTTTTCAAAATGAACAACAAATGTTCCAAACCAACTTTTATGTTCAAAATTTTGGCATACAAGTTCTCATTTTGCATTGTCGGTAGTTGGCACATTAATGAAATTAAGTAGCGAATAAAATGGAAACTTCCTTCTGTGGGTGGGGGTGGGGGGCAGGGTGGGGGAAGCATGCAGTAGCAATACAATGTTTGCATAATCTGGTAATTCATGAGAACAAGCTACAATCACAGCTGAAAACTGAACTAATCTGGTCTGGACCAGTGATAAAACGCAAGCATACAATGAAAATAAGAATTCTGCAACACTGCATTGATGAATATTGGGGAACAGTTTACCCTTGGGGAACCAGCGGATGCACAAAGTCATTATGCTTCTCACGTCAACTATCACATGAGGGAATATAGTTGCAAGCTCTGGCAAATAATCCTAGATATGAAAAGACACATAAATGTCTCAGAACAAAAGGTCTTAAAGTAAACCGGAGTCCTACTGAACCCTCATGCAAGGATACTGGACTCTTTTCAGAATAGTATCTAATGGAGGGAAAATAATGCATTTTATGGAAACATGTACAAATCAGGAGCATCGATAGTGCTAAATATAGCAGAGGAAATATGTACAAATCAGGAGCATCGATAGTGCTATTTATAACAGGAAATCTAAATTTCACTTTAAGATAAATGTCGACATGCTAAAATAGTATAGCTAAGGGAGTTTTTCTCTTGCTAACCTTCAAAACCAATAAATCTGTATAGATAGAATTCCCAGCTATCAATGGATTTGTCAAACCAATATGCCTCCTAATAAAGTCTAACACCTGAAAATAGCTAACACAAGAAACTTTATTAGGAAAAGTTAAGAGTGGATAAAGGAACGTCAAGGAAGGAGAGAGGGACATCTCTCAGAAACATAATATTAGCAATAATTAAAAGGAACACAATATGCTTATACACAGTAGAAGCACCATATAAATAGCATAATCGCACGGCAGTACTGACCAAGGCGCTAGGTGTAGTCAGGCAGCAGAACAACGCCTAATAACTGGCAGGATAAATTGGATAGCAGGTGGGTGAGGAGGCAGGGTGTCTCCTAGCGCTGCCTAGGTGTCTACCTTTGAGAACTCACATATATGTTAGGAAAGTTTTTGGAAGACAAACTATGGTACACCATAACACTAAACATACAATCTAGAATAGCGGAACAACAAATTTAGTATAGATTGTTTGAAATAAACAAAATAACCAGTCATGGTTCAAGATCTCCTCTACGTAGGATGTAGGAAGAGTATGCAAACACATATAGTGAAGGACTTTACAATGCACACATGATTGGCCCCAATATATTTAATTCAAGACAAGTTAATATAAACATGTCGATAAGACTCTTTAATCTGGAGCAATTATCTTATCACTCAATATGAACAAGAAACCTTCCTGAATGCATGTATCCTACACGTCCGTGCAGCGTAGGAAATATGTGGTGGGTCACATAATAAAAAAGTTGAAGTGTGTAATGCGTAGACGTAGTACCTAGCATAAATTCTCTTTTTTTAAAAGTAGAATATATGCTATGGAGAGGATGGAGGATGAAGAGGATGAACTATGGGGGTGGATCTCCTTTGGTGGTGGTGTGATGCAATCTGAGAATGACGGCCTCTGTATGGCGGCTGGAACCTCAAAATATATAGGCATCTTCATGAAAGTTGTAGGGTTTGACGAGACGAAACCGCTGCCACCTAGTACGGGCGGGCCGTATGGGCGGACCTTGCCCATTTCGGTGGTCGTTAAGGCCTGTGTCGACTGGTTTTGGCACCAGGGTTGCTTGGCCGTAGACTTTCTCAAAATCTTTATTTATGAATCCTGATTTCGCCTTAAAAGCATAAGTTCTTGCACAACACAAATTCAAAACAACATATTACACGTCTTTACAATAATTAGTCATTAGTAACAAGGAACAGAGATTCTTGGTCAATTGCTTGACTAAAAATGAAATTTAAACACGGAGAAAGATGTCTATTTTCACTGCCATCGCTGCCTCACGCATGTCTCAGACATGTGTCTTGGCGCCCTCACCTTTGTTTGGGCATGTGCCCGTCTGTAGCTTCAGTCTAGGAAGGTGTGCTCCATGTATGGGCGCACGACTTCTCTGGCAACTGTCATCGACTCCAAGACATCTCATTCTAGACCCATTCACTATCGAGGTTTGTCAAGGTCGTCGGAGTCTATGTCGGTCCCATGGTTGATCCTGGGGTCCAGGGCAAAATCTTAGCAACAACAAAGCCTTCGAGAGCCGTTACACACCTAGGAGGTGTCGTGATGGAACCCTCCTCTTTTCGCAGCCTGGTTTTGTGCCTTGGCCCGATGCTTGCTGGAGGTTCGACTTGCATTTGGGGGCGAATATGGTCTAGGTGAAAACCCTAATCTGACTCTTGTCAGCCAGGTACGACAACGCCACTTGGCGTTGTGATCTTCTGTGGAAGCATTGCCTTGGACCTAATTTCCTCCCTCCAACATCCGTTATAGGTGCCTTTGTCGACCTTCGGTCTTCGTGCTATGGCTCTACAATACGTCCCAAGCTAAGTTCGATGTCCCGTATCCTATGGGTTGACCACCTTCAGGCATGTTCGTGGTGGAGGTGATATCTCGGTTGATCGAGGTCCTTCTATAGCGTACAAGGTTCATGTCAACCCGCATAGTGCCCATGATTTATCTTTTGATGATGGCTCTCGAGTTTGAGGCTAAGAGGAGGTGTGGATGATGTCTCGATGGAACATTGCCCTTTGGCAGCATTGGCAGCTCTTGGTTTCTTCATGTGACATCGGTGGTGTGAATCCTTTCGACATCTCTAATGTATTCTAGTGCTCTAAGGTGTAGAGTGATCGTTGGGCAAGCGGGCGGTGAATCTATGTGGTTATCTCGACCACGGGATTCCCTTCAGGTGATCCAACACAATTCCTTCCTGCCATTCTCCGTCTTCCCTTGTAGTGTTGTGTGCTAAGTTTATGGCTCAGTGTTGTTGTATGAGTGTTCGTTTCGGGGTTTATTTTATTCTTCTCCTTTTCTTTTTGTTTGTGTGCTACTTTTCATGGTTATTGTGTTTGTATCTTGGCTCACCTTATATTAAATGAAAATGGTTCAGACCAAAAAGAGATTTGGGTCTTGTCTATGGAAACCCAACTAGCCCAAGAACAACTAAATCGGAGTTTGTATGAACAAAGATGCTCATACCCATGGTCGTACCTCATGGTCTACGTGACAGGATTTGCTATAACTTCCGTGATTCGTCACCGATTTTCCCCGTTTGTTCATATACAGTACTTTTCTTGGATGATAAGACAATATTGGGGGTTGATGGGACTCATCTATAGCCCATGGATCAAATGAGTGGAGGGTAATCCACGGAGGAGGCGTGTGGAGTCCCAACTAGGGCCATGAGCACATGCCATAACCGCCATCTCCATCTCTCTCCGGTATTCTAGTATTTGTAAGATAGAACACGATGATGACCTTAATGAATTATTCATTGTGTTATTGTTCATTATGTTTGAATAATTGATTTGGTTATAGGTTGCACTATGATCTCGTACACAACATTGGAATTTGTGCCATTCTCTAGTATTTTACTCTTTTGTGGTATGCGCACTTGCACTTACATAGAGGAGATAGATGAGTTTATATGATCCTTTGGTTGGGATAGTTGTTAAAAGTCCATCTCTCGAATACAATGGAAACTTTCAAAAAAATCAGTCAACGTGCATCCAGAGTTCACTGAAATTTCATAACAAAAGTTTCCCGTTTATTTAGACCTAGATGTTGGCGCCAAGCACACAACACACACTCGCCGGACCATCACAAGCAATCAATTTCACAACCAAGGCTAGTAACAATTCACGGGAAACATGAACGCCCTGCGATCTCGCTACATGTAGCAGCAACAGTAGTGGTGCAGGGGCAGGCACTTCCCTCCCTTGGGGTACCCTCCGTGCGCCTTGCACCAGTTTTCGCAATCCGGTATGTCCTGGCATCTTCCGTGGCACATGTACTGTGCCATTCCTGCATCCAAAACCCGAACGTCAAGGCCCCGTTTGGAACAGGGAAACATAAACGGTAGTTTCTTTGAAGTTTGAGGTCAAGCAATGCGTGTATTTGGATGAGAAGTGGTTCAGACTTATGAGTACCGCTAGAGTTAATCAGGCTGATTTAAGAATCGACATTGTAGAGATGAAAATTGTTCTAAGCTCAGATTCAGAAATACAGATTTGATTACCCGCAAAAAAAAGGAAATATAGATTTGAATGGAGGGTTAGAGGAACACACATACCTGAGGAGAAAAGGAGGAAAATACAAAGTACAACAACGACAAGGGTATTGCAGATGGCAGAGTGAAAGGTTGCAGCCATCTTCACGTCTTCTACTTAGAACTGTGGAAATTAACAAGCTGTGTTGATGTATATGATCCACTGTTGGTATCTAGTCTCACATGTTTATATAGGAATTGTGCATTAAAGAGTGTATAATTCGATTAATCCCACGTATATAATTTCTTAATTAGGAAAATGCCACCAAGAAGAAAGATTACCAGATTAAATGCACAAGATATGCTAATGATTTTATTTTACAGCAGTACAATTATGGCTTCATTGGAACCAGATGTGTTCTTGTATATGTTGCTGGTATCTTGCATTAAAGAGTGTATAATTCATTAATCACAGATATATGCCTTCGAGAAGAAAGATTACAAGATTAAATGCAGAAGATATGCTCATGATTTTGCAGCAGTACTAGTATGGCTTCATTGTAATGCAAGATATACCAGTTTTATGGCACAAAGCAGGACTGTTGGAGTGTAAGCAAAGGTCCTTGATTATTCTTGCAATGTGCATGTGCACAGCACCAAATGAACAGATTCAGATATTGATCAGAAATGACATTGCAGTCTATTTTACAGACAGATACTAGTAGTATTAGAGAAGGCTTTACAGAAGTTACTTGAGGTTCCAATGCATCAGCCAGTTTCTTTCTCAAATTTGACATCAGCTATAAAGACAAGAAAGCACCGCAAGGTTACTGTTTGCAACTATCCGATCTTGTTACTGCTACGATCTTTAGTGCTTTTGGAGGAACACCTTGATCTTATATCAGCCTGGGGAAGATAACCAAATTAGTACAGAAAATACAGCTCCTGACATATGGAAATTTGAGTAGCTTTTCTAGAAAAAATTCAACCTGGCGTATGGGCTCTGGAACACGATATTTACAGCAGTACTTCACTATCCCAATGGCAGAGAGGCAGGTGAAATCGATGGCCAACTGAGATGTAGATTGGCTTTGATGAACCAGGGCAGGAACGCATTGCCTGGGACAATTTGTTTGAGTTCATGTGCAACAGCATCCATTTCATTGACAGGAAAATGTGAAAGAGAGAAAATCCCATTATGTGTTCAGCAGTCTAACAGAAATTCAAGTTTAATAGAGAATCCCTTACCGCTCCCCATGTCGTCCCAGACTGTCCGGTCAATGAAATATATTCCTTATTGTAGTTTTCTTTTGTTTCAATCTGTCTTCTGACTTCTGATTGGTTAAGACCATCCACATGGTGCAACTGGGAATTGAAAACACCAAGGATTTAGTATATTCCTAAATGGACAACAGCAGGAGAAGAGCTGACACACTACAAAGAATACTTGCAAAATCAACAAAAATTAACCAACATTTTTTCCAACTCCGATGGTTGGCAGGTCTGCAAGGACACCGAGATGGCACGCTAAACCAAAACCTGCTGAACATATGTATGTTAGAGGAGGACCTATTCAAATATATTGACTATAGCTAATGCAGCTTGCAACAAATATGCAGAACCTAACTAGATGTATTGTATTGCCAGGCTTATTTGCGAAGGGCTTCATGGACTATGAGTCAACTTAGTATTTCACCAGCACAGGAATCACCTTAACATTAGGAACTAAGATCCATGTATAAAATTCCAATAGCTTAACGTACATATATGACTTTAGAGCCTAATTTCACCTATGGGGCATATAGTACTAGTGCCGAACTCGCTACCCACACCGCAGGTCGTTTATACTGTATAAGTGCACAAGTGTGACAATGTATTAATGTGTACCTCGTGGATGGAGTAACCCATTTCCATCAACCATGAGTAACTGCCATAGAACAATAGACCTCAGAAAAGGCACCGGCAAAGACAGATGATTACTATAATATAAGTCTGTAACAAATGTTATATGCTGAATTAGAATACTGATGCTATGATATCTAAAATGAAAACTCACACTAAATTTTAACGTAAAAGGATTAATTCTCATGGAGACTAAATGCCTGCATAGTGCAGTACTCTTTGTTCTCGTCATGACAGCCAACAGGAAATAAGAAATGCAATGCCATGACATACTTCAGAATGTATGTACTCGCCAATCCTATTTTCAGGACAAAGAAACATTTGACATGCTTCCTATGACCCTTATGTGGTGCCCCAACATTTTGGCAAGTGGTGTCATCTAACCGAGGCATGCGTGTGATTTGTTATTATATTACTACATTCCTGTTTGCCAGCAAGAAAATGCTCTACAGAATATCATGTTATAAATTAGTGTTATCCACCTAACATAGAATACCAAACTAGGATCAGCACAGTAGCAGGCACCACAAGTAAAAAGTTTACCTGAGGGTAGAAATGCTGAGCATTGGTCTTCATTTTCTCCAAGAGTCCTAGAAGTATGGGCGCCTGCAAGATGTACTTTATATATAATACATGTTTGTACATTTAAGTAGTAAAATGAAGGTATACTAGGAATATAAAATTCCGTATATGTTTGCAACCAAATAAAGAAGCAAAGTAAGTAACGACTCTCTCCTATGTTCTATGATAACTACACATTGCATTGACAATGCTAGACTCATCTCTGGCTCTAGAGATAATAAGAAGCTGCAACTGCAAGGCATGTGACTTCACAGATAATACTGATTGGAAGAATTAGAATTGATTGAGCCTGATTTGTGAACATTAGTGGATTATAATGCGCAAAACATAATAAACTTTGTACCACTAATGCGGCTAAGACAAGATTGTTCCCTGATACAACAGTAGTCCAAAAAATCCATTTTAGTCACTTATTTACTGTCAAAGAAAAAACTGATGAGGTCCCTGAACCGAAGTGCATGAAAGGTATGGAACCATAGATAATAATCTGCAGAGGTGCAATGGTGTGGAGTATACCTCTCTGAAAGCAAGAAAACCAGGGACGTATGGCACCTGCATTCGGACAAGATCGAATTCCTCATGGACAATCTCCAGAGTATCGGCATCCAGAACCACCACCCCGGCGCACGCCGTAGAAGGATCTTCTTTCAGGAAGCTGATGTCAACCCCACCGATGTACTTCAGTTTGTCCCTGGCATCATTCTGATCTGAATCTGAGCTCACCGAAGGTAAAGACCACTCAAAATCATCGTCAAGAATGAGCCTACTCCTGAGCACATCCTGCGTTCTGCATCACCAAAAGGGACATGAATCAGCTGAATCCCCTTAATGAATTCGACGAACTGGCACAAGAAACGGGAGACAAACCTCGCCCATTCTTGTTTCTGCAGAGCCGTATCAGAGCTATTTCCTTCTTTATCCATTCCCCTTGTCCTCCTGCTTCGCAGTGGTTCAGGCTCTAGGGGAAAGATGAAAAACTAGAAATATTGCGTTCGATCGGGCGATTTAGTAAAAGGTGATGCGGATTGAGGAATTGATAGCTCCCCCCTCCCGGCAAGGGAAGGTATGCGAGTCTCACCTGTTACGGCGGCAGCGCCCGATAGATGCCTTGCCTCGTCTCAGGATTCGGGGAACACGCCGGCAACGACGACTCTCTCTCTATCTCTCTCTCTCTGGCAAAAAGGGAAGACGCCCACGAGCTCGGGCGGCTGGGTCGGCTCAATAGGGCTTTTTTTAATTTCGGCTGGTTCCTTTTTTGTTCTTGTTTCTATTTTGGTTTTGTGTTTATAATATTCATACAAAAAATTAGTATTTTTTTTAAAAAGCTGCGTAAAATGTTTACAGAGTTCAAGAAACAAATTTATGAGCTTTATAAATTGTTTGCATAGTTAAGAAATGTTCTCCAGTTTAAAAACACGCTCAATAGGTTTTTTAAAAAAATTATCATGATTTTTAAAATATGTTCATATAGTTCAAAAATCATGTGAAACTAAAAATGTTTACGTATTACACATTGAAGAATTATATACTCTCTCTGTTTAGAAATATAAGATGTTTTAGGTTTGTAAAGAGAATGTATCTAGTGTCTAGATTTGTTTAAACCTATACACTAAAAGGTGTCTATATACATTAACTTCACCAACCTAAAATATCTTATATTTCTAAACGGAGGGAGTACTTTTAAAAAGGAAGAAAAGAAAATACATTAAAAACTAGAAAAAAACAAAAATATTAAAAAACTAGAAAAAAAATAAAACTCATCTTGATGAGACCCTCTCTCCTCCTTAGTGTCCTCTTTGTTTTATTTGGGCTTTGGGCTGATAATCTCAGTTCCTGGGTCCATCAAAAGGTGTATATATTCTTTCCCTTTTTGTGTTTTTAGTTTTCACTCAACCAGTGTTAGTTTTTTTCGAAAAGGGGAAGTACTTCGTACTTTTATACCGAAGTGAGACATATGACATTTATTTCATTTACTCAACATGGCAAAAATCTTACAATGAACATACATACTAAAACAGACAAATAAGGTGACAATGCACCGCCAACCAGCCCAACGATAGGGGACACGGAGCCTAGTACCCCGGCCAGAACCATCGTTAGCTCACCGGTGAAAACGAACGCCTCATGCATTGTTGGATCAACGACTAACACTAGAGAATGGCTTATGCGCACACTCCGGAAGTCATCTCCGTCACCTTCCGGTATCCCATCTCCGTCACCTTCCGGTATCCCATCTCCACGATGTAGACCAAAGTAAAGACTTCACCAGTACTATCGTCGAAGCCGCCATGACGCCATATGGCGCCTCCACACTATGTGTCTACCTTAGAAAATGTCCTCCACCTAGACTCCGTAGCGCCATGCCACCGAGTCCCACTTTTGTCGATGCCCAAAAAACCATGTCGATCCACCTTAGACCCCCTCTAGTTGGCATTGATACGCCCAATTTGCATCACCATTCTATATCATAATTTACCTCTATTCATTGATATATGTCTTATTATGAGGTATTTACTTATGGCTTTTCATCTGTTTATGCATGTTGGATGAATCTTGGAGGATGGACTGCCGGAGTCTGGATTTTGATGGAAAAGAAGGCGTTTCGGTGCAATTTCGCGAAGATCGGAAAAATACCAGAAAAATATGTAAACATATTTTTTTACCTGAGGACGAAGGAAGCTAGAAGGAGGAGCGAAGGGGGGCCGCAGGGGGCCCACAACCCCCTAGGAGCGGGCCCACCTGAGGTCACGCCTAGGACAGGTGTGGCCCACCTGCCCGGCCTTCGACTCCCCCCTTCGCCTATAACTTCCCTTCAAAACCCTAAGACTCGGGGAGCGACCACAGATAGATTTCCGCCGCCTCTGGGGGGCGAAAAACACCGAGAGAGAAAGATCTCTCCGGCAGATAGATTTCTGCCGGGGGAATTCCTTCCCGAAGAGGAGAGACCGTCGCCATCAACACCATCATCAAGCTAGGCTTCATCGGGATCATCATCATCATCCACACCATCATCTCCATCAGCACCATCATCACCACTCCGTCTTGCTGTAACAATTGTGTTGGATATTGCTTAGTTCATTAGGGGAAACTTTCCTAGTGTTAATTACTATTGTAGTTGATGCTTGTGAGTGGAACCATTGGATTATTGTTTATGTTGAGATTGTTATCCATTACCATATCATCTTTGATCTTGATCCATATGATGTCTTGTGAGTAGTTCGTTGTGTTCTCGAGGACATGGGATAAGTCATGTTGTTAGTAGTGAATTTGTGATAAGTTATTATTCAATGGTTTAGTATTTAAGTTGTGGTGCTATTCTTCTAGTGGTGTCATGTGAACGTCGACTACATGACACTTCACCATATATGGGCCTAGGGGGATGCATTGTGTATTTGGCTACTAATCGCGGGTCACAGTGATGTAAACCTGAACCCCCGTTAGGACACCTTTGCACAAGGGAGTGTAGGATCTCAGAGTTTAAGGCTATGGTTAGATTTATATCTTAATTACTTTCATGTAGTTACGGATGTTTGCAGGGGGTTTAATCACAAGTATGTATTAGTCCTAGGAAGGGCGGTATGTTAGCGCAGGTTCACCCACACAACACTTACAAACACCAAAGAAGAGTACTCAGCTATCTGCAACGAAAGCACTTGACAGAATTCCCATGTGTCCTCGAGAACGTTTGGTCCTTATAAGTATTTCCACCGGCTTGTCCTTTGCTAAGAAAGGATTGGGCCACTTGCTCCATTTGTTCGTTACTTCTGTTACTTGATCTTTGTTTTGTTGCCTTGTCAGAAAACCACTAAAAATCCGTTTGCTAAGTATTCACAGGGATTTCCTGCTTCATACCACTGCTCAAAGACCTTCGCTTCCTCGTTGGGATCGACACTCCTATTTATCGAAAATACTACGATACACCCCCTATACTTGTGGGTCATCAAGACTATTTTCTGGCGTCGTTGCCGGGGAGTGAAGCGCTATTGAAGAGTGGAACTGGCAAGGGAAACTTTTACTATGAGTATTGCTTTTGTTACTGCTTGTTACTTTGTTTCCAATATGGATAACCCACTTGGTTTTCTGTTTGGGAAAACTACTACCACTGCTAGGGTAGTAGATGAACCACCTCCTGTTGAGATAGATCCTTTTAAGATACCTACAAGTATTGTTGACCGTGTTATGGATAATTATTATTTTGGGGATAGAACTGTCCATCTCGGTGATCACTTGTTTTTTATCCATGAATTATGCGGGTTGTTTAAGTGTGCAGGTATCACAACTGAACAAGTGAAGAAGAAGTTACTCTCCATATCCTTGAAAGGGAGAGCTGGAGAATGGACAATCCGTGGAACGCTACTAATATTGTTTCTCATCCTAAGAAAGTTAGAAAAGCTAGTGTCCATGTGCTTTCTGTTGAAATTGGCAGTCATAGCTATTATGGTTTATGTGATATTGGTGCTAGTTGTAGTGTTATTCCTTATGAGCTTTACAAGAAAATTATGCATGAGATTGGTACTTGTGATCTTGAGGACATCGATGTGGTTATTCACCTTGTTAATAGAGAGCAAGTCTGCTCCATAGGCATTGTAAGAGATGTGGAGGTCCTTTGTAGTAAGATTAAATATCCTGCTGATTTTCTAGTACTTGGTAAAGGAGCTAGTAAAACCTATCCTTTTATCTTTGGTAGACCATTTCTGAATACTTGTGGGGCTATCATAGACTGTAGGAAGGAAAAAGTTTTGACTAAGTTTGCTGGAGAGTCTTATGAGTTTAATTTTTCTAAATTTGCCAAAACTCCTTATGAAAATGAACCGCCTGATGAGGATTTCAGGGTCGAACAACTTTCTGCTATTTCTCTTACTCATAACAATGCCTTGCATCAATTTATGGAAGATCATGAAAGTGATGCCTTCATGAAGGAAAGAAATGAGATTGACGAGGTTTTCCTTCGTCAGCCTGAGTTACTTAAGCATAATCTACCTGTGGAAGACTTGGGTACCACACTACCACCTAAAGGGGATCCTGTTTTCGAATTAAAACCCTTACCTGATGATCTTAAATATGCTTATCTCGATGATAAGAAAATATATCCTATTATTATCAGTTCTAAACTTTCAGGAAAGGAAGAAGAAAGGTTATTGGAGATACTGAAGAAACACCGAGGAGCTATGGGCTATACTCTTGATGATTTAAAGGGGATTTCTCCTACTACATGTCAGCATGCTATTAATATAGAACCTGATGCAAAACTAGTTGTTGAGCACCAACGCCGTCTAAATCCTGAGATGAAGGATGTGGTAAGAAATGAGGTATTAAAACTCCTTAATGCTGGTATTGTTTATCCTATTGCTGATAGTAAATGGGTTAGCCCTGTTCATTGTGTTCCCAAGAAAGGGGAATAACTGTTGTGCCTAATGAGGATAATGAGCTTATACCCCAAAGGGTAGTGGTTGGGTATAGAAGTGTGCATTGATTTTAGAAAGATTAATAAATTTACTAAGAAAAATCATTATCTTTTGCCCTTTATTGATCAAATGCTTGAGAGGTTGTCCAAAAAGACTCACTTCTGCTTTCTTGATGGTTATTCTGGGTTTTCTCAAATTGCTGTGAAAGCACAGGATCAAGAGAAAACTACTTTCACTTGTCCTTATGGTACTTATGCTTATAGGCATATGACTTTTGGTTTATGTAATGCTCCTGCTATCTTTCAGAGATGTATGTATGCTATCTTTCATGGTTTTTGTGAAGAAATTGTGGAGGTTTTCATGGACGATTTTTCCGTCTATGGAACTTCTTTTGATAACTGTTTGCACAACCTTGATAAAGTTTTGCAGAGATATGAAGAAACCAACCTTGTTCTTAATTGGAAGAAATGCCATTTCATGGTTAACAAAGGGATTGTTCTTGGACACAAGATCTCTGAAAGAGGCATTGAAGTTGACAGAGCCAAAATTGAAGCAATTGAGAAGATGCCTTGTCCCATAGATATCAAAGGTATTCGTAGTATCCTCGGTCATGTTGGTTTCTATAGGAGGTTTATTAAGGATTTCTCCAAAATTTCAAAGCCCCTTAATGATCTTCTTCAAAAAGATGTACCTTTTGTTTTGTATGATGATTGTAAGGAAACTTTTGAAACTTTGAAAAAGGCTTTGACAACTGCTCCTATAGTCCAACCACCTGATTGGAGTTTACCTTTTGAAATTATGTGTGATGCTAGTGATTTTGCTGTGGGTGCTGTCCTTGGACAACATGTTGACAAGAAGTTGAATGTTATTCATTATGCTAGTAAGAATGTGGATGCTGCTCAAAAGAATTATGCTACTACCGAAAAGAGTACTTAGCTGTAATATTTGCTTATGATAAGTTTAGGCCTTATATTGTTGACTCTAAGGTTACTATTCATACTGATCATGCCGCTATTAAGTACCTTATGACAAAGAAGGACGCTAAGCCTAGGCTTATTAGGTGGGTGTTTCTTTTGCAAGAGTTTGATTTGCATATTGTGGATAGGAAAGGTGCTGATAATCCTATTGCTGATAATTTATCTCGTTTGGAGAACATTTCTTTTGACCCATTGCCTGTTAATGATAGTTTTTCAAATGAGAAGTTAGCTGCAATAAGGGTAAGTCCGCATGAGAGTCCTGGTATGCTGATTATGCTAACTTTATTGTTTCCAAGTATTTGCCTCCAACATTCACAGCTCAGCAAAGAAGGAAATTCTTTTATGATCTAAGGCATTACTTCTAGGATGACCCACACTTATATAAAGAAGGAGTAGATGGTATTATGCGAAGATGTGTTCCAGAGTTTGAACAAGAGATATTGAGAAAATTTCATGGCAGTGCTTATGGAGGACATCATGCAGGGGATAGGACTGCACAAAAGGTTTTACAATCTGGATTTTATTGGCCTACCATTTTTAAAGATGCAAGGAAGTTTGTCTTATCATGTGATGAATGCCAACGAGTAGGTAACATCTCTAGACGCAATGAAATGCCTATGAATTATTCTCTTGTTATTGAACCTTTTGATTGTTGGGGATTTGACTTTATGGGGCTTTTTCCTCCTTCAAAGGGGTATACTCATATTCTTGTTGCAGTTGACTATGTTACAAAGTGGGTGGAAGCCATACCTACAAACAGTGTTGATGGTAAGACCTCTTTGAAAATGCTTAAATATGTCATTTTTCCTAGGTTTGGTGTACCTAGATATCTCATGACTGATGGAGGCTCTCATTTTATTCACGGGGTTTTTAGAAAAACTCTTGCTAAGTACGATGTAAACCACATAATTGTTTCATATTATCACCCCTAGACTAGTGGGCAAGTAGAACTTTCCAATAGGGAGATTAAATCTATCTTGCAGAAGACTGTCAATAGATCCAGAAAAAATTGGCCTAAAAAGTTGAATGACGCTTTGTGGGCTTATAGAACTGCTTATAAAAATCCTATGGGGATGTCTCCTTACAAAATGGTCTATGGGAAAGCTTGTCACTTGCCTTTAGAATTAGAACACAAAGCTTATTGGGCAGTGAAAGAGTTGAATAGAGATTTTAGACTCGCTGGTGAGAAAAAAGACTGCTAGACTTAAGTAATCTAGATGAGTGGAGAGGTGAAGCTTATGAAAATTCTAGGCTCTTTAAGGAAAATGTAAAAATATGGCATGATAGGAGAATTCTAAAAATGGAATTCCATGTTGGTGAGAAAGTTCTTTTGTATAGGTCTCGTCTCAGATTTTTTGCAGGAAAACTACTCTCAAAATGGGAAGGACCTTTTATTACCAAGGAAGTATACCGCTCAGGAGCCATAAAATCTCTTCTCTAAAGGATGACACAACACAGGTGGTTAATGGGCAAAGATTAAAACACTATATTTCTGGAGATTCCTATAATGAAGATGTTGATGTCATTCGAATGACGACCCCCGAAGAATTTATCAGAAACCAAACACCAGAGTCTGCAGAGTTCGTCTTTGAATAGGTAAAAGTGGTGAAAACAGAAGGTTCGTGAAACTCCAATCTTTTTATATTTTTGATGTTTTTAATACATAAGGAAAGTTACGAGACGAAACTGAAGAGGCGACGGAGCCCGGGGTGGACACACCCACCCTAGGCGCGGGCCTAGCCTGGCCGCGCCTGAGGGGGGTGTTCCCCCCTCGCACTCCGCCTCCGTCTCATTTCCGTGTCAAAACCTCCCTTATGCATTGAAACTTCGTAATATATAATCCCCCGGGTTTCCCAAGGTTCTTGCATCGAGTTCTCATTGTGTTTTTTTTGTTTCGATCTGTTTCTGGCAGGCAAATTTCTCAGTTTTGGAGCTATAATGTCTTCCTCTGGATCACCCATGGAGGATTCCTCTGCGGATGCCCTCAACCCATACATGTATGAGTTGAAGATCCATCCCAAGGACCTGATTCTCAAAGATGGGAAGGTACATCTGAAAGAAGTTGAAGGCTCCAAGGGAAAAGGAAGTCTGGAAGACAGGATGGAAGCATGGAGCGGGAGGTTTTCAGGTACAAGAAGATGGCGGAGCGCGAAGTGGATGTTATTCATAAAATTAGTTCAGAACTCATCACCGGGCATGAGGGAGAGGTTTCTGAGCTCCGAGAAGAGATCTTCTCACTCCGTCAGACTACCAACCAATTGCAAGCACATCTCTATGACATACAAAATTAAAATTGTGAGTATGAGGCTAGATTTGATCGCATAAGATCTACTGCTAGTTTCAGGATTGCAGAGACTAGGACATCCTTTTTGGATGGGGATTCTTTGCCATGGAAGCTTTATGATGAAAACAGAACAGCACCACCACCAAAGGAGTAATTCATCTTCAGGTTTGGCATCCCCTTGGCTTGTTCCAAGCTTGGGGGAGTGTCGCGGTATCACCACCACTATCTTTCATATTTTACCTTTCTAGTGGATTCATATCTGTGGTAGAGAAGTTATCTTATAGTTTGGTTTGCATGTGGAAGTATCTCTCCTTTAGTTGATTATCTATGTATCCCTTGGTGTGAGTGCCTTTATTGAATATTAATGAGAAGTCTCATCTTTTACTTTTTTTGCACTTCTTATTTTAGTTTGCAATCTCTATTATATGATGGACCTTGTTGATCTGGCACCACTTTGGGAGCATCAAGTGGATCTAAATTGGTTTTGACAAACCGAGTTTTGGTCAGTAGCAACAAATTTTGAGGTTTGAAAGAAAAAGAGAAGGAAAAAGCTTACATGTATTTGGTATCATTTGTTTTCTTTCTTGTTGGCTCATAAGTTTAGTATTCTTTATTTTAAGATATTTTGTGTCTTCAAGGAATACTGCATGTTTGGATTTAATACTTGTATGTTTGCTTGTTTCTTTCAACTCTCTTGCTTGCTACCCAGCCTTGCTAGCCAAAAACCTGTTTTGAGAAGGCATACTTCTCATGTTTCCAAACTCCTTTGAACCCAACTTTTGCCACTTGTGTCCACCATATCTACCTAGTAGCTATTTCTATTCCAAGCAAATTCTCAAGCTTCATCTACCTTCCTAATTAAAAAGTATTTTGTTATGTGAAAACTAGTTAGTAAAGCTATCACGAACTTGATGGCACACTTTATTTTCTTGCTCCTAATAAACTTGAACCATTGTGGACATCGAAGTTGTATATGCTTGTATCTATACGTTGGGATTAGCAGAACCGTGTTGTCACGGGTAACGTTTTCAACATAGCACTTGTACTCTGTACATCGTTGATATTGTGCTCTTTTGTCTATGGATGTCAACGGTGTGAAATGAGAGGGAAACTTGTAAGTCCATGGAGTTTGTACTTTGTGTTAGAGAAACGCTTGGGCCGCTAGCCTAAGCCATGCCTAATCATGGTGGAAACTTGCAACACCACTATAGTGAGTATTCTCTGAAGCATCCTCAATAAAAAAACTATACACATAGTAAATAAAAAGATCGCTGAGATGCTTACTGTCTGCTTGCCTTGTCATTTTGGTTATGGAAAAGCTCATGTACCATGTGCAAGGGGTGCCCCGTTGGCGGTTCTCAATGATATGCAAGTACTTACAATGACAAGAACTTGCCTGGGCCCAAAAGTTGAGTAGCATGAGGAGTGGCCCTCATATTCAAGGGACATGAGATTGCCAACTTACATTTCGTCAAGCATATACTCCATCTTTGTTCACTTTAACCTTAACCATCTCAAGATGCTTATGATAGGGGCAATGAGGGCTCAAAGCTAGTAAGTACCATAATATTTTGGAAGCTCTTTATGACTTGTAATCCCTGCTTCCCTCTATGAAGGGACCTTTCTTCCACTTCCAAGTTGAGTCAGTAAACCTATTTCCTCTCTATCTCTAGCAAGCATTTGAGTTGTTTTGTTTCAAGCATTCATATGGTGATTTATTCAATCATGTTCTTTATCTTCTTTGTTTGCACAAAACTCTTATCTATTGAGTATTACTTTGAAAGCCTTCACTTATGAAAAACCTTTTTGAACAAAGAGTGCTCCTGTTTTGAAACTCCTACAAAAAGCTTGTTCTGAAACTGTTTGCCAGGTGTTCTTTGACCAAGAACAAGTTTGCCAATTCCAATTATGATTTATCTTTATGCATCTCTATTGTGACGAATGTACTTGGTTGCAAGCTAAGTTATATAATGATGAGTTGCTTTCTTCTATGAGTTGTGCAATGGTAAGTGTGATGCTTCTTGTTCGTATTCTTTTATCGACACTTCACTCCATAAACCTGTGGACATGTTTACTGATCTCAGTATTCTCTCGGGGACAAGAGAAGTCTAAGCTTGGGGGAGTTGATTGTTGGAGATATGCCCAAGAGGCAATAATAAAGTAAGTTATTATCATATCTTCACACTTATGATAAATGTGTACATACCATGCTATAATTGTATTAAAAGGAAACATTAATACTTGTGTGATTTGTAAACATAAAAGAGTCCCTAGTAAAGCCTCTAGTTAAACTAGCTTGTTGGTTAATATATGATCATGGTTTCCTGATCATGAACATAGAGATGTTATTAACAACATGGTCATATCATTAGGAGAATGATGTGATGGACATACACCTATAGTTAAGCGTAGCATAAAGATCAAGTCATTTAATATAGTTCATTTGCTATAAGCTTTCTGATACATAGTAACCTAATTCCTTCAACCATGAGATCATGTTAATCACCATCACTGGAAGGATGCTTTGATGACATCAAATGCCACACCGTAACTAGGTGGCTATAAAGGTGGCATTGAGTGTTCGGAAAATATGTGTTGAGGCACATGGATCAAGAGTGGGATTTGTCCATCCATATGACGGATAGATATACTCTGGGCCCTCTCGGTGGAATGTCATCCAATTAGCTTGCAAGCATGTGACTGGCTCACAAGGGATCACATACCACGGGAACGAGAAAAGAGTACTTATCGATGTGAGGTTGAACTAGGTATGTAGAGATACCGACGATCAAAACCTCGGATAAGTAAAATATCGTGAGACAAAGGGAAATTGGTATCGTATGTAAGTGGTTCATTCGATCGCAAAGTAATCATAGAAATATGTGGGAGCCATATGAATTTCCAGATTCCTCTGTTGGTTATTGATCGGAGAAGTGTCTCGGTCATGTCCGCATAATTCACGAACCGTAGGGAGACACACTTAAGGATTCGATGTTGTTGAGTAGTTATGGAATGATGAGAAAGAGACCGAATGTTGTTCGGAGTCTCGGATGGGATCCGGGATATCAGAGGAGATCCGGAATGGTCCGGAGAATAAGATTCATATAAGCAAAGTCCTGTTTCGGGGTTGGAGAATGGTTCCGGTGTTTTCATCGGGAATGTTCTAGAAGGTTCCGGAATGTCCGGCACTCCGGAGGGGAAGGGTACATGAATGTTTTATATCAAGTTGGTATGATTGCATCATGTACTAGGTGTCATCGCTGAACAAAATAAAGGGTTTAATCAAATCCTAGTTTGAAAAAGTCAAATGCCAAGTTTGAAAGTCAAACGGCTATTTTGGGAAGTGGAGGGGAGGTGGAATCCGAGTTGGGGAGGAGTCCCACCTCCACCGCCGGCCCACCTTGGGTCCGAGTTGGGGAGGGACTCCCCTCCCCTGGCGCGCCTCCCTCCACCTATATAAGGAGGGGCAGGGCTCCCCTCCTAGACACAACACCTCTCTCCTCTAAACCTAAACCCTAGCCGCCGGCCTCCAGTATTGTCGCCGCCGCCTCCTAGGGTTTTCCAAGTCGTCGAGTTGGGGCAATCCCATTGCCCTAGCCGCCGGCCTAGCTCCCTCTCCTTGGTGCGTCTAAACCCTAGATCACCGAGGCTCTCTCATAGTCCACCATACTCGCTCTGGCTTAAGGCGAAGCCCTGCGAGATCTCCCCTCTACTTCCGGTACCACGCCGTCGTCTTCTTGGAATCGTGAGAGAGTGCTACAACCTCACGCCTTTGGAACAAGGGAGAGGAAGGTCTTCATCAGTACCGAGCGATGTGACCATTGCGGAAGCGCCGCCGAACGCAGCCTTTGGAAGGATCGCTCTGCGATCTTGAGATCGGAAGTGTACGACTACATCATCCACGAGAATCGCTCTCGTTAACGCTGGAATCTTCGAGGGTGAGTTCCTCTATCGACTCGTTGCTACAATCTAGTAGATAGATCTTGGCTTGTTTGTGTGCATGCGGTACAATTTTTTTGTTTTCCATGCTACGAACCCCTACAGTGGTATCAGAGCCGTGTCTATATGTAGATCTGTTGCACGAGTAGAACACAATGGTCATTGTGGGCGTTGATGCTTTTGTTGTTGATTGCTTCTTGTGTACTTTGCATCTTACGGGATAGTGGGATGAAGTGGCCCGGGCTAACCTTACATGACATCGTTCATGAGACTTGCTCCACGCTTGACATGCAACTTGTATTGCATAAGTGGCTTTGCGGGTGCCTGTTTCTCCCAACATAGTTAAGATTCAATTTACAACGGGTGATTGACAATACTAGTATCAATGTTGTGGTTCTTGTTCGTAAGTTAGAACGACACTTATTGAAATCCCCAAACCACGTAAAACATGCAAAGAAAATTAGAGGCGTCTAACTTTGTTTTGCAGGGGTGTGCTATGATGTGATATGGCCATGATTGTGATTATATATGATGTATGCAATGTTCCTTATTTTAAGTTGGAGACGGCGTGAGAATATATGGTTGTCTTTAAATTACATTAAGACCCACGTGTCTATTCAAAGTAGTTGTAATAGTTGATGCTGGTGGAAGACAACCATGAAGCGGCGCAATTGACCTTGACGCCACACCGGTGATGATGGAGATCATGTTCGTGCTTGAAGATGGAGATCGGAAGCACAAAGAAGAAAGGCCATATCATATCACATATTATGAATTGCATGTGATGTTAATCCTTTTATGCATCTTGTATTGCTTAGTTTATGACGGTAGCATTATAAGATGATCCCTCAAGCACACAATTTCAAGTTTTAAAGTGTTCATCCTTAGTAAGCACCGTTGCTAAAGCTCGTTGTTTCGAAGCACCACGTGATGATCGGGTGTGTTAGATTCTGCGAGTGTATACAACATGAGCAAGCCAAATTTGCTCATGCGGAAGCTAAGGTTGATCTTGACGAGCCTAGAATGTACAGACATGGTCTCGGAACACGGATCACCGAAAGGTAAAGCATGAGTCATATAGTAGATATGATGAACATGTTGATTGTTCGCCATTGAAGCTACATCAACTCTCGTGATGATCGGTTTTGATGTGGTGGATTTGGTTCGTGTGATCACTAAAACAATGTGAGGGATATTGTTTTGAGTGGGAGTTCAACGACAATATGATTAAAAGTTGAACACTATTTATCATAAATTAAATCAAAGTGAATTTGCATAGTTGTTGTAGTCATTGGCATCCGTTTACCACCTTACGCTTAGTTATAATTGAGATGATAGAACTATAGAATTCTGGTTAGTTACTTTACGAACTGGTATCGTATTGTTTTTGAAGTGTTAATCTAAAGTTTAAAAGTCCCATTGCAAACTTATAGTAAGTTCCAGTTACTCCATGAAGTTTAATAATTGGTATTAAAACAAGAGTGACAATTCCAAGAGTTAGTGTATGAGTATCATGTTTGTCTCCATGATTCTTGATATTCAAAGGATTGTCTTAATATCAAGGTTATCTAGGATCTGAAAGAGTTGTTTAAGAAACCATGATGAGTGGAAGATATTGTGATATCTGAAACGAAGTTTTGGTTGCAACATGATAGAGTATAATATGGCAAAGGTTATGTTCTCATATTTGATGAGAATTTGCAAAAGGTTGGAGACACTAGTTGTCCTAATCCTCCAAAAGGTTTCGGAGAGCAACATTATACTCGCGATTCACCGTTATAAGCTAAAAATAGCTTGATCATGAATAATTCCATGATAAGGGTGAATATTTGATGTAGGTAAAATATTTACCACACCAAGAGATTACTAAAGAATGGAATTTGAAAGCAGACCAAACATTTGATGATGGTGATCTACTTCAAAGTGCAAGTCCAAAGACATTGGTATTTAATTATACACGCTTTGGAATATGTGTCATATGTATGACTCCACTATTGATGTTGATAGATTCTTTCAAACAGAAAAGGAAATACTGAAAGAGAATCTCATAAATATATGGCAGAAAGAAAAGACTAGAATTGTTCAGCTTAAGTATATAAATGATATACATGTTATGGATATATTCTTTGCTTATTAAACAATGTGGTTCTTAAGTATTTGATACTGAATTTGTTGGTGTGAATCATCATACGAAACAACACAATTCATGAACTACAATGGCCTAAGTAACTAGCAAAAGAATATGTGATGATGTTCATCGAAAACAGATAAAGGATTATTGTGCTGCTCGCTAAACATCAAAGCTTGCCTTCAAGATTTGTTTTATCAGGTATTATGAGAACAAAAGGGTTGTTCAAATAATTGCCGTAATCCATAAAAGATGGATGATTCACAAATATCGTTGGAGAAATCACATCCATAAAACTAGTGCTAAAAATGTCTAAAGACAAATTAATTGAAAGATCACTTAGGAAGTGACATCGCCGTTTAAATTATATTGGAAAGAAAACATGAAGAAACTCCATGTGGATGGAATTTTGGAGTCTTTTGATTTTTGATCACATGACGCTTGTGGAACTTTCCTAGAGATAATTAAAACTTCGTTCATAGGCCAACAGGGAACGAATGACTAGCTTATTGGAACTTGTACATATTGTTGTATGAAGTCCATTATGTGTAGTCAAGAGCGATGGATTTCAACTTCATATGCTTTCTCCAAAAATTTGAGTGAATATATGAATATTTACTTAATAAGGATGAAGTATGAAACATTTGAAAAGTTCAAAGACTTTCAAGATGAAGTGCAAAATCATTGTAACAAGAATATAAATAGTTTATGATAAGATCATAAAGGAAGATATTTGAGTTACAAGTTTAGCATAATACCTAAGATTTAAGGAATCGTTCCGTGGATTTGCATTTCCCGAAACACCATAAGAGTATGGAGCGTTTGAGATATTTAATTAAACCTTGTTTGACATGGTAAGATCAAAGGTGTAATTTATAAAACTGCCATTATATTTTAAAGATTAAAAGCTTTAGAGAATACCGATTTTCCACTAAAAAGAGCTCCATCATAATTCGTTGAAATGACACCATATAAAGTTATGGTTTGGGATTAAACCCAAGTTGTCCTTTCTTAAACATTGGTATGTGTAACACCCTCAGAATCGTACCTATGCAAGTTTCAGCGATTCCCGCCAAACCCGCATAGAAACGATTCAAAGGTGCCCACCAGGCACTTTCGTGCGGGTGGAAAACGAAGTAATAACAATTACACAACAGTCCTCGATGGGACCCACAGAACAGATATATATATAACAACGACTCAATAAGCCAAGAATACAGATATAATATACAAAGATACAAATCACCTTGAAAATGATAGAGCGTCCGACTATGGACAAGATGCAAATGGGTCTAAGAGCCTTGAAGAATAACCAATGGCGTCCATAACTGCCTCAAAGCCGGAAGGGTAACCACTAACGACGCCGATCTCAAAAACCGCTTAAACAAAAGGGCCAAAAGGGCAAAGGAAAAGAGGAGCGTCGATCGAGGCCAAGACACTGCAGCGAGGCTAGAATTCATGGTCCTCGCCATAGGTATGGTGGATCAAGGCGCAAGCAGATGCACTAAACAACCTATAGAGACTCGGACAATCAAGCGACTATCGTAGAGGGTAAGATAGACCTATTCGGAACCAACCTGATTCTACCATCAAACAAACCCGTCCTGGTGTTTCCCCCTCGAGACCAAACAAGGAAGGCAACCGAGGAACTCACACAGTTGGCAGTTTTAGTTATTCGGTTGTAGTTACAGCAATTACTAGTCAAGTGTAGATAATCATCCTGATAATTTAAGCAGTGGGCACTTTTAGTTAACCATTCCATTGTAGTTGCAACACTTACTAGTCAGATACAATTAGCATGAGATGATAACCCCAAAACCCAGCAATTGTTGGTACTTTTATTTAGCCATTCCGTTATAGTTGCAATACTTACTAATCAGGTACAAAGGTCGCAAGCGACAACCCAAACAAGCAATTGTTGGCAGTTTTATTTAGCCATTCCATTATAGTGAAGCTGATTACTAGTCATTATAAAGTCAAATTTACAGCACTACTTTAGTTATAGTTGTCTATGGTCGAGATACTGTGCTCCAAGTCGTCCATAACCGCGGACACGGCTTTCAGAAAGTTTTACCCGGCTGGGGTGCACAAATAGCAACACACACTCGATCAACCTCGGAAAAACCAAATCAAAACCCAACGAGGCCTTCACGACAAAGCAATCACAGGATTCAGAAATATTTCGGCCACCCCTTGGAGTACACCCGCAACAAAGTAAGCTAGCTCCGAGACGGACCCGAGGTTTGGGTGGACGGTTGTGAACGACTGGGAACCCAAAACTGGGCTTGTCGACACCGCGGAATCGTGTCCCGATCCTAAAGACAAGGTGCTCCTCACAAACGTAAATACAAGTAGCATGGCATAAGTACAGGATAGTAAATAAAACCTCAAACTAGTTTGTGGCCCCAAGAAATAAAACGAATCAAGCTCGGCTCGGGGGTCCCATAATCCTCCCGGATGTGGATAGCGCGATAAATCAAGGAACAGGTATCAAGTACTCGGGGTCCTACGGGACACAAGTGGGCGGTCGGAAACCAAATATTATCTATCACCCACCGATGCCTCTGCTTACTTACTTCAATTTTAGTTGTTAAACAGGAAAATAAAGTGAACGATAAATAAAGCCAGGATCATCTCCAACATAAGCATATGGCAGCCTTCCAACAACTGAGGTACTTGACAACACGCAACAGCACTTGAGCAAGCGACTACGACGCGCAAGTCCAACTATCTACCAAATATCAGGTAATAGGATGTGTCCAAGGCAATATAAAGCTACAAGGGATATCACGGGTACGGAAACTAGAGCATCGCAACACAGATAGCAATAGAGCAACAGGAGGGAATAAATACTATGAAAGTAAGATAGGTAGAAAGGGGGAGATGCTCGCCTGAAAACATTGCCGAAGGTTCAACCGAAGATCGGGGCGGAGCTCACATCAACTCAATGGCCTTATCCGCGAAGAAGCAAAACACTAGAAGAAACACCGGATGCACTATTTAATACTACGGCAAAAGATCGGGCATGATGCATGTATGATGTATGACATGGCAAGGTGCAATGCAATTAGGTCATATTAAGTGGAACCGAGGTTCCGACAATTAATTAGGTGGTTCATGTTGTTTATCTACCCCGCAAATTAAATGTTGTTTTAGCATGGCAAAAGATAGCACCGATTCGCTACACAAATTTAAATGAGGCCAATATAAGACTAGATTTGCCCGCATATGAGCCCCATATTTAATTATACGGTGAATCGGCATAAGGCCCCCAAACCACACAAACATGCATGCATGATCCATTTAATATGCGTCAGGTGATCAACATCATATTATAAAAATAAGGGTCTCGGATAGAGGGTCACACATTAGGGGTCGAAGATCTTGGTCCGGGGGTTCGGGGTCGGTCTCAGGGTCCAGGGTTCGACGGGATCGGTCTCGGATAACGGAGGAGAGCTTGGCGTCGGGGTGCATCGGATTCTTCCGGGTCGGTGTCGTTCTTATCGTTGCGAAGGTCTTGTCGGGTCGTCGAATCAGATCGGTCTTGGCGTTTGGGATGAAGACCTCGCTCATGCCCGCGGCGTTTGGCGTATCCGGTGGCGATCTTGGCGTTCGGGTTCTCGGTCATCGATAGATCTTGTCATCGCCCTGGTCTTGGACACGACACATACGATGGAGATCTTGGGGTTCGACACCGGGGTCTTCCGGGTTCCCTATCGAAGGCTTTGGTGTCCTCGATGGAGAACTCGGTGAAGCCGTGTCGTGGTTCTTGTCGGGGTTCTCGGCTTCAAGCGCCGGGATCGGGCTTCGGATTCCGTGAGACGTTCTTAGGGCTCCGAGAAGAAGATCTTGTTGAGAGCCTCGCTTGAGATCGGTGGTGACTTGCAAAGGTCTCCTAGGGTACGACATCGAACCGATGTAGATGTTGGTGACGAACTTGTCGGGCTCGAGTGGCTTGTAGTAATCTTTTACCGAGCACGCACGATATCAGATATACACCAAAACGGACGGAACCAAACGAGGACGCCATGTACCATTCAGGAATTAACTCGAACACCTTGCAGACGGCGTCTGCCGGAACGGAGGGCGGCGGTTGCGCGAGCCCAGGCGGTGACGCTACCGAAGGGAAGCGGCGTTAGGGGGAAGGAGGTGGCGGCGCCGGGCTCGGGCCAAGGGACGATGGCGGCGGGCGAGTCGCCGGGCGTGAGGAGGTGGGGAGAAGGCGTCGGGAGGCGGCTCCAGTCTTGGCGTCCATCGCGACGAAGGAGGCGGGCGGGTGGCTCGGGCGCAGAGGTGGACGGCGGCTCGACGAGGCGGGTCGGGGCCATGAGCTGGTGGAGGGGCCGCGGGTGAGGCGGGGCCGAGGAGGGAGGTCGTCGGGGCGGCACTCGGAGGCGAGGGGCGAGGCCGGAGAGGGGCGAGCACGCCGGGGCGAACGGGAGCACCTGAGAGGAGGCGCTCGCCGGGCTGAGAGAGGAGGGACCGCCATGAGGCGGGCGAGGCTCGCCGGCGGGTCTGGGCGAGCGCTGAGGGGAGGCGGCTGGGCGGCGTCGCGGGCGGAGGGCGCAAGGGCGAGAGGAGGCTGGGCGTGGGAGAAAGGCTCGGCCGGCAACGGGAGGGAGCGGAGGCGGAGGAGAGAGCGGGGAGACGCGGGTGAGGGAGAGGACCAGGGAAGAGAGAGAGAGGAGCGGGGCCCGGGGTGGGGTCACGTGGGTGGGGCCGGGGGTTGGTGGGGCGTTGTGTGTGTGGTGTGGTGTCTGGTGGCTGGGGACGGCACGCGGGTGTGCGTGTTGGTGGGCAGCGTGGCGTGTGTGGCCGAGTGGGGAGGGGGCGGGACCCACAGGGAGAGAGGGGCGTGGGGTGGTGGGAGTGGGTAGGAAGAGGGAGGAGGTGAGGTGGCGGTGTCTGGTTGGGTGGGGATTTGGGGTAGGCTGATGTGGCGAGATGCGATTGGGGGAGGTGAGGTGGAGGAGGGGTGGGTAGAATAGGACTGGTAGTTTTAGGAATTTAGGTGGACCATTTTAATTCCTGGGGGTGGTCGTTCGGGTCGATTCGGCCCGTTCGACTGCCCCCACTAAAATAATTTAATATTTTATTTATTTTAAAAGCACCGTTTGCAAACCGATAGCAGACAAACAAAATAATCCGGAGACCCGGGGTTTGCGTTTGAATAAAGACGGGGCGTTTAGAAAACACAAACGGGTTTTTCCGCAAATAGTTTTATCCAAGCAAATGCAAGATGATGACGATGCTCAAATGCAATGTGGCATGATGACATGAGCATGCGGTCATGGTGATGCAATGCACAAAAACAACGCGATTTTCTAGTAGTGGTTTTGCGGGATGCCACAGTATGCTATGCATAAGAAAGATGTTTGCAACCAAAGTCGGATGAACCTGTCTTTGTATGTTATTTCGAATAACTGTTAAGTAATCCTCCATAACATCGGAGACAAAAGTGTTTGTCACTTAGAACGTCAAGTTTCTTTGAGAAGGAATTTTTCGTGAAAAGACAAGTAGGAGGACAATAGAACTTTGATAAAGTTAAAAGAACCTTAGCTATATGTGCAAAGTTGCGCAGCGCCGAAAAGTGTTCCGGAGGCAGCAACAACGCTCATGGATCACGTGCCTCAAAGGTTGTGGTTACGAAGGTCAAAGTTTCTATTGAACCAAGTAGGTCAAGTAAGCAATCAAATACCAAGATTTGAGGGTTAAATAATTATTTGAGAATAATGAGCATACTACATGCAAAGAAGCGATGATGGGCCCTGACTCCGTAAAACGGCTTGAAGCCATAAAATCCGTGATAGTTCCATACACGAGAAATCAAGTTTTGAACTTGAAGGACCCTCAAGAAAGATGTAAGACCTTACATTGTGTTTGGATCTATAAAGAAATAGACATGGATGCTTCACATCTATGAAATGGTCGACATGTTGGGAAAGAGTTCACAACAATGTTCAAAGGTTGACTATGACAAGATTTGATCTTTCATAGCGATATTTAGTCTAGACGGATTAATGTAGCAACCACGACATATAATTTTGTTATGTGTTGGATAAACAAAATAAGTTCTTCTAATAGAAGGGTTACCTAGGACGTGTGCATGACACGATCCAAAGGGTTTTGTTAATTCAAAGGATGCTAAATGCTTATGCAAACTTCAATGGTTGAAGTAAGCATTGCGGAGTTGGAATCTTCACTATGATGAAACTGCTAAAGGAGTTTAAATTCGTCGGAGACAATGAAGATGCTTGCATTTGCAAGAAATTAAGTGGGAGCGCTAAGACATGTTTCTAATACATTATGTGGAAGACATATTGTTGATTGGAAATGATGTATCTTTTATTAACACATATTAAGAATTTCATCCCGATGAAAGACTTAGGAAAAACCCAAATATTTGGCATCAATAGATGCTAATATGGTTGTGCCGAAAGTACATAGATGATATATTGAATAAGTTCAATATATAAAACTACAAGAAAGGTTCTTGTCGCACAGAAAGGATTGAATGAGTTCAATATTGATGATATATTCAAAGTGTATTGACACTTGGTAAGTGAAACAAAGATTTAAGTATAGATTGATACTTGATGTATGAAATCACAAAGAGTATTTATATCAATCATACTGTGATATGTACAAATCCAGATATGTCCTATGCTCTAAATGTTATGAGCATATACCAGAATGATTCATAAGATGATCATTGAACAATAGTAAAGATATTCTTATGATCTTTTGGAAGAACTAAGAGTATATTATTTGTAGAAGTGACAAATAGATGGTTAGTTCAATGTAAAAGTACTACATTGATACTAGTTTTGTCACAAAGTACAAATTAAGTTTATCTCAATCTGAACTAAGGGTGGCACAATGTAATGGAAAGTAAGTTCCATAATGGATTTGGATGAGTTCCAAAGTTAAGACATTGTGACAGATACTACAATAAAAGGCTGAGTATATGACTGCTATTATAGCAGCTAAAGAGGGCATTTGTGTAAAGTAGTTTGTTATCAAACTAGGTGTAGTTCACAGCGGCATAATACTATGAAGATATATTGTACGACAATATTATCAACATGTTTTAACCCCAAAGAACTAAAGGTCTCACCAAAGGACCAAATTTATACAAAGCCATCTCATTATAGAATGAGTGATGCGTAGAGACGCAAAGACATGCAATTACACACGGACCTGGAAGTGTCAGATCCGGAGATCAGTTTACCACTAGCAATCGTGTACATACGACACCAGAAAGCCATAGGTGTTGAATACACAAAGGTTTGAAACTAGATTATTGACTCTAGTGCAAGTGGGAGACTGTTGGAGATATGCCCAAGAGGCAATAATAAAGTAAGTTATTATCATATATTCACACTTATGATAAATGTTTACATACCATGCTATAATTTTATTAAAAGGAAACATTAATACTTGTGTGATTTGTAAACATAAAAGAGTCCCTAGTAAAGCCTCTAGTTAAACTAGCTTGTTGGTTAATATATGATCATGGTTTCCTGATCATGAACATAGAGATGTTATTAACAACAGGGTCATATCATTAGGAGAATGATGTGATGGACATACTCCTATAGTTAAGCGTAGCATAAAGATCAAGTCATTTAATATAGTTCATTTGCTATAAGCTTTCTGATACATAGTAACCTAATTCCTTCAACCATGAGATCATGTTAATCACCATCACTAGAAGGATGCTTTGATGACATCAAACGCCACACCGTAACTGGGTGGCTATAAAGGTGGCATTGAGTGTTCGGAAAGTATGTGTTGAGGCACATGGATCAAGAGTGGGATTTGTCCATCCATATGATGGATAGATATACTCTAGGCCCTCTCGGTGGAATGTCATCCAATTAGCTTGCAAGCATGTGATTGGATCACAAGGGATCACATACCACGGGAACGAGAAAAGAGTACTTATCAGTAACGAGGTTGAACTAGGTATGTAGAGATACCGACGATCAAAACCTCGGATAAGTAAAATATCGTGAGACAAAGGGAAATTGGTATCGTATGTAAGTGGTTCATTCGATCGCAAAGTAATCGTACAAATATGTGGGAGCCATATGAATTTCCAGATTCCTCTGTTGGTTATTGATCAGAGAAGTGTCTCAGTCATGTCCGCATAATTCACGAACCGTAGGATTCGATGTTGTTGAGTAGTTATGGAATGATGAGAAAGAGACCGAATGTTGTTCGGAGTCTCGGATGGGATCCGGGATATCACGAGGAGATCCGGAATGGTCCGGAGAATAAGATTCATATAAGCAAAGTCCTGTTTCGGGGTTGGAGAATGGTTCCGGTGTTTTCATCGGGAATGTTCTAGAAGGTTCCGGAATGTCCCAAGACTCGGAGGGAAGGGTACATGAATGTGTTATATCAAGTTGGTATGATTGCATCATGTACTAGGTGTCATCGCTGAACAAAATAAAGGGTTTAATCAAATCCTAGTTTGAAAAAGTCAAACGCCAAGTTTGAAAGTCAGACGGCTATTTTGGGAAGTGGAGGGGAGGTGGAATCCGAGTTGGGGAGGAGTCCCACCTCCACCGCCGGCCAACCTTGGGTCCGAGTTGGGGAGGGACTCCCCTCCCCTGGCGCGGCTCCCTCCACCTATATAAGGAGGGCAGGGCCTCCCAGACACAACACCTCTCTCCTAACCTAAACCCCAGCCACGGCCAAGAGATTGTCGCCCGCTTCCTAGGGTTTGCCAAGTTGCCGAGTTGGGGCAATCCCTTGCCCTAGACGTTGGCCTAGCTCTCCTTGGTGCCTAAACCCTAGATCACCGAGGCTCTCATAGTCCACCATACTCGCTCCCGCAAGGCGGCCCTCGAGATCTCCCTACTTCCTGTATCACGTCGTGCTACCTGGAATCGCGAGGAGAGTGCTACAACCTCCGTTCCTGCTGGAACAAGGGAGAGGAAGGTCTTCATCGAGTCCGAACGCAGTGACCGATGCGAAGCGCGCCGAACGCAGCTGGAAGGATCGCTCACGATCTTGAGATCTAAGTGTAATCTACATCATCCACGAGAATCTGCTCTCGTTAACCGCTTTGGAATCTTCGAGGGTGAGTTCCTCTATCGACTCGTTGCTACAATCTAGTAGATAGATCTTGGCTTGTTTGTGTGCATGCGGTAGAAATTTTTTGTTTTCCATGCTACGAACCCCTACATTGATATGCCCAATTTGCATCACCATTCTATATTATAATTTACCTCTATTCATTGATATTTGTCTTATTATGATGTATTACTTATGGCTTTTCATCTGTTTATGCATGTTGGATGAATCTTGGAGGATGGACTGCCGGAGTCTGGATTCTGATGGAAAAGAAGGCGTTTCGGTGCAATTTCGTGAAGATCAGAAAAATACCAAAAAAATATATGGAAACATATTATTTTACCTGAGGACGAAGGAAGCCAGAAGAATGAGCGAAGGGGGGCCGCAGGGGGGGCCACACCCCCTAGGAGTGGGCCCACCTGAGGCTGTGCCTAGGGCAGGTGTGGCCCACCTTCCCGGCCTCCGACTCCCCCCTTCTCCTATAACTTCCATTCGGAACCCTAAGCCTCGGGGAGCGACCACAAATAGATTTCCGCCGCCTCTGGGGGCGAAAAACACCGAGAGAGAAAGATCTCTCCGGCAGATAGATTTCTGTCAGGGGAATTCCTTCCCGGAGAGGGGATACGTCGCCATCAACACCATCATCAAGCTAGGCTTCATCGGGATGATCATCATCATCATCCAGACCATCATCTCCATCAGCACCATCATCACCACTCCGTCTCGCTGTAACAATTGTGTTGGATATTGCTTAGTTTATTAGGGGAAACTTTCCCGGTGTTAATTACTATTGTAGTTGATGCTTGTGAGTGGAACCATTGGATTATTGTTTATGTTCAGATTGTTATCCATTACCATATCATCTTTGATCTTGATCCATATGATGTCTTGTGAGTAGTTCGTTGTGTTCTTGAGGACATGGTAGAAGTCATGTTGTTAGTAGTGAATCTGTGATGAGTTATTATTCAATGGTTTAGTATTTAGGTTGTGGTGCTATTCTTCTAGTGGTGTCATGTGAACGTCGACTACATGACACTTCACCATATATGGGCCTAGGAGATGCATTGTGTATTTGGTTACTAATCGCGGGGTTGCCGGAGTGACAGAAACCTGAACCCTCGTTAGGACATCTTTGCACAAGGGAGTGTAGGATCTCAGAGTTTAAGGTTGTGGTTAGATTTATATCTTAATTACTTTCCTGTAGTTACGGATGTTTGTAGGGGGTTTAATCACAAGTATGTATTAGTCCTAGGAAGGGCGGTATGTTAGCACAGGTTCACCCACACAACACTTACAAACACCAAAGAAGAGTACTCGGCTATTTGCAGTGAAAGCACTTGACAGAATTCCCATGTATCCTCGAGAATGTTTGGTCCTTATAAGTATTTCCACCGGCTTGTCCTTTTCTAAGAAAGGATTGGGCCACTTGCTTTGTTTGTTCGTTACTTCTGTTAGTTGCTCTTTATTTTTTTGCCTTGTCAGAAAACCACTACAAATCCGTTTGCTAAGTAACTGTAGGTGTTCGTAGCATTGAAAACAAAAAATTTCTACCGCATGCAAACAAACAAGCCAAGATCTATCTACTAGATTGTAGCAACGAGTCGATAGAGGAACTCACCCTCGAAGATTCCAAAGCGGTTAACGAGAGCAGATTCTCGTGGGTGATGTAGTCGTACTCTTGCCGATCTGAAGATCGCGTAGACGATCCTTTTCGGCGCCAAGGCTCCGCAGCGCTTCCAATGGGTCACATCGTTCGGTAAGATTGATGAACACCTTCCTCTCCCTTGTTCCAGCAGGCAGCGGAGGTTGTAGTACTCTTCCTCGCGATTCCGGCAGCACGACGGCGTGGTGTCGGAAATAGAGGGGAGATCTCGTAGGGCTTCGCCTTAAGCCGGAGAGAGTATGGTGGAGAAAGAGAGGCGCCTTGGCGATCTAGGGTTTAGAAGCACCAATGGGAGAGGTGTAGCCGGCAGCTAGGGTTTGGGGAAACCCTAGTCGGCGACTTGGGAGGAGCCCTAGGCGGCCGCTTGGAGGTGGCCGGCGACTTGGAGGCTAGGGTTTAGGGTGTAGGGAGAGGGGGGCGCCCTACCCCTCCTTATATAGGAGGGGAGAGACGGTTTGGGGAGGAGGGAGTCCTCCTCCAACTCCTCCTCATGGCCGGCGGGTGGGAGGGAGTGGGACTTCCTCCCCAAGTAGGTTTCCTACTCTCCCTCCACCAAGCAAACTTGAGATTTGACTTTTTTAAATTGGCGTTTGACTTTCATACTTCGATTTGATTTCTTCTCTTTATTTTGCCCAGCCAAGTGACCTAGTACATGATGCAACCATTCCACATTGTCAGTATTCACAGGGATTTCCTGCTCCATACCACTGTTCAGCACCTTCTGCTCCTCGTTGGGATCGACACTCCTATTTATCGAAAATACTACGATACACCCCCTATGCTTGTGGGTCATCAGGCATCTGCTCCAAAAAAAGAATGCCCCAAGAGGGAGAAAAAAAAGAAGAGTGTCGCCATCATCTGATCAAGGAAACCCAGATCTAGGGTTTCCCCCAGAGCAAACGACCACTTGTGTAGCCTATGTGGTGGCCCAACGCTACCACTCCTCTGAGATATCTTCGACGGTGATCTCCAAAACAGTGCCTCCAAGGAGGTAGACGATGCTACACACCACCACTATCCGGGTTGGCAGGAAAAACCCGATGTTTCCCTCGGAGCTAAGTGGAACAACCACCATGGAGATGTCCTCCAAGAAGGTGAGCACCCCCTCCCCCACCAAGTGTCACCGCATCATTCCTAATGGTAGTTGGACAAAGGATTTATCCTTGGTGCAGTCCCATGAACCAGAAGATCTGGAGGCATAAGAAGCTTGTCGGAGGCGCCCACCAATCACATTAGGAGAGGTCGCGCCGATCCAAATAGATTAGGGAACATGGCCCAAATCCATCCAACTCGACCCAACCGGAGGGCCGCCGACAAAAAGATTTCAGCTCGTCCGCTAGAGATCTACCGCCACCCGCGACCTGTTGTTGACTCCCCCTCATACAACGCCTTACCACCTCCGCTCGAGAGCCATCACTAGTGCAGAACGGCCCATGCGTCCCGGTTGGTAAGAGCCATTAGTCCCGGTTGCCCAACCGGGACGGGGCAATCGGGACTAAAGCTCTAACCATTAGTCCCGGTTGCCCCACCAACCGGGACAAATGGGTGGGTGCACGCGGCAAAGCGCGAGGGGGTGGATTAGTCGGTTCGTAACAACCGACTAATAACCTTCGCCGCGCAGAGATTTAGCTCATTTTCGCCGCGAAGAATTCATTTTGCACATTTGGTTGTCATGACATTTTCGCCACTTTTGTGCCGCCACAGAGAATTCATTTAGGTTGTTTTATTGTTTATTTAGTGTTTTGCACTTATCAATGAAGGAACCTTATATTACACAAGATCATCATGACAATATTACATTCAATAGACGGATCGAGTTCATGCACTACATACAAAAGTATTCCCTTGTCTATACGGACCGAGTTGCTATTTTACAATCCCTATTGTCTATATACGCAGAATAGTACTCCCTTTCGGTCTAGGACTGCATCCAAGAATCCCGCCAATTCCTCCTGAATTGCTCGTGCGCGATCCTTTGGCGTAAGACCGCCCGTAGACGCTCGATCTGATTTAAAAAGGAGTCTATATGAATGAAACTAAACACAATTTGTTTGAAAATAAAACTATAGAAATTGTTTACATACGTGGAGTTGCTCTAAATTTCTGCCCTTCTCATCGCATCGTCTGCACGGATGAACTCGCAAACATAGTATCCACAGAGATTGTTACCCGGTCCCCTGTGTCGCACTTCACAAGAACATAGTTCAATCAAAATAATAATCAAGCATGATAATAACAGTATCAAAACTAGAATCAAAGAGATGCGGATATAGCTAGTGGTGCTTACATCTAGTGTTTGAAATGTAAGCTCCTCTTCCAAACACCCTAGCCTTCTTGGTGAACTGCTTCCAAGCTGCCTCGCAAGAAAACGAATAAAAGAAGTTATTAAGTACTTGATATCATAAAATTCACGAACGTTGCCGATATAGTGTAGTAATGATTAGAATTATACCGGAGAAGTATCTGCATGTCCTTCCACGCCTCAAGGGGTTTATGTTTCGAGTCCATGACTAGTACACGCCCTTTGTCAAGTTGAATGATTAATGTAATATAGTGGAAGCTGTGAATGCATAACTAATCAATTATATACTTAACATCGAAAAGCGAAATAGAAAGTGTATACAAGACAATAACACTCACTCGAAGTTGTAAGGAAAAGTATTTCCTTTGGTTTCTTGAAACCTTAACGCTGTACTATATTATCCTCCGTATCCTGGGGCTTATTTTGAGATTAGCTTCATGAACCCAATATGGGTCAATGAAGCCAATATCATAGATTTGTCCTCTCAGATTCGAGAATCTTCATTCGCATATTACAAGATGATTATATACATGCAATAAACAAAGTGAGATAGCTGGAGACTAAGTTAATTACAGAATTAGTACTTACGCATAATAGGCACCGATGAGCGATTTGTCCAAGGCGTCTTGATTGAATAATTGAAATAGCTCAACAAATTCAATGGATATCATGTCATCACTTTCTTTCCCATGATGCTTTTTTGTAACCCTCAAGACTATCCAGTTAGCCCGCACTTGTGGCGTGCATGTACCATTATGCAATCTTCGCATTTTTGTTGAAAGATTATTTACCTCCAGTTTGACGAGAGGTTTGCGTGACCGGTATTTGTATGCTACTTCACTCACGGGAAGAACTCTAATCGATAAGTACTGGGCAATACTCATACCTTGAGCAGCGGCTTCAGACAGTAACTACCTCCGGATCATACCGCTCTTCGCCCCATATTTGCTCGACCACATTGGTTTGAGAAATCACCTTGAGAGGGGCGCAAGTCTGTTTGCTTGTTCTCCGATGGGCAATGATTTCCGCTTGCATCAAGATCGCTCTTCGAGGCTTTTGTGCCGCATGTGACTTGAGAATAGAACGCTCATAGTCCGATGACAGCTTTGGCTCGGGTTGATGAAGAGTCTTTAGCATTTTCAACACTTTGGCTTTTTCTTCTTTGGTCTGGGGAACTCGGCTCTTCGGCCGCCACTTAGCGAAAACGCTTCAAGATCAACCCGAGCCGGTCTCCTCTTCAAGATACCATAAGCTCTCTTGGGAGGAACCGTTGGTACTTTTGGAAGAGGCTCTTGTTTACGTTTGGCGATCGCTTACGACGACAAGAGCGCAGAGACGCTTACGCTTTTATCCCGAGGCGCCGCGATGGCTCCCGGCGATGGCTGCACCGGAGACGGGTGAGGCGACGGAGCCGGTGAGGCGACGAAGACGGCTGCCAGCGGCGATTTAATTTCGGAGACGGGTGAGGCGGCGGCGAAGATGGCCTTGGCGTGTGATTTCGAAGCACGATACAATCCTTCGGCCATAGAATGGTGACGTTTTTTGCGTCACCCAGCACAGTCACATCCCCTTCACCAGCAGGGTAGTGAAGATCCAAAACCTCAAAGGTGGGCATGATTTCATCCACGCCGACAACAGCGTAGCCCTCTAGAACCGGACGACAGTGGTAAGTTGGTGTGGGTCCAATTGGTAAGGCATAGCCGACCGCCACCTTCATTGATATGTTCACAACTTTGACATGTAGATCGCAGTGTGTCATCTCTGTGATATCATCCACTGGGTAGCCAACAGGAGCCATCGTCGGTGCATCATCGGCATCGCCATTGTCATCACCCGGGACCTCGGTGGAAGCCACACTGCTTTTTCGATTATTCGATAGGCCGGTAGCATCGAATGCAGTGTGCTGCTGAGATGGGGCGCCAGTACTTTGCTCTTTAAGTGAGTTAATTTCATCTTGTTGTTGCTTTAATCGTTTTCAATTAAACGATTCGCTCTTTTCCGACTTTCGCTTCAATCGCGCCTGTCCTTACTCCTCCGACGGCTTCTATCGATATTTCTTCCTCTCTCGGAAACCCAGTCCTCCATGATTGGGAGCCTATTGTGCCTCGTGTTCGCCCATCATGTTCCTTATTTCCAAGGGCGAGTGTGAGCTCATCATTCTCTCTATCGGAATGAAGTCCCCATCTTTAACAACCTTCTTCTTTTCTCATCCTCTCGATTGGCAAGGGGTCTTCTTTATGTCGTATGGTATATATACACCTCCTTCCGAGTCCAACGTGCCCCCATGCCCGTAAAACCAATTCCTTGCACGTTCTACCCAATCGTGCATCTCAGGGTGATATTTTTATCACGATTTCAGCTCAAGTTTCTCCCACTTAGGAATGCCAGCCCAGAGCCACCTTGCCCCATAGTATGGTGATACTTCTTGTTAGCAAGATTCAGCTTATTCTTTGCGTACATTTCCTTAGCTTTTTGATGTCTTGTATTCCACAAACTCAGCCCGGAATGGTTTTATCTTCTCAAACCGAGTCTTCTTGAAATCCGAGTCTTCTCTTTCACGACATAGTCAAGGTGCAATCTTTTCTTCCAGTTGGTGAAACATCGGCCATCTTCTTCAAAGCCCACTCGACCTTAGCCTCCATGGCTCTCCCATGTTGTAGGCGTCCTCAACTGGATCCTCCGCATTTGGATCCAGCTCTATCTTCGTAGTTTGAAATTAACCATGAGCCTCTTCCACAAGAAATCTTTGGCGTGGTTAGGGACAAATAAACATGTTCCTCTTCATCCGCATTAGCAGGCCTATTCCAATTTCTAATGGTGATCGGGATTAAGTCCCTAACGACATTCCGCATTGTGCCACAAATTTGGTTGCGACAACTTCGAGCGGTCGGTCTGTCTGCAAATGACATCTTCGATCCTGAACCTCTCATGGTCTTCCAACTTTTGGTTGGGCCTCGTCGCTCATTTCAGAGATTCCTTCGATCCGGAGGGCTAAAAGAAGAAAGATCGTCGTTACTATTTCTATATAGATAGCGTATGATTAATTAATGAATTGATTTATATTACATGCACCTCATGGAAGTGTCGCCTTCTCGGTTACACAAGGCATCGCTTCTCCTCATGGAAGGCAACACCTTCAACCTCAAACAAGTTGTCTACTCCGGTAAAAGAGGATCACCCTCACCGAGTTGTTCGTAAACGTTGATACGCCTAAATTATCTTCCCCACGGATCACACCTTGGATCAACTCTTCCTTTTCTTCGTCTCGGCGTGTGGATCCATATTTTCTGCATATAGGTGGAAAGACGAATAAGTCAAAGCGGCTAAAGGAGAAAGTTAAGGAGAAACCCTGATATATACATACACAATAATAAAAATGAAGAGAAACCCTAAACCTAGCTACAAAAAGGAAACCTAGTAGATAGGTAACTCTAGCTAAAATCAACGGTTATCAATATTCGGAGTTCCGAGGGTGTAACCTAGTTCGAGAAACCTCCGATGCATATGAGAGGGAACCCACATGCACCTAAGGGGTATTAATGATTCCTTATCAAACCAAGGATCGGCAATGTGAATCGGTCCGGGCTACCCACATTGATCGATTAAATAAGACCAATAATACCAAACTAATTAATAAACCTAATAATACCTAACTAATAATAAACCTAATAATCGAAACACCGAAAAGAAAGGGAAACAATCAACACATGGCATCGATGCAATGCTCAAGTAAGTATGATGATATGACAAGTTAATTTGCATTGGAATGTAACCCTAAGACATGCTCGAAGATTTAATCGGGGTTCCGACGGGTGAAAACCCTAACTCGGGGAAACTCCGGAACATATGAGAGGGGTGCATTTGTTCTTATAATTATACTTGTCATTTAAATTGTTGAACAATGCATTTATCATTGTAACACGTAATGCAAATTAACACGGACATCACGGGTCTGTGCACCAAGGCTCACCCCTAAATCTATTATATACATAATATGGCTTGGCTATTGGATTTTTTGCCGAAATAGTCCAAGCCCATTTATTATATGACAATAAATTTCTGAAATCCTAGAGACACATTTGGCTAATTAATGCAAGGCAAGAACTGGAACAAAAGTTTTGTCACATCCCAAATTTTAGATTTAGTTTTGCATGTCATTCATAAGCATTGCATTATGTTCGTGAAAGTTTGAGTTGCAAAACACTATTTTGAAGCCCTATTTTGAATCACCAAATGCACCTACAAATGACTATGCAAGGATTTATAAATCCACTACTTGCAAAATAGTAAAAAGATTGCAATTATGATCCTATGTTGATCCTCAGATTTTTAGAAAAATTTGAAGACTAAAATCACTCCATTTGGAGTTATAAATAAAAAATACAAAGATTTACTAAAACAGAAAAGAATAAATGAAACAACAAAAAAATAACTAGACTAATCTACTCTGAGCCCACCCTGCCGCCTTAGCCTATCTGCAGCCACAAGACCTCCTCATGAAAGAAGCAGCGACCAAGAGGCAGAAGAAGCGTGAAGCCAATAGCCAAGAGTCGGCCGCGGAAGCGCGGCCGCGGCAGCCAGCAGCGCGCCAAAGAGTCAAGAAGCGCAAGGCCAGCCAATGGCCTACAGCGCATGGCGGCGCCAAAGACCAGCGGCGACGATCGATGGAGGAAGCAAGGCGCGCCAAAGACCACCAAAGAAGGCGCCAGCAGGGTGGGAGGACAGAGAAGGAGGGCGGCGTACAGCAGACTGCGGCCAAGGCGCGGTCGTCGACGGGAGGCAGAGAAGCGGGCGGCGGCCGGAGGCGGAGGAAGGAGACGCGCGGGCGACGGTGGCGGGGGCAGCCTGGCGGCGTCGTCGTCGGCGATGGCGCGGGCAGAGGCAGAGTGGGGAAGGGAAGAAGAAGAGGAGGCACACGCCCTTATAACTAAAGGGCCTTTAGTCCTGCGTGGCTCCAACCGACTAAAGGGATACGTCCCTTGGAGCCACCAACCGACCTATAGTCCAAATTTTCAGCTGAAGAAGGCGCATAGAAGTCTTCGTCCTTGGTGGCTCCAACCGACGATTCTCGCTTTCAAATTTTTCGATTATTTTCTCTCTGTTCCCGCCTTATTTTTTATTTTGGGGTTTAAATTTGTAATGTTTTTAAATGATAATTACTTTGGAATTTAGAAAACTTTAAACATAAAAAGTGTTTGGATTTGAATAACTAATTCAAACCATTTTCTGTTTTGAAAAATAATTAATGTAACCATTTAAACAACGAACCATTTAAAATTAATAATGAAATAACTTATATTTTTAAATATTAATTTGGAATTTAGAAAAACTTTAAACATAAGAAGTGTATGGATTTGAATAAATAATCCAAAACCAATTTCTATTTTTAAAAATAATTAATGTAACCATTTAAAACTAATTAACTTATATTTTGAATATTAATTTGGAATTTAGAAAACTTTAAACATAAAAGTGTTTGGATTTGAATAAACAATTCAAAACCATTTTCTGTTTTAAAAACAATTAATGTAACCATTTAAAATATGAACCATTTACAATTAAAATGAATTAACTTATATTTTTTGATATCAATTTGGAATTTAGAAAACTTTAAACATAAGAAGTGTATGGATTTGAATAAATAATTCAAAAACATATTCTATTTTTAAAAAATAATTAATATAACCTTTTAAAATGAATTAACTTATATTTTGAATATTAATTTGGAATTTAGAAAATTTTAAACATAAAAGTGTTTGGATTTAAATAAATAATTCAAAACATTTGTCCTTTTACTGTGGATGGACGAAAAGGTTTGAGATGTACCGTTGGGATATAGTCCATGTAAGGTGGTCTAGTATTTTAGGAAAATAGGACGGTAGCATTCTCAAACGGCATTTTGGTGGTTACTTCACAAAACGACCCGCTTTGCGCTCGAAATGGAAAAGGGCTTTTCCGCATGCGACAAAAGGAAAACTTCCTCCCGCAACATTGTTCTCCATACCAATGTCCACACACATGCATAATATGGGCACAACATCACAAACTATGCCGTGATTCAAGACATAACATCGGTCATATGGACCGAAAGCCATGAAACCTCGAACATGATAGGTCATTTTGTGAAGGTTTTTGAAACATGATCAATATACCAAGTCTGGTATTTTTCCTTTCAACTATGTAACATAATATGACACCACGCCAAGATTTTCATTGTTCGGATTTTTTGAATTTATTATGCCCGTTTGAATTATTTGAATTTCTAACTATGGCGAACCGTGCATGAAGATAGGGACGGCATCGTTAGAACTTGCATTGATCTCTGAAGAAACCACATATTGCGAGTCTAAAACGATTTTTCAAAAATCACGGCGATAGATCATGTACCGTAGTACAAACCGACCCACTTCCGATTCAGCAGACATTTGTCCTTTTACGAGGATGGACGAAAAGGTTTGAGATGTACCGTTGGGATATAGTCCATGTAAGGTGGTCTAGTATTTTAGGAAAATAGACGGTAGCATTCGAAACGGCATTTTGGTGGTTACTTCACAAACGACCCGTTTTTGCGCTCGGAAAATGGAAAAGGGCTTTTCCGTATGCATAAAAAGGAAAACTTCCTCCTGCAACATTGTTCTCCATACCAATGTCCACACACATGCATAATATGGGCACAACATCACAAACTATGCCGTGATTCAGACATAACATCGGTCATTTGGACCGAAAGTCATGAAACCTCGAACATGATAGGTCATTTTGTGAAGGTTTTTGAAACATGATCAATATACCAAGTCTGGTATTTTTCCTTTCAACTATGTAACATAATATGACACCACGAAGGATTTTCATTGTTCGGATTTTTTGAATTTATTATGCCCGCTTTGAATTATTTGAATTTCTAACTATGGTCGAACCGGTGTGCATGAAGATAGGGGACGGCATCGTTAGAACTTGCATTGGATCTCTCAAGAAACCACATATTGCGAGTCTAAAACGATTTTTCAAAAATCACGGCGATAGATCATGTACCGTAGTACAAACCGGACCCACTTCCTACCGATTCTAAGACATTTGTCCTTTTACCGGGGATGGACGAAAAGGTTTGAGATGTACCGGTTGGGATATAGTCCATGTAAGGTGGTCTAGTATTTTAGGAAAATAGGACGGTAGCATTCTAAACGGCATTTTGGTGGTTACTTCACAAACGACCCGTTTTTTCGCCGAAAATGGAAAAGGGTTTTCCGCACAAAAGGAAAACTTCCTCCGCAACATTGTTCTCCATACCAATGTCCACACACATGCATAATATGGGCACAACATCACAAACTATGCCGTGATTCAAGACATAACATCGGTCATTTGGACCGAAAGCCATGAAACCTCGAACATGATAGGTCATTTTGTGAAGGTTTTTCAAACATGATCATTGTTCAAGACATTTAGTCCCGGATGTAGTCACAAACCGACTAAAAATATTTTCCGCCATTTCCACCTCTTCCCGCCAAGTTTTCCGCCTTTCCTTTCTACTAGAGCTTTTAGTCCGGATGTAGTCACTAACCGACTAAAGATATTTCCGCCATTTCCCAAAGCTTCATGCCAAGTTTTCCCGCCTTTCCTCTATATTTAGGGTGATCGTCATGGCTATCCACACATCCACACCTTCCTCTCTTAGAACAATGGACAACGCCATCTTGGGCCATTCGACCCTCGAGGAGACCGAGGCCAGGCGCCCAACTACCCTTGTCCACCGGTACCGCCGCCACGGCTGGATGCTGAGCGCTGGAGGGGTTCCTGTCCCTCCTGTCCCTCAAGGTTCCGCACGCCAGGCGGCCATCACAAACCACTTCTACCACGAGCTCACGCCGGAGCAGCGGATGGATCCCCAGTGGGATCCCGACAACTATGACACCTAGAATGCCTTCTTCGCTAATAGGCGGGAAAGGGAGCTCGCCAGGTACGAGGGTGATGGCCCGCCACCGGTGAACAACAACGAAGTCGGCCGTCGTATGTGGTGGGAGAACCGTACTATCATCAAAGTGATGCGCTACATCGCCGGGAGACCATCCTCGCCACGGTGCCCACGAGTCCACCCCACAGCCCCACATCCCCTGAATGCATCGCCTTCAGAGACCCTCTCCCACCCGCCGTGAATCCAAGGCTGGAATGGCCTGGTATATGCCATGGATGGGCCGAGGATCCCTGAGTGGTGTGACGATGACGATGATGATGACGACGACGATGAAGACCAAGCTGCGTTATAGGACTAGGCATGATTATGACTAAAGGGGCGCTTTAGGCCTGAGTGTTAGCTAGTCCCGATTTGTCCCGGTTTTAATATTAATAAATGTCTTAAGTGTTACCTAATAAATAGAGGGAAATGCCTATAAAGAGAGGGTTCATATTTAGTCCCGATTTGTACCGTTGGGATATAGTCCATGTAAGGTGGTCTAGTATTTTAGGAAAATAGGACGGTAGCATTCTGAAACGGCATTTTGGTGGTTACTTCACAACGACCTTTTTTGCGCTCGGAAAATGGAAAAGGGATTTTCCGTGCGACAAAAGGAAAACTTCCGTGCGAAAAGGAAAACTTCCTCCACACACACATGATCATTGTTCGTTCGGCACATTTAGTCCCGGATGTAGTCACAAACCGGGACTAAAGGGATTGCGCAGATGGGCCGACAACACTAATAATAGGGGTGAGTGTCGACATTATGTCGTGCGGTTGTTTTGTCCCGGATGGTGTCACCAACCGGGACTAAAGATGAATTTAGTCCCGGTTGGAGACACCAACCGACTAAAGATGAGTCAAGACTAATAATAGGGGTGAGTGTCGACATTATGTCGTGAGTGTCGACATTATGCCGAGCTGCTTGTACTATAAATATGCATCCTTGTGAGTCCAGTCCTCCACCAGTTTGAGGCATCTCCAAGATGGTTTTAGAGAGCAGACACCACTACGGCCTGTGGAGATGCCGACGGAGCCCATCCTCCGGCATCTCCGAAATCTGGTCATAGAGGCACTCCTAATATGTGAAATTAGTTAGCTCCGAGGCGATTGATCTAGTTAGTGAAGTTACAAGCTGCAAGATGGTTTTCGAGAGCAGGACACCATCATGCCAGTTCAGGAGATGCCGACGGAGCCTCCTCCATCTCCAGAAACTGGTCATAGAGGCACTCTAATATGTGAAATTAGTTAGCTCCGAGGCGTATTGATCTAGTTAGTGAAGTTACAAGCTGCAAGATGGTTTTCGAGAGCAGGACACCATCGGGCGTTTGTGGAGATGCCGACGGAGCCCAGCCTCCGGCATCTCCGAGAAATGGTCATAGAGGCACTCCTAATATGTGAAATTAGTTAGCTCCGAGGCGTATTGATCTAGTTAGTGAAGTTACAAGATGCAAGATGGTTTTCGAGAGCAGGGACACCATCGCGCCAGTTTCAGGAGATGCCGACGAGCCCGGGCCCTCCGGCATCTCCGAGAAACTGGTCATAGAGGCACTCGGTCCAGCCACAAAATGGGACTAACACTCAAGACATTTATTAATATTAAAATCGAGACTACAAAACCGGGACTAAAGGCCAAACCGCGAAAGATATCCTTCGGTCAAGCCACAAACCGAAAGACATGAACTAGAGTTTCATAATATGAGCATGAACTTTGGCATATGTCATTCCTTATGACCGCTTCAGACGTAACCATGGAGCATCTTCTTTACTTAACGGAATGCTTGGGTCAGTTTTCACTGTGAAGGGCGGAATTTCATCAAACTTATTATAATCTTCTGACATGTCTGTCTTGCCCTCGATTCCCACGATGTTTCTTTTCCCTGAAAGAACTATGTGACGCTTTGGATCATCATATGATGTATTCGTTTGCATATTTTTTTCTTTTTTCGGCCGGAGGACATGTCCTTCACATAGAAAACCTGAGACACATCATTGGCTAGGACGAATGGTTCATCTCTATAACCAAGATTGTTGAGATCCACGTTGTCATTCCGCATAACCGGTCTATCTTTACCCTTCCCCATTCAAGTTGACCCATTTGCATGAAACAAAGGGACCTTAAAAGAGACTCCATAGTCTAGTTCCCATATCTCCTCTATGTAACCATAATATGTGTCCTTTTGTCCATTCTCGCTATTGCATCAAAGCGGACACCACTATTTTGGTTGGTGCTCTTTTTATCTTGGGCGATCGTAGAATGTATTCCCATTTATTTCACTTTGGAAATTCAATACAAGAGAAGATGGTGACGCCAACAAGTATAGCTGATCTCCAACAGGGTGTCATTCAAGAGATGTGTCCGCATCCAACCACCGAGACTTCATGTGTTCATCTCAGTAATCCATGATTCAAAGCTTCCGGTTTTTGAGCGCAATATTCTTGTGTTCCTCCATATACGGAGCTGCCAAGGTGGAATTATGTAGAACTGTGTAGTGTGCTTTAGTGAAAGAATCGTCCCTACATATCGCTTTCTTTCCCAGGTGCCTTTTCCACTTAGTCTTCCCTCATGCCATGAGTCGAAACACCAATCGGCTTAAGGTCGAATAAAGTCAACACAAACTCAATGACCTCCTGCTCCATATCCCTTGGAGATGCTTCCTCGTCTAGCACGGTTATGAACATATTTCTTTAAGACTCCCATGAACCTCTCAAAGGGGAACATATTGTGCAGAAATACCGGACCGAGAATGGCAATCTCTTCCACTAGATGAACTAGGAGATGCGTCATAATATTGAAGAAGGATGGTGGGAACACCAATTCAAAACTAACAAGACATTGTACCACATCCTTCAGAACCTTGGCGTAATATCGGATTGATTACCTTCGAGATATTGCATTGAGGAATGCACAGCTTCACAATGGGTACTCGAACATTTTCTCGGTAGAAGCCCCTCAATGCAATCGGAAGCAATCGTCATAATCACGTGATCATGAGACTTCAGGTTTTGGAACTTTTTCTCTGCCATATTTATTATCCCTTTATATTAGATGAGAAGCCCGACGGCACCTTGATATGAGGACTTCAAAAAGATTTCTCTGCTTTGGTAAGAGCATAAATGGCACGACTTAAGTGACGCCTTTATCCGTCTTGTTATCTGTATGCATGTTCTTTGGGTCTTTCATAATTTGTTGGTCCTCCTGCTTCGTGTATCTTTTGTCTTCCCATACACGCCTAGGAATCCTAGCAGGTTCACGCAGAGATTCTTCGTCACGTGCATCACGTCGATTGAAGAGCGGACACGCAGGACTTTCCAATATGGCAGCTCCCAAAATATAGATTTCTTCTTCCACATGGGTGCGTGTCCTGTAGCGACGTGCTCGAACTGATTGACCGCCGGGACCCTTTCCAAAGATTACTTCTATGTCCTTGACCATACCAAATACATCATCACCACCGAGTTCGGCTTCTTCCTGATGCCTCACCTTTGAAATGCTTGCCTTTCTTTCTTACGGATGATTGGTGGAAGAAATCACGATTCGCTAGGTACACAACCTTCTTGCATTTATGCAAATATGTACCGGTCTTATCTAAACAGTGGGTGCATGCCTTATATCCTTTGTTTGTCCGTCTCCGAAAGGTTACTAAGAGCGGCCAATCATTGATGGTTACGAATAACAACCCTCGTAGATTAAATGGCTCTGTTTGTTCTCATCCCATGCACGTACACCTGGTTTGCCCCACAACCGTAAGAGTTCTTCAACTAATGGCCTAAGGTACACATCAATGTCGCGTTTGCTTCGGGCCTTGGATGAGCACCGCATCATAATGAACTTACGCTTCATGCACAACCAAGGAGGCAGGTTGTAGATACATAGAGTCACGGGCCAGTGTGCTGTGGCAGCTCTGCTCCCCAAAAGGATTCATGCCATCCGTACTTAGACCAAACCATAAGTTCCTTGCGCCACCGCAAAGTCCGGGAAGTCTCTCTCGATTTTTCTCACTGTGACCCATCGAGGGTGTCTCAACTCCCGTCTTTCTTACGGTCTTCTTTGTGCCATCGCAACAACCTGGCATGCTCTTTGTTTCTGAACATGCGTTTCAACCTTGGTATTATAGGAGCATACCACATAACCTTAGCAGGAACCCTCTTCCGGAGGGGCTCTCCCTCAACATCACCAGGGTCATCTCGTCTGATCTTATACCGCAACGCGTTGCATACCGGGCATTTATCTAAATTCTCATACTCCTTACCGCGGTAGAGGATGCAGTCATTAATGCATGCATGGTATCTTTTGCACATCTAATCCCAGAGGACAGAGAGTCTTCTTTGCTTCGTAGGTACTATCGGAAGTTCGTTATGTTTTGGAAACTTCGGCTTCATTATTTTCAGCATCTTTTCAAATGAGGAGTCAGTTAGACCACACTCTGCCTTCCATCGCAACAATTCCAAAGGTCGCATCGAGCTTTGTGCTGCCATCTTCACAATTTGGGTACAACAATTTCTTGTGATCTTCTAACATGCCCTCTAACTTCAACTTCTCATTTTCATTTCACGTCTCGCTTTGCATCGAAATGACCCTACCAAGTTCATCAGGCTCATCCGATGCCCGTTCTTCACCTTTTTCCTCTCCATTGTCTTCCATTGCGGTATCACCGTATTCAGAAACATATGATGATAGTTGTTATCATCATCTTCTTCTTCACCATCTTCCATCATAACCCCTCTTTCCCGTGCTTGGTCCAAAGAATTATAGTTGGGCATGAAACCTTTCATAATCGGTGGCGCGAATGATTTTCGAGGAAGAGTACTCCTTGTTGTTCCGACATTGAACACATGGACAACGTATAAATCCATTCTCTTTGTTTGCGTAGCCACATCGATAAATTTATCCACGCCTTTGATATACCGGCTACCACGGTCACCGTACATCCATTCCCACCGTTCATCTGCATCATATAAGTAAGTTTATCAAAACAGGACATCGTAAATAGTGAAATAACCAATTCACCGACACATGAATTGTATCAATGACCTAGAAAAGATAGGATTGCTAACCTCGATCGAGGGAAATAAAGAGGAGAAAGCTCAAGTGCGTCTCGGACACCTTCTATATTTTTGTTCTATGAGAAATTCAACGGATTTTTCACTCAAACATTTCAACAAACACCTTCAATGCATGCATGAGAAAAACTAGCACACCCTCACACCTTACACCATTCAAAAAGAGTGAGGCGGTGGGCGTTGCATTTATAGAGGGCAGGCCTTTAGTCGGTTGGAGCCAAGAACCGGGACTAAAGGTGCGTACACGCCACGTGGCTGTGGTAAACCTTTAGTCGGTTGGTGGCTCCAACCGACGCATGCCCTAACCGGGACCCATGCCCTGGCCCTGCGTCCGCTCCAACGGACGTGCGGCATTAGTCCCGGTTGGTGGCGCAACCGGGACTAGTGCTCTGAGGGGGCGTGGACGGATGGCCTGTTTTCTACTAGTGCATGGAGGGACCTTCAAGCGACCGATACTAGGCCTCGCTTCCCCCCTCGTTGGTGGCTAGATGGCTTTTTCGGTATCCACTTCTAGGATAGGCGAGGAGGTGAGGGAGGTGGCCTCTGCGATCTAGCCCCCTCCCCCTAGTTGCCTGGAGGGGGGACCAAGGGGGCGAGGAGGATTGTTGCACGGAACTTTCGAAACTTTCAATCACTTTACCGCAAAGTGTTTGGTCTAAAATGTACATATTATTTCCCTTTTTCTGTTTTTTAGTTTCCACTCAACCAATGTTAGTTTTTTTGTTGCAGGGTATTTTTGAAACTTTTAATAAATTAAACTAGTGTCCGTAAGACAGTTAATACACAGAGACGAATGAGTAATAAAGATCTCACATTATTACCTCATAAAGAACAAATGGCATAACTAAAGATGCGCTGGCATGGCAAATTAAGATGGACACATCCTTACAATGTACTCCTCATTTATTATGAGAATCTTCTAGACATAAATGGCAGATATCCTATTTCCAATTTTACACCTAAGATCACTTGTCATCACGTACACGTGTTAATTGCATGTGGGAGGGACATCATATCTTGACATGCTAGTCCATTATTCGATGATTAAAGCACGCATGCTACAAATACTGCAACAATACAGGACATGCTTGATCGCACACAGAGAAAGAGAGAACATCCAAGACACATTCGCCATGAAGGTCATCCTTATCTTTCTCGTCATCCTCCCCGTACCGCTCTCCATGGCTGCCGCCCGCCTCCTATGCCCCAACGTGCCACACGTCAGCGTCCCATCTGTCTGCAGCAATGCATGCGGCACAAAGTACCTGTACGACCACTGCACCGAGGCGATGCGGAGCGGCGGCATCGACCCGTCCCCGTCACACACAGAGGAGACCACCGTGTACGCCATCCTCGCCGTGCAGCAGGCCATCGATTCCTATAGCGACACCCTCGATGCTCTGAGGATCCAACTCCAGCAGAACAAGTCGCTCTCCGGCCCTGAGAGCGATGCCTACGACGGTTGCATGGACGACTATGTCGCGTCGATCAACTCCCTCTATGTCATCGCCGGCCCGGCTCTGACCAACTGCCTGTTTGAAAATCTCATCAGCTTGTACATGGACGCCATGGCGAGCCTGGAGACCTGCAGGGACCGCATGTTGGCGCCGTGGATGAAGAAGCCGCCGCTGTACCCCAAGGTTGAGCGTGACCGGAGCAAGGTCGTGATGGCATACTTGCTTGGTCAACTGTTGGCACGCTTGTGAGTGTACGCTAGATGCCCAGCGGCATGTAGCTAGCCGAAAAGCAATCAATACAAGTGGGGATTTATTAGTATCTAAACGTATAATAGGGGAAGTCTTGGCTCTCACCACAGCGAATGGCCATTTTTGGTCGTCGGATCGAGCCATCAGAGCGCTTCCGCAGTACAATCGCGGTAAGATTTTTTGCCCTCGTCTGTAAATTTGCTGCACTCGCCTTGCTATCCACACGCGCGAGTCTCTCTGGCTAGATGCTGGTATTTCCCATGGAAAAATTATCAGGCCTACATGTTGGCCTCGCAGGTAATATTTCCAACTGGTCTTTGACAGGTGCGGGTGGTCTAGGCGGGGGCGTGGATCTCCCCGCACGAGCTAAAAAATCTGGACAAAACCTGCAGCTATGTTGAAAACACTAACCATACTCCTGACTGGTCATGTCTCCCCTAATCCCTAGCGCTGCCGTCGGATCCCATGCCTCCCGCTGCTGCCGCCTCCTCCTCTGCGGCCTCTCCTTCAGCCTTCTGCCGACCCCTCCTCCCCGTCCTCACCACCATCACGGCCACGCGCCGCCTCGCCACACGAGCCTTCTTCTCCCGTCATCATGTACACGTGTTAATTGCATCTCCGAGGGCCAGCAACATGCCAGTCCATATCATTTTGTCACATCACATCAATTCATAAAAACAATTAGAACATTATTTATATTATTAAAGCACGCATGCTACAAATACTGCAATAGAGGGCATGCTTTATCGTATATATATAGAGAGAACATCCAAGACACAGTTGGCCATGAAGGTCATCCTCATCTTTCTCGGCATCCTTCTCGTACCGCTCTCTATGGCCGCCGCCCGCCTCCTATGCCCCAACGTGCCACACGTCAACGTCCCATCTGTCTGCAGCAACGCATGCGGCACAAAGTACCTGTACGACCACTGCACCGAGGCGATGCGGAGCGGCGGCATCGACCCGTCCCAGTCGCACACGGAGGAGACCACCGTGTACGCCATCCTCGCCGCGTAGCAGGCCATCGATTCCTATAGCGACACCCTCGATGCTCTGAGGATCCAGCTCCAGCAGAACAAGTCGCTCTCCGGCCCTGAGAGCGATGCCTACGACGGCTGCATGGACGACTATGTCGCGTCTATCAACTCCCTCTATGTCATCGTCGGGCCGGCTCTGTCCAACTGCCTGTTCGAAAAGCTCGTCAGCCTGTACATGGACGCCATGGCGAGCCTCGAGACCTGCAGGGACCGCATGTTGTCGCCGTGGATGAAGAAGCCGCCGCTGTACCCCATGGTTGAGCGTGACCGGAACAAGGTCGTGATGGCATACTTGCTTGGTCAACTGCTAGCAGGCTTCTGAGCGTACGCTAGATGCGCAGCGGCATGTAGCTAGCCGAAAAGCAATCAATAAAAGTGGGGATTTATTAGTATCTAAACGTATAATAGGGGAGCCTTGGCTCTCACCACAGCGAATGGCCATTTTTGGCCGTCGGATCGAGCCACCAGAGCGCTTCCGCAGTACAATCGCGGTAAGATTTTTTGCCCTTGTCTGTAAATTTGCTGCACTCGCCTTGCTATCCACACGCGTGAGTCTCTCTGGCCAGATGCTGGTATTTCCCACGGAAAATTATCAGGCCTACATGTTGGCCTCGCAAGTAATATTTTCAACTGGTCTTTGACAGGTGCGGGTGGTCTAGGCGGGGGCATGGATCTCCCGCACGAGCTAAAAAATCTGGACAAAACCTGTTGAAATTTGGTGTATATTGGGCTGTTGGCCCATTAGACAAATTCTGAAATTCTCTTTGGCCCACTTGTATATGACAGCATATGGCTGTGTAGTATGCTGTGTATTGGTGCTAAAGTTTAGTCCCACATTGCTAGTTGAATGGGAGTTGGACCACCTTATATAGTAGAGTGTTGCTACACTTACTAAGGTGTGACAAGAAGAGTAGCCCTCGCGCACTCCTCCTCCGACGCCGCCCGCCTCGCCTCGCCACGCCACGACGCGCGCGCCGCGGGTTGCGAGAATCTTGCCGAGCCCACGATCCTCCTAACCTGCATTATATAAGCGTCCGGGCTAAACCTAATCGACACCGTATCAATCCACATACGCGCCTATCCTCCAGAACCTTGCGCCGCCGCTTTCGTGTTCCCCATCCCGGCTTGCGACGTGCACCGCCAGATTGGGACAGTAGGCCTTCGGAACCCCACCTCCCGTGAACCTGTACGGGTAAGGAGCGATCAGGTTTTTGAGGAGCGCTCAAGCGTGACTACTGGCAACCACGTCGTCGTCCAACGATGAGTTCCCGAACAACGACTTCTTCCCGGACGTGAGCGACCTCTTCGACAACCTCAACATGGGCGACGCGGCTGCAACCGCTGCGGCTGCTATTCAGCCTACTCTGTACGTGATACTCAACTGTCTTTTTCGGATTATGCTAGAGTTCTCTGTTCTAGCAATTGTTGTAGATGTGATAGGTTTATCTCTTATAGATGTAATCTGTTCATCTACTTTGTTGATCTGCATAATTGGTTTTAGTACCGTTTGTATGATCATGTTTTGTTAGTTTATTATTCGGATTAAATCATATGGATTATTGCTTATATTTCCAACAATCCAAAAACCTGATTATAGGCAACTGAATTCCACTGGTGTAGCCGCGGCTACTAGGCCGCCTCCTTTTGATGGCATGCACTATAAGAGATGGCACAAGAGAGCAGTTCTCTGGTTTGAAAACCTAAACTGTTATAGCGCCACTCTTGGCAAGCCTGAAGGAGATCTTTCTGCTGAGCAGGAAGCGAGCTTTAAGAAAGCCGATACCATGTTTATGGCGGCTTTGTTCAATGTTCTTGGGGACAACATTGTTGACCCTTATATGTCATTTGATAATGGCAAGGACGCGTGGAAAGCGCTCGATGCCAAGTTTGGGGTCTCGGACGCTAGCACTGAGCTGTATGTCATGGAGCAATTCTATGACTACATGATGGTTGATGAGCGCTCCGTCGTTGAGCAAGCTCATGAGATACAATCACTTGCCAAATAACTTGAGCAGTTCAAGTGTTCCTTACCGGACAAATTTGTGGCTGGTGGCATTATTGCCAAGCTTCCTCCCTTGTGGAGGAACTTTGCTACTTCTCTGAAACATAAGAGACAAGAGTTTTCCGTTACGGATCTCATTGGGCCTCTTCATGTGAAAGAGAAGGAGAGAGCAAAGGACAAAACTGCTCGAGGACTTGAGGGAGGTTCTACTGCCAATTTAGTGCAGAGGAAAAACTTCCAATCCCACAAGTTTAAGAATAAGAACAAAATTGAAAGAAAGGGAAAGTTCGATGGCAAGAACAAGGCCACGCACTCAACCAACTTCAAGAAGAAAAATGATAAGAGGAAAGGCTCTTGCCACGTCTGTGGTGATCCTGGTCATTGGGCTCCTAGCTGCCCTAATCGCTTTGACAAGCGTCAACATGGGAACAACGACAATGCCGCTAATGTTGTTATTAGCGATACTAAGATGAAGGATGCTGGGTACGGTATTTTACCTACTATCCTTTCAGTATGTCATTCTCCTGATTGGTGGATAGACACGGGTGCTAATACACATGTATGTTCTGATATTTCCATGTTTTCCTCTTATCAGGTCTCAAGGACCTCTTCCGTGTTGATGGGAAATGACTCACGTGCTTCTGTTCATGGTGTTGGTACGGTAGATCTGAAGTTTACTTCGGGGAAGACCGTACAGCTGAAGAATGTGCAGCATGTTCCCTCCATCAATAAGAATCTCGTCAGCGGATCGCTTTTATGTCGAGACGACTTTAAGTTGGATTTTGAGTCCAATAAAGTTGTAATTTCTAAATATGTACAATTTGTTGGAAAGGGTTATGAGTGCGGAGGTCTGTTCCGCTTGTCTTTGTCAGACTCATGTACTAAAGTTATTAATCATGTTTGCAATGATAATGAGTCCAATGTTTGGCATTCATGACTCTGTCATATTAACTTTGGTTGCATGACGCGGCTAGCCAATATGAGTTTAATTCCGAAATTTACCACTGTCAAAGGTTCTAAGTGCCAAGTTTGTGTGCAAGCAAAGCAACCCCGCAAGTCTCATACGGCTGCGGAACCGAGAAACTTAGCACCGCTAGAACTTATACATTCAGATCTTTGTGAGATGAATGGTGTGTTAACAAAAGGTGGAAAAAGATACTTTATGACGTTGATTGATGACTCCACTAGATACTGCTATGTTTATCTTCTGAAATCTAAAGATGAAGCTTTGAACTACTTCAAAATCTATAAAGCTGAGGCAGAAAACCAACTTGATCTTAAAATCAAGCGGCTAAGGTCGGATCGTGGTGGAGAGTATTTTTCAAACGAATTTGATTTATTCTGTATGGAACACGATATTATACATGAGAGGACGCCTCCCTACTCACCTCAGTCAAATGGGGTGGCCAAAAGAAAGAACCGCACTCTAACTGATTTGGTTAACGCCATGTTAGATACATCTGGTCTTTCCAAGGAATGGTGGGGGGAGGCGCTAATGACTGCGTGTCATGTCCTAAACCGTGTTCCTGTAAAGGATAAAACCATGACTCCATTTGAGGAATGGGAAAAGAAAAGGCTTAAACTCTCTTACTTACGAACTTGGGGTTGTTTGGCGAAAGTAAATATTCCAATACCCAAGAAGCGAAAGCTTGGACCAAAAACCGTTGATTGTGTTTTTCTGGGATATGCTTTTCATAGCATTGGCTATAGATTTTTTATAGTAAGATCTGAGGTATCCGACATGCATGTTGGTACAATTATGGAGTCGAATGACGCGACTTTCTTTGAGGACATCTTTCCTATGAAAGGCATGTCTAGCTCATCAAATCAGGAGATGACTAGTTCATCTAGTCAGGAATTTTCTATAATTCCTGAATCCACTATGCCGATAGAACACTCTGATGATCCTGTGGAGGATGAAAATGAAGCTCCCAAAAGGAGCAAGAGACAAAGGACTGCAAAGTCTTTTGGTGATGATTTCATTGTGTACCTTGTGGATGATACTCCCACTTCCATTTCATAAGTCTATGCATCTCAAGATGCTGACTACTGGAAGGAAGCTGTCCGAAGCGAGATGGACTCCATCTTAGATAATGCTACTTGGGAAATCACTGATCGTCCTTATGGGTGCCAACCTGTAGGATGTAAGTGGGTGTTCAAGAAAAAACTTAGACCTGATGGTACTATTGAAAAGTACAAGGCACGTCTTGTGGCTAAGGGTTATACCCAAAAGGAAGGTGAAGACTTCTTCGATACCTACTCACCTGTAGCCAGATTGACCACTATTCGAGTACTACTTTCCTTGGCTGCCTCACACGGTCTTCTCGTTCATCAAATGGATGTTAAGACAGCTTTTCTAAATGGAGAGCTAGATGAGGAAATTTATATGGAGCAGCCTGACGGATTTGTGGTAGATGGTCAAGAAGGAAAGGTGTGTAAGTTAGTGAAGTCTTTGTATAGTCTTAAGCAAGCTCCTAAGCAGTGGGCACGAGAAGTTTGAAAGAACTTTAACTGCTGAAGGCTTTGTTGTAAACGAAGCTGACAAATGTGTGTACTATCGCCATGGTGGGGGCGAGGGAGTTATTATGTGTCTCTATGTTGATGACATATTGATATTCGGGACCAACCTCACTGTTATCGAGGAGGTCAAAGAGTTCCTATCTCGCTGCTTTGAGATGAAGGACTTGGGAGTGGATGATGTAATTTTAAACATCAAGCTACTAAAGGATGACAATGGTGGGATTACACTGCTTCAGTCTCACTATGTGGAGTCGTTTCGGGTATAGCGACTGCAATTCTTCTCCAACGCCTTATGATCTGAGTGTGCTACTTCGAAAGAATCGAAGGACTGCTAAAGATCAATTGAGATATTCTCAAATTATTGGCTCGCTCATGTATTTAGCCAGCGCTACTAGACCTGACATCTCCTTTCTTTGTAAGCAAATTGAGTCGATTGTGTCAAATCACGGAGATGATCATTGTCATGCTCTTGAAAGAGTTTTGTGCTATTTAAAAGGGCTGCGAGTTATGGTATTCACTATCTTGGGTATCCTCGAGTACTTGAAGGTTATAGTGATTCAAACCGGATATCGATCTTGATGAGATTAAGGCCACAAGTGGTTATTTGTTTACACTTGGTGGTGGCGCTGTTTCTGAAGTCTTGCAAGCACCATCTTAACGAGGTCAACAATGGAAGCAGAACTCACAACATTAGACACAACCACCGTTGAAGCAGTGGCTTCGTGAGCTCTTGATGGACTTATCGTGGTTGAAAACCAATACGCCATCCCGATGAACTGTGATAATCAAACTGTGATCATCAAAGTAAACAGTTCTAAGGATAATATGAAGTCATCAAGGCATGTGAAGAGGAGATTGAAATCTGTCAGGAAACTGAGAAACTCCGGAGTTATTGCGTTGGATTATATCCAAACATCTAAAAATCTGGCAGATCCCTTCACAAAGGGTTTATCACGCAATGTGATAGATAATGCATCGAGGGAGATGGGTTTGAGACCCACGCTATGAGTTGATCCCAGTGGCAACCCACTCTATGTGATCGGAGATCCAGTGAATTAGATATGGGAGACAAGCTGTTGGTCAGCTGAGAAGAGAGTATCCATATATTATATTTACATCTCCATAAAGATGCAATACTCTCTTAATCTGCATGGCAGGTTGATATTTATCTGCAGAACATCTCTTGAGGAACACACCTATATGAGTCTGACTGTCAAACGTCGCAGTCCGTGAGGGTTGGATGCTCTCTAATAAACTCATTAAAGGCCCTGGAGTATGACGCATAAGCTCCAAACCGCGGGGAAGCTGACGGTATCCCTGTACCGGTCTAGATTTTGTGTGAAACTAGCGCGCAGAAAACTTGTAGTTCAAGGCATAGCCCACTATTCAAGTTGGTAGCTAGTGTAGCATGAAGTTTAACGTGGAAGTTCAACTTAACAGTCTTCACTACACACCGGTATATAAAACAATGTTCTGGAAGAAAAGTGATGTGATGTGCCAATGAGACTTTGTGGGGGATTGTTGGAATTTGGTGTATATTGGGCTGTTGGCCCATTAGACAAATTCTGAAATTCTCTTTGGCTCACTTGTATATGGCAGCATATGGCTGTGTAGTGGTGCTAAAGTTTAGTCCCACATTGCTAGTTGAAGGGGAGTTGGACCACCTTATATAGTAGAGTGTTGCTCCACTTACTAAGGTGTGACAAGAAGAGTAGCCTCGCTCCTCCTCCTCCGTCAGCCTCGCCTCGCCTCGTCACACGGCCTTGCCTTGTGCATGTTGCGGGAATCTCGCCGAGCCGAGCTTTATTTTGCTTGTTGGGAAAACTGATTATGAGTCATTAACGGACGCGTTAATTACAGCCCTTTCCAGTTTTTATGGACGTGGCTGTTACCGACTCGGACGTGGGCTGAGCCCACGATCCTCCTGCATTATATAAGCGTCCGGGCTAAACCTAATCGGCACCGTATCAATCCACACACACGCCTATCTTCCAGAACCTTGCGCCGCCGCTTTCGTCTTCCCCATCCCGGCTTGCACCGCCAGATCGACAAGAGGCCGACTCGACCTCTCGTGTACACGGTGAGGGGCGATCAGGTTTTTGGAGAGCGCTCAAGCGCGACTACTGGCAACCACGTCGTCGTCCAACGACGAGTTCCCGAACGACGACTTCTTCCCGGACGTGAGCGACCTCTTCGACAACCCCAACATGGGCGACGCTGCTACAACCGCTGCGGCTGCTATTCAGCCTACTCTGTACGTGATACTCAACTGTCTTTTTCGGATTATGCTAGAGTTCTCTATTCTAGCGTTTGCTGTAGATGAGATAGGTTTATCTCCTATAGATGTAATCTGTTCATCTACTTTGTTGATCTGCATAATTGGTTTTAGTACCGTTTGTATGATCATGATTTATCAGTTTAATATTCGGATTAAATCATATGGATTATTGCTTATATTTCCAACAAAACCTGCACCTATGTTGAAAACACTAACCATACTCCTGATTGGTCATGTCTCCCCTAATCCCTAGCGCTGCCGCCGGATCCCATGCCTCCCGCTGCTGCCTCCTCCTCTGCGGCCTCTCCTTCAGCCTTCTACCGACCCCTCCTCCCCGTCCTCACCACCATCACGGCCACGCGCCGCCTCGCCACACGAGCCTTCTTCTCCCGTCATCATGTACACGTGTTAATTGCATCTGCGAGGGCCAGCAACATGCCAGTCCATATCATTTTGTCACATCACATCAATTCATAAAAACAATTAGAACATTATTCGTATGATTAAAGCACACATGCTACAAATACTGCAATAGAGGGCATGCTTTATCGTATATATATAGAGAGAGAACATCCAAGACACAGTTGGCCATGAAGGTCATCCTCATCTTTCTCGTCATCCTCCTACCCCTTTCCATGGCCGCCGCCCGCCTACTATACCCCAACGCGCCGCACATCAACATTCCGTCCGTCTGCAACAAGGCGTGTGACACAAAGTACCTTTACGACCACTGCATCGAGGCAATGCGGAGCAGCGACAATGACCTGTCCCCGTCACACACGGAGGAGACCACCGTGTACGCCATCCTTGCCGCGTAGCAGTCCATTGATTCCTATAGCGACACCATCGATGCTTTTAGGATCGAACTCTAGCAAAGTCACTCTCCGGCCTCGAGAGTGATGCCTACGACGGCTGCATGGACGACTATGTCGCGTCTATCAACTCCCTCTATGTCATCGCCGAGCCGGCTCTGTCCAACTGCATGTTCGAAAAGCTCGTCAGCTTGTACATGGACGCCATGGCGAGCCTGGAGACCTGCAGGGACCGCATGTTGTCGCCGTGGATGAAGAAGCCGCCGCTGTACCCCAAGGTTGAGCGTGACCGGAACAAGGTCGTGATGGCCTACTTGCTTGGTCAACTGCTAGCAGGCTTCTAAGTGTACGCTAGATGCGCAGCGGCATGTAGCCGAAGAGCAATCAATAAAAAGGGGGATTTATCTTTACTATTAATTTCAAAAGCGTGGTGAATGCCTGGTGTCACACATGCAAAAATTACAGAAAATGCCACCGCTAACAAATTGCCTAACCTCCATAAAAAAGACTAACAAACCTTATCTAACAAGACTAACAAACCTTATCTAACCAGACTAACAAACTTTATCTTATCTATATCTATTATCTAAAAAGAAGGTGTTACATTTCTGCCGTTCATTCGTCAATTCTTTTTGTCGCGTCGCTCCATTCGCCCAAGACGCACCTAATGGCTAAGCCCAACATCGAGACACCTGCCCCATCACCCGATCTTCCACCCCCTGCCTCCTCCCTCTCTGCCGCAGAGGGATCTCTCCTTCCGACGGCGCCGATTTCCTTCATCGTTGGGATGTCGACCTCTCTCAAAACAATGGAGTTCGGCTTCACCCAGCGTGAGCGATCCACGCCCTTGTTGTCCCATTGCGTCTCTATCGAGCTCAAGACGCGCGGCGCTCCGGGATCATAACACCAATGGAGTGCCGGTGGGAGGTGCATTTGCATTCAGCGACTTCTCCATGCCCTCGATGTCACGAGGCACGGTCTCCGTCGAGCTCCAGACGCAGCGGCTACCCAGAATCGAGCGCCAATGAAGTGCGGGGAGGTGCGTGATTTCGGCGACTTCTCCACGCCTCGTAGTCCTCCTCCGCCGAGCTCCAGGAGGTGCGCCCAGGATCGAGCGCCAATGGAGTGAGAGTGGTGGTGCACAAGAACGTCTGCAACGATGAGATCAAGACCATCTTTGTGGTGGTCGCCGTGTCGGAGGCGATCATCTTTGCGACGGATGCCATAGGTGTGCAACCAAGGTTTGTGGCGACAAGATCGTCACAGAACCGTCGCCTCTTGAATGCCGATGATGGTGATTGACACTCGCACTCCTTCGATCCAAATTAATGTTCTCATATTTGTCTAGATTCGGATGTATGTAGAGATAAATCAGAATCTAGACAAATATGAGAATATTAATATGGATTTGAGGAAGTAATAAAGATGGGTCCGATGACCTCATTTAAAAAAAACATATTCTCAGCTGGATTTCCGAAGGAGAAGATCTCCCAATGTTGTGAATGGCACTTGATTTTCTCATAGTTATACTTATTTTCTATTTTTCTTTGAAAATGAAATGAATCATTGAACTCCCTGAGACCCTGACACTCAACCACATAGGCTTTTGTCCGTGCTAACTTGATTTGTTATCTCAACAAGTCAACATGGAGTTCTAATATATATATTGTACTGTGAAGGCAATTTGTTGTAACGCTGATTTGTGATTGAAATAAGGTGTTTTATAAGTAAATTTATACATCTACAAGCAGTGTAATTTATTGAAGATCGTGTTTTTTGGAAATTTAGACCCTAGGTATATTAAGGAGTACAAGTGGTACACAACACCGCACTAATAAATAAAATACTACTCCCAAGTCCATGGGATATAACTCAACACGAGGTCCCGTGTTGTCCACATCAACCTCCCACCTAGAGTCGCCATGAACTTTGTATCTGTAGAGGTCCACTGCATCTGCCTTTGCCACTCCCACTCCGAGTCGTCGTGAACATTGTATCTGAGATGGGATCTCTGTTGTCACAAAGTTTTCGACTTTTGTATCTCCATACCAACACTAGAAAGCAACATAAAGTTGAAGAAACACCAACTCAGGTCCTCCCTCCCACTCCTACATCATCGAAAGGAGGCAAAATTAGCCTTGTGACTACCTCATGTACAAGGTCTCACACACTCCATGACACCGGAGGATGCATCGTCACCACGACGGAGTTGGAGAAAAAGTTGTTGTGTGGGTGACATCGTAACCCACGACACCCACACGGCCACACCTAGCACCAAATCTCGCTCCATCCAAGAGAAAGCATGAAGATGTTGCCGGTACTTAATGTAGCCGTCAAAGTGGGGCTGGAGCTGCGAGATTATTTTTCACCGTCATTGTCACCACCACTTAAAAATGACAATCAGAACCCTAACCCTACCACTACCTAGACGCAGGAGACACGATTTGTGGTCCCTCTACTCTCCCACCAATGAAGTGAATGATGGAGAGGGAGGGACCCTCGTTCTGGCTAGCTAGGGAGCGAGGGAAGTGGAGTTCCTCCCTTTTGCTTCTCTTTCACTATAGCAAAGGGGAAGAGACAGAGAATGATGACATCTTGTGTTGTCGGCTTAACAAAAGGGTGAATTTGGAAAAAAACAGCAAGTGAACCATATCGGAGATATTTGACAAATTAAAAGATGAAAATGCACCATGACAACTAAATAGGGCATGACATGAAAATTTAAATACCGTGGCAACGCACGGGCATTCAACTAGTTAGTATAGTATCTACTCCTTGAGTGTCTGGCCTCTCCGACTCTACAACCCAGGTTGTTTCCGGACAAAACCTTCGAATAGTAGTGAATTAACTTGTGGACGCTACAAGTACCAACGAGTGTATTTGATACGCTAAAAATGCATCACTTCATTTAGAAAATAATCGTCTTTTTACAATTTTTACTATTTTATCATAGAAGTCATGTTTTTAGCTGCAAGAATTTTCAATTTGATGTTGAGAAAGGATTAATTTTTCCAGCTAAATTAACGTAGTTTTAAGGGGAAATGATTCATTCATAAATCAAAGTTACACTAACACATTTCAAACTCCCTGGAAAAGAGTTCAAAAGGTTGAATTTGTAAATTGACCATTCATCCTCCTATCACCACTCATTTATGTAGAGGACGCGGAGGTACTTGGTAAAGCGAAATGGGGGCCACCCTAGACCATTGAATGCTCTATCTTGGGCCATCGACTTCATCGCTCTCAAATAGATTTCATGGAAAACCCATATATCCGATCTTGGTTGGCCTTTCACCCCTAGCCACAAGTCATCCCCGTATTTTGCCACATACGTGGGTTTGGTCCTCCAATGCCTGTTAGAGCAACGGTGCCGTCCCTTGACTTACAATTGGATCAGGACGGCGGATAGTGTAGAGTTCGACAAGGTCAGTGGCTCATAAGTTGTGCGGTTAACCAGATCGCTTATGTAACTAGATGATACCCCGCGCTTTGCTGCGAAAATTTTAGTCAACATGAAAAATAACATGATGGATAAGTAATACTTAGAACATAAATTGTGAACATGAATCAACCAACTATGTAGAAAGTATAAAACTTTTGTAGCAATTTCTTGGGTATATTTGTTGGGCCACGCAGAGATAAAACAAAAAAACTTTTTCTCTAACGTGGTGATCCCAAGACCTAGCTGAGGTAGAAGGCCACGAGGTTTACCACTAGACGCGCGGTTGCGGATTGCGATGAAAGCGTCGGTTGATGCGATGCAGTCCTCACGATCCGATCGTCTGGTGCTGATCGTGACACCTCTCTGGTATCCACACGCATAAGGAGGAGCACCGGCGCTAGGTTCGTTCTGGTACGGGCTGGCTGTGGAGCTAGGGTTTCCAACACATGGAACGACCTAACGAACAACGATTAACCTTTCGGGTTCGTGCTCCACTATATATAGGAGTGAGCGTGGGCTCTGCTCGCGACCCATTCACTAAAGCCCATATAACATTAGTCACCGTGAGTCCAACTCACTAACTCGATCCTAATCTGGTTTAGGTCCAACCCAACCAGATTATATGATTCGGATCCAATCCGAACTTGCTCCGCTCTTAAGTGTGTGACCCATGAGCTCATGGTTACTTGGACACGATTAGAGTCCAACTCACAATCGATCAATCGGCATCGGCTCCTAGCGTAACATACCGATTCCCAAGTACCAAAGAGTCATGACTTGCCTTTCCAATGCGACTTACGTCCGAGTCCCTTTTGCCTCACGATATACCTTGTCGACTATAGGCGAATATATGTCATCCCTTAAATAGTCCAACTCTCTTCTCGATCCGAGATAAGTGATTCACCCGACTAACTCTTAGCGATCTCGGTTAACACTTAACCGAGTCGTGCATGGCCATGCTTTCGAATCATATCTCACGAGAGGCCCAGAGAATATCTCTCCAGTGGAGGGCAAAATCCCATCTTGGTTATTCACATCACGCTTGATTCTCGGTCGACCGAACCCTGCCTTTATAACTGCCCGATTCGGATCAGCGTTTGTGAACCTAAGTCGGTGATCCTCAACTCGGACTATGCAACAACCTCAGTCTAAGGATTACATTGATTGAGATATACAAATGACAGCTTAGTTCGTTGTACCTCAATATGGGTCAATCCGACTCGCTAAACTCTTTAGCCTAGTCTGTAAGTTGGAATAGCATCTCCATGCCCATGACAAGTGGAACCGAGTCATCAAGCCAACTTTCACATTGGTCTAAGTTGTGTGTCCACAACCTCAATGACCAAGGATATTTAGTACAAACAACATGAATGCATAGTTCCACAACTGAATCACATATTCAATGATACACATCGATGTTTATACAAGGACTACTTAATAACTTTATGAATACAATGGAAATATCATCATACATGATTGCCTCTAGGGCATATTTCCAACAGTCTCCACTTGCACTAGAGTCAATCTTCCGACATCACATGTCTAGGCATCTAATGCCCATGGCTCTCAGTCGCCTCATGCTTGGTGGGGTACGGCTTTGTCAACGGATCCGCAATATTTGCATCCATGTGTACCTTGCATAACTTGATATCACCCTGATCCACAGTGGCGAATTAGGTGGTACCGCATGAGTATGTGCTTGTTCTTCCGGTGTTGTCCAGGTTCCTTGGCTTGTGCAATAGCACCATTGTTGTCACAATACCGTCCAACGGATTGGGCGAGCCACGAACCACACCAAGATCCATGAGGAAATTCCTCATCCAAAAGCTTCCTTTGCCTCCGAGGCAAAGAATATACTCGACCTCTGTTGTGAACCACGGTCTCTTGCTTGGAACTTTTCCAGCTCACAGCACCTCCGTTTATAATAAACACGTATCCGGATTGCGAACGAGAATCATCAGAGTCGGTGAGATAACTCGCATCCGTGTAACCCTTTACACCGAGTTCATCTTCACCACCATAAACCAAGAACATATCCTTAGTCCTTCTCAAGTACTTTAGGATATTTTTAGCCGCTGTCGATGGATCTCTCGAGATCGACTGGTATCGCCACAACACTTAGAGCATAGGAAACATCCGCCTAGTACAAATCATGGCGTACATGATGGATCCAAATGCAGAAACATATGGAATCGCACTCATCCGACTTCGCTCATCAGTTGTCGAAGGACACTGAGTCTTGCTAAGTTTTACACCATGGGACATCGGTAAGAACCCCTTCTTAGACGATTCCATGTTGAACTTTTCAACACTTTGTCCAAATAAGTACTCGACTCAATCCAATGAGCCTCCTTGATCTATCTCTATAGATCCGGATTCGAGGATGTATGTTGCCTCACCCAAGTCTTTCATTGAGAAACTCCTTTCCAATGATTCCTTGGTTTCTTGCAACATCTGGACATCATTTCCAATCAGTAATATGTCATCCACATATAAGATTAGAAAATTTACTTTGTTCCCACTAAACTTCTTGTACAAACAAGAATCATGATCACTTTTGATGAAGCCAAACGATTTGACTACCTCATCAAAGCGAATATTATTCCAACTCCGAGATGCTTGCTTCAACCCATAAATGGATTTGAAGTTTGCATACCTTGTCAACATTTAGCGGATCGACAAAACCCTCGGCTGTATCATATACACGTCCTCGGTTAAATTTCCCGTTAAGGAAAGCCGTTTGACATCCATCGCCATATCTCATAGTCGAAATAGGCCGCTATAGCTAACATGATCCTAACTGATTTAAGCATCGCTACTGGAGAAAGTCTCGTCGTAATCAACTCCTTGAACTTGTCGGAACCCCTTCGCGACAAGGCGTGCTATAGATTGAAACATTTCCATCCATATCGTTTTCTTCTTAAAGACCCATTTGCACTCGACGGGTCTTGCACCGTCTGCGGCATCAACCAAGTTCCAAACTTGATTTTCATCCATGGACTTTATCTCGGATCTCATGGCTCCAAGCCATGACTAATCGAATCCCACCATCGCTTCGAATAATTTGCGCTCATCACATCTAACAAGTAACACATCACGAACACTTCGTAATCTTGCCGATCTTCGTAATGTGGTCTGCTATCGGCTCGCCACGATCGGCTCAACCTCCAAGGTTTTTGCCGATTTGCCATTAGCCGATTCCTCTCGAATTTCTTCGAGTTGCCGTGCTCCACTTACTCCCGAGAAACTCTTTCTCAAGGAAGACACCGTTCGAGCGACAAACACTTTGCCCTCTTCTCGGTTGTAGAAGTAGTAACCCAAGGTTTCCTCGGATACCCCACGAAAATACATTTATCCGACTTGGCGTAAGCTTGTCCGATTGAGTCGCTGACAAAGCTTCACAACCCCAAATCTTAAGAAAAGACAAACTCGGCTTTTGCTGTCCACATCTCATGCGTGTCTTCTCTACGATTTTGATGGTACTTTGTTTAGTGTGAACGCATTGTTTCTAGACAATAACCCCAAAATGATAAAGGCAGATCTGTCTGACTCATCATTGATCGTACCATGTCCAACAAGGTCCGATTCCGCCTTTCCAAACACCATTACTTTGTGGCGTTCTGGCGGAGTAAGTTGAGGAACTATTCCACAACTTTTCGGATGGTCATCAAACTCATGGCTCATGTACTCGCCTCCTCGGTCCGACGAAGAAACTTTATTTTCTTGCGAGTTGATTACGTGCTTCATTCGGAATTCTTTGAACTTTTCAAAGGCTTCCGACTTATGTTTCATCAAGTAGATATATCCATACCTACTCAAATCATCGGTGAAGGTAATGAAGTACTCATAACCACCGGTGTCGTGCTCATTGGTCCACATACATCACTATGTACTAGTCCCAACAAGTCGGACGCCCTTTGCAACTCTTTGCAAAAGGTGTCTTGGTCATTTCTTAGTAGGCAAGATTCACATGTCTCGAACGACTCCAAGTCGAACGGGTTAGGAGTCCATCATCATGGAGCTTTTTCATGCGTTTCCAACTTATATGACCAAGCCGATAAAGCCAAAAGTAAGTCATATTCAGATCATTTGGTTTCAACCTTTTAACATTTATGTTATAAACCGACTCACCATCAAGATTCAAAATGAATAACCCGTTACGAGCGGGTGCAAAGCCGTGAAACATATCATTCAAATACAAAGAACAACCATTATTCTTGATATTCGACTCATAGCCTTGCCTCATCAAACATGAAGCATAAATAATGTTTCGATCGAGCACCTGGAACATAATAACAATTATTTAGTTCCATAATGAATCAAGGTAAATGAAGTTGCATCGTCGACTTCCAACGCAGCAACTCTTGCTTTGTTGCCGACTCGAATATCAACCTCGCCTCTTGCTACGCTCCTAGTTCTTACCGATCCACGCAGCGAGTTGCATGTGAATCTTGATCCGGTATCATATACCCAAGAACTATTAGGTGCATCGCAAGATATATGTCTATAACATTGCAAACAAGTGTACCGAGTCGGAAGTCATACCTCCACTCTTGGCTTTGTCGGCCAAGTACTTGCAATTCCTCTTCCAAGGGCCATCCTTGCGGTAGAAGCAAGTGGATCCGGCTGAAGGAGATGGCTTAGTCCACGAGGAAGCGCTTGGGACCTGGTCCCAGCCCGCTTTCCTCCGACTTAGCCTTCTTCTTAGTCCAAGAACTCTTCTTGAACTTAGCCTTATGCACCATCAACACTTGGTGGTGCCTTTCTTGAGATCCGCACCTTGAGCATCCCATGCAATTCGGTGAGCTTCTTATCCATACCATGCATGTGGTAGTTCAAATGAACTGCCCATATGCACTAGGAAGAGAGTTCAGAATTATATCCGTAGCGAACTCTTCGCTTATGGGGTAGCCAAGCCTTTCCGAGACCTGCGTAACCAACCATTTTGATCACATGCGGACTCGGTGGATCACCATCCTTAAGCTTGCAACTCAGAGCACGAGAGACTTGATACCTCTCGGTCTTCGCTGAGCTGGAACATACTTTTGAGGCTTTCGATCATATCGTAGGCCTCAACATGCTCAGCTTTTGCAAGTCCGGTTCCATGTGAGCAAGCATAAGATGCTAATATCCGTGGACTCATCTTTATCCCGACGGTAGGCATTGGTGGCTCGACGATCGCATTCTCATTCGGCTCATCTCGAAGTGGGTTGTCTAGGACATGGTCCTTCTTTTCTTGTTTGAGAACAATTCTCGATTTCGATACCGTTGGTAAAATTAGTGTCGTTCAGTTTATCTTTTCAAGAATGGTTCTCAACGCAAAACCGGATAACCGAGGTACGCTACTTGGTGCCATGATCTACAGAAAATATGCAAAACACTTAAGACATGTATTCATAAAAGAGCAAGCATATTAAACATTTTAATATTTTATGCTCCCACTAGAACCAACACCCCTCGATGGTTACTTAGTGATTCAGGATCTTAAATAAGCAAGTCGGCTAGTGAGCTTTAGCATCACCGCTAGCCAAGTGATCTAGGTAGACAACTCCTTGTCAATCGCATCTCATGCGACTCTGTTGACGGGTGGCATCACATGCCCGGCTCCCATCCGACCTTTCCCGAGTCCCACAACTTTGTGATAGACCCGTCTAGCTTACCAAGTGTTTCGGTAAGAGTCCGACTCGAACCCACCTAGTCGGAAAGAATTGGCAGCACCTCAATTTTATGAGCCCACTACCAAAAATGTCCGACTTGTGATGGTGCAAACACTGGCAGGAAAACCGACTAGACCTTCTTTGAGGGATTAGATTTTACCGACTATCTAATAGAGGTAAAATAGAGACATAACAATAACACAAAATAAAGCAATTATAATGTGAAATGGTATGGCTCTCTTCATGGCGATCTCCATCTCCACAAAGCCTGTAATCCGACTCGTACGTGCAACTCTTGTCACTTGCCGTCTTACTCCATGTCGCCGACATGTACAACGCCTTGCATGCCTTCCGGTTCTCAAACAGCTACACTAGCTTAGTAAAGTAAATTACATAGAGAATCCGACAGCAGTCGTTATACAATAAAATGACAGCACCTAGGCTCCGGTGACAAAAACCGTGATTCGCAGATCACGTATGGATTACACACATACATCACATGCACATGAACCATACCATTCACAACTTCCCAAAAACAAGTTATGCATAGATACAATATCTACCGTTGTGAAACTGTAGCGACATCTAAGGCGCTGACGAGGCGGCGGATAGCGGCGGGGATCGAAGGCGCCCTACGGCGAGCAGCGCCCGATTTTTCCGGCGTAGATCTTATCTACGATCCGAACATGGATTCCGACCATTGTTCGATTCGATCAAACTTTTGATCTTTCGATCACCGCTCGATTTACGTGTCACAGTCTACCCGATGGCGGAAGCCCAGGGGGTATGTCGTTCCACGACCTCAGCAGATGATCACGAATTCAGATCTACCATCCCGAGTACGCTTGATCCAATCAACTTCATACAAAACCGATCTATCTCATAGATCGACCACCAAAACAGGACATAGATCTCATCTATAGCCTACCGCATATCACATATGCGAGATCTCGAGCCTAAAACCAAGCTATCGCTCGATACCCTTGTTGGGCCGCAGAGATAAAACAAAAAACTTTTCCTCTAACGTGGTGATCCCAAGACCTAGCTGAGGTAGAATGCCACGAGGTTTACCATTAGACGCGCGGTTGCGGATTACTGATGAAGCGCGTCAGTTGATGCGAGGCATCCTCACGATCCGATCCCCGTGCTGATCGTAAAGACCTCCTGCTGGTATCCACACGTACAAGGAGGAGCGCCGGCGGCGAACTGCTAGGTTCGTTATGGCGGCTGGACTGCTGTGGAGCTAGGGTTTCCAACACATGGAATGACCTAACCGAACAACGATTAACCCTTCTGGGTTACTGTGCTCCACTATATATAGGGAGTGAACGTGGGCTCTGCTCGCGCGACCCATTCACTAAAGCCCATATAACATTAGTCACCGTGAGTCCAACTCACTAACTCAGTCCTAATCTGGTTTAGGTCCAACCCAACCAGATTATATGATTCGGATCCAATCCGAACTTGCTCCCGCTCTTAAGTGTGTGACCAGCAGCTCATGGTTACTTGGACACGATTAGAGTCCAACTCACAATCGATCAATCGGCATCGGCTCCTAGCGTAACATACCGATTCCCAAGTACCAAAGAGTCATGACGACTTGCCTTTCCAATGCGACTACGTCCGAGTCCCTTTTGCCTCACGATATACCTTGTCGACTATAGGCGAATATATGTCATCCCTTAAATAGTCCAACTCTTCTCGATCCGAGATAAGTGATTCACCCGACTAACTCTTAGCGATCGCCTCGGTTAACACTTAACCGAGTCGCATGGCCATGCTTTCCGAATCATATCTCACGAGAGGGCCCGGAGAATATCTCTCCGAGTGGAGGGCAAAATCCCATCTTGGTTATTCACATCACGCAGCTTGATTCTCGGTCGACCGAACCCTGCCTTTATAATGCCCGATTCACGGATCAACGTTTGATGTAACCTAAGTCGGTGATCCTCAACTCGGACTATGCAACAACCTCAGGTCTAAGGATTACATTGATTGAGATATACAAATGACATTAGTTCGTTGTACCTCAATATGGGTCAATCCGACTCGCTAAACTCTTTAGCCTAGTCTGTGTAAGTTGGAATAGCATCTCCATGCCCATGACAAGTGGAACCGAGTCATCAAGCCAACTTTCACATTGGTCTAAGTTGTGTGTCCAGCACAACCTCAATGACCAAGGATATTTAGTACAAACAACATGAATGCATAGTTCCACAACTGAATCACATATTCAATGATACACATCAGATGTTTATACAAGGACTACTTAATAACTTTATGAATACAATGGGAAATATCATCATACATGATTGCCTCTAGGGCATATTTCCAACAATATTGACCTGCTAAGTCATACTCTGTATACACATATAGAAAGGCGATTAATTGTGAAATACATAAGTGAGGCCTTCAATTGGGTTTGGGTTACATTAGCATCACTGCTTCTATTCCTGGAATATGAAATCATAATAATTGTGTAGAAATATTCACTAATCCTGGAATAGAGATACTCATTTATAGCCTTCAGGTGGTTAGTAACAGCAAAATTGTGCCCTTCACTACCGAGTATTCTTAGCGACAGGCAAAGACAAGCCTGTCACTAGTACGAAACACAAGTGACACGGGCGTATAAATATAATTGTCACTAGCATTTCTTTTTGAGCCGTGCGTATGGAAAAATTACTTAGTGATATGCGTACATAAATGCCTGTCACTGGAAACACTATATGTAATGACGGGCTAAAATTATGCCAGTCGCTAGTATTTTTCCTGTAGGGCGGTGCTAAAAAAGGCAAATGCTTAGTGATAGCCATTCTATAGGATTGTCACTCTGTGTATGCATTTTTAGTTGTATATATCTCCACTAATAATACTTACTCCGACTCATATTAGTTGACTCAAATTTGTCTAAATACAAATGTATCTAGCGCTAAAACTTAACTAGATACATTTATATCTAGATAAATATAACTCAACTAATATGGATCGAGGTAATATAAAAAGAGCCAGAGGGCCGATCCAAGCATCCAGCTACCTAATCATCAAAAGTTGTTGGTTCAGATTAACACTAAAACTAGGTTAGATGACACTGCTAAACAAACTGTAGCCGCTGATTTAGCCTGCCTCCATCTCCCGTATCCATTGCCCAGCCGCTGCTCCATTGCCCGCCTCCTCCAACGCGAGCCCGGATCGATCCGTCTTGATGATGGGGATTGGGGATCACATACGACCGCAGATGGAGGCCGAGCATAATGACTCCAGGGGCACTAGAGTCACGGCTATCCGCAGATGTATACATGCACATGTATATTGTATAACAATCAGTTGGTTTCTGCAGAAAAAAGTAAGATAGGAGTCAATTGGAGCAATTGGTCCATATGAAAATGAGTTAGAATCTTATGAATATCAGTAGGTTTCAAGTGTATCTGAATGCTATTTATAAATTTTACACCAATTCCTTTTCATGACGACATCTGAGCATAGCTACACAATTTACTTTCCGCAAACTCTGATAGCTTTGCCACACACACATCATGATACAAGGAAAATTCATAACTATCAACACAAGGCGTATGGAAAGTACTTGCTGAGTTTGGATTGATATTTCTTTGCATGCATTATGCTGCTATATGCTGCATGTGATCATGATCATGTTGCATTTGCATGGCGATCCGTGTTGATAATTTGGATTGGGGAACACATAAGGCCGCAGATGGAACACGATCATGACTCGCAGGACTGAACAAAGCAAATGATCCCATGATAATATCTGGAAGGCTGGATTAAGGTAAATGCCGACGCCTCTTTTATGTAGGAAAGTAGCCAAACCTATTATGGCTACAACGGAGCAAAGGTTTAGGCAAGATGACATTTAGCGGAGCCGCTAGGAAAGTGGTGGCTTCGTCGAGGCGCCATCGGAAAATATTGCTGAGGTTCTTTAAGTTGCAAGTTCACATCGTTGCTCGCCAAAACTCACCGCGGCAGCGACGCAACACGAAGAGCCGGAGGCTCCCGTAACTGCTGGTGGGCCCTGGTCCTCGGGCGACGCCCAAAACTCCGCACACGCCCCGGCTTGGTTCGAGATGCCACCTGACCTATACCTGGTCAGGAAGGTGATGGATTGCTCCAATTGGTTTCCTGCATGGTAAACAAGTATACGTAAAATTCGAGCCGTGATCGGCTCCCAGGTTTCCCTGTGAATCGGCTTCTAGAGCCGATTATCCCATGGTTCTACATTAGATTGTTATGATAACATGGGGTTTTGCTTGATCAATACAAGTTAAATCGATCTACGACAGTTTAATGTTTTCACCACGTAACTGAACGCCGTCCTACGTAATTGAGCCTGATATGTAAAAGATGAAGAATACCAATCCTAGAGGAGGCCTAATAACCAACGTAACGTCAATTACCGGAACAACTTCTCTAGAACGAATAAGCCACGTCCTTACGTACTACTGGATCGTTCAACCCGTTTGTAAGGCCTGATTACGTAGATATTAAACTAAACTTTGGAGAACAAGGCACAAGTATAACAGATCAAATCGACTTAAATAAAGATCAAGCAAGATGCCACCTTTACACCCGGGAAAAGGTGTAAAGGCGGCGAGATAGCTAGAGGCAGCAAAACTAAACAATCATAGCGAAAAGTACTGTTGCTAACCTACACAAATCTATGATAATAGTACTACTCGCCATCAACAAGGCTTCAGTACGAGTAATACCAAACAACGCATAAGTAAATACTGCCTAGATCACAAGATGCGATCTAGGCAGCATGGCACTTACCCGAGAAAAACCCTAGAAACAAGGGGTGGCGATGCGCCGAGATTGTGTTTGTTGTGAACGTGATTGTCCTCCTTTTCTCAATAACCTTAGGTACATATTTATAGTCCGGAGACTCTCTACTTTTGGAATAACTCTACAACTCTATCTTTACCTAAACTGAAACGGAACCTAAACTAACACGATACCTACTAGGATACAAGATACACGGGCAATTTAGCCCAAATCCACGCACTAGGCCGATCCAACAATACGTTGAATAAACACATCTTCCAAGCCCATCTTGATCACGGCCCATCTCCTTCTTTGGCCAAAATATGGCGATAACACATGCCCCCCTGGTTTTGGCAATGATAATTCCAAAACTACTCTGTGTGTTTTTTCCTTCTCCTCTCCCCCCCCTTTTTTTTGTATCGGGTTGCGCGTTGACAGAATGCGTGGCAGAACAGAATCGTCACGCTACCCCTTCATCATGATGCCCTGTCTTCTCACCTCCTTCGCACTGCATGATTTGACGATTTTGGCAGTGCAATATGGGAAACCGCTATGGCATTGAACCGTCTCTCCAATATTCCCCTTATTTAAATCCGTCTGAGCAGTTTGCAGTCCCCATCTTCCTCCGGTAGCAAAGAGAAAACCCTTCTTCCTCTCCGAAAAACCTTTTCTTCGCCATGGCCTCCTCGCTTCCTCCGCCTATCCTCCCACGCCCAATTCAATGAGTGACCGAGAGCCAACGCCGAACACTCCGCCGATGGCGGCAGATAACACTCTCCCCACAATGGTGGGACGAGGGGTTGGGATTTCGCCGCTTGGTCGGAGGACGACGCTCCTTAACCGACGGCGAAGAAGACCGCAGCCTCGCGATGGGAACCGAGGCAGACAAGATCGACGACGCCATGTCCTCGACGGCGCCGACTCCTCCGACGAGGAGGAAGAGGAGGACACCTCCGAGGAGTACCAGCCGGTGAAGTACTTCCGCACCGGGCCTAGCGAAGACGACGATGACGAAGACGAGGAGGCCTCGCTGCTTCTTCAAGCAAGAAGCCAAGACGACGCAGCTTTAGGATAGCGCAAGACAAGACGGGCGGCGACGGCAATTTACCTCGGCCTAGATTAGGAACCAGTATTAGTAGTAGTAGTAGTAGCAGGCTCCCTTTTGTAATCAATCATCCTTTTGTAATCAATCATCTTTCGAATGAATGAGAATCTGTTTCCCAAAGATTGCCTTGTTCGCCCCTAATTTTGCCGATAACACAAATAAGTCGATGCTTCAGGAGCCGATAGCAACGCATCGGCTTTTACCTTGCTATGTTTACTCAGTCAACCAGGCACAGCTCAAAGAGTCGATGCATATCGATTTTCCCCAAAAACGTTGACAAGGTCTGACTTGGTCACATGCTCAGGCGAACCTAAACGGTCAATAAATAGCAAATGACGGGCAAGAATGAAGATTTCTTCAGTAGCTTGTAGGTGGATACCGGCACCTGCTTGTAGCATATGTGAACCTCTAGAGTCGATGACCATGCATCGGCTATTTTTTTTTATTCGGCCGATTTTCAGTATCGGCCCCCACATTTTACTGTCCATCGTCTCACGTGCTTTTACTTAGCCGATTTCATGTATCGGCCCCTCCAGTTTTACTGTCCAACATCCCACATGCTTGGGAAATATTTCTTGAGATGTTGGCCGTTGACCGCCACTGGGAATTTTACGCCATCCAGCTGCTCGAGCATGTATGCGTTTCCTTTTAAAACTTGATCGACCCTGTACGGCCCGTGCCAATTTGGAGACCATTTACCATATGTTGCATCCTTAGTCCCCAATGGCAACACAGCTTCCCATACTAGATCACCAACGTGGAACTCCTTTGGCCTCACTTTCTTGTTATATGCACGAGCTACCTTGGCCTTGTTCTCTTTGATTTTCTCGAGTGACCATAGCCTGAGCTCGTTAAATCCTCCACATCACTCATCGTACTGCATATTCTTCAAGTTGTTAGATCGTCTCGAAAAGTGACGTCTCGATCCAGCCGTAATTTCCGGTAGTACGGCTTCTTGTCCATATACTAGATGGTATGGCGAGGTTTTATTGCTCCATGGCATGACATGCGATAAGCCCATAACGCCTCGACAAAACCTCGTACAACGCCTAGGGTGCTCATCGACTTTCCTCTTGATCAGTTTGATGAGGCTCGTTGGATGCTTCACTTGCCCATTAGCTCGCGACAGTATGGAGATGATCTGATCAGCTTAATCCCCATGTCCTCGCAGAACTTTCTAAACTCCTGAGAAATAAAGACCGAACCCCCATCGGTCGTGATAGTTTGGGGAATCCCGAATCTATGGATGACGTGCTCTTTCACAAAGTTGATAACATCCTTCGAGTTCACTCATTTCATCGGGACAGCCTCCACCCATTTAGTGAAGTAGTCAGTGATGGCCAAAATCCACATGTGGCCTTTGCTTGATGGAGGATTGATTTTGCCGATCATGTCCATGCCCCAACCTCGAATGGCCAAGGCTTGATGATGGGGTTCATTGTCGACGCAGTACCATCTGAATTTTGCCAAATTGGCATGCTTGACACCCTTTGTAGTACTTGAAACAGTCCTCAAGCATGGTGGGCCAATAAAACCCGATCGCCGATCAACCATTTCATCTTATGAGCCGATTGGTGAGTTCCACAGCGCCTTCGTACCTCGTAGGAGCTGATTGGCCTCGGCCGTCCCTGCATTTGAGCAATAGCCCTTCCAGTCCTCAGAAACATGTCATCCCCAATAAGCACTTCATGGCCTTGTATCTTATCCGTTTAGGTGCCTCCCGAGCCGAATCCTTCAAGTAATTGAAGATATCGGCTCTCCAGTCGTCAGCTTCCAGGAACTGTACCTGAACATCGACTCCTTCCGCTACATCCTTGTAGCCTGAAGCCATTTGTGCAAGATCATTTGCCTCCGTGATTCGACCGTGGGATCCAGTGAAGTTTATGTACCGAATCGCGCCATCACCACGGGCAAGCAACCATAATGGGAAGAGGGACTCGCTCTCACACTTGTACTCCTCCGTGAGTTGGGAAATCACCAACTTGGAGTCTCCAAAAACTTCCACTGCTTCTGCTCCGACTTCGAGGAGTAACTCCATTCCTTTGCCTATCGCCTGACTCGGCCACATTGTTGGTGCGAGAGGTAGACAATCGATGGAGAAGGAAAATGTTGCCCCGGGCGACAGAGTAAAATGCCGATGCCGCAGCCATCGCCACAAACCGATCCGTCGAAAAACATAGCCCACGCTCTTATGGATGTGCTGCTATGTTAGTGTTGATCCTTTCAGCGATAAGATCGGCCACCGTCCCTTAACCGCTTTTATGCGGGTTGATACCGGATGTCAAACTCGATAATGCAAACATCCATTTGCCGGGCCTTTTTAACATAGGAGCCGAAGATGTGCTTTATGACGCCCGATTTGCATATGATGATGATCTCTCCGATAGCAAGATGTGGCGCAAGCGCAGGTGAAAAAGCAGAGGCACACCTTATCGATATCGGGATACCTTGTCTCCGGCCCAAAGATCCTTCCTTATGTAAAATACGACTCGCCCAGCCCATCATAAACTTGCACTACCACCGAGGCGATGGATGTGTCACATCGACAAGTAAATGTAGAACGGTCTGTCCGTCCGGGTGGAACCAACATCGCGGCTTTGTCGATATTCTTTGATCTCGTCAAGGCTCGTTGTTGTTACGCCCCCGGGAATTCCTCGCCGATTTGATTTTACTAGTCCCATGAACGGCTCTATCCTTCCCGATGATTAGAGATGAATCTTCCGACGGTTGATCTTGCCGATGAGGGATCGCAGCTTTCTTCGTGGTGGGTGGCTTCATTGTTCGTGACCGCCTCGACTTTTCGTGCCGATTTCAATTCCGTTCATGGACCAAAAACCCAAGAACCGACCGCCACCCAAGGCACACTTCTTTGATTCATCCGTAGTCTGAATTTTTGTTCGGTCCAGACGTGTTGCGATCGTCCAGTGTCCGCAATCGAAGGCTTGACCACCACGCCGTCGATGTAAATCTCCACCGCTTGCCGATCGATCATGGAAAATGTAGTTCATGGCTCTTTGGTACGTGGCACCAGCATTTTTCACCAAACGTCATGACCACGTATTCAAACAACCCCACCGAGCCGGAACTCGAATGCGGTCTTGTGTATGTCTTCGAGCCATAAAAATTTGGTTGTAACCGCATTGCCATCCATGAAGCTCGTGATCTTATGACCAGCCGCGTTGATTAACGCTTTCGCCACCGCATCGGATACTCATCCTTCGGGTAGCTCATGAGATCCCGAAAATCTATTGCCACCCGCCAACGGCCATCCTTCTTCTCTACAGGTACGATACTAGAAATCCACTCAGCATACCTGCATGGCCTGATCAACTTGGCTGTCAACATTTTCTCAACCTCCTTCTTGACTTCTTCCAGAATTTCGCCTTCATCCGTCAGTTTCACTGAAATGGCCGAAATCCTTTTTTAAGAGGGAGTCGATGCTCAATGATGCTCCTGTCTAACCCAGGCATTTCTGTGTAGTCCCAGGCGAAGCAGTCTGGATATTTTTTCAACAGGGCTATCATAGGATCCCGCAGACTTGGATCCAATTTTTTGCTGATAAAAGTTGGTCGTGGCTTATCCCCAGGACCAATGTCGATTTCTTCTAGTTCATCAGCAGATGTAAATCCATACCCTAGCTTTCCGTCACCTGTCAAATCGATGCTAAGCACAGGGCAAACAGTAGGTGAGGTTAACAAAAATAATTTGGGCCGATTGCCTGAATCGGCCCCCTTTTCGATTGCATTAGTCAAGGATGGTTTACACCTTATTGTTTTACAGTGGCAGAGCATCTCTCTGCTACGACTACCTGAGCTGCTTGTCGTATGATCGCTGCTTTTTATTTTTTGTGGCCGATCGCGAGGATCGGCCGTACCACGTACGCTCGTGGGCTTTTCTACTCTGTAAGGCCAGTGGATAAGACCAGCCTCACCCCGTTTTTTGTAGCTTCAATACACTCACAACCGTCTAGAATGATTCCAGAGATCGGCTCTTGGTCTTCTGCTTCCCAGACGTTCATGCCAGCTATGGAGATCTCGATAGAATCATCTGCGTGGATGACCTCCACTTCATCTCCGTCCCACTGGATCGCATCGTGCATTGTGGATGGAATGCAGCAATTAGCGTGAATCCAATCCCTTCCTAGCAAGACAAGCTGTAAGTGCTTTTGCTGTCCACGACGAAGAATGACGAGGGATGGTTTTTCCGCCACGGTCGATCTACGCTCAAGACGCCTGCGCTTCCGGAAGTCTGACCGCTGAAGTCGCTTAACGTGACGCTGGTGCTGATCAAATCTGCGGTGGAGCGCCCCAAACGCCGTAGCATGGAGTATGGCATGATATTGATCGCCTCCGTGTCCACCAACATCTTGCCGAAGGTTGCCCATTGATGTAACCCGTAGGTGTGGCTTTCGATGTTTGTAACCCTTCTCACGTGGCTTCTCAAAGATAACCGCCGTGGTCCGCAAACCGTGCACCGGTAGCTCATTGGTTCTTGGCGCAGAATTCGATTTAAGTACGAACACCATGTTTGTGCCAGCCGATGTCGTGCATCGGCTTTTGCTGGTTTGCGCCATTCCTTCCTTCGGCGATCTTCCGCTTCCAAAGTTCGCCTCACTTTGACGGCCGATCGGTCGTGCTTTTAAAGCGTGAGATATCGCGCTTCATCTTCTCCAAGTTACGCAGCCGCACTCTACGCTCGGGTATGTCTCGAGTCCGTCGACACCACCTTGACGGTGATATCTATCTTCTTCTTTGTCATCCCTTGGCTTCTCGAGGTCTTTCGCCGAGCGGACTCCCCAGAACGGCTCGAGGTGGAGAGGCCCTAGACGCTTGAACACCGACACCGCCTCGTGTCCTCCTTCTCTGACCGCATTCGGCGCTTGTCGATCAGGCAATCGGCTCATTCCCCGCCCAAGAATACTTGAAGAAAGGACAATCCCAATGCTTTTCTCGCCTTCCTTTTCTTTAGACGGTCCCCAGCAAGGTGCTCATATCTTCGTCGTCTCTGCTACCGGCGCCGCTTGGTCATCTTGGCGCCATACTTGTTAAGGAGATGCGGAATGTGGCTTCGATACCGCACTCTCCTCACTTGTTCCTCTCTAAGTACCGCCTGTCATTGTGGCTGGGCCGCGGACTAGCCTCCTCTCTTTCTTTGCCCCGAGCGACTACCTTCCTCTTGTATGCGTGTCATGGTGGTACCCAGACCGCCATGTTAACGCCGAACGAGAAATCCAATGACGCCATGAGCGATCGAGTTCTACCATGTTGACGCCGGAAATGGGTTTGTGTCCACTTTCATGGCGAACTGCCCAAGGATCGACGGCCTTGTTCTATCGCCATTTGGATTTGGCTAAGCTCTTTGCACTCATTGGTGGTGTGGGTGAACGAATGATGCCACTTGCAGATGGTCTCCTGCTCATTTCGAGCCGTAGGGATTTTGTGGCCTTCGTAACCTCACCGCTTCTCTTTAGCAAGAATCGAATATCTGCTCGGCTTTGCTCACATCAAGTCGAACCCTTTGCAGCCCTTGGTGTTTCACCCATTTGCAGGATACAGGATCTGCCCTCGAGCCCATTCAGCTACGGCCACTTCTCGGTCTTGTGTAGGATCATCTTCTTCAGATCGACCAGTGCCTATCGGACGCTTGAATTTGTCTTGGTACAACTCGTGGTGGCTGTTCATACATCGCGGTTCGGGCCATGTGCGCCAATGAGTTGTACTCACTTGAAAAGCCGATCCTTGATGGGTGCTAAGAGACCCAACACCGCCAGCGACCGCTTCCTTCTCGCTAAACGAGCCGAGTAACATCGGTTCTTGACGGTCCCAAGCGCCGATGTATTCGGCTCGCTTTCTCCCGCTTCAAGACTTGCGCCAGTTCGCAATGCCAGCCTCAAGAGCCTCCTCGAATGGTACCGATGTGGAACCGCTCTTCCGCTTGCTTCCGTGCACGAATTGAATCAGTGGCCGAGGTGTACCACCCAAAGGCTGGTCCTGCCGAGATTGCGCAAAAATCTTACGCCAAGATCGATCCGATGCCAAATCATGCCTAGTTGTGCCATGTATCGGCTTATGTGCTCTATCGAGCTTGACCCTTCCGACCAATAACCTTGAGAACTCGTGGAGCTTATACTTGGGTGGCAGCGGAATTAGATCAAACTCGTTGTACGGCTTTGAATAGCCGATTGTCCTTCTTCGCACGTTTAACCGAACTCCCTCGTGATGGTACCGATTTGCTCCACGCTTGAGCTGTAGGGCTAGATTCTCATGACTTGTTCCAGGCATACTTGGCTAGCCACGCCGTTTGTCGGCGTCCATCCTGCATATCGCCGCCTGCACACGCTCCCCGCAGATCCCGCCCAGAACTCCGCCGCAGAAACTCGCGGTTGCAACTGTTGGTGCGCGTTATTGCACCGCACGTAGGCGCATATATACCCGTGTGGGATTTCTTAGGTGGCTCAAACAGAATTGGCAATCGCCTGGTCGCCTCCAGCCTTGTAGACGACATAAGCCGCCCTGGCGGCTCGGAGCTGCAAGTGTGAATGGCGGCCGTGGCCTGGTCTGAGCGGTCTTTCCCCGTGAGTCCCCAGTAGGCCCCACGGAGAATACGATGTTTCATGATCTCGAACTACGCGAACCGCGCGACCCGCTCGAAAGCGTTCATCAAGCTCTCCGAGTGGCGGTGCAGAATGAGCCACCATGTAGTTGACTTCGTCGCAGTAGCTCGCACGCTCCTCCAAGGAACAGATAGATCCACCTCATCAAGAGCACTCGGCGGAGAACCCTCTCCACTTGATGCCATGCTTACGGGTCCTCTCGAAGAGCCGATGAGGTCTTCTTCAAGAGAGCTTTGATCTCGTCATACTTGGCCTTGTGCTCGCTGTAGATCGTCAAGTGATCGGTCCGCTTCTCCATCGCAGCGTCGGATGTTGATGTAGACGTTGTTGAAGGTCCCACCGGCGCGTGTAATGTGTTGCTCGCCAAAACTCACCGCGGGAAGCGAAGCAACACGAAGAGCCGGAGGCTCCTGAATCTGGTGGGCCCTGGTCCCGGGCGACGGCCCGCAAAACTCCGGCACACGTCCTGGCTTGGTTCGAGGGCGTGCCACCTGACCTATACCTGGTCAGGAAGGTGATGGATTGCTCCGATTGGTTTCCTGCATGGTAAACAAGTATACGTAAAATTCGAGCCGTGATCGGCTCCCAGGTTTCCCTGTGAATCGGCTTCTAGAGCCGATTATCCCATGGTTCTACATTAGATTGTTATGATAACATGGGGTTTTGCTTGATCAATACAAGTTAAATCGATCTACGACAGTTTAACGTTTTCACCACGTAACTGGAACGTCCTACACGTAATTGAGCCTGGTATGTACAAAAGATGAAGAATACCAATCCTAGAGGAGGCCTAATAACCAACGTAACGTCAATTACCGGAACAACTTCTCTAGAACGAATAAGCCACGTCCTTACGTACTACTGGATCGTTCAACCCGTTTGTAAGGCCTGATTACGTAGATATTAAACTAAACCTTGGAGAACAAGGCACAAGTATAACAGATCAAATCGACTTAAATAAAGATCAAGCAAGATGCCACCTTTACACCCGGGAAAAGGTGTAAAGGCGGCGAGATAGCTAGAGGCAGCAAAACTAAACAATCATAGCGAAAAGTACTGTTGCTAACCTACACAAATCTATGATAATAGTACTACTCGCCATCAACAAGGCTTCAGTACGAGTAATACCAAACAACGCATAAGTAAATACTGCCTAGATCTAGGCAGCATGGCACTTACCCGAGAAAAACCCTAGAAACAAGGGGTGGCGATGCGCCGAGATTGTGTTTGTTGTGAACGTGATTGTCCTCCTTTTCTCAATAACCTTAGGTACATATTTATAGTCCGGAGACTCTCTACTTTTGGAATAACTCTACAACTCTATCTTTACCTAAACTAAAACGGAACCTAAACTAACACGAGACCTACTAGGATACAAGATACACGGGCAATTTAGCCCAAATCCACGCACTAGGCCGATCCAACAATACGTTAAATAAACACATCTTCCAAGCCCATCTAGATCACGGCCCATCTCCTTCTTTGGCCAAAATATGGCGATAACACATGCCTATGTTCACTTTATTCATATCGCCATTTGCAGAATAATTTCCAACCCGACCATTTTAGGCTAAATAAGCATTGGATTCCTGGTAAGAAATCCTAATAACCAATTATTGATTTCATCTCGATGCAGTTTCACAATTTAGTATCTTATGCCAACTAACTCTATCTGCAATTTAATCTATTTATAGAATATAGCACTATTATTTATTTCTAACAAACCATGCATGTTTCGGCTATTATGCTCTGCCGGTTAAACACCTATATATTCATGGGAAAACCTACATAAGATGTGTCGAAACAAAATCTAATTAAGCAGCACAAATAAACAGGGTTGGTTGAGATTACTTTTGATTTATGCATGCCTTCTTAGTATACCTCACATGTGACCAGGCTAATTACTTCTTTGTCTAATTTATTCATCCTATTTGATTCTTACTACTTACTGCTATCACATTGGTATCTTTGTATCTCTGTAGGTTTGATTAAATAACCCATTTATCTTGAGTCCAATCCATTTAACTGGAAGAAGGAGTTTCCACTCGTCCAAGGAAGAAAGAGTTTACACCTGTTAAATTCACACAGAAGTAAACAATAATAATTGGGGACAAGATCAGGTTCGATTCATGCCATTGCTATTGCAGCATAATATTGTTGTAGATTTATGCCACAACCTTAGTACTAACATCTTGTCTTATTATCTTATATTCTCATACATGAAGTAGTCTGCAAAGTACTATTGAGTATTAATGATAGATATCTAAATTTAATGTTTTGATCTCTATAGATACCCTGGTACTTGTAATTGTGTGCACTGCACTAGATCTTAATTATATTGACATGTCGGTCTATGTTCCATTAAATATAATATAATTTAAGATGCACATAATCTTTTTTGAAATACAAATAGTAAATGCTACATTCGCACAAAGAAGCATATCCCCACAAAGAGATACATATGTGCTATGATGACTATGAAGATCATCATTCTCCTTATCCTCCTCCTCGCATCTATTCCCATGGCAATCGCGTGCCCCGGCGTGCCATCGCTGGGCTCGGAAGCGGCCTGCCTCAAGGCCTGCGGCACCAAGTACACCTATGACCTCTGCATCGACACGATGCGGCAAACTGGTATGGATCCGTGCCCGTCCCACACAGTGGTGGCCACAATCTATGCCATTGTCGCGGCACGCGTCGCCGAGGCGTCCTATGAAGACACGATGCTCGCGCTGAACACGCAGCTCCAGCAGAACGGGTCGCTCTCTGGTGATGAGTGGGATGCCTACCGGGGGTGCCTGGGTGACTACACCGCAGCCGAGAGATCCATCGAGCGCGCCGCGGAGCGCATGGCGTCCAGCTGCGACCTCGGGGGGCTCGGTAACGAGTTCAGGGGCGGGATGATGAGCCTAGAGGGCTGCAGGGATCGGCTGCTTTCACCGTGGATGTACCTGTCGCCGATGTATCCCTTGGTTATGGGCAACCGGGACAAGGTTTTGGTAGCCTATTTGCTTGCTAAACTGCTAGGTATTTGAACGACTAGACGAGTGGCAGTGTAACCGGCGTGAACACTGATTAATAAACTTTCATGACAGGTCCGCTACATTTGCCTTATTTCGACGTCTACATTTGCAATTTTGGGGAATTTTTTGTTAGTTTGTATATAGTCATATGCGATTTTTTTCCTATCTATCTCTTGATTGAGATATAACTATTTCTGCCAATCGTAAGAACGATGAATTCTAGGCATCTAGATTTGTCGAAATGCAAAATGACGAGAAAATCTGTTCGGATGCCCATCAGCCCATCAGCCCTCATCGATCAACATCAACATCTAGGTTTTTGGTGGTTTCCCTTCTTTTTTTCATGATTTATGTTCTGTCACATGTGCAAAATACCGCGCATGATGTAAGACTACTTTTGTTGGGTTAGGGAGTCTTAGAGCTACGGACATTTGAAGCCTTTTTAAGACATAGTAAAAATGGTATCAGACTCAATCTTCCACTCCGCGTAAATTGCATGTTGAACTTCCCCATCCGGCCTTCACCTCGCGTTGACAACTCACTTGAACTTTGCATTTCTGGGAGTACAGTAAGGTGATGGCGTTGAGCCCTAAAAGTAGAGAATGTTCGGTTAGAAGGGATGCCAGGCGAGATGGCAGTGCCAACTATTAGTGGTGGGTAAATGATCACGAAGAAAGAATATGTGGTGATGTCACATATGTTACGGCCTTACGGGAAGTGTCAAACATATGGCACGAGATGGTAGAGTAATACATATTGCCTGGTCCCTTCCCGAGCATCCGATAAAATGAAAAGGATAAAGGCATTGCCTCGATAGGGAATAAAACAATCTTAGCTAATCACTAAATTTTCAATTTGATGTGAGAAAAAATAGGTAATTTTCTTTAAAAAATGATGAAATATACTTCCTCCGTCCCAAAATAGATGTCTCGGATTTGTTAAAATTTGAATAAATATAGACACTATTTAGTATATATAGATTCATCAAAATTTTGACAAATCTAAGACATTTATTTTGGGACGAAAAAAGTAATATTTTCTCTCATGTATCGTCAAATAAAATATTGCACAAAGAACTAACCGATAGTTGGACCATCGGAATGATGTAGTATGATTGTATCTCCTGTCCACAAGGATACACACGGTCGATGTTTGACCTCTTCTATGTTTCATTAATGTGGAATACTATTTACTACGTGCTAGTATATCATATCATTTATTTAGATTATACTGAGTATTAATGTGAGATATCCTAATACGATGGAGTATTGTACTGGTGACTTGTCTTCAAGTACACGTGTTGTATGTGCGGTTAATTGGCAGCATATCTTTGCCATGCCAGAGGTCCAGAGCATGTCTTTATCAAATCAAACAATTAAGACGGCAATGCACTCGATCTTTCTTGCTCGAAAGATCAAAGCGCGCGCATGGTACAAATAGTACTGGAATGCTTGCTCGCACAATGTATGAGTAGTACCGACTTACCCACGAAGAAGAGCCATGACGACTACGACGAAGATTTCCCTCATGCTTCTCGTCCTCGCACCCCTCCTCATGGCCGCCGCCGGCAAGGATTGCCCCGGCGTGCCGTGGCTGGGCGCGGTGGCAGCCTGCCGCAAGGCGAGCGGCACGAAGCTGATCTACAACCTCTGCATCAGCACCATGCGCGATTACGACGTCAACATGTCCCCATCGCACAAGGAGGCGGTCACCGCGTATGTGATCAACGCTCTGGAGGCCGCCACAAACTCCTACGAGGAAACGGGGGTGGCCGCGAGCAACCAGATCGACAACACGTCGCTCTCCCACCAGGCGAGGGACGCCTTCCAGGCGTGCGTGGACGACGACTACCCCCCGGCTCAGGACTCCCTCGACCACATCAACGACGCATTGCGGGCCGGCTGCGACTTCGCCGGGCTCGCCGATGCCTACGTGAGCGGGATGATGAGCCTAGAGAGATGTAGGGACCGACTGTTGTCGTTGAAGTATTCGGGTTCAGTGTATTCCATGATCTTGGTCGACCGGCAGAGGGTCTCGCTGGCTTACAGTCTCAGTAAACTGCTAGGCATTTGAGGCTCTGGCAGAATGTAGAGTGTTGAGCAATCAATAAATACGGTGATTGGATACACAATGGCATGAGAGACTAGTAACGACTAACGAGTTGTAGCAACAAAAGAGGCAAGCTGGCCAAAGGGACGGTTGTGCCCTGTCCCATTCCTCGATCCTGGTCTTAGGGCTTTACACCTTTTGGTTGTCGCATCCTGCTCCCCTGTGTCATTTGATCCCACGCCCCGTCTTCTTCGTGGCCACCGAAGGCAGACAACACTGATCATGTTTCCTTCCAGGTGCCCATAGGCCGCGGGATCCTCCCTACGGCCTCACTGAGCCCTCCACGCCATGGGGAGAAATCTTCATCGAGCACTCCTAGTTGCGGTTCGATTCTCCTGCTGGTGGCTGGGTAGGGTCCATGGCCCAATCCTAGTTGACCGGGGGAGCCCTGATGAAAGAGCATGTGGGACCCCATGTGTGGATTTGGTAATTAATAACAATCTCTATGGCCTAATGTTTGCATTAAATTGTTTTTGTAGGAATTACCTATTGGCATCGAGTGGAGCATGTGTTGGCTTCAACATAGAAAAAGAAGAATAAAGAAAAGAAGATCAAGAGTGTCTTGAAGAAAAAAATGGAGTTCCTTATATGTATCTTCAAGACATCATCCAAATAAAGTTAGAATAAATGAAGTGCAAGATCAAGATGCGTCATCTCTAGAAGATCTCATACTTAAATTTGCCATCCATGTTGATCATGGATCGATGAAGACAAGTTCAAAGAAGATGTTTTTCCATGGTGTATGGGGGAGCAAGTTGCAAGTATTCATCAAGCGAGCGCGAGAAAGAGCAATCAAGAAAGGTATTATTCCATCTTGAGGAGTACAAGATCGTCTACATCAAGCTCAATTGGAATGCTCAAGGCAAAGATACAATTTTGGTAGGTTTTACCTTTTTTCGGTCTCATGTTAATTGGAAAACTAGGTTAAGGATAGATAGCCGTACTATAAAGAAGGGCTCTCGAGTGAGTAACTCGATCGTATATTTCGAAGAGAGATCACAACCTTTGCATACTTAACATAATCTTTCTTGGTTGTTATTTGGATCTTATCCAAGTGAGGTTCTTAAGCTTGTGATATCTTCATAAGAAGCTCTAGTTCATCAAAAACGGAGTTCCCTTGTATATCTTATTGTGTTTTTGTTCTTGAAGGTTTTCCAGCTCCAAACCAAGGGAGGTATCTCACATAATAATTCTTGATATTTTTGTTGGATTCTTCTCGTCATTATCTTTTCCAACAAAATTGATTTCATCCAATTCATAGTTCGGTTGCTCGAGTTATTGCATTTGCTGCTGCTGCCAGAACTGCCAGTCGTGTCCGATAGTACTGCATGGTAGTACCGGTCACATCTAAACCTAGCAGTGAGCTGGGGCTCCTCCTCAAGAGCGTCTGGTACCTCCTCCCAGTACTACTGGGCTCAGTGGTAGTACCGCTCCATGGCCTAGAACTACCGGTAAACGGTAGTACCGCCCTTGGATCCATACTACCGGTGACTACTGAGCTGGTCCAGCTCATCGAGTTTCCTCGCAGGCTCGCCCGCCTGCTCGCACTGGTACCAGGCTGGTAGTACCGAGGGCCGGTAGTACCGGGATTCTCCGGTACTACCGCTGCCAAGTACGATACTACCGGTCGTCGCAGGAGCCCAATGGGCAGATTTCGGGACCCCTATAAAAGGGGCCCTTCTTCTCCATTGGACTTATCCCTTTGAGCTCTTTGCCCCCTCCATTTTTGATTTCCTTGATCTTGCTTCCTCCCTCTCCCTCCCATGATTCTTGCATTTCTTTGAGGGAAAAGAGAGACAAGATCTAGATCTATAATCCCACCAATCCATCTCTCTTCTAAGTGAGGGGAATATATTGGGATCTAGATCTTGAAGACTTATGTGGTTTTCCTCTTATGTTATTCCTCTCTTATTTATCCAATAGCTTTTGTATCTTTGGTGAAATTTGGAAGTGAAGAACTAACCATTGCATTAGGTGCATCGGTTTGAGTTCAAGTCGGAAGATTTGGTTGGTGAAATCAAGAAGCTTGTCTCTCTTGGGTTCTTAGAACCCTAGATAGTTGTGTGGCCTTTGTGGTTAGTTCTTGGGGACTCCAATTAAGTTTTGGAGCTATCTCCAAGTTAGTACCCTTGATGGTGATTATTGGGAGCCTCCAATTAAGTTGTGGAGATTGACCCAATCTTGTACGGGTTTGGTGACCGCATTGAAGTGTTCTATAGTGGATTGGGTGCTTGGCGTCTTGTGGCGCTGGTGGTCTTATTACCGTCCACCCCTCCAATGAGACGTACTCCTTTGTAGAGACGGACTCAGTAAAACATCGTCGTCTCCACATGACTCGGTTATCTCTATACCCGAGCTCTTTACTTATGCACTTTATTTTGAGATAGCCTTTGTGCTTGAAGTAATCTATCTTTCTATCACATTATTGCTTTTTTGCTTAGCATAAGTTGCCCGTGCACATATGTGAACCATAGTTAAATAGGCTTTATGCTTGACAAAAGAAAATGCTAGTTCTATTCCACCTTTGTTAAGTCCATCTGGTAAAAGTTTTTAACCGCCTATTCAATTCCCTCCCTCTAGGCGGCATTTGTGATCTTTCACCTGGTTTCCACGGTGTTGACAAAAACTAAAACTTTGTGGGATGTGTCGATATAAGAAGACGATTGGGTTCCTCCAATTGTGTGTGCAAGTAGAAAACTCATACGACAAAATATTATTGAATGTTTCTGATATTCCACACATAGACATGATTTTTGTAGGGAAAGCCGTGTGAGTTCTCCGGATCCATATACGAAACTCTAAAATGAGCGTGTGCGATGCTGAACACTTCGTGTGCGAACAACTGGCACATCATCGCCTACCCATGCGTTATGATGGTTCTTTAAACCATGTGGGAGTAGTGATTTCACCCGTGTGTGATGGCTCGATTTATACAAGTGAAGCATACAATTATAGCAAGATAAATCGTCTGAAATATGTCAAAAATCACGCATGATTTTACTTTCCGAGCCATGGGAAAATGTTTAGCTATTGCGTACTTTAAACTGTCTATGACTGTCCGGCCCATCGACCATCCTTGGGCGCAGATGGTTTGCAGAAACATGTGGGATGTGCTATTTCATCTGTGTGCGATGGTCCAATTTGTACTAGTGCATGATGTGAGACTGTATATTTTGGGTAGGGAGTGCTAGAGCTAAAAAAAATCAGGGAGGAAAGCTACATAAATATGAAGTCTTTTAAGACTTAGTCAAAATGGTACCTGCCTTAATCATCCACTCCGTGTAAATAGCATGTTGAACTTTCCACCCGGCCTACACCTTACGTTGACAACTGACTTGAAGTTTGCATTTGTGGGAGTACAATAAGAGTGTCGTCGGCGCAGAAGAATATATCGTCGACGTAGCATTTGCTGTCGGCGTAGCGTGCTATGGGCCCCGCTTGCCCTATAACGGTCTTTAGCGGCCGAAGAAACTACACCGACGGGCGACCGTCGGCCTAGATTTCCACATGGGCGCGCCTGGGAGGAGGCTACGCCGACGGACTAGTTTTTTATTTTTTCCATTTTTTTTATTTTTTTAGAATTTCTTTTCCAATTTTTAAAATTGTTTGACTTGTTAATCTCACAAGCTAATTTTTTTACTCTAAGTATGCTTAAACTTCGATTAAATGGCATTAATGGTAAAACTTTCTAATAGGTCACCCATCCTAACACTACTTCTGCCCCAACACGCTAAACTTCTATGTTTCTTCTGGACGAGCTTACTATAAATAAATTAGACACTGTTGATAATACTACCATATCAATCCTATTAACCCTTGGACCATAGTGTTACACGTCTTTATTTTAAAAATTTCAAACAATTATTAAGTAAATAAAAATGAATAAGTAATAATAATCTTGAATTCACATGACAATAATTTTTCTTTTGCCTTTTTCAATTTAATATGGAATAATTTTAAATCCGTAAATCGAAATCCGACAAATAATATATCTAAATCGATTAAAAAATGAGAAAAATCCAAATATGACATCCATATCATATTTTTAGTCATGCATCATGTATTTTTAAATAAAATTTATTTAATAGTGTTCAAATCTTCAAAAAATCATATTGTGAGTCTAAAAATGGTCAAAATGGCAGGCATCAAGATTCTTACCTATGTGATGATACTCGTTAAAACTTGCATCGGATCTCTAAAGAAACATCATATTGTGAGTCTAAAAATGTTTTTTTATGTACATGTAGTTTAAACCGGATCCACTTCCTCCCGATTTGGCAGACATTTGTCTTTTTCACTAGGGATGGACGGAAAGGTTTGTATATACCCTTTTGGGATATTGTCCATGTAAGGTGGTCTAATATTTTTGAAAAATATGATTGTACCAATTTGAAACTATCATTTGGTGATTGTTTCACAAAACGCCCCTTTTTGCGCTCGGAAAATAGAAAATAGCTTTTTCGTATGACGAAAAGTAAAACTTCCTCTTGCAACATTGTTCGCCATATCATAATACACATGCGTACACAATATGGGCACATTATCACAAACTATGCCCTGATTTTATCCATGACATTGGTCATTTGACCCGAAAGCTAGGAAACCTTGAACATGATAGGTCATTTTGTGAAGGTTTTTTGAGACATAATCAATTTACCAAGTTTGATATTTTTCCTTGCAACTATGTCACATAATATGATACCACACGAAGGCTTTACATTGTTCGGAGAGTTTTTAAATTTCTTATGCCCGTTTTAAAATTTTCCCGTTTCAAACTATGGTTAAAACGGCGAGCATGAAGATATATGATGGGTCTCGCTAAAACTTGCATCGAATATCTGAAGAAACATCATATTTTGAGACTAAAATAATTTTTTTTAAAAATCATGAGCATAAGATTATGTACATGTAGTTTAAACTGTACTCACTTCCTACCGATTTGGTAGATATTTGTCTTTTTCATCAGGGGTGGACGGAAAGGTTTGATATACTCTGGTTGGGACATTGTCCATGTAAGGTGGTCTAATATTTTTGGAAAAAATGATGGTACCATTTTGAAACTGTTATTTGGTGGTTGCTTCATAAAATGCCCCGTTTTTTGCGCTCGGAAGATAGAAAATGGCTTTTCCGTATGACAAAGAGAAAACTTCCTCCTGCAACATTGTTCTCCATCTCATAATGCACATGCGTGCGCAATATGGGTACAGTGTTCGAGATATGCCCTAGAGGCAATAATAAAAGTGGTTATTATTATATCTTTGTGTTTATGATAAATGTTTATATTCATGCTATAACAGTATTAACATGAAACATTAATACTTGTGTGACTTGTAAACTAAATTAGAGTCCCTAGTAAAGCCTCTTTGTAATACTAGCTTGTTGGTTAATAGATGATCGTGGTTTCCCGATCATGAACATTGAGATGTTGTTAACAACAAGATCATATCATTAGGAGAATGGTATGATGGACATACTCCTATATATAAGCGTAGCATAAAGATCAAGTCATTTCAATAGTTCATTTACTATAAGCTTTCTGATACATAGTAACCTAATTCCTTTGACCATGAGATCATGCTAATCACCATCACCGGAAGGATGCTTTGATGACATCAAACACCACACACCGTGGCGGGTGGCTATAAAGGTGGCATTGAGTGTTCGGAAAGTATGTGTTGAGGCACATGGATCAAGAGTGGGATTTGTCCATCCATATGACGGATAGATATACTCTGGGCCCTCTCGGTGGAATGTCATCCAGTTGGCTTGCAAGCATGTGACTGGCTCACAAGGGATCACATATCACGGGAATGAGAAAAGAGTACTTATCAGTAACGAGGTTGAACTAGGTATGCAGAGATACCGATGATCAAAACCTCAGATAAGTAAACTATCGTGAGACAAAGGGAAATTGGTATCGTATGTAAGTGTTTCATTCAATTGCAAAGTAATCGTAGAAATATGTGGGATCCATATGAATTTCTATATTCCTCTATTGGTTATTGATCGGAGAAGTGTCTCGGTCATGTCCGCATAATTCACGAATCGTAGGGAGACACACTTAAGGATTCGATGTTGTTTAGTAGATATGGAATGTTAGTAGGGATACCGAATGTTGTTCGGAGTCTCGGATGGGATCCGGGATATCACGAGGAGATCCGGAATGGTCCAGAGAATAAGATTCATATAAGGAAAGTCCGATGCCGGAGTTCGGGAAAGATTACGATGTTTTCATCGGAGAGATTCTAGAAGGTTCTAGAAGGTTCACCAGACCGGAAGGGGAATGGACCATGAATGTGTCATGGGTAAGTGGAATGATTGGATCATATCCTAGGTCGCTTGGTTTGGGCATTTACAAGAGAGAATTAAAGCTCTAAATTAAAAGTCAAAAGGGAGGTTTGAAAAGTCAAACTGGAACAATGGTTTCCTAGTGGAAGAAGGAAAGAGTTCTTCTCTCAATCCAACTTGGGTTTGGGTTTGGATTCAAACCCACCCCTCCCAAGGCTGCCACCCTCTCATAAATAGAGGGGGAGGGCTGCCCCAAAGGCCAAGCCCTAGCCCTTCCCACACCCGCGCGTCGCCGCCTCTTCGCCGCCGCCGCCGACACCTCCTTCTCCCGGTATTCTAAACCCTAGATCACCGGGAAACCCTAGATCCACCATAACTCGCACCGGCTTAAGCGAAGCCCTGCGGGATCTTTGCTCTACTTTCGACACCACGCCGTCGTGCTGCCGGAATCGCGAGGGGAGAACTACAACCTCCGCTGCATGTTGGAACAACGGAGAGGAAGGTCTTCATCGAGTACCGAACGCAGACCGATCATGAAGCGCCGCCGAACGCAGCGGAAGGATCGTCTACGCGATCTTGAGATCAGCAAGTATACGACTACATCACCCGTGAGAATCTTCTCTGGTTAACCGCTTTGGAATCTTCGAGGGTGAGTGCTTCTATCGACTCGTTGCTACAATCTAGTAGATAGATCTTGGCTTGTTTGTGTGCATGCGGTAGAATTTTTTTGTTTTCCATGCTACGAACCCCTACAGTGGTATCAGAGTCATGTCTATATCTAGATCTGTTGCACGAGTAGAACACAATGGTCATTTTGGGTGGTGGTTCTTTTATTATCAATTGCCTTTTGTGTACTTTGCATCTTGCGGTATGATGAGATGAAGCGGCCCGGGCTAATCTTACATGACATCGTTCACGAGACTTGCTCCACGCTTAACATACAACTTGTATTGCATAAGTGGCTTTGCGGGTGTCTGTCTCTCCCATCATAGTATAGATTCAATTTACAACGGGCACTTGATAGTTCAAACATCAATGTTATGGTTTTTGTTCGTAAGTTAGAACGACACTTATTGAAAGCCCCAAACCACGTAAAATACGCAAAGAAAATTAGAGGCGTCTAACATTGTTTTGCAGGGGTGTGCTGTGATGTGATATGGCCATGATTGTGATTATATATGATGTATGCAATGTTCCTTATTGTAAGTCGGCAACCGGCAGGAGCCATATGGTTGTCTTTTAATTCCGTTAAGACCTGCGTGTCTATTCAAAGTAGTTGTAATAGTTGATGCTGGTGGACGACAACCATGAAGTGGTGCCATTGACCTTGACGCCATACCGGTGATGATGGAGATCATGTTCGTGCTTGAAGATGGAGATCGGAAGCACAAGAAGAAAGGCCATATCATATCACATATTATGAATTGCATGTGATGTTAATCCTTTTATGCATCTTGTATTGCTTAGTTCGTGACGGTGGCATTATAAGATGATCCCTCAAGCACAAAAATTTCAAGTTATAAAGTGTTCATCCTTAGTAAGCACCGTTGCTAAAGCTCGTTGTTTCGAAGCACCATGTGATGATCGGGTATGTTAGATTCTGTGAGTGTATACAACGTGAGCAAGCCAGATTTGCTCATGCAGAATCTAAGGTTTGATCTTGACGAGCCTAGCATGTACAGACATTGTCTTGGAACACGGATCACCGAAAGGTAAAGCATGAGTCATATAGTAGATATGATGAACATGTTGATTGTTCGCCATTGAAGCTACATCAACTCTCGTGATGATCGGTTTTGATGTGGTGGATTTGGTTCGTGTGATCACTAAAGAAATGTGAGGGATATTATTTTGAGTGGGAGTTCACCTAGATTAATTTAACTATTAATTAGAACTCAATTTGTCATAAACTTAGTCTAAACTATTGCAAATATGTTGTAGATCAATGGCGGCCCCTACCATCAATTTTAATGCGTTCCTAGAGAAAGAAAAGTTGAAATTACGGATTAGTTCCGCAATTTGAGGATTGTCCTCAATGCTGGTAATTTGACCTATGTGATGGATGCACCGCTGGGTGACCCGCCTGCAGCTGATGCTACCGATGAGGTAAAGAATGTTTTCCTCGCCCGGAAGAATCAAGACTCCAAGTCATGTGCTATCTTGTATGGTTTGGAATCGGAGCTTCAGAAAAGGTTTGAGAACCATGACCCACATGATATTGTCCGTGAACTCAAAATGATATTTGAGGTTCACGCGGCAGTTGAGAGTTATGAGGGTTTTGAAAAGTTCTTTAACTGCAAGATGGAAAAGGGCAGCTCTGTCAGTGAGCACGTGCTTAAGATGTCTGGGCACGCAAGCAAGCTTCAAAGCTTAGGTATAGTGATTCCTAATGCTTTGGGGATTCACCGTGTCCTCCAGTCACTACCACCAAGTTACAAAAACTTTGTGATGAACTAGAATATGCAAAACATGGACAAGTCGTTGCCCGAACTCTTCTCCAGGTTAAAGTCTGCGGAAGTGGAGATCAAGAAAGAGCACCAAGTGTTGATGGTCAATAAGACCACCAATTTCAAGAAGCAAGGCAAGTCTAAGAAAAAGGGAAACTTCAAGAAGGGCGGTAAGAAAGTTACCGCGCCGGCGAAGAAGACCAAGGCTGGGCCTAAGCCTGATACTGAGTGCTTTTACTGCAAGGGAGAAGGTCACTGGAAGCGGAATTTCCCTAAGTACCTGGCGGATTTGAAGAACATCAACATCAAGAAGAAAGGTATATCTGATATACATGTTATTGATGTGTATCTCACTAGTACTCGTAGTAGTGCCTGGGTATTTGATACTGGTTCGGTTGCTCATATTTGTAACTCGAAACAAAGTCTTTGAATAGACGGAAGCTAGCGAAGAACGAGGTGACGATGCACGTTGGAAATGGATCAAAGGTTGATGTGATCGCGGTCTGCACGCTACCTCTTCATCTACCATCGGGATTAGTTTTTAAATAATTGTTATTTGGTGCATGCGTTGAGCATGAACATTATATCCGGATCATGTTTATTGCGAAACGGTTACTTGTTTAAGTCCAAGAATAATGGTTGTTCCATTTATATGAGTAATATGTTTTATGCACGTGCACCTTTGATAGATGGTCTATTCTTATTGAATCTCGATTGTGGAAATACACACATTAATAACATTGAAGCTAAACGTTTGAAATTGAGTGATAACTCGACCTATATGTGGCACCGTCGTCTTGGTCATATTGGAGTGAAGCGTATGAAGAAACTCCATTCCGATGGACTTCTTGAATCACTTGATTTCGAATCACTTGAAAGATGCAAAGCATGTCTGATGAGTAAAATGACTAAGATTCCATTTTCTAGTATGATGGAGCGAGCTACGGACTTATTGGAAATCATACATATCGATGTGTGTGGCCCAATGAGCGTAGCATCGCGCGGTGGTTATCGTTATGTTCTTACCTTCACGGATGATTTGAATAGATATGAGTATATCTATTTCATGAAACATTAGTCCGAAACTTTTGAGAAGTTTAAGGAATTTCAAAGTGAGGTAGAGAATCAACGTAACTAGAAGATTAAATTTTTACGATCTGACCGTGGAGGTGAATATCTAAGTTACGAGTTTGGCGAGCATTTAAAGAAATGCGGAATACTTTCACAATTGACACCGCCGGGAACACCACAACATAATGGTGTGTCCGTACTCCGTAATCGAACTCTCTTAGATATGGTTCGTTCTATGATGTCACTTACAGATTTACCGCTATCGTTTTGGGGTTATGCATTAGAAACAGCCGCATTCACTTTAAATAGGGCACCATCTAAATCCGTTGAAACGACACCGTATGAATTATGGTTTGGGAAGAAACCTAAATTGTCATTCCTTAAAGTTTGGGGTTGCGAAGCTTATGTAAAGAAGTTACAGCCCGATAAGCTTGAACCCAAAGCGGAAAAATGCGTCTTCATAGGATACCCGAAGGAAACTATTGGGTATACCTTCTATCATAGATCCGAGGGCAAAATCTTCGTTATCAAGAATGGATCCTTTCTAGAGAAGGAGTTTCTCTCGAAAGAAGTGACTAGAAGGAAAGTAGAACTCGACGAGGTTGTTGAACCTTCTCTCGAACTTGCAAGTAGAGAAGCACCGGAAGTAGTTCCTGTGCCGCCTACACCAATAAAAGAGGAAGCTAATGATGTTGATCATGAAACTTTGGTTGAAGTTACTACGGAACCTCGCAGGTCAACGAGAACTCGTACTACTCCTGATTGTTATGATCTCGTTATGAGTGTCATGTTGGTGGACAACACCGATGACCCTGCGACATATGAGGAAGCGATGATGAGCCCAGATTCCAGTAAATGGCAAGAAGCCATGAAATCTGAGATTGGGACTTTGGTGGACTTACCGGATGGCCGGAAGGCTGTCGAGAACAAATGGATTTTCAAAAAGAAAACACATGTTGATGGTAATATTACTGTCTATAAAGCTCGACTTGTCGCAAAAGGGTTTCGACAAATTCAAGGAGTTGACTACGATGAGACGTTCTCACCAGTAGCGAAGCTAAAGTCTGTGAGAATTATGTTAGCAATCGCTGCATATTATGATTATGAGATATGGCAGATGGATGTCAAAACAGCGTTCCTCAATGGAGACATTGATGAAGAGTTGTATATGATGCAACCCAAAGGTTTTGTCGATCCTAAAGATGCTAACAAGGTATGCAAAATTCAACGATCCATATATGGATTGAAGCAAGCATCCCGAAGTTGGAATCAACGTTTTGATAAGGTAATCAAAAGCTTTGGTTTTATACAAACTTATGGAGAAGCTTGTATTTACAAGAAAGTGAGTGGGTGCTCTGTAGCATTCTTAATACTATATGTAGATGACATATTGTTGATTGGGAATGATGTAGACCTTCTTAATAGTGTCAAGGATTATTTGAATAATAGTTTTTCAATGAAAGATCTTGGCGAAGCAGCTTACATATTAGGCATAAAGATTTATAGAGATAGATCGAGACACCTAATATCATTGTCACAGAGTACATATTTGGACAAAGTTCTAAAGAGGTTTGGAATGGAAGATAGCAAGAAAGGGTTCTTGCCCATGTTGCCCAATACGACCTTGAGTAAAACTCAAAGTCCTGCAACGGCAGAAGATAGAGAAAGGATGAGTAAGACTCCCTATGCCTCAACCATATGATCTCTTATGTATGCCATGCTATGTACTAGACCCGACATTGTATATGTTGTTAGTTTGACTAGCAGATACCAAAGTGATCCAGGAGTGGATCATTGGACAGCGGTCAAAAACATCCTTAAGTACTTGAGAAGAACTAAGGATATGGTTTTTTCTTATGTAGGTGATGAACAACTCAATGTTAATGGTTACACCGATGCTAGTTGGAACACCGATCCGGATGATTCTAAATCTCAATCTGGATACATATTTACTTTGAATGGTGCAGCAGTTAGCTGGAGGAGTGCAAAGCAAAGCATTGTGGCAAGATCTTCAACTGAATCGGAATACATAGCTGCTTCGGAGGCTTCACAAGAGGCGATATGGATGAAGGAGTTCATTAGAGAGCTCGGTGTGGTTCCAAGTGCGTTGGACCCGATGTCTATCTATTGTGATAACATGGGCGCCATAGCCAATGCCCAAGAACCAAGGTCACACAAGAAGCTGAAGCACATCAAGCTACGTTTTTACGCTATTCGAGAGCATGTCCAAGATGGTGACATAAATATTTGCAAAGTACACACATATCTGAATGTGGCGGATCCGTTGACTAAACCTCTCCTGAGGGCAAAACATGACCAGCACCAAACCGCCATGGGTGTTCGGTATATTACCATGTAATCTTGATTAGTTGACTCTAGTGCAAGTGGGAGACTGTTGGAGATATGCCCTAGAGGCAATAATAAAAGTGGTTATTATTATATCGTTATGTTTATGATAAATGTTTACATTCATGCTATAACAGTATTAACAGGAAACATTAATACTTGTGTGATTTGTAAACTAAATTAGAGTCCCTAGTAAAGCCTCTTTGTAATACTAGCTTGTTGGTTAATAGATGATCGTGGTTTCCCGATCATGAACGTTGAGATGTTGTTAACAACAAGATCATATCATTAGGAGAATGGTATGATGGACATACTCCTATAGATAAGCGTAGCATAAAGATCAAGACATTTCAATAGTTCATTTGCTATAAGCTTTCTGATACATAGTAACCTAATTCCTTCGACCATGAGATCATGCTAATCACCATCACCGAAAGGATGCTTTGATGACATCAAACACCACGCCGTAACTGGGTGGCTATAAAGGTGGCATTGAGTGTTCAGAAAGTATGTGTTGAGGCACATGGATCAAGAGTGAGATTTGTCCATCCATATGATGGATAGATATACTCTGGGCCCTCTCGGTGGAATTTCATCCAATTGGCTTGCAACCATGTGACTGGATCACAAGGGATCACATATCAATGGAACAAGAAAAGAGTACTTATCGGTAACGAGGTTGAACTAGGTATGCAGAGATACCGATGATCAAAACCTCGGATAAGTAAACTACGTGAGACAAAGGGAAATTGATATCGTATGTAAGTGGTTCATTCGATCACAAAGTAATCGTAGACATATGTGGGAGCCATATGAATTTCCACATTCCTCTATTGGTTATTGATCGGAGAAGTGTCTCGGTCATGTCCGCATAATTCACAAACCGTAGGGAGACATACTTAAGGATTCGATGTTGTTTAGTAGATATGGAGTGTTAGTAGGGATACCGAATGTTGTTCGGAGTCTCGTATGGGATCCGGGATATCACGAGGAGATCCGGAATGGTCCAGAGAATAAGATTCATATAAGGAAAGTCTGATTCCGGAGTTCGGGAAAGATTCCGATGTTTTCATCAGAGAGGTTCTAGAAGGTTCTAGAAGGTTCACCGGACCGGAAGGGGAATGGACCATGAATGTGTCATGGGTAAGTGGAATGATTGGATTCATATCCTAGGTCGCTTGGTTTGGGCATTTACAAGAGAGAATTAAAGCTCTAAATTAAAAGTCAAACGAGAGGTTTGAAAAGTCAAACTAGAACAATGGTTTCCTAGTGGAAGAAGGAAAGAGTCCTTCTCTCAATCCAACTTGGGTTTGGGTTTGGATTCAAATCCACCCCTCCCAAGGCTGTCCCCCTCTCATAAATAGAGGGGGAGGGCTACCCCAAAGGCCAAGCCCTAGCCCTCCCCGCACCCGTGCACCGCCGTCGCCGCCGCCGCGCCGCGGCCCTAGCCGCCGCCGACACCTCCTTCTCCTCCCGGTATTCTAAACCCTAGATCACCGGGAAAACCCTAGATCCACCATAACTCGCACCGGCTTAGGCCAAGCCCTGCGGGATTTTCCTTCTACTTCCGACACCACGCCGTCATGCTGCCAGAATCGCGAGGGGAGAACTACAACCTTCGTTGCCTGCTGGAACAAGGGAGAGGAAGGTATTCATCGAGTACCGAACGTGTGACTGACTGCGGAATCGCTGACGGAACATAGCGCCGGAAGGATCGTCTACGCGATCTTGAGATCGGCAAGTGTACGACTACATCACCCGCGAGAATCTGCTCTCGTTAACCGCTTTGGAATCTCCGATGGTGAGTGCTTCTATCGACTCGTTGCTACAATATAGTAGATAGATCTTGGCTTGTTTGTGTGCATGCGGTAGCAAATTTTTGTTTTCCATGCTACGAACCCCTACATACAGTATCACAAACTATGCCCGATTCTATCCATAACATTGGTTATTTGATCCGAAAGCTAGGAAACCTCGAACATAATAGGTCATTTTATGAAGGTTTTTTGAGACATAATCAATTTACCAAGTTTGGTATTTTTCCTTGCAACTTTGTTACATAATATGACACCACGCGAAAGGTTTACATTGTTCAGACATTTTTTGAATTACTTATACCCGTTTCATAATTTTCTCGTTTCATACTATGGTCAAAATGGCGGGTATAAAGTTATGTGATGAGACTCGCTAAAAGTTGCATCGGATCTCTGAAGAAACATTATATTATGAGTCTAAAAATGGTTTTTTCAAAAAATTATGAGGATTAGATCATGTACAAGTAGTTCAAACCGGACTCACATCCTGCCGATTCGGCAGACATTTGTCTTCTTCACCAGGGGTGGACGGAAAGGTTTGAGATAACCGATTGGGACATTGTCCATATAAGGTGTCTAATATTTTTTAAAAATAGGATGGTACCATTTTGAAACTGTCATTGTGTGGTTGCTTCACAAAACGTCCTATTTTTACGCTCGAAAAATAGAAATTGTGTTATACAAAAGTATATGTAATTTTTTATATTTTGTTCAATAACAATATGTTTAATGTTTGAATTTAGTTAGATAGATCTTATTTTTCTGCAAATTTTGATATATTATATGTATTTTCTAAATTAGAATGATTTAGTTATGATTTTTCTATTATTAAATGACAAAAAGGGAAAAATAGCTATTCCGGCGGCTTTGCCGTCGGCTTAGGTGTTTAACATAGGCCAACGACGTAGCATTGACGCCATCGCATCGCCGTCACGTCCTATCTACTACACCGACGGACTGTCTACGCCAACAACTATTTTTTTCCTACGTCGACGGCCCGTTGCCGGTCCGCCCGGCTCCTGCCGCTACGCCGACAGCCCCGACATTTGGCTGGCAGCATAGCAAATGGCCGTCGGCGCCTTTAGAATTTCATGTAGTGTAGAATGGATGGGAATGTTGCAAAAAGGGAGAGAATTTTTTTTCGAAATCGAGACCTAGCTCCGGCCTCTGCATCAAGTGATGCATGCGGATAATAGTGTCGGGGAAAGGAGGGAGATGGCAGTGCTGACTACTAGTGATGGGTAAATGATCACGAAAAAAAATACATTGTGATGTCACATATTTGAGAGGAGGTGTCAAATATGTGGTGCGAGATGGTAGAGTACTACATTGTCCGGTTCCCTTCGGGGGCATTCGATAAAACTGGACTAAAAAGGACAAAGGCATTGCCTCCATAGGAAATAAAAAAATCTTAACTAATCACTAAATTTGCAATTTGATATGAGAAACATTAGGTATTTTTCTTTTTAAAATGAAATATAATGTTTTCTATCATATATCATCAAATAAAATATTGCACAAAGAACTAACCGATAGTTGGACCATTAGAATGATGTATGGTTGTATCTCCTGTCCACAAGGGTACACGGTTCATATTTGATTGTTTGACCTCATGTATGTTTCATTAGTGTAGAATATTACTTACATGCTATATCATTTATTTAGATTATACTGTGTACTAATGGGAGATAACCAAATGTGGAGTATTGTACTTGTGACTAGTCTTCTCGTACACGTGTTGTATGTGCGGTTAATTGGCAGCATATCTTTGGCATGCCAGAGCATATCTTTATCAAATCAAACAATTAAGATATGGCATGCAGTCCATCTTTCTTGCTAGAAAGATCAAAGCGTGAGGATGCTACAAATAGTGGAATGCTAGCTCGCACAAAGTACAAGTAGTACCGACTTACCCACGAATAGCCACATTCGAGTACGTGCCATGATGACTACGACGAAGATCTTTCTCCTCCTCGTCCTCGCACCGCTCCGCATGGCCGCCGCCGGCAAGGATTGCCATGGCGTGCCGTGGCTGGGCGCGGTGGCGGCCTGTCGCAAGGCGAGCGGCACAAAGCTGATCTACGACCTCTGCATCCACACGATGCGCGAGTACGACATCGACATGTCCCCATCGCACAAGGAGGCGGTCACCGCGTACGTGATCATCGCTCTGGAGGCCGCCACGAACTCCTACCAGGAAACGGAGGTGGCCGCGAGCAACCAGATCGGCAACACATCGCTCTCCCACCAGGCGAGGGACGCCTTCCAGGCGTGCGTAGCTGACGACTACCTCCCGGCTGAGCACTCCCTCGACCACATCGACGACGTGTTGCGGTCCGGCTGCGACTTCGCTGGGCTCAGTGATGCGTACGTGAGCGGGATGATGAGCCTGGAGAGATGCAGGGACCGGCTGATGTCGTTGCAGTATTCGGATTCGGTGTACTCCATGATTTTGGTCGACCGGCAGAGGGTCTCGCTGACTTACAGTCTCAGTAAACTGCTAGGCATTTGAGGCTCTGGCAAAACTAGATTGAAAAGCAATCAATAGATACGGTGATTGGCTACACAGTTTTACATGTGTAATGTGTTTTCTAAATGTATGGTTGCTTGGCCTCTCGGACTCTACATTTGAAGCAAGTTTATTTAGTCACATGCTTGGCCGTTGTAATATGTGAGAACTGATAAGTATCTCAAGAATTAACTTGATTGTATGGGAAATGATTCAGGAACTGAAGTTTTTGTTTGAAACAACAAACATAACAAACATGAGAATCACTGGATCGATGGTGAAATAACATGTAATATGGTAATGTGTCATGTGACCTTCCAAATCGTGAGATGACAGGTACCACGTCTTTCTTATATCTGACATTGCAATCGCATCTCCTGCTTCCAAATGGTACCAGACTCAATCCTCCACTCCGTGCCAATTGCATGTTGAACTTTCTATCCAGACTTTTTTTGTGTGAAATTCCAGCGATCTATTAATAATCATCAATAGCAGTACACAGAGTTCTAAAAGTAATAAAAATTACAAATAGATCATTAGACCATCTAGTCGACGACTACAGAAACTAGCACGAGCCAAATGCACGGCGCCATCCTTGCTCCTTCATCACCGGAGCCGGACAAACCTTGGCGTAGTAGATCTTGTTGTAGTAGACAGACGAAAAGTCATCGTGCTAAGGCCCCAAGAGACCAACGCAGCAGAGCGGCAACCATCACCGAAGATGAGAACCGAGTCTGACCTTGAACCACACCAACGGATACGAAACATGGATAGATTCCAAGAGATCTGCCGAACACAAGACTCCACGCGCTCTCTGCCAGCGATAGACGCACCACCAGAGCGAGGATAGAGGCGAGGACCTTATTCTGACTTCAAGATATAGCCACCGCTTCAACATCCTCAAGAAGACACTAAAAACACCCTAAAAACAAAAAACCCTCTCGCCGGCGTGAGCGCTTGGTCCGCCATGCCTCCAAGCCCCTAAGGCCAGTGGAGACGAAGAGGACCGGCTGCGTCACCGACGAGAGAGACTGAAGCCTAGATGGGTTTAGAGCCACCGCGGCGTGTCTCTACTCCTCCCGTACTTGTTCGGTATGTCCTATTTCCATCGAGCCTTCACCTCGATAAGTTTGGAATGGTAAAGATAAAGGCATCGCCTCGATAGGGAAAAACTTCACCATTCACCAAATTATACATTAATTTGATGCTATAAGAAAAATCCGGTTTGTTTTCCATATAAAGGAATGAAGTGGGAGTACAAAGTTTTCTCTCATATACCGTCAAATAAAATATTGCACAAATAACTAACCAATAGTTGGACAATTAGAATGATGCATGGTACAGATTTCATGTTTGACCTCTTGTATGTTTCGTCAATGTGGAGTATTACTTTTGCGGGAGGCCCAATTTTACCGAAAAGTCATTTCTAGCGGAGTCGGTTCTTACCGGTGTCCCACGAACCAATCAACATCTGCCACATGTCGGCGTATCAATACCTAATGGCATGTATTTTGAATCGTATTTAATGTATAATGTCTAGAAACTATTATTTACTAAAAAACTGAAATATTTTTTCGTTCGATTTCCACAAACATTTTTTAATTGTTCCTAAAAGTTGTTTATGCATATTTTTACCGTGAATTTTGGTGATATTTGATTCCCGAAAAAATATATTAGATAAATTTAGTAAAACATCAAAAAAAATTCATTATGTTTTCAACTAATCTGAATAGATTTGTAAAACATATGGTCAAAAGATGATGAAACTTAATCTTGAAGAAATATATATATATATATATATATATATATATATATATATTGTCACAAAAATTATAATGAAATATATATGAAACCTCAATTATACATATACATAGTTAAATTATTTTAGTACTTTTATAATATATATATATATATATATATGGGAAATAGTGGGATATCTAGGATGCTACCTGTACATAATAATCGAACCATTGGATATTCTATAGAGAGCATGAAATTGAGCACCAGGAGCACAAAATATCTAACGAAAAACATCACCCCCGTTACATTAAGAGTATTTTTTGCATTCATTGCTATTACATGCAAGTACACATGCAAGCTAGCACATGCATGCAAACTAGCAACATCTCACCCATGCATGCGAGCTAGCAATACTAGTAGACTACTGAACTAGCTAAAATTTCAGTATGCATTCTAGCAATACATTCAGACCATTGAACCGGCCAAAATTTTAGCACGCATTCTAACACTACATGTAGACCATTGAACAGACCATTTTTCGAGCATGTAAATTAGCACTACACATAGACCATTGAGTAGACCAATATAAAGGAGGCTATAGGGAGAATGATCTGAAATCCCATCTACATATAAAGGAATGGGTTTTGCTTTTATATCGAAAAAATCTAGCGGAAACGGACGCGGAAAGCACTCACGCGCTAAAATGAAAGCCACACGCGGAAATATTGGGCGAAATTCGTGCAACCTAGAACGCGTGATAACTTGCTTGATAACTCCCACGGTTAGTTTATTGCAGAAATTCTTGTATGTTTTCATTCTAAGATCCATGCTAACATGCACACATCCCCATCAACTAGTACAGCTAGTCAAGTCTAGTGCATGCAAGTACAACTAGCAACCGCGTACAGTTTGTAGAAATTATAGCTGGTTGGTATGCTACAATACAGTCTGGTCTTGTCATTCTACAAACGGCAAATAACACCGTTAACTGCATGCAAAATTTTGGCTTTCTCTCATCTTGGCACCTAGTTCACGTACTCCCTATATCCAAGGTCAACGCTTGCGTGCATTGGTAGCATCCTAGATAGCAAATCCGCGTTGAAACCTCTAGTATATTGCTATATATATTGTGTGTGTTTTCTCACAATAAACCATAACGAAATATGCATGAAACCTCTAGTATATTGCTACATATATCGTATCAATTGAATAATTCAAATGTGATACATTGATTTCATTAAAATCTCATTACGATTCCAACAAAATTTCAAATTCAAATTTTGAAATTTTTCAAAATGTGTTCAAAATATATCTAGTTTGGAAGATTTAATTACAAGGAATTCGAATGTCAAAACAAATCAAGAATCGGAGTTTCAATTCAAAAGATATGTACGATGCAAATTTGAGAACCAAATTGAAAAGGATGGGTGAGGTGACGGCTCATTCCACTTTTCCATGTAAACATACCCGTCAACTCACTTACATGTGGGACACAAAACTATGGTACCTACATATCATATACTGAAAGACAAGTGGGTAAAAGTATGGTATCTAACTATACTTTATACACCTACCAATATGTCTATTTTTATATCTAAATATTAATGCAAGATATCTGAAATACAGCACGAATCACAAATCAAACAATCATTGGTGTATGCATATCCGGTAGGAACCGGCTCCGCCAGAAAATCCGCGGTCCCCAATTTTACCATATATCATTGAGGCATATGTGGTAACTTCGTTCAATCTCGAAACTCCATGTCTCGGGTATTCATAGTAGACCTTGTGTGTGTTGTGCGTAATTAAGTGTGTTGTGGTGTATGCTGTGTTACATGGCTACTTTGTACTCGTTGTTTCTAAGAAAATACTGAGTGGCATAACTAAAGATCTGGAATCATTTATTTGGATTATTACCGAGAATCATTTATTAGATTATATTGAGTATTAATGGATGATCTCAAATAATATTATTAGTACCTACGTAGTCACTTGTTATCATGTAAAAACCTTGTGTACGTGGGTTAATTGGCAGCAAATCTTTGATATGCCGGTGCATATCTTCATCAAATCAAACAATTAAAACGGCATATGCAGTGTTCTCTTTCACACTACAAATAGTGTAACGTTGCTCCTTCTAGCTCGCACAACGAGCACTCTCGATTTGCCCACGAGGAGGCACATACACGCCATGACGATGACTACTAGGAAGATCTTTCTCCTCCTTCTCGTCCTCGTGCCCCTTCGCATGGCCGCCGCCGGCAAGACCTGTCCCGGCGTGCCGTGGCTGGGCGCGGTGGCGGCCTGCCGCAAGGCCAGCGGCACCAAGTTCATCTACAACCTCTGCATCGGCAGGATGCGCGAGGACGGCGTGGACATGTCCCCGTCGCACAAGCAGCAGGTCACCGCGTACATCATCCTGGCCACGGAGGACGCCGCCAACTCCTACGACAGCACGACGCTGGTCGCCAGCAACCAGCTCGACCAGAACGCGTCGCTCCCCGGCGCCGTGAGGGACGCCTACCAGGGGTGCCTCAACGACTACTCCCCGGCGGAGGACTCCCTCGACCGCGTCGCCGAGGCGCTCAAGTCCGGCTGCGACTTCGTCGGCCTCGCCGACGCGTACGTAAGCGGGATGATGAGCCTGGAGAATTGCAGGGACCGGCTGCTGTCGTTGCAACAGTACAAGACGCCGGTGTACCCCATGGTCTTGCACGACCGGGAAAAGGTCTCGCTCGCTTACATGCTTGCTAAATTGCTAGGCATCTGAGATTGGCTGAACATAGACCAATGTGCTGCTGCATCTCGACCTCATGGTGTATGTTGCACTTCTAAAAATATCGCATACATGGGTTATGTTGTATCTTGAGACTTGCAAAAATTTCATAAAAAATGTGACAATTGTGTGCTGCACAAAAAGAAAAAATGACGTGTAAATAGTATCGACGACATTTTTCTTTTTTGCACACGTCACCTATGGTCATGCGTGAAGACTTCACATGTATGTTGACATTTTTTTTTACAATCAATACCATATATATTTATACTGACAAATAGTACATGATAGAGATACACAAGCCGACTTCAGCGTTTACAAACAAAAGTCTAAAAGAAAATAAGCAACTCTTCGAGGTCTTCAAATTCTTCTTCTTTCATGACACGATCTTGTACTCTCCTGAAGATAGGCGAAAAAACATAAATAGACCTGTAAATACCAGCGATGGTTCTTCCATAATTTTAATTTAAGCCGCAGTGCCAAGGTTGCATGCACACACGCAACCAGTAAAGTAATCAACCAATATCGGCAAGAGTACCAACACGAGTATTCCAGGAAAAATAAACCGAACAGCCTGGTCGACGTCGCCGGGAACTCGAGAGTATGAATCACCATTGTCGAAGACGTAGCAGCCGGGACAAATATTGCGAGGATAATCATCCCCGCGACAACCTTGAGAAAAGCTTCAAAACGGATATGACGAAGCAAGATCTGAAAGACCGTACCTATAGAACTTGAATCTTATAGCACCATCATTGACGCCGGGAAAAAGATCTCGTTGCCACAGGAAGAGCCGAAGATTTCTTACTACCAACGATGCCATCTCTATTGACATAGATGCCAACAAGAAGATGACTACCAAACCCTGATTAAATCTTTAGAAACACTACTTTTATTGAAAACTCCACCCATAGATCGGGTTCCCCACCCCTCCTACCGGCTAGGCCGGCCGGAGGAGAAGAAACCGATCTATGAAGGAGGCGGAGATGGAGGTGGCGGCTAAGTCAGAAAGGCCTCACGTACGCGAGGAAAAGAAAGACTAACTGCGATGTATGTTGACTCCTGGTAGTGAACTCAACAAGCAAAGTTCGAACAAATTTGCTCACGGGTCCTTTGTTTTTATGAAAATCTACCCACACTCCACCTCAAGATCGTTGGTGGGTGATATATTTGCATATATACCCTTTTAATTTGCAGAGATTAACCCGTGTTCCACCTCCCTGTGGTTTAACAAATGTTTCACTGAGGGTTCACAATAGTGAAACTGAAGTTTCACAAAAAGAAAGTCACACGCCATTGAAACGTATATGAAACAATGCAGCCACTTGCCTTCCGTCGTGATAACATGTAAACATATATGAAATTATATTAAATCTTCATACATTCTTTTTAATCCGATCTTCATACATTCTTAAACATTGAGGTTTCACACAAATTTCAATTAACACATCAGTGAAACACATAGGAGAGAACGGAGTAGTAGCCCTGGAGTGCTATATATACTGCGTCTAGTGGATAACCCAGCAATTGGAGCTTGATTTTTCGTGGAGAGCAACACTTATGGAATTATCACAAATGGGCGACCGGTAGAATTTCAGTGGGGTTCCTCCCATTTTCGACTTGCTTCTTTGAACATAGACAAAACGCTACACACATATTTGTGTTCCTTCCTACAAACATGTACTCTCTATGTCCCTAAATATAACATGTTTTGGCAAGCCAAATTAACTTGCCAAACCGTTTCTATTTAGGGATAGAGGAATACAATTCATATATGTTGAACTTCATACATTCACAAGACATTTTTGTGTTTCTTCCTGAAACAAGAATATGTGCGAACTTAAATAGCCATGGAGAGATCTAGCTATATGTACCAGTGCATCACCAAAAAAGTTACCCACATGTGTGCATTCATCATCTGGAATGGATACATAGTTGCTGACAGTATCAGGAGGATGCCCTGCCCACGTACTCGACGTCGAAGAGGAGCGTGGAGTTGGGCGGGATGACGCAGGAGGTGGGCTCCCACCCCCTGCACCCGGCCCCCTTCTCCCCGTACGCCAGCTCCGGCGGCAGCTTCAGGCTCCGCTTCCCACCTGAAACCAAGCAACCACGCCACACGTTGCAGCTTCAGTTCAGCACCGACACCGACGAATGAATCCAGATAAATTCAGAGCAGAACGACGTACCGACACGCATGGGCGGGATCCCTTCGCCGCCGGCGATGCAGAGGTCCCACCCCTTGATCACCTCCCCCACGCCGACCATGATGGTCAGCGGCCTCCCGCGGCCGTAACTGCTGTCGAACACCGTGCCGTCCTCCAGCATCCCCCGGTAGTGCGCCTGCATACCATACATGCACGCGCCAGGGCCAAAATCAGCCCTGATGCGCCGATCATTGGCAGGATGGCGAGCTGAGAACTGAGTCGAGTGGACTGACCTTGATGAGCTGGCCTTTGACGGCCTCGGCGCCGGCGCCGACGACGCGGTCGCAGAAGGCGAGGCCGGAGGGGGTCGTCTCGAGCGCGCACTCGGCTGAGGCGACGTCCGTCTCGGCGGCCACGGCGGGGAGGACGCGGGAGAGGACGGTGGAGAGCGCCGTGGCCGCGGCCTCGCGCCGGGTGAACACGAGGCTCTTCTTGCTGGCGCCCGCGCCGGAGTCCGTGCCTGGCGCTGCTTTAGCGCAGCGGGAGGGCTGGGCGGTGCTGGGCTTCGGGAGGCTGAGGAGGATTCGGGAGAGCGGCGACGCGGTGGAGCTGGTGGTGGTGGTGGAGGGAGCCATGGCTGCTGGCTCCTTCCTCGTGCTCAGTCTCGGGGCTTTCTCGGCTCGCTTGAAGCAGAGAGCGCCGCGTCAGTAATGGATAAGAAGTGGTTTTGTGTTTCTGAACTGTGGTGGGCTGATGCGCATCGTAGCCGTCGATTACAGATCCAACGCCCAGGAGTTGCTCGTTAGTGACCGTCACAAGAAGTCAGAACCCAACGGAAGAAAATGTACTTGAAACGAGTACAAGAAATTTGAGATACCATTATTTCCAGGTGTTTGCCTTATTTTTATGGCTGCTGCGATTACAGTATAATTTTGTAACACATTTGCCTGAACACAACATGGCGAATAATATCTATCCTTTTGTTACGTGCTCTGAACAAATGATAGAAAGTCCGCAGATGACAAGTTTTCTCGAAATAAAAACTGCTTGGATATAGACCAAAACAAGAACAAAAAAAGAAAGAGGATGCTAAAGATTAGATGTAGAAATACTTCCTCTATTTCAATTTACTCTACACGTTTGACCGTACACTGAAACAAGAAGGCCTATTACTCTCTTATTTTTCATCAAAAAATCTTGGAATTTTCGGAATAGGTAGAATCAATACGGAGCTACACATACAAAAAAAAACGAAGGAGTAAAAAATTGAAAAACGAGTTAGTTCTAGCACGACTAGGTATGCGTGCTCTGTCAAACGCGCGAAGCTTTTTGAAACAGAGAGTATCAAACAGTAATGCAGTAGGCCTTATGTGATGTAATTATTGATGTTCCAAACAAGCATTATTTGCTTATTTATTCAAACAATGAAGGTCTGGTTGTGTCCAGTCTGCCTAGACCGTAACTAAGGTTAGTGAAAATGCTTTGTAAAAAAAAGGTTAGTGAAAATGCAAGAATGTTTGCTAACTTCCGCGGGGGCTTCATCAAATGGGACTGTTCAAGAATGCAGGCTATGAAATGCTTTCTCCGCTCCAACCATTTCAATTTTGAATCTCGCTAGTATCTTGCACATTTTGAAGTTGATTATGGCTAGATGGTAAATAGTTGTCTCGTTAAAAAACAGTGCAAGATCATATGCGCGTGATACACAACATATTTACCTCTGTCCCAAAATAATGTGTATTTACAAAAGGTCGCTTCACTTATTTTTGGACAAGACGGAATATTTGATATTCATTCAGATCAATTTATTTCACATTCTTGTGTTTCTTTTTCTTCATTGTAGGCACTGGCAGACCTTGGGCCAAAATCCAGGGGTGGCGAACGGGCTTGGGGACGAAAAATGGGCCTCTGGCTGAGTTTAATTGGAAAATGGGCCAATATACCTGTAAATACTAGACGATTTTTCATGGGCGGAGGGGCGACGCCCAGTTTGCCCGTCATGGTCCACCGGTGATTGTAGGCATGATCTCATTCTAATTTATATGCAACAATGGACCTAAGCTACAAAATGTGTAGATGCTGGTATTAAGGAGAAATCAAAATGATTACGAAGTTCTAAAAATGGTTAAGTTTAAGCTGCTGCCTTTTGGGATGCAAGATGTAAGGTGGCTCTCGTTCTAATTAGACAAGAACGAATTCACAGGAAATTGGTTTATATTGGCTCGATCCACCCATCCGCCCCCGAGCAAGTCAGTACATTACGGCCATGCCGTCCGTTCCAAGCCAAGTCCTTCATGAGTTCCTTTCTCTACTACTGATCTTACTTATAGCTGGTTCTAGGCGTAGATGACGGTTACATGGGCCGATTCAACCCAGTACATGGCCTGCAAGCCAGTTTGGAGCCCGCCTAGTCCTCTTGGGCCTTCCACCTTCTCCCTCCTTTAGGTCAAGATCTCCAGTAGGTGTCGTAGCTATGGTCGGCAGGTCCTGGTCGCTGACATTCCCCCGGTCTTGAACGCCTGCTTGTCCCCACGCAGGCGCCCGCGGAAACTGCTGCTTGCTGGCCTACACGGCGCTGCAACACAAGCACTGGAATCTGGTGAGTAGCATCGGGATGAGGAAGTTGAGAGAGTACCTAGCGCCCTGGTCCAAGACAAGCTTTGAGTTGCGATACATGAAACACAGGATGGACTTTGCTCTGTTCTGGCAAGTCCAGTTTGTACGCCACTTGTCCAATGCGCTCGAGAACCCGAAAAGGCCCAAAGAACTTGAATGTCAGCTTATGATTGGCTCTATGTACCACAGATGATTGTATGTATGGTTGGAGTTTGAGAAAAACTGAATCACCCACATTGAAAGTTCATTCGGAACGTTTCTTGTCAGCCTGAGACTTCATGCGCTGCTGCATACGCAATAAGTGCTGCCGGACAGAAGCAAGAATTAGCTTCCTCTCATCAAGCCAATACTGGATATCAGTTGCTGCAATTTGGTCAGAAGCAGAGATACCAAAGAATCTGGGTTGTCTTCCATAGAGCATTTCAAAGGGTGTCTTACCAAGAGAAGAATGCAGTTTGTGTTATACCAAAATTCACACAATGACAACCACTTCTCCTAGTGAGAAGGATGTGCACTAATAAAACAGCGGAGGAAGCATTCAATCGACTGGTTAACTCGCTCAGTTTGGCCGCCAGTCTCAAGATGATTAGCAGTACTCAAATTCAGGTGCGTACCAGTCGTTTTGAACACAACCTTCCAAAAATTGCTCGTAAAAATGGGATCTCTATCAGATACCAACATCTTGGGCATGCTATGCAACTTGTAAATATTATCCACGAACAGATCTGCCACTTTGCTAGCAGTGTACGGAGGCGGAGTGGAATGAAATGAGCGTACTTCATGAGCTTATCCACCACCACTAGGATACAGTTGTATTGGCGCGATGATGGTAATCCATCAATAAAGTCCATGGACGCCATCTCCCATGGCTCTGAAGGAACAGGCAATGGTTGGAGGAGTCCAAGTGACAACACACGCTCCGGTTTCGCCTGCTGACAGATATGGCATGTGTGCACAAAGTCTCTGACAACAGCCTTCATCCCTTTCCATTTGAACAAGGCCACCAAGCGCCGGTAGGTCACAGGAAAGCCAGAGTGACCACCCACTGGACTATCATGAAACGCTGAAATAATCAGCTATCGTAGATGAGTATATGCGCCCACTAGAATTCCGCGATAGCAAAGAATACCAGCACTGAGAGAATAATCAGAGGCAGAGTGAGGCTGAATAGCCAGCTGCTAGAGAAGCTGTTGAGCGTGGGCATCGTCCTTATAACTATCGATCACCAAATCAAGCCACACCGGTTTAACTTCAGAAACAAAAAATACTTGCTCACCTTTAGGTGGTTTCCATGACAGTGAGTCAACTGCGCCATTGTGAATGCCCTTCTTGTATACCATAGTGTACTGAAGTCCCATAATCTTAGTTAGCGCTTTCTGTTGCCACTCATTGTGCAAACGCTGGTCACAGAGGTGAGTCAAACTCTTGTGGTCGGTCCTGATAAGAAATTCCCCCAATTGCAAGTACTGGCGCCACTGTTGAACGGCAAGAAGGATCGCCAAGTATTCTTTCTCGTATACTGACAGGCCTCTGTTCCTGGGACCAAGTGCTTTGCTAACGTAGGAAAGAGGGTGGCCACGCTCCGACAAAACTGCACCGATGCCTGTGTCACAGGCGTCCATTTCCATGACGAATTGCACACTGAAATCAGGAAGAGCTAGCACTGGCGTAGACATGAGGGCAGATTTCAGAGTTTGGAACGTAGTTTCCTCTGTCGTTGTCCAGACAAACAGGATGCCTTTCTTTAACAAGGCCGTCAACAGCTGGCTAATGATGGCGTAGTGCTTAATGAACTTCCATAGTACCCGGTAATTCTTTGGAAGCCTCTCAATTCCTTCAAATTGGTTGGAACTTCCTAGCTAGTAATTGTGTTGATCTTAGAATAATCAATCGCAACCCCTTCACCCGAGATGATATGGCGAAGATATGCAATGCGGCGTTGCGCGAAGGCACATTTAGAAAGCTTAACTTGCCATTTGTCTTTGCTGAGGATGTTCAGAACCTCCCGGATATGCACCGAGTTCTCTGAGTATGTGGCGCTATAAATCAGTATATCGTCAAAGAACACGAGTGCTGATCTGCGGAGCACTGGTCCAAGCGAAGCGTTCATGGCATGCTGAAATGTGGCTAGTGCACCTGTTAAACCGAAAGCCATAACTCGGAACTCATAATGGCCTGTATGGGTTTGAAAGGCGGTCTTGAATTCTTCGCCGGCGGCCATGCGTGAAAGAGCATTTCCTATCCCTAGTGATTTTGGTGTTTTATAACAACACACATTTCGAACTAATTATTTGCCAAGTGTATCGCAAGTGCATTGAAAAAGACTTGGCAATGGTTAAACAACCGTCCAGAAACTTTCTGCCTGGTGCGGTACCAAAAAGCAGTAATGCTTCCGGACGCAGCAGTAGATTGTGATCAGTTGCTAAAAAGCCACTGCCGGGCTAGGTACTAAAAAGCGGTAGTACCGCATTTTAGTACCTAGCGCGATAGTAGCTTTTTAACCACTTGTCAAAAGCTCTTCGCATTCCGTACTAAAATCTTGATAATCTGGGATTTTAGTACCGTCTTGAGATAGCCTTTTCCAACCTATAAAAGGCCACCGCTCACCCCGATACTACCGCATTTTAGTACCTGGCGTGGCAGTAGACTTTTGTATGTTGGTAAAAGCTAATGGCTGCTTATGTAGCAAAATACGGTAGTACCGCATTTTACTACCTAGCGTGATTGAGAGCTTTTTCGACCAAGTTGCCGATTCCATTACGCGTCCGGTAGTACAGGTTGCCATTTGCGGTACTACCGCTTTACGGTAGAACCAAGTGTGGTACCGCTGTGGCCAGGTCCTATGTAGTTTGAAAATTGGTCTTCCGGTAATAGGTCCGGTACCAGGTCCGGTAGTACCGGAGTTCTCTGGTAGTATCGCTTGAACTTCCGGTACTACCGCTGCATTAAAGACTCCAACAGCCGGATTTCTTGGAGGGGTATAAATACCCCTCCACCTACCTTGGGACAAGATGCTCATCCACATTAAAGTCAAGACCACCATTGGAGCCACCAAATCTTCAAGATCTCCTCAATCCACCACCCAAAGTCTTTGATCTTTGGGGAATCGAAGGAGGAGGCCCCGATCTACTACTTCACCAAAAGAGATCTTCATTTCCCCCTCATTTCATTGAGGGCCCCTTTGCTCTAGTGTTTTCTTGGAAACCCTAGTTCTTGTTGTGGTTCTTACCAGATTTTCTTTGATTGCTTTGACAACTTGCTTGTATTTGGGAGCCTCCGATTAAGTTGTGGATGTGTGCCCCAAACTTTTAAAGGTGTCGGCTTCCACCTTGAAGGTTGCCGATATAGTGGAAGGTGAATCGATCCCGTTGGGGTGAGATTCATCGGAGAACAAGGGAGGGCTTTCGTGGCGTTGGTGGTTTGAAACCACCCCCTCTCCAAACGTAGACGTACTTCCCCTCAAAAGGAAGGAACTACGGGAAACAAATCCTTGTGTCTCCGCATCCACCACTTTGGTTACTTCTATCCGTTACCGCACTTTACTTACTTGTTCTTACATTGTGTTGTGGTAGCTCTTGCATAATTGTCATATAGGTAAATTCACCTTAGTTGCATTATCTAGAGAATTTACCTTATTGTCAAACCTTAATTTGAAAAAGAAGAAAATTTGAAGTAGCACCTATTCACCCCCCCTCTAGGTGCCCATACGATCCTTTCAATTGGTATCAGAGCCTCGGCTCTTTATTTGGGCTTAACCTCTTAAGAGAATATGTATAGCAACGATGGGGATGGTGGTGGTGAGCCGACCCCGGTGACCATGGAAGATCTCAAAAACTTGGAAACAAGATTGAGCTCTTCCTTGGTCAACGAAGTCAGGAAGATGCTTGAGGAACTTCTTAAAGACAAAGAAGGCTCATCACCCCCATCTCCTCAAGAGGATCAACCATCCGTTTTACCTAAAGGAAATACAACGGTATCCCACGAGGGTATGGTGGTGGGGGGTAAACTAGACAATGCTAATTCCTCCACACAACTTGATGGGGGGAAGTGTGAGCATCGTGATTCTTGGTACTCTCCTAATCCTCCCATCCCTCACCCTCATGTGTACAATAGAGGTGACCCACCTAAGCTTGAAGAGTCTGCTACTTTTGCTCAATGGCAATCACTAATGAGAACTCATGCGCGCAGCTCTTGCATTGAACTATGGAACATCATCGAGCATGGACTCTTTATTGGGGATCCAAACAACTTGACAAGAAGAGAGGTTGTCAATACTCAACTCAATGCCACTGCTTTGCATATGATTCAACAAGGATTGGGGACAAAGTATTATCCACACATTGAGAACTTTAGCATTGCCAAGGAAGCTTGGGATGCCCTCACCGTATTGTTTGTTGGAAATGAGAGTATGAGGAGGAACCGATATGATGCTCTAAGCAATGAAGCCGAAGGCTTCCACATGAAAGAAGGTGAAGATCACGAAGACATGTACCGAAGGCTCAAGACCACCGCCATCGCTTTTAGAAATGTGGGTGCCTCACATGTGGATGATGCATGGATAAAAAGGAAATATGTGAGTGCACTCATGCCTTTTGAGCCCACCGACTTGAAGAGCCTACAAGGAAGACACAACTACCATCTCATGACCTCAAATGAAGTTATGCAAGAGATGGCCGCCTTCAAAGTGCCGCTAAGAATGCCAAAGATGCTCGTGCTCGTGCCCTTGGTATGAGCAATGTTGTCAATGTTGCATTGAAGGCCAAAGTTGTGGACCATGGGGATGAAGATGATAGTGATGAAGTGTGGCATCCCGCAAAACCACCACTAGAAAATCGCGTTGTTTTTGTGCATTGCATCGTCATCATCATGCATTTGTTTGTCTGAAACTATTTTCAGTAAGCCTATTTTTGTTTTCTAAAAGTACCCCTCTTTATTTCAAATGCAAAGCCCCGATCATATCGGATATTTTATTGACCTATAAACTAATTGCAAGTAGTCTTGTTTTAAAATAAACAAAACAAAACAAACACATATTTACAAAACTAATAAAACCTACACTCTAAATCCTATACCTACCCAAACCTATTCTACCCACCACTCACAGCTCGCCACCTCACCCCTCCCCCAATTCCCTACCCACCTGCCACCTCATCAATCCACCCTCTTCTCCCCACTCCTTCTCTCACCCCAGTCCCATCTACCCCTCTCTCTCCTCTCTCCCTTACAGCCTGGCCCCACCTGCCACCTCACCCCCCAACTCCTTCCTCTCTCCACTCAACCCCTTGGACCGGTCCACCCCCCACTGCCTCAAAGACCCCACCTGGCCCACGCCTGACCCCACTCCCCCAGACGCTCCTCCCTCTCTCCTCCCACCGTCTCCTCCTCCCTCTCCTTCCTCCCTCGCCATGCCTCCTCCCGGCTCACCGCCTCAAACTCATGAGCCTTCCTCCTCCGTCGGGCGACCCCTCACCCGCCTCTCCTCCCTCGAGCTCACCGCCTTTCTCCTCCTTCTCCCTCATTGTGCCCACGTGCAGCCTCCCTTGCTCAGCCTGCCTCAGGCCCGCTCTCCTCTCCGGCCCGGCTCGTCCCCGCCTCCCCACCTGTGGCATCCCGCAAAACCACTACTAGAAAATCGCGTTGAATTTGTGCATTGCATCGTCATCATCATGCATTGTTTGCCTAAAACTATTTTCGCAAAGCCTGTTTTGTTTTTCTAAAACGCCCCGTCTTGTTTTCAAATTCAAACCCGGGTCGCCGAAATATTTTGTTTTGTTGCTATCGGTTTGCAGAAGCTTTGTTTTAAAACAAATAAAATCTTTATTATTTTTAGCGGGGCAGTCGAACGGGCCGAACGACCCGAACGACCACCCCCCCCCATTTTCAAATCGGCCCACCTGAACACCCCAACAAATACTACAGCTACCAACTAACCTACCTAGCCCTCCCCTCCACCTCACCCCAACCTATCAGTGTTCGCCACGTCATCTTGCCCCCGACCCCCACCCAACCAGAGGCAGCCACCTCATCCCTCTCTCTCTCACCCCCACTCCCACACAAAGACTCGCCACACAAGCCACACCACACGCACGCGGTGGCCCACCTCCCTCCTGGCCCCACGCCTCCACAAACCACCACACGCGCCCCCTGCCCTAGTCCCCCCCTTCCCCCCGGCCCTCTGCCCGTGGCCCCCCGCCCCTGGGGCCCCCCACCCAACACCTCCCAGGCCGCGTGCCCCTCTTCCTCCCTGCTTCTCTCCCAAGCGAGCCCCGTGCTCAGCGCCCGCGCCACAAGCCACCGGGCCCCTCCTCTCGTTCCCGCCTCCGCGCCCGGCCGCGCCTTCAGTCGGCCCCTCGCCAGCAAGCCGCCCGCCTCCAGCGCCCGCCTTGCTGCACCCAGCGGCGCTTTGCCGCTTCGGCCATTGCCGTCCGCGCCAGCGCACGCCTCTCACTCTCCGCGTCGCCGGCGGCCTCAGCCGCCCTCCGTTCTTCGCCGCTCGCTTCGCCCTCCGCTCGCCCGGTCGATGCCTCGGCCCGTGCCGCTTGCCACCGCCCGCCGCGCGAGCCTCAGCCTCATGATCTTCTCGCCCACGCAAGTTTCCGCCGCCACTGGGTCCTCTCTCTCCGCTCGGTCGGGCCAGCCCGCCTCCGTCCTGCAGCGCGCCGCCCGCCAGTCCAGTCGAGCCGTCCCCGGCGACCACGGCCTCCCAAGCTCCATTGCTGATGCCCGCTGCGCCGACGCCCGTCGTGAGATGGCCCCGTCTTAGTCTTCGTCTGGGCGACCCGCTCACCTCGGTGTTCCCGGCGCGCCCACGGCGTCCTTCAGCGCCCTTCGCCTGCCCGGACTTCTCTCTGCGTCAAGCGCGAACCCGTGCACGCCGTCCTTATCCGTGTCCGCTGGAACCGACGTGGGCTGCCCTTGTACTCATTCGTGTACACGCATGACCCACCTCGACAAGATCTCCTCGTTGACAAGACCGGCACGATACGAGACCCGAAGTTCTATCCAAGGCCACCGGCGCCGGATCCTCAAGACCTTCTTCCCGAATGCGACGTCGAAGACCTGAACCCCGATGAACCACGATCCCCACTGCAGAACAACAAGGCCTTCGCGGTGGGACCGACAAGATCTACATCACAGATGGTAAGGTCCCCTTCATGGACACCAAGGCCCGGATCCAAGCCTCGATCAGATCCCGTACCCAGAGCCGCGCCAAGATCTCCGAAAACCCCGGTACCGGACAAGTTCGCCATCGATCTCGAGAACGCCTACACGGAACGACAAGACCCTTTTCCCGCACCGATGCCGACGACGTTGCCGCCAAGTACTTCCCCCCCGGACGCCGAGAACCCGGATGCGACAAGATCTGCCCCGATGTTCGAGAACGTTCCCGCCGAGACGACCCCGTCGAACCCTGGACCCCGAGGCCCGACCCCGAACCCCGGAAACCCAAGACCGTCGAGACCCTAATGTGTGAACCCCTTTTTCCGAGAACCCTATTTTCATAAATGGTCAACTATATGAATTGTTGCATATTTAATTGTCATCTCGCATGCATATCGGTGGGTTGGGGGCCTTATGCCGATTCACCTAATAATTAAATATGGGGCCCATATGCGGGCAAATCTAGTCTCATATTGGCCTCATTTAAACTTGTGTAGCGAACCGGTATCTTATCTTGCCTTGTCATAACAACATTTAAATTGCGGGTTAGCTAAACAACTCGAACCATTTAATTAATTGTCGGAACCCCGGTTCCGCTTAATATGACCTAACTGCATCGCACCTTTGCCATGCCATACCTCATACACGCATCATGCCGATCTTTTGCCGTAGTATTAAATAGTACATCCGGTGTTTCTTCTAGTGTTTTGCTTCTTCGCGGAAAAGGCCGTTGAGTTGATGTGAGCTTCGCCCCGATCTTCGTTTGAACCTTCGGCAATGTTTTCAGGCGAGCATCTCCCCCCTTTCTACCTATCTTACTTTTATAGTATTTATTCCCTCCTGTTGATCTATTGCTATCTGTGTTGCGATGCTTTAGCTTCCGTACCTGTGATATCCCCTGCAGCCTTATATTGCCATGGCCACCTCCTATTACCTGTTGTTAGGTAGATAGCTGGACTTGCGCGTCGTGATACTTGCTCAAGTCTTTGCGTGTCGTCAAGTGCCACGATTGTTAATGTATTGCCGCATGCTAATATTGGAGATGATCATAGTTTTACTTATCGTACACTTTAATTCCTGTTTAACAACTAAAATTGAAGTAAGCGAGGCATCGATGGGTGATAGAGAATATTTGGTTTCGAGCCCACTTGTGTCCGTAGGACCCCGAGTACTTGATACCTGTTCCTTGATTTATCGCGCTATCCACATCCGGGAGGTATATGGGACCCCCCTGAGTCAGAGCTTGATTCAGTCTTATTTCTTGGGGCCACAAACTAGTTTGAGGTTTTATTTACGATCCTGTACTTATGCCATGCTACTTATGTCTTTAAATTTTGCGAGGAGCACACTGTACTGTTTAGGTAAGCGGAATGTTTTCGCGGTATCGACAAGCCCAGCCACACTTTCGGGTTCCCGATCGTTTCACCATTGACGCAAACCTTGAGTCCGTCTCGAGCTTGCTTACTTGCTGGTGTACTCAATGGGGTGGCCCCGAAATATTCTGAATCTGTGATTGTTCATCGTGAAAGCCTCGTTTTTGATTTGGTTTTCGAGGTTGATCGAGCGTGTGTTGCTATTGGTGCACCCCGGCCGGGTAAAACTTTCTGAAAGCCGTGTCCGCGGATATGGACGACTTGGAGCACAGTATCTCGATCATAGACAAGCATAACTAAAGTTTATTGCTCTAAATTTGACTTTATAATGACTAGTAATCAGCTTCACTACAATGGAATGGCTAAATAATACTGCCCACAATTGCTTGTTTTGGAGTGTCGCTTGCGACCATTGTACCTGACTAGTAAGTATTGCAACTACAACGAAATGGCTGAATAAAAGTACCAACAACTGCTGGGTTTTGGGTTATCTCATGCTATCTGTATCTGATTAGTAAGTGTTGCAACTATAACGGAATGGTCAACTAAAAGTGCCCACTGCTTACTTTATCAGGATGATTATCTAAACCTGACTAGTAATTGCTGCGACGATAACTGAATAAATAAAACTGCCAACTGTGTGAGTTCCTCGGTTGACTTCCTCGTTTGGACTCGAGGGGGAAACGCCAGGATGGGTTTGTTTGAGGATAGTATCAGGTTGGTTCCGGATAGGTCCTTATTACCCCTCTCTGATTGCCGACAGTTGTATCGAGTCTCTATAGGTTGTTTAGTGCATGCTGCCACTGCCGCTTCAGTCCACCATACCTATGTAGGCGAGGACTTGAATTCTAGACTTCATGTCTTCGGGCCTCGATCGACGCTCCTCTTTTTCCTTTGCCTTTGTCGGCACCTTTTGTTTAAGCAGGTTTTGAGGTCGGCGCCGTTAGCGGTTACCCTACGGCTTGGCACAGGGTTATGGACGCCATTGGTTATTCTTCAGGGCTCTTAGCCCCATTTGCATCTTGTCCGTAGTTGGACGCTCTATCGTTTTCAAGGTGATTTGGATCTTTGGATATTATATTTGTATTCTTGACTCATGGAGTCGCCGTTAAATATATATCTGTTCTGTGGGTCCCATCGAGGACTGTTGTGTAATGTTATTACTTTGTTTTCCACCCGCACGAAAGTGCCTGGTGGGCACCTTTGAATCGTTTCTATGCGGGTTTGGCGGATTTCGCTAAAACTTGCATAGGTCCGATTCTGAGGGTGTTACACCACCTCCTCGCGCCTTCGCGCCGCTCGGCCCGCCCGGACCCAGCACCGCCGCCGTGTCCTCGCTCTCGCAAGGCCTCCTCGTCAGCGCCAAGCCTCATCTGCGCGCCGCCAGCTCGCCCTTTCCGCGGGCGAGCGCGACCAGCGCACCTCCTCGGCCTCCACCCGCCCTCTCGCTGCCGCGCCTCGCCTCTGTCGGCTTACTCGTCGCCGTGCTTTCTGCCGCCCGGCCTCCTCGGCGTCGCCCGCCTCACCCTCCCCATCGCCTCCGGCCGCGTCTCGCCCGGGCCGCGGCCGTCGCCACCCTCCCTCCGGCGAGCTCCCTCCGCCACCAGCGCCGCATCCCCTCCGCTCTGCTCCTTCGCATGATGCCGCCCGTCGCCTCGGGCAGCGATGGCAGACCCCTATCGACCACGCCCGTCGATGCCGATGCGAGCCCGCCGCCCGAGACCGTCCTCCTCCGGCCCGAGTTTCCTCCTGCTCAAGCACGTCCCCGTCCCCGTCCCCGTCCCCGTGCCGTCGACGTGACCCTGCGTCGCCTCTGTCAAGTACCGCGCATCCTCTACGAGCTCCAGTGAACATTCGTAGGGAGACAACACAAGATCAACACCGACCCGGCCAAGCCCGATGAAACAACGGCACCGTACCCGAGTCCGATGACCGAGGCCCCGAAGGCATCTCCTTCTTGGAACGTGAAGGAAATGCCGCTCGAGTACGCCTTCGCGGACCCGACGACACGAAGCTCCCCTTTCCGGACCCCTCGAAACGCCAAGTTCGCCTCATGAACCCGAAGACGCCAAGGTCGCCGACGCAGCACGCCAAGTACATGCCAAGTACTTCACCCCGGTGCGACAAGTACTCCCCCCCCCCCCCCGAATGCGATGCTCGAGAACCCGGACGGTAAGGACACCGACGCAGAACGCCAAGTTCTTCATCCCGGACGCCAAGACCGACCTGATACGCGGGCCCGACAAGATCGACACCGACCAGGGAGAATCCGATGCGACTCCGACACCGAACCAAGTCCTTCTTCGTGGAACGCCAAGATCTACTCTGTATCCGAGAACGATCCCTCCGAGACCGAACCCGTCGAACCCTGAACCCTGAGACCAACCCCGAACCCCCGGAACCAAGATCGCCGAACCCTAATGTGTGAACCCCTTCCCGAAACCGTATTTTATAATATAATACAACTTGTCACATATTAATTGTTCATGCATGCATACTTGTCTGTGGTTTGGGGGCCTTATGCCGATTCACCTAATAATTAAATATGGGGCCCATATGCGGGCAATCTAGTCTTATATTGGCCCCATTTAAATTTGTGCAGCAAACCGATACTATATTTGCCTTGCTAATACAACATTTAATTTGCGGGGTAGATAAACAACTTGAACCATATATTTAATTGTCGGGACCCCCGGTTCCATTTAATATGGCCTAATTGCATTGCACCTTCACCATGCCATGCATCATACATGCATCATGCCCGATCTTTTGCCGTAGTAATAAATATTGCATCCGGTGTTTATTCTAGTGTTTTGCTTCTTCGCGGATAAGGCCGTTGAGTTGATGCGAGTGTCGACCCGATCTTCGGATGAACCTTCGACAATGTTTTTCAGGCGAGCATCTTCCCCTTTCTACCTATATTACTTTTATAGTATTTATTCCCTCCTGTTGATCTATTGATATCTGTGTTGCGATGCTCTAGTTTTCGTATTGATATCCCTTTGCAATATATATTGCCTTGGACACATCCTATTACATTGTTTGGTAGATAGTTGGACTTATGCGTCGTGATAAGCTTGCTCAAGTGCTGTTGCGTGTCGTCAAGTGCCACGATTGTTGGTGTATTGCATGTTGATGTTGGAGATGATCATGGCTTTACTTTTCATAACTTTAATTACTGTCTAACAACTAAAATTGAAGTAAGTAGCGAGGCACAGGTGGGCAATAGATGTTATTTGGTTGTTAACCGTCCACTTGTGTCCGTGGGACCCAGTACTTGATACTGTTCCTTGATTTTTCGCTATCCACATCCGGGAGGATTATGGGACCCCCGAGCGAGCTTGATTCATTCTTATTTCTTGGGGCCAAACTAGTTTGAGGTTTTATTTACTATCCCACTTATGCCATGCTACTGCTTTATTTACGATTGTCGAGGAGCACCTTTGCGTTTAGGAATTGTGACCGTTTACGCGGTATCGACAAGCCAGTTTTGGGTTCCAGTAAACTTCTGACCCACAAACCTCGGGTCCATCTCAAGTCACTAACCGTTCTTGGTGTACTCAAGGGTGGCCCCTGAAATATTCTGAATCCTGTGATTGCTTTGTCGTGAAGGCCTCGTTGGGTTTTGATTTGGTTTTAGAGGTTGATCGAGTGTGTTGCTATTTGTGCACCCGACCGGTTAAACTTTCTGAAAGCCGTGTCCGCGGTTATGGACGACTTGGAGCACAGTATCTCGATCATAGACAACTATAACTAAAGTAGTGCTATAAATTTGACTTTATAATGACTAGTAATCAGCTTCACTATAATGGAACGGCTACATAAAATTTCCCACAATTGCTTGTTTGGTTTGTCGCTTGCGACAATTGTATCTGACTAGTAAGTATTGCAACTACAACGGAATGGCTGAATAAAAGTACCAACAACTGCTGGGTTTTGGGTTATCTCATGCTAATTGTATCTGACTAGTAAATGTTACCTTCTAGCGGAATGGTTAACTAAAGCATTACTGCTTATTTTATCGGGATGATTATCTATACTTGACTAGTAATTACCGCAACGATATGAATAAATAAAGCGCCAGCGGTGTGAGTTCCTCGGTTGACTTCCTCGTTTGGTATCGAGGAAATGCGGATGGGTTTGTTTGGTGTTAGATTCAGGTTGGTTCGATTAGGTCTCTTACCCCTCTCGCCGCCGGTTATATCGAGTCTCTATAGGTTGTTTAGTGCATGCTCTTGCCGCTCGATCCACCATACTGTGGCGAGGACGCCAATTCTAGCCTCGCTGTCTTGGCCTCGATCGACGCCTCTTTTTCCTTTGCCCTTTGTCGGCACCTTTTGTTTAAGCAGTTTTGAGATCGGCGTCGTTAGCGGGGTTACCCTTGGCTTGGCTGGGCGGGGTTATGGGCGCCATTGGTTATTCTTCGGGCTCTTAGCCCCATTTGCATCTTGTCCGTAGTCGGACTCTATCATTCAAGGTGATTCAGATCTTTGTATATTATATCGGTAATCTTGACTCATTGAGTCATATATATATCTACGTTACATGGGTCCCATCGAGGACTGTTGTGTAATGTTATTACTTCGTTTTCCACCCGCACGAAAGTGCCTGGTGGGCACCTTTGAATCGTTTCTATGCGGGTTTGGCGGGTTTCGCTAAAACTTGCATAGGGTCGATTCTGAGGGTGTTACATGAAGTTCTCTCCATGGACCATCCCGATGAAGTCAAGATTGCTCATGGTCAATATATGGCCTTCTATGCAAAGAACTTTTGGAAGAACCCTGCTAAGGCCAAGATGGAAATGCAACGGAGAAGCAACCCAAATGGGAAAAGAGAGAATACCACTAGGTTGAGAACTTGCTTCAATTGTGGTGACCGCTATCACTTTGTGGCAAGTTGCCCCTATGAGAAGAGAGAAGATCATGGTGGTAAACTTGTGTTGAAGAAGACCCTCAAGGCACCTTACAATAAACCTTTTATCAAGAAGAATACCATCAACAAGAAGTCGGGAGAAATTGTCTTGATCACTCATGAAGAATACTCCTCCGACAATGAAGATGATGAAGATGAGGAAGAGGAAACTTCTAATGGTGTGGCTGCTTTAGCCACCACTTCTACTCCGACATTCTCACTCTTCGATTCTCCAAATGAGAACTCTCCCACCAAGAACGTCACTTGCCTTATGGCAAGAGGAACGGAGGTATCCTCATCATCCCGCTCTACTCCCTTAGATAATGATGAAATTGATGATGAGATGTCTCTTGATGTTAAAAAGGAATTAATTGCCTTTGATGAGTTTATGACTAACCTAGAAGGAGATGCTAAGTTACATTTTGGAAATATCTTAGATCAACTTTCACATACTCAAGAGCTTCTAGATGTAAGATGTAAAATTGGGCATGAACACTTGATTGATCTAGAGGCTTTAAACAATGCTCTAGAAGAAGAACAAGAAACTAGGTTATCACTTGAGTTAAAACTTGAAGGGCTTGATGAGGCCAATGACATTATTGTTAACAAACTCATCAAAGAGCGTGATCATGCTATTGCTAAATACAAAAGGGCTAAAAAGGACAAGATTGAGTTTGGTGTGGTTCATGAAAAACTTGCCGAGGACTTTAGGTTGCTTAATAAGGCCCACAAGGCTTTGGAGAGTGAACTATTGTCACTCACAAAGTCCCAGAAACGCTTCAAACTCAATTGGCCAATATTCCTTCACCTAGTAACTTCATTCTGTCTAGTAGTACAAAAATACTTGAAGATAATGCTAGGTTGAAGGGGGAGCTTGCTAAGGCCACATTTCCAAAAGGCAACAAGTCCATTGATGATCTTTTGAGCAAGCAAAGGCCTAGTGGTGATAAAGGGGGCATTGGTTTTGTCTGCAATACTAAGAAGAAGAAGAAGAAGAAGAAGAAGAAGAAGAAGAAGAAGAAGAAGAAGGCCAAGCCCGCACAAGATACCAACAAGACCATTGTGGATAGTAAGACCACAAGTGGTAAAACTATGTCTCATGATGACTTTGCGGGAAGTGCTAACCCTCACTATGTTCTAATGTGTGATTATTATGGTGATGTGTATGCGCAATATGTTGGCCCTTATGATGGGTATATTGCTTGGTCTATTTGGGTTCCCAAGACCCTTGTTGCTAACAAAAGAGGACCCATTGAAAAATGCGTACCTAAAAATTAGCTTGATCTTTTGTAGACTTATGCTTCCGGAGGGTCAAAGTGGGTTCTCGATAGTGGTTGCACAAGTCATATGACCGGAAGCTCCTCTATTGTTCAAGATCTAAGACCAAGGTCAATCTTTGCCTCCCAATGTAGAGGATGATTCCAATGATGATCAAGGTCAAGATGATGGTCAAGACGAGGATCAAAATGAAGAAGAGGGTCCCCCAAGAAACAACACGGAGATCCACGCTCGTCGCGAAGCTAGGAAGGAAAGAATGTTGGAATTAAGAGACCACACTCTAAAAAATGTTGTTGGTGACCTAAGGAAAGGCATTTCCACAAGAGCACAATTGAAGAGGTTCAGTGAACATCAAGCTCACATCTCCATGATTGAACCTAAGAAAGTGTGGGAGGCTCTTGAAGATTCGGATTGGTTGGAATCTATGCACAAAGATCTCAACAACTTTGAGAGAAACAAAGTATGGAAGTTAGTTGAGAAGCCAAAGGCTTGCTGCAATGTTATTGGAACAAAGTGGATATTCAAGAACAAGCAAGATGAGCATGGAATTATAGTAAGGAACAAGGCTGGATTGGTTGCACAAGGGTATTCTCAAATTGAAGGCACTGACTATGGAGAGTCTTATGCACCCGTGGCTCTCCTTGAGTCCATCTGTATCCTTATTGCTTATGCGGCACATCATAACTTCAAGTTACAACAAATGGATGTAGAAAGTGCATTTCTTTATGGCCCATTAAATGAATTAGTATATGTTAAGCAACCCCCGGGATTTGAGGACCCCAACCTCCCAAACCATTTCTACAAACTTGATAAGGCGCTCTATGGGCTCAAGCAAGCCCCACGCACGTGGTATGAGCACCTTAGAGAATTATTGTTTGACCGTGGATTTGAGGTTGGGAAAATCGATCCCACTCTTTTTACTAAGAGGGTCAATGGGGAGCTTTTTGTATGCCAAATATATGTTGATGATATTATTTTGGCTCATCTAACAAAGCTTTTAATGATGAATTCGTAAAGATTATGACTAGTAGGTTCCGGATATCTTTGATGGGAGAGTTGAGAGTATTTCTTGGCTTTGAGATCAAGCAAGTTAGAGGAGGGACATTCTTCAATCAAGCCAAATATACTCAAGATATGCTCAAGAGATTCAAAATGCAAGATTTAAATGGAGCTCCTACTCCCATGGCTACAAAGACTCATCTAGAACAAAATCCAAATGGTAAAGATGTGGATCAAAAGGTATACCGGTCCATGATTAGTTCTTTGCTTTACCTTTGTGCATCTAGACCCGATATTGTGTTGAGTGTAGGTGTGTGTGCAAGATATCAAGCGGCTCCTAAAGAAAGCCATTTGATGGCGGTCAAGAGAATCTTTCGATATTTAGTTCATACCCCATTTTATGGTCTTTGGTATCCTCGAGGATCAACATTTGCCCATTGTGGATACAAGGATTCGGATTGGGCGGGTGATAAGGATGATAGAAAATCAACATCCGGGGCTTGCCAATTTCTTGGTAGGTCCTTGGTATGTTGGTCTTCTAAGAAGCAAAATTGTATATCTCTCTCTACCGCCGAAGCCGAGTATGTCGCTGCCGCTAGTGCTTGCACTCAATTGATATGGATGAGGCAAACTTTAAAGGAATACGGTGTCCATTGTGACAAAGTGCCTCTTTTATGTGACAATGAAAGTGCCATCAAGATTGCATACAATCCGGTGGATCACACAAGGACAAAGCACATTGAGATTCGTCATCATTTCATTAGAGATCATGTTTCTCGAGGTGATATTGATCTATCCTATGTATCAACCAAAGATCAACTTGCCAATATCTTCACGAAGCCGCTTGATGAAGCAAGGTTTTGCTACTTGAGGAATGAACTAAATATCATAGATTCAAGGAGCTTGACTTGATTATCTTGCACTCTCACCTAATACTTGACCCATATTTGGTTTAGGTGTAGGCATGGACATAGGGGGAGTGCGGTCCTAATTGATTGGACCATCCCTCCCCCCATTATGCGCAAAGTAAACAAAATCATTCCTCTTAATATCATTTTGTGATATGGGAGCTTAATGATGAGTTTCGGTAATGGACCCAAGATATATCTTCGTGGTGCCAAGCCGAGTATACTCAAACATAGTGGCCTAGGCCACCGCCCCCTCTCAATCGAGAGGTTGATGTGCTTACTCGTGTTTGTAATTTTTTGAATTGGTTCTTACTCGTGTTTGTCATCCTCTAGTTGGTTGTGTTCTTTTGGTCGTGCACTCACATTTGGCTATCCATATGTTTTTAGTAATTTTTGAGTGCATTGGCCCATATCAGTGTGACTCTCTAAACCCATGCCATTCTTATCCCCCGACAAAACTCATCTACTCTGCACAATAACCTTCCATTTTATTTATATTGGCTCTCTGTCCTGATGGTTACGGTACTACCGGTTCCAACTAGCGGTACTACCGCCAAATGGTACTACCGGAAATGACTAGCAGTACTACCGCGTCTGGATCAGTTTCGAGAATCTGGAAATTTCCAGTCTTGATCTGCCTAGTTATTATACGGTACTACCGCATAGCGGTACTATCGCTCGTGGCTCCGGTACTACCGCTTGTGCGTGTCGGTTAAGATTGGAGACGTGGGAGAGGTACCTCCTAGTGCCTCATTAGTTCCCCCGTCTCCACTCCTCACCATCGCCGCCGCCGGAGCACGAGATCGCCGAAGGAGCCCCGCCCCCCTTCTCATTTTCCCGGATCCACACCGGATCCGGCCTCCTCGCGGGCTCCTCCTTATTATCCACCTCCATGGACACCGGTACTACCGCCCTCCTCCTCTTCTCACTTGTTTTCTCCATTGAATCTAGGGTAACTTTGATTCTTGGCCAAAACATGTATTCTTGAGGTTGTACCGTGTGCTATCTACCAGATCTACCACTTTGTCCGCTGGAATTCTTGTTTTACAACAAATTTACTGCCCGTACTTGGATTTCTGTCTCAGATCTGCACTGAGGTCGCGGGCCGGTAGTACCGGGAATATTTTTCCGGTACTACCGCCGGTGCAGGTCCGGTACTACCGCCCTGTACTGACAGCAAATTTGTTTTAAAACCATGAGTTCCATCCTCTGTTTGTCTCGGGTTCTTGTGCCCTTACCCCTATGCTATCTCCCTCGTTCTTTCACAGGTGCAGGGGGTTCCCGGGGATCGCGCAAACACTCCAAAGCTCACCATGAGATCGAGGACTATGAGTCGGAGTCAGAGACTGAGTCAGAAAAGGAGGTCATGCCTCAACCTAGCACCCGTCTGAAACTGCAAACAACTCGTGGTCGTAGGGGTGGGGGGTCAAGCAAAGTGCTGGTCGTGGTAAAGCCCCTCCATCTCCTCCTCCCTACGGTCCTCGCAAGAGCCACAGTTCAGGGCCATCTGGGCCAAAGCTGCTATCTGATTTGCCAGAGACATAATTTCATGACCTGCGGGTTGTCAATCCATATGTGGCTGCTCGCTCTCATACTCGAGAAGGTAGCCTCTTCTATACAGATTTCCAGGAGCGGGTGTTCCATGAGATCCTCATGAAAGATGACAAAATTGTGGTTCCTCAAAAGTGGATCGAGATGAATCATGTGAGGAAGAACCTGAACTACTTTGGTGAAGCTCTTGATATTTGCACCAACATTGGCTTGCTTCCCATTATGGATTTCCGGTGCAACTATGACCCAATGCTCATTACTCAGTTCTATGCAACCGTTCACTTTGCCAAGAATCAGACTCGGACTCTCGCCTGGATGACCGAGGGTGTTGTCAAGCAAGCAACGTTGGCTGATTTCGCGGCTATTCTCGGGTACGAAGACCGTGGAAAAGACACTCCCGTTGGCTTTCGGTGCCATGACAATGATCGCCCCAGGAAGAAGGATGCCCTTGCACCACTGTACATCCGAGGGCGCGGCATCCCTGGAAAGATCAAAGGGCTTCTACCTACATATGAAATCTTGAATCGCATCTTCCGTGAGACCGTCGCCCCCCGTGCTGGGAATGTTGATGAGATACATGCCTTCATGGTGGATATTATGCTCGCCACCCATCACCACCGTGAGTCTGGCCTACCTATGGATGTGATGGATGTTATTTGGAATGAAATGGTCTGTGCCACTTTTCAAAGGAGGGTGCCTCCTTTTGCTCCATACATCATGGCTCTCATTATTAGCAAGTGCCCTGTGATTGCCCGTGACTTGCCTTCTCTTCGCCTTGTCACCCATCGCCACAAGAATCTGTTGATCAAGACCCATCTCAAACCACACAATGACGATGGTCAGATTGTTGATGAGGATGGGAACCCTATTGTGGAGGAATCCGGTGATGCTGATGATGCCCAGCAGGATGCTGCCTTTGTGGTCTCACATCGCAAGCCCGCTCAGCCATCTTGGGCCAAGAGGTTTGAGGCCAAACTCAAGAAGATATTCTGCCTCCAAGTGGACAATCAGAAACGCATGTACGAGGCCCATGTCTATGCCAAGAAGTCATGTGCTAGTCAGAAGGAAATGATGGAGGCTCAAGGCTTGAGCGTCTCCAAGGGCTCCGAGAACAACATTACCCCAGAAGACCAATGGATCTCCATGCACAACCACTGGGATGACGATGCCACCTCCTCCTTCCGTGCCCCGCCAACTCATGATGATGCATGGGATGATTATGATGACGAGTGATCTCCGGGACGTTAGTGTTGCTCTTGTCCCCTTTTTGGCGTCTTGATGCCAAAGGGGGAGAAGTTGCACATTAGGTATGCGGGATTTGCAAGGGAAAAGTCAGAAGCTCGTTCTTGCCATTGATTCTTAGTCGCTTGTGAACTTTATTTACTTGCCTCTTATGTGTGACTTATTATGTGTGAACTAACTATTTGTGCTATGTATGGTGAGACTGTGTGGTTATCATATGGATCTATCTTGTGTGTAATATGGCTATTCTCATTTGGATCCATCTTATGTGGTGTATGTGACAACCTTCCCCATTCCTAATCAATATTGGTCATCACATGTTATTTAGCAAAGGTATGTGCGACTTCTACTCCTAGGTAACTTATTGATAGAATGGGGCTTGATTCTACATATCCAGGGGGAGCCCCATCTCTATCTTGTCGTCATTGGATTACCCTGCAAAATGTGTGTTGTCATCAAACACCAAAAAGGGGGAGATTGAAAGAGCATTTCCTATCCCTAGTGATTTTGGTGTTTTATAACAACACACATTTCGGACTAATTATTTGCCAAGTGCATCGCAGGTGCATTAAAAAAGCCTTGGCAATGGTTAAACAACCGTCCATAAACTTTTTGCCTGGTGCGGTACCGTACCGCTTTTTGCTACCGGACGCAGCAGTAGATTGTGATCAGTTCCTAAAAAGCCACTGCCAGGCTAGGTACTAAAATTCGGTAAAAGCGGTAGTACCGCATTTTAGTACCTAGCGCGACAGTAGCTTTTTAACCACTTGTCAAAAGCTACTGCCCGCTCCGGTACTAAAATGCGGTAGTACCGGATTTTAGTACCGTGCGCAGCCAGTAGCCTTTTCCAACCTATAAAAGGCCACTGTTCACCCCGGTACTAAAATGCGGTACTACCGCATTTTAGTACCTGGCGTGGCAGTAGCCTTTTGTATGTTGGCAAAAGCTACTGGCTGCCTAGGTAGCAAAATGCGGTAGTACCGCATTTTACTACCTAGCGTGACTGAGAGATTTTTCGACCAAGTTGCTGATTCCACTGCGCGTCCGGTAGTACCGGTTTCCATTTGTGGTACTAACTCTTTACGGTAGCACCAAGTGTGGTACCGCTGTGGTCAGGTCCTATGTAGTTTGAAAATTGGTCTTCCGGTACCAGGTCCAGTAGTACCGGAGTTCTTCGGTAGTATCGCTTGAACTTCCGGTACTACCGCTGCATTAAAGACTCCAAAAACCAGATTTCTTGGAGGGGTATAAATACCCCTCCACCTACCTTGGGACAAGATGCTCATCCACATTAAAGTCAAGACCACCATTGGAGCCACCAAATCTTCAAGATCTCCTCAATCCACCACCCAAAGTCTTTGATCTTTGGGGAATCGAAGGAGGAGGCTCCGATCTACTACTTCACCAAAAGATATCTTCATCTCCCCCTCATTTCATTGAGGACCCCTTTGCTCTAGTGTTTTCTTGTAAACCCTAGTTCTTGTTGTGGTTCTTACAAGCTTGTCTTTGATTGCTTTGACAACTTGCTTGTATTTGGGAGCCTCCGATTAAGTTGTGGATGTGTGCCCCAAACTTGTAAAGGTGTCGGCTTCCACCTTGAAGGTTGCCGATATAGTGGAAGGTGAATCGATCCCGTTGTGGTGAGATTCATCGGAGAACAAGGGAGGCCTTTCGTGGCGTTGGTGGTTTGAAACCACCCCCTCTCCAAACGTAGACGTACTTAACCTCAAAAGGAAGGAACTACGGGAAACAAATCCCTGTGTCTCCGCGTCCACCACTTTGGTTACTTCTATCCGTTACCGCACTTTACTTACTTGTGTTTACATTGTGTTGTGGTAGCTCTTGCATAATTGTCATATAGGTAAATTCACCTTAGTTGCATTATCTAGAGAATTTACCTTACTATCAAACCTTAATTTGAAAAAGAAGAAAATTTGAAGTAGCACATATTCACCCCCCCTCTAGGTGCCCATACGATCCTTTCAATGCGTATCTGATGGTAACCAGCACGGAGGTCAAGATTGGAAAACCATTGGGCTCCTGACAACTCATCCAACGGCTCATCAATCACCGGTACAGGATATCTGCCTTTCACCGTAAGAGCATTGAGGTGACGATAATCAACCACCAAACGCCATGTGTTGTCAGACTTCTTCACGAGAATTACTGGTGAAGCAAAAGGACTATTACTATGGGTAATGACACCTTGTGAGAGCAACTCCTGAACTTGTCATTCAATTTTAGACTTCAATGCTGGAGCAACACGCTATGGCCTCATGGAAACTGGGCGTGCACCTGGAATACGTGGAATCTGGTGATCATAATGCCTACGTGGTGGTAGCTCTTTGGTCTCCTAAAAAACATAAGAAAACTGGTCCAATAGCGACTCAATATCGGCTCTGTTTTCAGAAGCAGCAGCATTGCCTTCAGTCTGCACCACATGTAATTCAATCAGTGCATGAGTAACTCCAATGGCCTCTTCACCATGCAACACAACCAACTGTCCATCGTGTTGAAAAGCAATCCATTGCTGGGCCCAATGAGTCAGCATATGACTGTATTTAGCTAGCCAGTCTAGTTCAATAATACCATTGTAACTGTGCAATTCCAGGATAGAAAACTGTCACAGAAGGTATACCCTTGTGTTGTCCAAGTCAGGGCTGGAAAATATGCTGAACAAGACAACTACCCCCCTGCCACTTGAACATTCAGAGGTGTTGGCAACGATTTAGCTCCTAAAAACTGCTCAGTCGTGCTCTTGTTAAGGAAACAAGAAGAGCTGCCCGAGTCAATCAAGAAGGTGAGAACCTGCCCTTGGATTTCCACCTGAATTTTCAAAGATTTAACAGCAGAGGATTTAGAATTGGCAGCAGCCACATTGTAACACCCTCAGAATCGGACCTATGCAAGTTTTAGCCAAATTCGCCAAACCCGCATAGAAACGATTCAAAGGTGCCCACCAGGCACTTTCGTGCGGGTGGAAAACGAAGTAATAACATTACACAACAGTCCTCGATGGGACCCACGAGCAGAGATATATAACGACTCAAAGAGTCAAGAATACGAATATAATATACAAAGATCCAATTCACCTTGAAAGCGATAGAGCGTCCGACTACGGACAAGATGCAAATGGGGCTAAGAGCCACGAAGAATAACCAATGGCGTCCATAACCCCCTGTGCCAAGCGGAAGGGTAACCTCGCTAACGGCGTCGATCTCAAAACCTGCTTAACAAAGGGTGCCGAAAGGCAAAGCAGAAAACAAAGAAGGAGCGTCGATCGAGGCCGATTACAGCGAGGCTAGAATTGGCGGTCCTCGCCTACATAGGTATGGTGGATCAGCGGCGGCGGCAGATGCAATCGAACAACCTATAGAGACTCGATACAACTGGCGGTTATCAGAGAGGGGTAAGAATGGCCTATCCGGATCCAACCTGAAGCTAACACCAAACAAACCCATCCTGGTGTTTTCCCCTCGAGACCAAACGAGGAAGTCAACCGAGGAACTCACACCGTTGGCAGTTTTATTTATTCAGTTATCGTTGCAGCAATTACTAGTCAGGTTTAGATAATCATCCTGATAAAGTAAACAGTGGGCACTTTTACTTAACCATTCCGTTATAGTTGCATCAATTACTAATCAGATACAGATAGCATGAGATAAACCCGAAACCCAGCAGTTGTTGGTACTTTTATTCAGCCATTCCGTTGTAGTTGCAGTACTTACTAGTCAGGTACAATGGTCGCAAGCGACACTCCAAACAAGCAATGGTGGGCAGTATTAATTAACCATTCCATTATAGTGAAGCTGATTACTAGTCATTATAAGTCAAATTTATAACAATAAACTTTAGTTATGCTTGTCTATGATCGAGATACTGTGCTCCAAGTCGTCCATATCCGCGGACACGGCTTCGTAAAGTTTTACCCGGGGTGCACCAATAGCAACACACGCTCGATCAACCTCGGAAAAACAAATCAAAACCCAACGAGGCTTTCACGAGAACAATCAGGATTCAGAAATATTTCAGGCCACCCTTAAGTAGAATCCATAGCGGAGTAGGCAAGCTCGAGACGGCCTCAAGGTCACGTCAATGGGTGTGAGCGGGAACCCCAAAGCGGGGCTTGTCGACACCGTAAACACTCCGCTTCTAAAAAGATGCGATTGTGCACCTCGCATAATCGTAAATAAAGCGATAAATCATGGCATAAGCAGGATCGTAAATAAAACCTCAAACTAGTTTGTGGCCCCAAGAAATAAGACGGAATCAAGCTCGGCTCGGGGTCCCATATACCTCCCGGATGTGGATAGCGCAAAAATCAAGGCAATTATCAAGTACTCGGGGTCTTCACGGGACACAAGTGGGCGTTCGAAACCAAATATTATCTATCACCCACCGATGCCTCTGCTTATTCAATTTTAGTTGTTAAACGAAAGTAAAGTGACGATAAATAAAACTAGAATCATCTCCATCAACAACATGCGGCAATACATCAAGCGTGGCATATGACACACATCAGCGCTTGAGCAAGCAACTACGACGCAAGTCCAACTATCTACCAAACAACGGTAATAGGGTGTGTCCAAGGCAATATAGGGCTGCGGTATATCACGTCGGAAACTAAAGCATCGCAACTCAGATAGCAATAGATCAAGGAGGAATAAAGACTATAAAAGTAAGATAGGTAGAAAGGGAGATGCTCTTTGAAAACATTGTCGAAGGTTCAACCGAAGATCGGTAAGCTCACATCAACTCAACGGCCTTATCCGCGAAGAAGCAAAACACTAGCAGAAACACCGGATGCAATATTTAATACAACGGCAGAAGATCGGCATGATGCATGCATGATGGATGGCATGGCAAAGGTGCGATGCAAATAGGTCAAGATTAAGCGGAACCGAGGTCCCGACAATATTTAGGTGGTTCATGTTGTTTAGCTACCCCGCAATTTAAATGTTGTATTAGCATGGCAAAAGACAAGACCGGTTCGCTACACAAATTTAAATGAGGCCAATATGAGGCTGGATGTGCCATATGGGCCCCATATTTAATTATTAGGTGAATCGGCATAAGGCCCCAAACCAATGACATGCATGCGAGATGGATGACAATTAAACATGCATCAAGTTATTATGTTATAAAATAGGGTTTTAGGAAAGGGGTCACACTTTAGGGTTCTCGACGATCTTGGGGTTCGGAGTTGGTCGGTCCGAGTTCACGGTTCCGTTCTCGTATCGGGTAGGTCTTGGCGCATTCGGGTGCGGACTTGGGGTAATGTCGACGGTCCAGGCGTTCAGGGGGAAGTTCTCGGTGTCCGGGTGAAGCACTCGGCGTTCTATGGTTCCACGTCGACGGCCTTGGTTTCCTCGATGAAGAACTTGGTGTCAACGGGGTCCGAGAAGGCGATCTTGACGCGGCACCGGATACGGGATCGGCCTTCGGGTTCGGGGGTCTCGGCGTCCGAGGTAGCTCTTGTCGGTTTTCCCTCCGAAGGACTCGTTGTCCTGCAGCGGAGCTCATGGTCGTCGGGGTCCGGGTCTCCGACGTCGCATACGGGAAGGTCTTGAGAATCCGGCGAAGATCTTGGCGCACATGTGGTCTTTGGGTTCGGGGATCCCGGCGTTCGTAGCGACGATCTTCGGGGTCCATGGTCTTCAGGGGTCTATGTTCTCGGCCACGGTCTCCTTGTTATCTGTTAACACTAAAACATCACGGGTGGAGGAGGCACACTCGCATGGCGGGGTCGCGGGACAGGCGAGGCCGACGACGACGGACTTGGCGGTGATGGCAGATCTCCCCGGACGGACGCGAGCGGAACGGGGACATGGCGGCGCTTCGAGCTCTGGCGGGATGGCGCCGGAGGCGAGGCTGGCGGAGGCGGCGGAGGGCACGGTCAGGTCGGCGAGGTGCTGGGAGGCGTCAGCGAGCTCGTCTGGGGCGGGCGAGCAGAACCGGTGGGGACCGGCGACCGAGGCGGGAGGCGGTGGCCATGAGGCGGCGGGCTGGCCGGGCGCGAGGCGGCGTGGAGGAGGGCTGGCCGAGGCGCCGGAGGTCGCTGGGGCGCCGGGCGGCGGGAGGCGGGTCGCGAGCGAGGCCGGGCTCATGAGGCGTGGGGATGCCTGGCGCGGTGGCGCTCATGGCGGGCGGCGGACGCAGACGGTGAGTGAGGCGCAGCTCGGTTCGTGGTGAGGCGGTGAAGGTGGCGCGGAGCTAGAGGTGAGGCGGGCGGCCATGAGGTGGCGGTGTGGCCATGAGCTTCATGGGCGAGGAGCGGAGGTGGCGGTGGTGAAGGGATGGTCATGAGCACGGGTCCGTGGCGGAGGCGAGGCGAGACGGAAGGGCAGCCGTGGCGAGAAGCCGCCCGGTGAGAGCGGAAGGAGGCTGGGGAAGGGAGGGCTTCAGAGGAAGGCGACGGGGCTCGGGTGCAGGCGTCTGGGGTCGTGTGGGGCAGTGACAGAGGGTTGGGTGGGCGCGTGGCAGGACCGGGGTGGGCCAGGCGGGGGGTTGGGATCTGGGCAGGTGGCCACGCGGGGCCCGCGCGTCAGGGAGGAAGTGGGGAGGTTGGCTGCTGTGTGGGTGGAAGGTGAGAGAGAGAGGAGTGGTGGGTGAAGGGTGACGTGGCGTGGAGGGATTGGAGGGTGGGAGTGGGTCAGCTGAGGTGGCATGATGGGATTGGGGGGAGTGAGGTGGAGGCGAGGGGTGGGTAGGAAGCTGGGTAGACTTAGGATTTAGATGGGGCTGGATAGGTGAGGTGGCAGGTGGGTATAGTTTGGGTGAGAGGGTGAGGTGGCGGTCTGCCGTTGGTGGGTAGGAATAGATTGGGTGGGACTAGGATTTAGCAGGGCTGGTTTGGGGTGGACCGTTTATTATTTCCTGGGGTGGTCGATCGGGTCAATCGGCCCGCTCGACTGCCCCTACTAAAATAATTTGAATTTTTATTTATTCTAAACGGGCCGTTTGCAACCCGATAGCAACAAACAAAATAACTCCGGAGACCCGGGTTTTTGGCGTTTGAATAAAGATGGGGCGTTTGGAAAACAAATCGGGGTTTGCGAAAAATAGTTTTGGCAAACAATGCATGATGATGACGATGCAATGCACAAATTCAACGCGATTTTCTAGTAGTGGTTTTGCGGGATGCCACAATTCGACACCACTAACAATGGATCTCGCCCTCGAGATCCGCCTCATGTACGGAAGGAAGGTCGGCGTTCTGAATCTTCTCGCATCATGTAGATCTTCGCGACACCACTAACGATGGTTCCTTCTTCATCTGGGAATCGGCGACACCACCAACAAAGGGTCGTTGTTCCTGATCGTCGAGAGAACACTCCGGAAACAAAAGGGCGAAGGTAGAGGTATCAACAAATAAAGCCACCTCTAACTTCCGTGGACGGAGTAAAATCGCTAGATCCACTGATTCGATGTACAAGAGCGAATGATAAGAGTAGTCGGATGGTGATCAGTCCATCGCGCACCCAAACCATTACTCTGCACACGAATAGGCGGATTTTGCAACCATCTCTCGGAATCAGACTGAAGATCTCGACAAGCGAGGTTCGGAACAACGGAGGGATGCAGACTATGCATCGGATCCGGCGGAGAGGACGTCGTCGCGTCGGAAAACACCGGAAGGCACAAACAAGGAACAAAGAATGGTAACACCGTAGATGGATTCCTCAGGCAGCGTGAACACCGGATGGTGGAACACCGTTATCAAAGGAGGAAACGAAACCCTAAAGGTACGACGGAAACCCAACCACGAGAATTTCCTGGACTCGAAGAAAGAGACGAGAGCGGATCCAAAACGCGTAGGGGTAAGAGGGAAACAGCAGAGGGATAAGGAGTAAAATCAGACCTAATCAGAACTATCCAACCGATTTTGCATAAATAGTTTTGACACTCTACTTGACGTTAGCTAGGTTATCCTCTGATTTGGACTTGTGGGTATCATAGCTGCTGAGCTCGATACCACTCTGTAACACCCTCGAATCGGACCTATGCAAGTTTTAGCCAAATTCGCCAAACCCGCATAGAAAGCGATTCAAAGGTGCCCACCAGCACTTTCGTGGTGGAAAGCGTAATAACATTACACAACAGTCCTCGATGGGACCCACAGAACAGATATATATATAAAAGCGACTCAAAGAGTCAAGAATACAGATATAATATACAAAGATCCAATTCACCTTGAAAACGATAGAGCGTCCGACTACGGACAAGATGCAAATGGGGCTAAGAGCCCTGAAGATTAACCAATGGCGTCCATAACCCTGCCCAGGCCAAGCCGGAAGGGTAACCCTGCTAACGGCGTCGATCTCAAAACCTGCTTAACAAAAGGGGTGCCGACAAAGGGCAAAGCAGAAAACAAAGAAGGGCGTCGATCGAGGCCGATGCAGCGAGGCTAGAATTCGCGGTCCTCGCCTACATAGGTATGGTGGATCAGCGGCGGTGACGGATGCAATCGAACAACCTATAGAGACTCGATACAATGGCGGTTATCGAGAGAGGGGTAAGAATGGCCTATCCGGATCCAACTGAAGCTAACACCAAACAAACCCATCACTGGTGTTTCCCCTCGAGACCAAGCGAAGTCAACCGAGGAACTCACACGTTGGCGCTTTATTTATTCGATTATCGTTGCAGCAATTACTAGTCGGTTTAGATAATCATCGATAAAGTAAACAGTGGGCACTTTTACTTAACCATTCCGTTATAGTTGCATCAATTACTAATCGAATCTGAGATAGCATGAGATAAACCCAAACCCAAAGTTGTTGGTACTTTTATTCAGCCATTCCGTTGTAGTTGCGGTACTTACTAGTCAGTACAATGGTCGCAAGCGACACTCAAACAAGCAATGGTGGGCGGTATTAATTAACCATTCCATTATAGTGAAGCTGATTACTAGTCATTATAAGTCAAATTTATAACAATAAACTTTAGTTATGCTTGTCTATGATCGAGATCTGTGCTCCAAGTCGTCCATATCCGGACACGGCTTTGAAAGTTTTACCGGGTGCACCAATAGCAACACACGCCGATCAACCTCGGAAAAACCAAATCAAAACCCAACGAGGCTTTCACGGTGAACAATCACAGATTCAGAAATATTTGGGGCCACCCCTTAAGTAGAATCGCAACGGAGTAAAAGCTCGAGACGGCCTCAAGGTCTGCGTCAATGGCTGTGGATCGGGAACCCCAAACGGGCTTGTCGACACCGCCAGAAACACTCCGCTTCCTAAGCGATGCGATGTGCGTTACCAATCGTAAATAAAGCAATAAATCATGGCATAAAATGCAGGATCGTAAATAAAACCTCAAACTAGTTTGTGGCCCCAAGAAATAAGACGGAATCAAGCTCGCTCGGGGGTCCCATATACCTCCGGATGTGGATAGCGCAAAAAATCAAGGAAATGTATCAAGTACTCGGGGTCTTACGGGACGTAGGCGTTCGAAACCAAATATTATCTATCACCCAGATGCCTGCTTATTCAATTTTAGTTGTTAAGCGAGAAGTAAAGTGACGATAAATAAAACTAGAATCATCTCCATCAACAACATGCGGCAATACATGACAGCTGGCATATGACGACACACATCAAGACTTGAGCAAGCAACTACGGCGCAAGTCCAACTATCTACCAAACAACGGTAATAGGGTGTGTCCAAGGCAATATAGGGCTGCACGGTATATCACAGTCGGAAACTAAAGCATCGCAACTCGAGATAGCAATAGATCAACAGGAGGAATAAAGACTATAAAAGTAAGATAGGTAGAAAGGGAGATGCTACTTTGAAAACATTGTCGAAGGTTCAACGAAGATCGGTAACTCACATCAACTCAACGGCCTTATCCGCGAAGAAGCAAAACACTAGAAGAAACACCGGATGCAATATTTAATACAACGGCAGAAGATCGGCATGATGCATGCATGATGGATGGCATGGCAAAGGTGCGATGCAAATAGGTCAAGATTAAGCGGAACCGGGGTCCCGACAATATTTAGGTGGTTCATGTTGTTTAGCTACCCCGCAATTTAAATGTTGTATTAGCATGGCAAAAGACAGCACCGGGTTCGCTACACAAATTTAAATGAGGCCAATATGAGACTGGATGTGCCCGCATATGGGCCCCATATTTAATTATTAGGTGAATCGGCATAAGGCCCCCAAACCAATGACATGCATGCGAGATGGATGACAATTAAACATGCATCAAGTTATTATGTTATAAAATAGGGTTTTGAAAGGGTCACACTTTAGGGTTCTCGGCGATCTTGGGGTTCCGGAGTTCGGGGTCAGGGTCCAGGGTTCGACGGTTCCGTTCTCGGTATCGGGGTAGGTCTTGGCGCATTCGGGTGCGGGACTTGGGGTAATGTCGACGGTCCAGGCGTTCAGGGGGAAGTTCTCGGTGTCCGGGTGAAGCACTCGGCGTTCTATGGTTCCACGTCGACGGCCTTGGTTTCCTCGATGAAGAACTTGGTGTCAACGGGGTCCGAGAAGGCGATCTTGACGCGGCACCGGATACGGGATCGGCCTTCGGGTTCGGGGGTCTCGGCGTCCGAGGCAGCTCTTGTCGGTTTTCCCTCCGAAGGACTCGTTGTCCTGCAGCGGAGCTCATGGTCGTCGGGGTCCGGGTCTCCGACGTCGCATACGGGAAGGTCTTGAGAATCCGGCGAAGATCTTGGCGCACATGTGGTCTTCGGGTTCGGGGATCCCGGCGTTCGTAGCGACGATCTTCGGGGTCCATGGTCTTCAGGGGTCTATGTTCTCGGCCACGGTCTCCTTGTTATCTGTTAACACTAAAACATCACGGGTGGAGGAGGCACACTCGCATGGCGGGGTCGCGGAGCGAGGCAGCGGCGGCAGACTTTGGCGGTGATGGCGATCTCCCAGACGGGCGCGGAGCAGGGACAGCGGCGCTTCGAGCTCTGGCCGGATGGCGCCGGACGAGGTAGGCTGGCGAGGCGGCGGAGGCACGGCCAGGTCGGCAGCGAGGTGCTCGGGAGGCGTCAGCGAGCCTCGTCTGGGCGGGCGGGCAGCGAGTGGGGACAGCGGCCGGAGCGGACGGTGGCTCAGGAGGCGGCGGCAGCTGCGCCGGCGAGCGGCAGTGGAGGAGAACGCCGAGGCGCCGAGGTCGCTGGGCGCTGTCGGCGAGGCGGAGTGGGCGTGGCGGGCGGGCCAGCGGGCTCGCAGGGCGTGGGATGCTCTGGCGGATGGCGCTGTGGCCAGGCGGAGCGGCGGGACAGACGGTGAGGTGAGGCGCAGCTTCGGTTGGGTGAGGCGGTGAAGGGTGGCGCGGAGCTAGAGGGTGAGCGCGGCCGCTGGAGGTGAGCGTGGCGAGCCATGGCTTCATGTGAGGCGAGCGGAGGTGAGCGGTGGTGAAGGGATGGTCATGCGGCGGGTCCGGCGGAGGCGAGGCGAGGCGGAAGGCGGGCAGCCGGCGGCGAGAAAGCCGCCGGTGAGGAAGAAGGCGGAAGGAGGCTGGGAAGGAGAGGGCCTCGAGAGGAAGGCAGCAGGGGGCTCGGGGTGCAGGCGTCTTTGGGGTCGTGTGGGGCCGAGAGGGTTGGGTGGGCGCGTGGCGGGGAGTGGGCAGGCGGGGGTTGGGATCTGGGCGGTGGCCACAGGCAGCTGTCGAGGAGGAAGTGGGGAGGTTGGCTGCTGTGTGGGTGGAAGGTGAGAGAGAGAGGAGTGGTGGGTGAAGGGTGACGTGGCGTGGAGGGATTGGAGGGTGGGAGTGGGTCAGCTGAGGTGGCATGATGGGATTGGGGGGAGTGAGGTGGAGGCGGGGTGGGTAGGAAGTGGTAGACTTAGGATTTAGATGGGGGCTGGATAGGTGAGGTGGCGGTGGGTATAGTTTGGGTGAGAGGGTGAGGTGGCGGTCCGTTGGTGGGTAGGAATAGATTGGGTGGGACTAGGATTTAGCGAGCTGGTTTGGGGTAGACCGTTTATTATTTCCTGGGGTGGTCGATCGGGTCAATCGGCCCGCTCGACTGCCCCTACTAAAATAATTTGAATTTTTATTTATTCTAAACGGGCCGTTTGCAACCCGATAGCAACAAACAAAATAACTCCGGAGACCCGGGTTTTTGGCGTTTGAATAAAGATGGGGCGTTTGGAAAACAAATCGGGGTTTGCGAAAAATAGTTTTGGCAAACAATGCATGATGATGACGATGCAATGCACAAATTCAACGCGATTTTCTAGTAGTGGTTTTGCGGGATGCCACACACATACAGCATCATCAGTTGCTGTCCCATAGGAGGTTCAGCCGCAGTTTCCTCACTAACTTCTGCATCTTGCATCTGAAAGCAGTCCAGCATCTCTTGGACGACATGCAATTGAATGAATTTATTGCAAACATGGTCTTTACCCCATTTCTCCCCACAAAGATAGCATGGTCCCTTGGAGCGGCAATACGCACGGAGAGATGACCATCTATCATCAGAACCATATCTGTTGGCTTCAGCCTGCCGTTTCTCCTCCACAACCTTAGAGACCCATCGCGCTGGTGGTTGTGGCGGCGGCGGAGGCAGTGGAGAGAGATGTGGTGGTGTTGATGAAAATAGATGAGATGGATAAAAGTGACCACGACGCACTGCTGGTGCAGAAGCTGGATGAACATTCACAGATGCAGTATCTCCTGCCAATTCCTCATACAACAATGCCATTGTCATAGCTGCATCCAAATTCTCGGGCTGCTGGATAGCCACTAATACTCGCACAATTGGATGAAGGCCATCCAAAAACCGGGTCAAATAATGCAAGGGGTCAGGGTGGGTATCATAAGCAGACAGGATATCCACCAAATCAGCAAAACGTTGCACATAATCCTCAAGAGTGCCAGTTTGGGAAATATGATACAGTCGCCTGAGGAGAACCTGGTGTTGATTTCGGAGGAATCGGGTCTGAACTGCCTTCACACATTCAGTCCTAGTTGGTTGCGAGTTTTTTGTCAGATAGGCATCCAGCCAAGTTGTTGTTGCTCCCGTGAACTGCGAAGACCCGTAAGAAACCCAGTGATTTGCCGGCGTGCTCTACCGCTGAAAATACTCCTCACAACGGCGCTGCCACAGATGGGGATTGGATCCCTCGAAGGAAGGCAGTTCCACACGTGGAACCGAAGAAAGGGCGTCAGAATTCAGCGCTGGAGAAGGGGAATTCAGGGAAGTAAAATATCTCTGGCCGGAGTTCGTACCTTCTCCCGGAGGAGGCGTGAGAAACCCACAAGCCTTCCCCGGGTTACTCATTGACGAGTGGTGCCCATCGGGGCCATTTGTATCTCCATCGCGCGGTTGCTGCGGAATCGCCTAGAGAGTGTGATTCACCGACGAGGATAACTGAGAGATCTCGGCGCCGAGCTTGGACTTGATGGCGCTCAGTTCTGCTCCGAGAGATGCCTTGGCCTCCGCGATCTCAGTGCCCATGTTAGCATGGATGACGTCGACATTGTCGTCGACCGCCTTGATCTGCTCGCGGGTAGCGGCGAGATTGCTTTGCACGACGTCTAGGATCTCCTTCTTATGCGCGAGGGAACGGATCTCGTACACCTCCTTCGTCTCTGCCTGAAGAATCTCGTAGAGATCCTTGGATTCATCCGACATGCCCTCCATAATTTCCCAACGGCGACACGCAGCAAGACGGGTACCATGGGAGTGGTTTGGAAGATCCAGATTGGGATCAGCTGGTCTCTGATACCAGGTGTAAGGTGGTTCTCGATCTAACTAGATAAGAACGAACTTCACAAGAAATTGGTTTATATTGGCTCGATCCACCCATCCGCCCTTGAGCAAGTCAGTACATTACGGCCATGCCCTCCGTTCCAAGCCAAGCTTTCTCGAGTTCCTCTCTCTACTACTGATCTTACTTATAGCTGGTTCTAGGCGTAGCTGGCGGTTACATGGGCCGATTCAACCCAGTACATGGCCTGCAAGCTAGTTCGGAGCCCGCCTAGTTCTCTTGGGCCTTCCACCTGCTCCCTCCTTCAGGTCAAGCTCTCCAATAGGTGACGTAGCTATGGTTGGCAGGTCCTGATCGCTGACACAAGACGTTGTCTGTTATGAGTAGTCTACAAAGTTCCATGTACCGTATGCTTAGTGCGTGCATCAATGGATGCCAAACTCTATTACTCCATCTATTCGGAAAATTATGTCATGAATTTAAAATCAATGTACTAAATCAGGGACGCTTATTATACCGGAGGAAGTCATAGATGTTTTTTTATCAGAGGATCTCAGTTCTACGTCATTCCATGTCACTCTTTTCATCATTTCTTTTAAATTCTCATCAAACTTTTGTTTTTTACACTAAGAGGTTGTAAGGGTTTTTTTAAGGGAGGTTGTAAGGGTATTTATTTAAACTATTTAGAACATGAGAAAGCACATTAAGTGAGATCCCCTCCCAAATCATCTGTGAACAAGCTCGGCCTACTTTAGATGATCAAGGGATGATCAATATGGATTCGACTAGCTTTGCCGTGATGAAGCGGGAGAACGCGCACTCGATCGTCCCCATGGACAAGATGGCGGCGGCCGGACTCGTTCGAGTTGCACTTGCACGTTTGGAAGGTCTCATGTTCGGATTACTTCCGATCACGTTTCATCTCGGATAGGTGCGTCACGTCCTATCCTCACTTGATTCATTTATATCCTAGACTTGTGCGCCTGTAGTGCGTACTGCTCCGGATAAACTGCAGAGGAACACGGACATACGTGTTATCGAATCGATCCGTCCATGGCTTCGCCGCCGCGCCCATCGAAACGCCGTGCCCAAACTCCTGGGCCGGCAGTGGAATCCGACGACATCCTTAGGAAGATCTTCCTCCTCCTCGACTCCCCCGCAGACCTCGCACGCGCCTGCGCGGCCAGCCCCGCCTTCCGTCGCATCATCACCGATCAACACTTCGCCCGATGTTTTCGTGCCCTTCGTCCACCACGCCTCCTTGGAGGAGGGGCAAGGGCTGGCCGCCCCCCCTCTATATATAGAGGGGTGGTGCGCCCCCTCCCCCCTACTACTCCACACCTTCCTCCAAGCCCTAGCAGCCTTGCTACCTTCCTCTCTCCCTCCCGACTGTTTGTAGGCGAAGCCCTGCGGCAGAAATTCTCCACCATATACACCACGCCGTCGTGTTGTAGATCCAATCTATCTCTCCACCATACTCGCTGGTCCGAGGAAGGAGGAGACGTCGAGGTGCTGCACGTGTGCATCTCACGGAGGCACCGCCACTTGTGGTGCTAGATCGGATCGGATCGCGAGGAGGAGAAGCGAGTACGACTACATCACCCACGTTCCGACGAACGTTCCGCTGTGCGAATCTTCAAGGGTATGAAGATCTAATCCAATCTCTCTCGTTGATTGCATCTCCTAGATTAGATCTTGGCTTTCCCTCTGTTCGCATCCGTAGAAAATTTTGATTTACTATGCCGTGAAACCCTTCACAATTGCTATATGCTTTCTGATACATAGTAACCTAATTCCTTCGACCATGAGATCATGCATATCACCTTTACCGGATGGATGCTTTGATGACATCAAACACCACACCGTAACTGGGTGGCTATAAAGGTGGCATTGAGTATTCGGAAAGTATTGGTTGAAACACATGGATCAAGAGTGGGATTTGTCCATCCATATGACGGATAGATATACTCTGGGCCCTCTCGGTGGAATGTCATCCAATTAGCTTGCAAGCATGTGACTGGATCACAAGGGATCACATATCACGGGAACGAGAAAAGAGTACTTATCGACGAGGTTGAACTAGGTATGCAGAGATACCGACGATCATAACCTCGGATAAGTAAACTATCGTGAGACAAAGGGAAATTGGTATCGTATGTAAGTGGTTCATTCGATCGCAAAGTAATCGTAGAAATATGTGGGAGCCATATGAATTTCCAGATTCCTCTATTGGTTATTGTTCGGAGAAGTGTCTCGATCTTGTCCACATAATTTACGAACCGTAGGGAGACACACTTAAGGATTCAACGTTGTTTGAGTAGTTATGGTATGATGAGAAAGAGACCGAATGTTGTTCGGAGTCTCGTATGGGATCCGGGATATCACGAGGAGATCCGGAATGGTCCGGAGAATAAGATTCATATAAAGAAAGTCTCGTTTCGGAGTTCGGGAATGATTCCAGTGTTTTCATCGGGAATGTTCTAGAAGGTTCCGGAATGTCCGGCACTCCGGAGGGGAAGGGGTACATGAATGTGTCATTGCAAGTTGGAATGATTGCATCATGTACTAAGTGTCATCACTGTTCCAAATAAAGTATTAGTCGAATCCTAGTTTGAAAAGTCAAATAGCTAAATTGAAAAGTCAAACGGCTAAATTTGGAAAGTGGAAAAGAGGAGGAGGAGGTGAAACCGAGTTGGGGAGGGAGTCCTCCTCCCCAAGCCGATGCACCACCCAAGCCGAGTTGGGGAGGGACTCCACTCCCTCCCCTTGGCCGCCGGCCCCTCCACCTATATAAGGAGGGGCAGGGCTCCCTCCTAGGACACACAAGTACCTCTCCTCCAAACCCTAGCTTGGCGCCTACCACCATAGCCGCCGCCCCTAGGGTTTTTCCCTAGCCGCCGACTTGGGGTGCCCCAAACCCTAGCCGCCGGCTCTAGCATCCCCTCCTTGGTGTGTCTAAACCCTAGAACACCGAGGACTCTCTCATACTCCACCATACTCGCTCCGGCTTAAGGCGAAGCCCTGCGAGATCTCCCCTCTACTTCCGGTACCACGGCTGCCAGTCGAAATCACGAGGAGAGTGCTACAACCTCCATTTTCTTGGAACAAGGGAGAGGAAGGTCTTCGTCGAGTACCGAACGTGTGACCGACTGCGGGAGCGCTGCCGGAACGCAGCGCCGGAAGGATCGTCTACGCGATCTTGAGATCGAAGAGTACGACTACATCACCCACGAGAATCCGCTCTCGTTAAACACTTTGGAATCTTCGAGGGTAAGTTATTCCATCGACTCGTTGCTACAATCTAGTAGATAGATCTTGGCTTGTTTGTTTGTATGCAATAGAATTTTTTTGTTTTCCATGCTACGAAACCCTACATTCTCCCCACAAAGATAGCATGGTCCCTTGGAGCGGCAATACGCACGGAGAGATGACCATCTATCATCAGAACCATATCTGTTAGCTTCAGCCTGTCGTTTCTCCTCCACAGCCTTAGAGACCAATCGCGCTGGTGGTTGTGGCGGCGACGGAGGCAGTGGAGAGATCTGTGGTGGTGGTGATGAAAACAGATGAGATGGATAAAAGTGACCACGACGCACTGCTGGTGCAGAAGCTGGATGAACATTCACAGATGCAGTATCTCCTGCCAATTCCTCATACAACAATGCCATCGTCATAGCTGCATACAAATCCTCGGGCTGCTGGATAGCCACTAATACTCGTACAATTGGATGAAGGCCATCCAAAAACCAGGTCAAATAATGCAAGGGGTCAGGGTGGGTATCATAAGCAGACAGGAGATCCACCAAATCAGCAAAACGTTGCACATAATCCTCAAGAGTGCCAGTTTGGGAAATATGATACAGTCGCCTGAGGAGAACCTGGTGTTGATTTCGGAGGAATCGGGTCTGAACTGCCTTCACAAATTCAGTCCAAGTTGGTTGCGAGTTTTTTGTCAGATAGGCATCCAGCCAAGTTGTTGTTGCTCCCGTGAACTGCGAAGACCCGTAAGAAACCCAGTGATTTGTCGGCGTGCTCCACCGCTGAAAATACTCCTCACAACGGCGCTGCCACAGATGGGGATTGGATCCCTCGAAGGAAGGCAGTTCCACACGTGGAACCGAAGCAAGGGCGTCAGAATTCAGCGCTGGAGAAGGGGAATTCAGGGAAGTAAAATATCTCTGGCCGGAGTTCGTACCTTCTCCCGGAGGAGGCGTGAGAAACCCACAAGCCTTCCCCGGGTTACTCATTGACGAGTGGTGCCCATCGGGGCCATTTGTATCCCCATCGCACGGTTGCTGCGGAATCGCCTGGAGAGTGCGATTCAACGACGAGGATAACTGAGAGATCTCGGCGCCGAGCTTGGACTTGACGGCGCTCAGTTCTGCTCTAAGAGATGCCTTGGCCTCCACGATCTCGGTGCCCATGTCAGCATGGATGACGTCGCCATTGTCGTCGACCGCCTTGATCTGCTCGCGGGTAGCGGCGAGATTGCTTTGCATGACGTCTAGGATCTCCTTCTTATGCGCGAGGAAACGGATCTCGTACACCTCCTTTGTCTCTTCCTGAAGAATCTCGTAGAGATCCTTGGATTCATCCGACATGCCCTCCATAATTTCCCAACGGCGACGCGCAGCAAGACGGGTACCATGGGAGTGGTTTGGAAGATCCAGATTGGGATCGGCTGGTCTCTGATACCAGGTGTAAGGTGGCTCTCGATCTAACTAGATAAGAACGAATTCACAGGAAATTGGTTTATATTGGCTTGATCCACGCATCCGCCCATGAGCAAGTCAGTACATTACGGCCATGCCCTCCGTTCCAAGCCAAGTCTTTCCCGAGTTCCTCTTTCTACTACTGATCTTACTTATAGCTGGTTCTAGGCATAGCTGGCGGTTACATGGGCCGATTCAACCTAGTACATGGCCTGCAAGCCAGTTCGGAGCCCGCCTAGTCCTCTTGGGCCTTCCGCCTGCTCCCTCCTTCAGGTCAAGCTCTCCAGTAGGTGATGTAGCTATGGTCGGCAGGTCCTGGTCGCTGACACAAGACGTTGTCTGTTATGAGTAGTCTACAAAGTTCCATGTACCGTATGTTTAGTGCGTGCATCAATGGATGCCAAACTCTATTACTCCATCTATTCGGAAAATTATGTCATGGATTTAAAATCAATGTACTAAATCAGGGACGCTTATTATACCGGAGGAAATCATAGATGTTTTTTTATCAGAGGATCTCAGTTCTACGTCATTCCATGTCACTCTTTTCATCATTTCTTTTAAATTCTCATCAAACTTTTGTTTTTTACACTAAGAGGTTATAAGGTTTTTTTTTAAGGGAGGTTGTAAGGGTATTTATTTAAACTATTTAGAACATGAGAAAGCACATTAAGTGAGATCCCCTCCAAATCATCTGTGAACAAGCTCGGCCTACTTTAGATGATCAAGGGATGATCAAGATGGATTCGACTAGCTTTGCCGTGACGAAGCGGGAGAACGCGCACTCGATCGTCCCCACGGACAAGATGGCGGCGGCCGGACTCGTTCGAGTTGCACTTGCACGTTTGGAAGGTCTCATGTTCGGATACGTCTTATGTTCGGATTACTTCCGATCACGTTTCATCTCGGATAGGTGCGTCACGTCCTATCCTCACTTGATTTATTTATATATCCTGGACTTGTGCGCCTGTAGTACGTACTGCTCAGGATAAACTGCAGAGGAACACGGACATACGTGTTATCGAATCGATCCGTCCATGGCTTCGCCGCCGCGCCCATCGAAACGCCGTGCCCAAACTCCTGGGCCGGCAGTGGAATCCGACGACATCCTTAGGAAGATCTTCCTCCTCCTCGACTCCCCCGCAGACCTCGCACGCGCCTGCGCAGCCAGCCCCGCCTTTCGTCGCATCATCACCGATCAACACTTCGCCCGATGTTTTCGTGCCCTTCGTCCACCACGCCTCCTTGGCATCTTTAACCACGTCTTCTTTCCCGCCGAGCCGCCGCACCCATCGGCATCCGCAGCCCATGGGCTCATACACTCCGGCGCCATTGACTTCTCGTGCAAATCCTTTCTCCCTTCTCCCGGCCCATGGCAATCTTGTGACTCACGCGAAGGTCGCGTCCTCTGCTTCAGTGACCCGCGACACCAGGAAAGCTATTGCTGCTTTACCCACCGCTCCTTGGACAGGCCTCTCGTCGTCTGCGACCCGTTGCACCGGCGGTACATCGTGTTGCCCGCTATCCCGCAAGACCTAGCCATGTTAGTGGAACATGGGAAGCACCTCCACCACTTCTCGGTCTTCCTCGCTTCCCCCGCCCAAGACGATGAAGGGTCGGGCACGATGTGCTTCAGGGTGATGTGCATGGCACAGTCCAATTCCAAGTTGGTCCTATTCGTCTACTCCCACTTATCTTCCTGCGTTGGAGTAAAGCAATGGCATGCCGTTAATTTCGATGAGTGGAGCGCTCTGAGCGACGACACAAAGGATTATCACCCATGCCCGCCGTCGCTCCTACGGCGCAACTACGCGCACGGGCGCTTCTACTGGCCGATCTATCCCGGAGGGATGGTTGTGCTCGACGCACGACAGAGCGCACCCAAATTCTCCACCATGGACTACCGGTTCCATGCTCCGGTGGCCTTCGTTGAGGCAGTCGGCCAGCGAGAGAGGCTTGCGAAGGTCACGATCCATAGGGACAGATGTGGGCACCTGTACAATCTCTGTTATGTTGTCCTAAAGGGTGATGATGGGGATCAATGGGAGTTAGAGGGATTCATGAACCTACCCTTGGGTTACAGTAACTACAGGTTTATCTCTGCGGATGGAGGGTACCTGCTGTTGGAGGGGACTCCACAAGGCGGGACACACATTATGTGTTTCTCGCTGGATCTTGAGACGCTGCAGCTTGAGCTGTTTTGTCAAAGTAAATACACGTTCGGTCTAGACTTCTATATGTACGTCGGCTATCCGTCCTTTTTGTCGGCACCAACTATTTGAAGTCTTGGTTTGTAAAAATTTCATGGCGTCACTGGTACAAATGTTGTCCAATACTCACTGCTAGAAAACTTATCTTTAATTTTTAGGCTAAAATTTTAAAGATTATCTATCAGGGAGAATTAATCGATCGTGCTTCATCTCCATCAGTGGTTGTGCTTTATTATGATTGTGTTATTTTTTTGCTTTCAGTACCTAGCCCGTTCATCTCCTACTTTTTCTATCGATTTGCTTTATTTTAACTCTTGTTTATATAACTTACGTTGGATCGTGAGGAGGGTGAAACTTAAGTTTGATTCGAGGCGATCTTACCTTCGTGGGCATGGTATGGGTTATCAAAGTGGCAAGCCCAAGGTTGTCACCAAACTCAAAGAAGACCGAAGGAACGCATCTGACGGCGCCCGGCAGGCTGCACATAGAGTGTTAGGGCTTGTTTGATTCATAGGAATTACATAGGAATTGTGTAGGATTTGAATCCTATGGGATTTTTTCCTATGTTAGTGTTTGATTCATAGGAACACATCCCATAGGAATTAATCCTATAGAAATCTTGTAGTGCAATTCCTATAGGAAAACAACATTAGATCACACCTCATGGAAAAATTCCTTTGCCACATCAAACAAAATCCATCTTTCTATAGGATTCATATTGGCATGACATCTCAATCCTATGCCTTTTCTATTCCTATACTTTTTCTATCCTATGATGAATCAAACAAACCCTTAGGGTGTGAAGTGAGCCTTTTTGAATTTAGGCCCCATGGTCTTCGGTATAATAAGGCCCATAACCTCTGCTAGACGAGGCGTATGCAGGCCTTGGAAAATGAAACGAAGGACGAATGTGGCAACCAAAAAAAGCACACGGAACAGCTTGACTGACTAGAAATTCAGCGGTGTCTTCCGCTCAGAAAAATAAAAAATTCGGCGGCGCCATGCATGTCAGCATCTCCATTCAAAGTCTCCGTACGGAAAATGAATCAAGCGATCGCCGGGGTTGGCGCACAGCACCGTGATCCGTATCGTATCGTATGGTGGGGCGGTGCGCACCCACGAGGCACGGCACTGTCGCGGCGACGCATGTCTCGGCCGGCGGTGGCGGCTTCACGTGCCGGGAGTAAAAGTTGGGCAGTTTCCGGTCGGTTTCGTCGCGGCGTGTCGCGGTCGCCGCCGGCGTCCTCGCGTGACGAGCAGCCACACATGCGCGTGCCGGCGTGCTGTTTTGCCTGCGAGCTGCGAGCGAGAACACCAAAGTCCACCATGGACAGCCACGTCAGGGGGTGGCAGAGCATGTTGTTTGACCTGGAAAACAGGATCAGGTTCATATGTACTAGTACTAAGTTTTTTATTTGTCAGTCATCCTCTTTTTACAACTTCTCTTTGTTGATGATGAAGTGTTACCTGCTCATGAAATCCATGTATTTCATCTTATAATATGCATATAGTCCTTTGTCTGAAAGTAAGTGATTTTGATTTGTGTAGATTTGCATGTTTTAGACGCATTTAAATATGTAAATACATGTAAATCTATACAAATCCATATCACTTATTTTTGGAGGAAGAAATATGATTTTTTTTTCCGGTGGCAGGTGCTACCAGAAGGCAAGCTGTCAACAAACCAAGATTGAGCAAATCTTCAAAAAGCTTGAAAGTGTTGAGCTTGGTTCGACAAAGCTTCGCAAAAACGGGAAAATATACCGATGACATGTTACTAATTTTGCAAAAAAATATAGATGTTCAATCCGGTTTGTTAGAAACATTCTGCAAAGCCTTACGTAAAGGTGACAGAAGGTCCGATGAATCCAAGTGATGTCCAAAGTTTAATTTTCTCAAGAATCTCATGATTTCGTGGGGGTGGGGGGTGGGGGTGAGGCAGAATCAGGCAGACATAAAGCCCATTGGGGAGATGATTATCGTTGATTTGCTTCCGAAAGGCTGGAGAGTGAACCACCTTTTTGGCAGTAGCGGCGAGTGGCACCACCTTTTTGGCATGGGCTGAAGGAGTGGCGCTTACCTGCTCGATCAATCGTTTGATCTCTCACTGTTGCTTTAGGCCACTGGTGTCACTGCACCGCACGCTTGCTACTACTCCAACTCCATGACAGCAATATCCACGCACACGACCCATGCATCCAAGTGAAAGTGAGCGAGCTTTGCCGCGCGCGAGTGTCAAGTCAAATCAAATCTGCATGCGGTGTGTTTTAGTGGTAGAGGAGATGACTAAAACCGGTCCATGTCTGCCTTAACAGCCGCCCAGAAAAGTCTAGCTAGCACTGAAGCGAGCCCCAGGAAACTTTTTCTCGGTCATATTACTTGTCACAAAATGATGTATCTGAGCGTGTTTTAGTCTTTGAATCGTCTTTTAATGACAAGTAATATGGATGAGAGGGATTAGCTTTTTACCACACGGCGGCCCCCTAGCCATGCCGTGCCGCCCGTGCGACGCTAACAACCACTTCAAATCCCATCGGAGCATGTCCGATACTTCACGTCCTGGTGTGTGGGGGTTTGTGGTTGAGGGGATTCATGTGCCCTGACGAATTGGGACTTGAGAGGACCCGATTTTGGTCTCCCTCTGGCGATATACGGCCTGCACGGACACGCCAGGTCGCCAGCGGGACAAAGCAAACGCTACTCCGTACACGGGGGAAAGAAAATCATGTGGAGCCTGTCCTCTTTGTTCTGGCTCTTGGCGTGTGGGATCTCTTGTATTTCCAAGATGTGCGTGCGGTCCGTAAGAATTTGATCAACGGGAGCTATATCTATAGCACAGTAGGGATTTATGTAATCTGAACTCTGAAGAGACGGCAAACGAGAAAGGTTTTGCCGGTGCTGACTGAACAGAGAACATCATGCTTGCAAGTTAAGACAGCAGGCAGCTCCAGTCCTATATATACCCACTCTCTTGATATACTACTGTAGAATTCTTTTGTGGCTGACCCATTTCCGGCGCAAGAAAATACGGCGATTGGTGGAGGGGAAGAGATCATCCGACCGGGGGTGACGAGCGACGGAGTGAGTCGCATGAATTAATCGGGCGACGAGGGTTGGGTTTCGAGCAGCCACTCCGGGTTCGAGACGTGTGGTAATCACCGACGCAAAGTACACTTCCACCGCATGCTCTCTTGTGCAAACGACGCCAGGACAAGACAAGAGCTTGATGGCAACATTTGAAAACCAAGATCTGGCAAAGTACGTGCGTGCCGGCGCCACTCTGGTCGCAATCAACTGAGGATGTGAACGTTGCCACCACGACGCACTGTGCAGCATACTACTGCTGGTACAAGGACAGAGCGCGAGCGATTTATAATGAGTACAGATTCAATGTATTCTTTGCTCGGCCGACCACCGTATGGTGCGCTCGGCCGTCACTATGGCATGTCACAGATTCGGATGACTCAAAGTCGCCGATAGATTAAATTAGTCGCGATTAAGTTTTGACTAAAAAAGCGCCGGAACGGTCGTGTAGGTAAAGTTTTTGAGGCAGTTTTAAAAAATGCCTCTAAATCATAGTTAATTGAGGCACTATGACTAATGCCTCTAAATCCTAATCAATTGAGGCACTATGACTAGTGCCTCAAAAAAATAACAAAGGCAAATTAGAGTGCCTCTAAATCCTAATCAATTGAGGCACTATGACTAGTGCCTCTAAAAAACAACTTTTGAGGCACTATAGTGCCTCAAAAACTTTTGAGGCACTATCCATAGTGCCTCTAAAAATAACTTTTGAGGCACTATCCATAGTGCCTCTAAAACTCCTTTTGAGGCACTATCCATAGTGCCTCTAAAAAACTTTGAGGCACTATTCATAGTGCCTCAAAAACTCAACTTTGAGGCACTATCCATAGTGCCTCTAAAACTAGCTTTTGAGGCACTATCCATAGTGCCTCTAAAGATAACAACCATAAAATTACAGTAGCAAGAAGTCAAATTACAGCGTTAAATTTTCAAAATGGCTCACAACTGTTAAATTACAGTGTATTGCACTCAAATCCCATCAATACAAATCACAATAATACAAACAAATAACTCAAATTACAGTAGTTTATGCAGATGTTTAAATTTCACTCAAATTATTACAGTCAAATTACAATAGTCATACATAGCTTGAGACCAATAGTCAACTCAAATTACAATAGTCAAAATACGTAAGAGGAACTGAATTACAAGACCATTTCAATCTAAGGGCAGGGGTACAAGCAAATGGCAAATGGTGTTTTGAGTTCAAATCAAAGCTCATGTACCTACAGGATTATCCATAACTGCCATGACGCATACATGTATATAACTATTTCATATCTAATTCTTCACTCTTGCTATCCCTGCAAAAAAATGAACAATCGCAATAGAATCGAGAAAAAAGATGGCGAAGCAATGTAAACCTACTCAGCAAGAAAGAACTAAATATACATATGAACGTGGCATGTAAGTGGCACAAACCTTGCCAATGGATCTGCTATGTGAGCAAGCTCACTCAGAACATTCACATTTTATTTATGGAACTAATCTATGTGCAATGTTTTCATGAGAGCAGTCAGATTGCTGAACCAAGTGTAATAATAGCTGTTCGCAACTGCCTGCATGACTACAGATTAGGTGCTGCGCAGAAGAATATAAGGAATAGATTATGCACTACATGATACCAACTCAGCTGGTTGGTGCTTGCTAATCCCAGACATGTTGAAGACACCCTTGCTAATACCGCCAAAGACTTGCAAGTAAAACAAGATGTTAGGTGAGCAAGTCCCCTGCACTATCCTCTCTTAGCAATTCTTGCATAATGGCGTCAACCAAAGCAGGACCCAGTGCAGTGTCAGCCGTAGGACAATGACACCATGCAAGAAAGGCCATTTCAGTTTGCCCCCCATGTGCATCATCGTCACTGTGTTAGTACTTAGCAGATAAATTGGAGTACTTGATTAGAAGTACAGGAAGCCAGATCCAAAGCAGCTTAGTGCAAGAAAAGCAGTAATCATCATATTAGAAGAAAACACTCCTTGCATATTGCATTGCTTTGGTTTTACGCAGCAGTAAGAAAAGGCAGCATTTTCTAACTAACATCAATGGACGACTGTACTGATGATGTTGCCAAGGCGACATGGCATGTAGCTTCAGACTAACTGATTTTTTCTGAGCCACAAGAACAGATGGTTCGGAAAATGGTGAAAGAGGGACATCAGTACCTTTGAGCTTCTCGAAGACCCACTTTGCCTTCTCCTCCACGGTGCTCGAGATACGCTGCAGATCGAACAGTTTGGGTCATGGTTGAGATTTGTGAATGCTAAACTGAACCGATTAGCCGTAATGGAGCAATGATTAAATTGACAGTGCACTCAAATGTAGTGAGTGGGTACAAAGAATGTAGAGGTGTAATCGAATCAAATACTCCCTCCGTCCTAAAATAGATGTCGTAGGTTTGTCAAAATTTGGATAAATCTATATACTAAATAGTGTCTAGATTCATTCAAATTTTGACAAATCTAAGACATCTATTTTGGGACGGAGGGAGTATTACTAATGATTTCCGTATGTACTCCACTCGAAAAGGGATGCATATCAGACGGACTTTGCTGCTCTTGGTGGAAAAAAGGAACGAATCTAATCCCAGCCTAAAGGGCGAAGAATATAAGAGAAAGATCTGCAAACGAATGCTTCAAGAACTCGAAATTGAGTCCGTCCGTAGCAGTGACACCATGTGGACAAGTAAACAATCACAATGTCGCATACAGATTTTTTACTTCTATAAACCGCAACAGATTTTTTACTTCTATAAACAATCACAATGTCGCATACAGATTTTGTATGAAAGTGCCTTTCTGTAAGAAGAAAAACAAGTAAATGAAAACTAACTAGCTGGCATAAAGATGTTGGCAAAAGTAGTAATAAGAGCACAGATGATCATATCCCTTTATTCCCAACTGATAAGCCACATTAAGTGAGTAGAGCTTACTTCTTTAGAATGATACGGTATAAGACACCAGTGCTAATAATATTCAGGTTCTTCAGGATCTGGTAAGCTGGTGCATCCACATAAGCAAAGATGTAATACTGACAGGGATAAAACACGTGTCAAGATTTTTTGTTGCAAATACTAAATTATTTTATCACACAAGAACTTCACAAGTGGGCATACCTGCAATAGATTCTTTACCATGTAAAGTACAGCGAGAATAGGATAAACACTAACTTCATCAAGTGATGTGCTTAACCTGAAAATATACACAAGGGGGACTCAACTAAGGTAGCAACCATTGCGATAGTAAGGCACAACTCAACTAAGTTAGCAACTTAAACCAGTCAGTCTAAAACTTGAGTCAACTAACATGGGTCGAAGGGAGTAATATAATTCTGATTTGAGCAAGTGCAATGTACGGACCTAAACATTAGCATGGCAACACTAAGAGCTTGCAAAGTTGAATCTCAATCAAAATTTGCAGGAATCTTATTATGTGAATACTAAATAAATTTTTAGAAAATAAAAGCTGTCTTGAACTGTTTCTATTGACCGTCGATATTATCAAACTGGTTTTTGCTGAAGAAAAATATGCTTACTTACAGGTAAGAAAGGGACTACGACAAATAATAAATTCACTGACAAATGTGTTTTTTTGCATTGATGGATGAAAATGTTAAAACAGTAATGTCGCAATAGCATACCTCATTGCGCGATAGAGGGGTCTATACCACATCAGGTAAGAAAGAAGATATAGATTTACCCGCATGTACATTTACTTTTGTGCTTGTGTCTACGTTGCATGATGATTGTTGTTCATTTAGTTTAAATGGAAAAGAGTGTTTTAGGACAAAGCATATGCTCATCCATTACAATTATTATTACTAGTTTGTTTTAGGGAATACAATTATTATTACTTAAATTAACATGTGTATGACCTAAAAACAACTTCAAGCATAATGACGTGTGATGCACACATCATCATTCATACAGGATCGCCTAAGTAAGATAAATAGTCAGATATAATCACTATACATCTTGCCAGAGGGAGAACAATTACCCTAGTCAAACAACCTTAATGAAAGAGGAGGGGAAAAAGTGCATCGAAGTACCGAAAGAACTCGTCTGCTCCGAATCCCAAGGTCGTGTTATGATCCATTCATCGACGTTTCAACTACTTTAGAAAGGTCATCATTTGAAATGGTAAGTGATGGAGTTGCCGATCCGCATCCAATGAGCTTTGAGCCCAAACCAACGACCCTCAGTTTCTCATTAACGTCAAGACATTTCAGAATTGTAAATCCTCTTGAAAACTCAATAATTGTAGATCAATAATTCGACCCCATCACTACAGTTGGATCAACACAAGCAATAGCATCATGCGGTTGCCTACAGCACACAGTGAGCAGCAAAAATGGCATCATCTGCCAGCGCATTTATGAGCAAGCATGGCAATATTCCCATCCATGTTCATACAAAGCAGGAGCTAGTGCTGCCTATTCAGGTGACACGCAGTAACACTAGTAATCCGAGGCAAATTGGCATCACTCGCGATGGAAGCTTGAACATGTGATGACAGCCTGATCTAACTACAATGAACTGCTGCATTTTTCGGTCTTAAAGCGCCGTATAAACCCGTAGTAGTACTGAAAAGCAAGTCAACAAGCGAATCACCTTTGCAGTTAGAGCCAACCATCCGAGCAAGCGTAATAAATACGAAACTGCCACGGGCAAAGCTAAATATCCTACTGAAAGATGACCAAATCACATGAACTAACTCCAGATTTAAACAAAAACCCAACCCAAACTATTTAGAGCAATTACTCATGATTTAAACGAAAAAACCCGAGCGAAATGAACTGAAATCGCACCATCCCCAGAATAACCACCTGAGAATCAATCAGGCAATGAGGAGTGAAGATCCTCGGTAAAGGAACCGAGGAGAAATGGCGCCTCGGCGAGTATACTTCCTAAACGATCCCCAACTTGGCGAGAGGCAATCGCATCTCGGCGCCTCGGCCTCGCCATTGCAGGCGATAAGGTAGGTGAGTGGTGCGATGGCGTTACCTTGGGAGTCGAGGCTTGGGGCGGCACGCTGTCGTTGGTGGCGGAGGCGGAGCTTGGCCGAGGCGGCTGCGGCTGGGATCGAGGAAGCCGACCCGGTGCCGGCAGCAGCGTCTTTGGGAGGCCGCGCGGCCATGGCGGCACGATGCCGAGGCGGCGATGTGGAGGCGGAGGGTCGTCGAGGTGGCGGATCGGCCTCGCCGTGGCGACGCCACCGGCGCATCTCGCTCCAGCCCGGAGCTGCCGTCCAGCCCAGAGGGAGAAACACGGACATGACATGCGGAGGCGTGTCCTCACCAAATTCCAGCTCGGGAAGTACTCCGGCTCGGGCTTGGGCTTGGGCTTCCGGCCGCTTGCCGCCGCCGACTCCATCGGCTAGAGCTGCGGCGTCCGCAGCTGGCGTCCGCAGCTCCATCCGCATGGCTGCTTGAGAGGAGAGAGGCGGTCACGGGAGAGAGATGGGGGTCGAGGATGAAAAAAATCTGGGATATGGCCGCACCTTCCTCCACGCGGCACACCCCAAGCGGCCCATGTGGTCTATTTAGCCCGCGGCCCATCAGAAAATAGGTAATTTTTTTTAGTTTCTTTTTCCATTTTTTAAAATCTAATTTTTTAAAGGTAAAATAATTATATAAAATTACCAAAATCCCATGACACAATACATAACCTGCATCAATACAGCGTATCCGAGCAGCGTATCGCAGGCCCATGGAAGCATCACCGACGGCGTGCGGTCCCCTGCCATCCGGGCCCGCCTGCCAGACACGATCCGTGGGCTCGCCCGGGACAGACACACCCGTCGTGGTTCGATGCTTCCAGCAGCAGCGGGGCCCCGCCTTCGCGTGCGCCAGAGGTCCCGACCGTACAACGTGGAGCCAAACGCACCGATCGACCCAAGCTGATTAGCATGGTTGTTTGTTGGCTAACACTGAGTCTGTTTTCCAATCTCAAACCAGTCGTGAATTTTTTTTCCAATAGTCATCAAAAATTTTGAAAAGATAAATCACGAACCAATTTTTGAAATTGATGAACAATTTAAGATAATTTTATCTATGTCTCAAATGCTATATTTTTATGGTATTTTGTTAATAGTGACTCAAATGATCGTCAATTTAAGATATTTAAAATGCTTCAAATGACCAACTATTAGAGGCATTATCATATGTGCCTCAAAAAACTATTCATTGGAGGCACACCAAATAGTGCCACAGTTGGTCACTATTTAGAGGCATAATTTAGTGCCTCTAAATGGTAACCAATTGTGGCACTTCTAATTGTGCCTCAGTTGATATACTTTTAGTGGCATTATCACAGAAAATGCCTCTAAAAGTTATGTCTTTTTGAGGCACATGTCAAAGTGTCATAGTTTAGACTGGACCGTGGCTCTATTTTTCAAAACATTAGAGGCACTATCAATAATGCCTCAAAAGAATAAACTATTAGTGGCACTTTCGAAACTGCCACTAAAAATTCATATTTGGAGGCACTATTTTTCAAAGTGCCTCAATAGATACAATTAGAGGCAGTTTGAAAAAGTGCCTCCTAGAAAAGTGCCTCTGATTCCTGGACGTGCCATAGTGCGTAGCGGCGGGCCGGGGGCGGTGCATGCGCACAAGGCACGTCGCGGCCGGCGGCGGCTTCACGTGCCGGGAGCGAAAAGTCGGGCAGGTTCCGGTCGGTTTGGCGTCGTGTCGTGTCGCCGTCGTCGTCGCGTTAAAGAGCCGCCACATGCGCCCTGCCCGCGTGCTGTTTTGCCTGCGAGCAGCGAGGACGAACGAGCAAAGTCGACGATGGAAAACTAGGACAGAGCATGTTGTTTGACCTGGAGAACCGGATCTCGGGAGGAGGGAGGGGACGACCCCATCGGTCACTCTCTCCTGTGATCGCGGCGGAAAATAGTACAGTAGCAGCACTCGCTGGACAATGGTACAGTGATGTTTCTCTTTCTTTTTTTCATCTTCTGTTACTCGGCGGAAAATCAGTCGAATGCAACATCGCAAGTTAGTAAAATAGTCGAAAGGGCACGATCTGCTGTCACGGGCTGGTGCTATTTCGACAATGAGTGAGTGCAAAAAATATGTGAAACCTGATCCAGATTGACACGAGCGGAGGTCTAGCCGCTGAAAAGTGTGATCTACTAGTGACCAGCAGAGCAAAAAAAAGAATGGAATAATAAATCAATGACAATCAACGCAAGAAAAAAAAACAATGACAATCAGAAATTTTGGGCCACTGTAGTAGAAAGAAGCCGGAAAAGTTTCCATGTCTTGAGCTTTTTGAAAGGCCGGAGAGTGAAGTTACACGATTAGCACCACTGTTGACGAGACAGCAGCGTGCGGTGATGCATGCAGCCAGCGACACCGGAACCTTTTTTTTTTTAACTTTAACACCGGAACCTTTTTGGCACCAGGTGTAGTGTAGAAGTTAATAGCATAAAACTATCGCTTTGTGGGCTAAATTTACTGATCGATACCACTTTACGGAAAGAATACAAAAAACCACCATAAAATTCGTTAGTTGTCTTAAAAAACACCAATTCTTCGCTAAACTCGAATTGACGCTGGTTCTAACGGGTCGGCCCCACCTGCAAAGGCCACGCGGCTCCCCTTTGACGGCTCCCGACACGCCCGTTACCGCCGTTAACGGCGCACGGGTCCCACCGCCGTCCACCGTTTATCACTGCCTCCAAGATTGCCCATGAGAAGACATTTTGCATAAGGAAATTCATGCCCAAAAACACATGCATATCTCATGGTGAGAACACAAAAGTGACTATTGGCTGGCTTGCTGCCCAATCTGAGCAAGCAATTAGAACTGACCCTAATACCTATGTTGATACCTTGATTGACAATGCCAAACAGAAGTATGGAGTAGAAGTGCCAAAGAGCAAAGCATACGGAGCTAGGAAGCAGGCATTTGCTGCTGTCATGGGTGATCAGAAGGCACGGTTGAAAGTACAAAGGAAGTCGCCTAGAGGGGGAGGGTGAATAGGCTTTTAAAATTATTACGGCTTAGGCTCAAGTAAATGCGAAATAAAACTAACGTTTAATTTATTGAGCACAAAACCTAGCCACTAAGTTTACCTGGGTGCACCAACAACCTATGCTAAGCAATACAACCAACAAGGTGATAGCAAGGTATAAATACTTCAAGCACGATGGCTATCACAATGTAAAGTGCATAAGTAAAGGGTTCGGTTGAGAGATAACCGATGGACGCGGAGACGGAGATTTGTTTCCCGAAGTTCACTTCCAAAGAAGCTACGTCTCCGTTGGAGAGGTGCGATGGCGCAATGCTCTCCGAACGCCACAAATGGCTCACCTCGAGGTGTGGTGGCTCGATGCTCACCCAATGCCACACAAGGCCTCACCCCGGATGCGGAAGCATGCAACTCACCGACGCCACAAAAGGCTCACCCTATTCTCCCAAGTGCGCACCATAAAAGGCGGGCACTTGCTCCACTATGAGACGCTTGAGGGCGGTCACCGAACCCGTACAAGATTGGGGCTAACTCCACAACTCAATTGGAGGATCCCAACAACAGAGCCACAAAAGGCCAACAATGCCACAAAAGGCCAACAACGCCACAAAAGGCTACAAGACCACAAAAGGTCAACAATCCAACCACACTACCGTCTAGGTTTCCAAGGAACCGAAGAGAAACAAGCTCACAAGCTTGAACTCGCCGAATCTCCGAGGAGAACTCAAACCTATGCACCAAATGCAAGGGCAAGTCCTTCTCTCCCAAATTCCAACAAAACTACAAAAGCTATTGGGTGAATAAGGGAGGAAGAACACAAAAGGAGACCACAAAACTCTCCAAGATCTAGATCCCAAAGATTCCTTCACAAAGAAGGGATTTAGCTTGGGGGGATTGTAGATCTAGATCTCCTCTCTCAAATCCCTCAAAAAGATGCAAGAATCGTAGGAGGGGAAAGGGAGAGGGAAAGCTTCTTCAAGGTTGACAATGGAGGAGAGAGAGAAAGCCAAGAACCAAGAAGAAAAGCTGGTACCCACGAAGGGGAAGAGGAGCCCCTTTTAAAAGGCTCCCAGATCTTCCCGTTATGGGCATTCACGACTCTGGCGGAACTTCCGTGGAGGCGGAAGTCTGGCGGCACACCAACGGTAAAAATCATGAGCGAGAACCGAAAAGCGACCGACGGAACTTCCGGTGGAGGCGAAGTTCATGGCACACGACCAACGGTAAAAATCATGGAGCGAGAAACCGAAGAATCTGGTCAGAACTTCCGCCGGTTCACCGAAACTTTCGGTGGGAGCGAACTTCAGGTGGAAGTTCCGATGGAAGTTCCGTCAAATATACATATTCAAAATAGAAGGTTACTGAATGTGAGCGGAACAAGAGCCGGAAGTTCAATCGGAACTTTTAAGCAACTAGGCTCGAGCGAACTTCCGGGCCGAAACTTCCGTTGAAATTCGATCAAATCACAAATAGCACATCCAAAACAGAAGGTTACTGAACGTGAGCGGAAGAAGACCCGGAACTTCCACCGGAACTTTCGGCAGCAAAGATGCCCTAGCGGAACTTCCGGTCAGGGAAATTCGAGAAACCAGAAAACCAGAAACGCAATAACTTTTGCATCCAAACTCCAAATGGGATGAAACCAATTTTTTTGGAAAGATAACGACGAATAGAAAATACCATGAATATATATGTGAAGTATCCCCCAAGGTGTGGAGCCGGAAAACTCGCAAGATCAAAAACCGCAATAAGATATGCAAGTGAAATCCTTATTTGAAGAACTAGAGCTTGTTACGATGATGACCACAAGCTCTAGATCCTCTCATGTACAAGAACCAAATAACAACCAAAAAAGATGATGCTATGAATGCAAAGGTTTGAGCTCTCTCCGAACAATGCAAACGAGACACCCGCTTGAGAGCCCCTCTTGATAGTACGGTTATCTATCCTAAACCCGGTCTCCCAACTAACAACACGAGACCGGCAAAAGAGAAGCCCTATCAACATACCTTTGCCTTGAGCATCCCACTTGAACTTGATGTAGACCGTCTTGTTCTTCTATAGTGGGAACACCTTTCTTGTTTGCTCTTGCTTGATGAAGATGAAGACTTGCAAATTGCTCCCCCATACTCCATGGGGAAACCTCTTCTTTGAACTTTTCTTCATCATTCCATGAGCACGAGGATGGCAAGTTTCAAGCATGAGATCTTCTAGAGATGGCGCATCTTGAGCTCGCCCTTCTTCATCCCTACTTGAGGTTGATCCATCTTGATGCAACTCTTTGCACATGCCTTGATCGACCTTCAAGTTCCTTCTTTCTACATGATTCCAATGGGCACAAAGCCCTTGGACATTTCTTCATCTTCCAACCTTGAGACCAACACATGGCCCAAGCGATGCCAATGGACAAACCTACAAGTGAAACTTAATTTACACATTAGTCCCTAGAGATTGTCATTAATTACCAAAACCACACATGGGGGCATACATGCCCTTTCAACAGTATACCAGGATTAGGGATTATTTGCAAGCTATTTTAGATACAAATCCAGGTAGTAGATGTGTTGTGACAACAAAACAACTAGTTGAGCACCCTAGCCCAAACCCAAGATTCCATGGGCTCTTTATCTGTCTTAATACTTCTCTGCAGGGTTTTCTAAATGGTTGTAGGCCATTCATAGGTATGTGTCCATCATCATCATCTAGGCCTACAACAAGTGCTGCAACTGCTCCCACTCCAACTCCAAATGCATCTAGGCCTACTAGACCTACAACAAGTGCAGCAACAAGAAGTGGTACTCTAAACAGGCCCTTCAATGCACCTAGGTATGCAGCAGTTGCAAATGGTAAAAGGCAACCAAAGCTAACATCTAGGATGCAGGGCTATCTCAGTGCTGGTAAGCACAGTAGCTACAAGAAGGCCAAGAAGAGTGACTGCTCCAAGCAAGAAGAATGAGCTTTGTGCTTGATCAGATAGTTTATATGTTCAGAACTGTCTCGCTGTCTGCTAAAATATTTTAATATTATGTGTGTTGGAAGACTATGTTCATGCATCTGTGGCTATGTGCTGAATTAATTCCAAACTATGTGTTGGAAAATATTTGTGTAACAGTGTTTAAGACTATGCGGGTTGTAATACACTATGTGGTATATGTTTAATACTATGTTTAAGACTATGTTTAAGACTACGTTTAAGACTATGTATGCATCATTGTTTGAGTTGTCTAAGTTTAATATTGATCCTTTACTATTGCTCTAGATAGGTTATCGATACCCTTCGGGGGTTCTCGACAACCCTAAAGAATAATATAATATTGCTCTAGATAGGTTGTCGAGACCTTTCGGGGTTCTCGACAACCCTAAAGGATAACCATTTCAAACTTATTTGTGAATAACAATTTCCAACTAAAGGATAACCATTTTGATAGCACATATAAGGATCAACATACAGGTTCAACCTAGAGGTTCAACATACATGACCACCCACATAAAGGGTTCAATTACACAAATACATAAACATGCACATCATGCCAACTAGAACATGATAACTAGATCACTCATCACAAACTTCTTTGATTTTCTTCAACTTCTCCTTCAGACCATCACAGTGTTGGAACATATCAAAGACAGTGTACTCCAACTTCTTCATTTCTTCCTTATGGCCATCTCTATCCTTCACCAGCTACTTGTTTTCTTCCATGAGGCCATCTTTTTCCAATATCAGCTTCTTGTTTTCTTCCATGAGGCCATCTCTTTCCAACTGCCACTTGTTCTGCTTACCCTTGAACACATCTGCCTGAGATCTAAGAAGATTTTTCATTTCTTACTTAGCATTCTTGAGAACATCAATTTCATGATTCAAAGCTTCTAAATGCTTCTCCATCTGGGCAACACTCTGACTCTCACTGTCCTCACTGTAAATCGTGCGCATATTTTCTGCTACAGATTTCCTCTCAGTATCATCAACCCACTTGCGTAAACTAGCAACATGATCTGCATATTTCTTCTCTAACCCACTTGCGTAAACTAGCAACATGATCTGCATATTTCTTCTCTAATTTGTCCTTCTCTTCAGTCAGATCCTTCACCATCTTGGAACTATGATCCCTCTCTTCAATGGCAGCAGATTTGCACTCATAGTACATTGCCCACAGCTTCTGCAGGGCATCCTTTAGACTATCAGGCCACTCTTCATCTATCCAAGACTAGAAGCCACAGTTCTCCATTGTATGCAAATAAGCCATAGTTCATCACTGTATGCACACTCTAGAGCTAACTAATTACACAGGCTACACTAAATCATATGAATCATAGTTTTTATATCTGAATACACAGGCACAAATACATTATTAATTACACTACCATAGTTGCTATAACTAATTACACACCCATAGTTCATCACTGTTACTAATTACACAGGCTACACTAAACACATGTACATTATCTAAATCATCTCACTCAAAAGTACATTCTCTGAATCATAGTTGCTATATCTAAATCATATTGCACATAGTTGCTATATCTGAATCATACTATTAATCTGCACACTCTGCATGCACAAGTACATTATTTGAATCATAGTTGCTAACTGTAGTTGCTATAATCATCTATTGCATATCTGACAACATTCTAATCTAAACATTTGCATTTTCCAAAGTAACTAAAAGAACATGGCAGACTTACATTCTCAATTTGACACAGATAGAATTTTCTTCCCGTGTATGTTCCTTCAAAAGCTACACACTTGCGCGGCGCGAGTTTGTGTGAGCGGCAGAGCACGTCGCAACCCACATCTATGCCGCAGAAATCGGGATCATCCATGGTTCCCGGAGCAAAGTCTAGTGGGAACATGTCCTTCACGATGAATTAATTGAGTCAAAGCGAGTTAAATCGAGCTAAATCGAGCAAATTCCCAAATCTTTGATGAACCCTAACCCTAAATCCATATGGGCAGCTTACTTACCAACAATTCGAAGGTGCTCTACGAAGAGTCGTCGTTCCAGCTGAGCATGGCGGCGGCGGGGCGAACAGACGATGCAGGCGACACAGACAGACGATGGTGGCGGCGCGAATGGATGGCGGCAAGTGAGCACCGACCGCACGCAACAGGACAGAGCAAGGGGATGAGTTAGACGACGGAGTTGACCGAGGAGTGGTTTTTTTGAGACAACTAACAAATTTTATGGTGGTTTTTTGTATCCTCTCCGTAAAGTGGTATCAATCATAAATTTAGCCCACAAAGTGGTGGTTTTATGCTATTAACTCGTAGTGTAGTGTACATGCGTGGACCGAGGAGTCACTCAAAGCATCACTAGCACTACTCGTACTCGGCCCAAACCACCGCCGTTTTACAGGCCGAGACCGAAATTCCGTACCAATCAGCAGCCGCACATGATTCGTAAAAAAGTGTATACACCGGGACAAATCGGCAGCTCGACATCTAGATGTGCGGCTCGCGGGGGGAAACTATAGGGCAGCCCCTCACTCGATATGAGGACATTTCAATTCCCCGCGAGTTCTCTTCCTCATTCTGATTCCACCTTTCGCCGCCACATCCTACGGATGCTAGATTCGACGGACTCCGTCCACCGCCCGCCGGTCGTGACTCTCTTGCACCCCCTCCCGCCTAACTCCGTGTCCCGCCATCGGATTTTGTCGTCGAGCCGTCGGAATCGGAGATGAACTCAAACGACAAGCTCGATCTCTCCGAGATGTTGTCTTCGGACGATTTGGACCTCGAGGAGCTGCTCCAAGACGACGACATGGAGGTGACGATCCTTCTTCTCGCTGCCAAGGACCTTGATGACCATAGAAAGCTGATGTATTTGCGCCGAGGATCCATGTCGAGCCGCGTTTGCATCCACCGGAACTGCGGCCTCGGCCACGGCAAGCTCATTGAGGACTACTTCGCCAAGGTACCTATATACCCGGCTCATATCTTTCGTAGAAGGTACTGGATGCGTCGTATTTTTTTCGTGAAAATCGTACGAGCTTGCGAGGCCAATTCGTTGTACTTCAAGTAGCGTAGGAACTCCGTCGGCACCCTAGGTTTTAGCGCGTTCTAGAAAATCTCCGCTGCCATGGTGATTGTATGCATTGGAGGACATCGAGAAATCGAAAATGTTAGAGAAGGAGACGGAGGCCGATCAACTTGGAGCCTACTCCAAGGCACCTAGCTAAATACGTCTTCTATACTTGTATTGTGTATTTGTAATTGTCTATAAATATATGAGGAGGGCCGAGGCATTGCGATCACGCAGCCCGGATTCAATCCGACTTTCATGGTATCATAGCACAAGTCGATCCTCTCTCCTCCCTAAAACCCTAAAACCTCTACAACCCTAGCCCTCCTCAGCACCAGCAGCAGCAGCTTGACCCAGCTCTTCTTATAGCTCTTCAGCACATGCACCTCCCCGGCAACCAAGAGTGGTTTATGGATTCAGGCGCCTCGTCCCATATGGTATCCGATCATGGTATACTCTTGTAATGCCCGGAAATATTAAAAATTACAAATTGGTTGTTATTCTATTTATGCATCATCATGACATCATCATGCATATTTTATCCGTAAAATTATTTTTGTCAAACTATATTTTGTTTTACTAAATATCCCTATGGTTTTATTAAACCCGTCTCTCGTCCTTATTTTAAAACTAAAACAAATAATATTTCTCGCAGCGAAAGATTCTCTTGTTTTATAAATAAAATAAAATTAGGCTAAAAGCCCGTCTAAAATTTTTGGCCCAAAACTAGACCCATCTAATCTATTTTGGTCTACAATCTATTCCTCCTTTTCTACCCTAACCCTAGAATCTACCCTACCCCAAACACGCCGCCGCCACCCCTGGGACACACACACCCAACACTCCACCACACACGACCTAGTCAACACACGCACGCACTCACGCGACCCCAACAACGAGACACACACCACCGCACCCAACACGCCATGATGCACGCACACAGCCGCTCGCGATCCCCTTCCCTCGGCCTTGTTCCCGAGCGCCGCCAGGAGCGCTCACTGCCGCCTCTTGTCACCTCCCTCGAGCGCCCTCCTCTCCACCTCGTTGTCCATCGCTCGACCGGCCGCGCCGCCGCCTCCTCCTCGCCATCTTCGCCGCCAGGTCTCGTCCACAGATTCCGCTCGAGCCGCCATCGTCCATGCGCTCTCCTCGCCTTCCTCCCGTGAGTCGCCATCGCCTGCGCTCGCGAGAGCTGCCACTCGAGCCCGACCGCAGCTCCCTGCAGCCCCGCCCTGAGGAACCCCGATGGCCTCGCCAAGCTCGCCTCCTGTGCGCGTCGTTGCCAGGTGCTCCGCTGCCAGCGAGCCGCCGCCTTGCTCTCCTTTGCGACCTCGCGCGTGAGCATGTCCGTCTCTAGCTCCGGCCGGCCACTCCGTCCTTGCCTCCACCGCTCTCTGCAGGGCTTCCGACGGACATGTTCTCCGCTGCCGGATGCCCCAGTTGCCTGCGCCTCGCCGGCCCAGCGCGTCCCCATCGGCGGTACCCTCCCAAGCTCGTCCTTGCTTCACGCCCACAAGCCCCATGGCTCGCTCGCACCGTCTTCCGACGTGCACCCAGGAAGTCTGCGCCCTTGTCACTGCCTACAAGTGCGCCTGTCGCCATGACCAGCGGGTGGTCGCTGCCCTCCAAGCTCTACCTCCGACTGTGGCCTCTATTTTGTTTTTCCCTGCGAGTTGGGTGTGGTTCAATGCTCGTGGCAGTTTTGTATGCGTTGCTGCCAACGCCAAGGCACTCTAGCATGTGTGATCGTGCTGCCAACAATTCAAGATAAATAGCCAACACCCGTGAAACCGTTCGTTATGATGTCCAGATGTCCGGCGAGGCATCTAAGGAACCAAGGCCGACGTTGGTATGGTGCCACTCCGAGAGCATCGGTATTTGAACCAAGTTCGCCATCAATCTCAAAGCCGAGACACTTGACAAGATATCCGTCATGGACTCCAAGTTCTCCCTCCTGGATCTCAAGGTCTACGACATGGATCCGATGGACCCGATTCCATTGATCCCCAAGATCTTCGAACCCCAATGTGTGATCCTTATCCGAGCCCCTATTTTATTAATTTTTATATTAAACATGTTGCATATTAAATTATTCATGCTCGCATACATATTTATTTGTTTGGGGGTATATTGTCGATTCACCTCATAATTAAATATGGAGCCCATATGCAGGTGAATCTAGTCTAATATTGGCTCCATTTAAATTTGTGTAGCAAACTCATGCCATGCTTTGCCTTATTAAATCAACATTTAATATGCGAGGTAGTTAAATAACTTGAACCTTTTATTTAAATGTCGGGATCCCAATTCCGCTTAATATTGCTAAGTGGGACCGCATATTGCCATGGCATACATCATATCATAAACATGTCGGATCTTCCGCCTAGTGTTAAATACTGCACCAGTTGCTCTTTCTAGTGTTTGCTTCTTCATTGGATAGGACGATGAGTCGATGTGAGGTACGACAAGCCTTCGGTCACCGACTTTGTCTCACAGGCGAGCATTCTCCCCCTTCTACCTATTTTGTATTTATAGTCTTTACTTCCTTCAATTGATCTATTGCTATCCCTATTGTCGATGCTTTAGTACTGTCCCTTTATTTTCCTGCTCCACTATATTGCCTTGGTTATCCTATTGCCTTGTTTGACTAGCTAGTCTTGTCCTGACGAGTCGTAGGCATGCTTAGTATTGCTCTCATACAGGTGGAACATGATACTTGGATATTGTTGGTGATAAGATAAATAATCTGGTGATGTTGGTTATGATTTCACCTAATGATAAGGCCCCGGCAGGGACCACCTTTGGGAACTGCTTGAGCCGACCTAGGACCCGTTCGTTCTACGATACCAGTTCTGAGTTGATCGCGCTAACCAAACGCGGGGCCTCTGGGAACCCCCCTCAACTACCGACGCTATTCGTATATCCAGAGGGTTACAAAATTGGTTTTCCATTTGGTGCATACGCATAATATGTCCTCGGACATGGGTGAGTTGATATGTCTTTGAACTTGATATTTTGGTGGATTGCCATGGCTTGCATACATAAACTGCGGTACACGGTGGCGGCACCCACGGTGTGTACAAGTTACCCTGCAGGGCCCGATCCACCAGTAGGCGCAAATGTTGTGCCTTCCTTGAGAATCGTCGTACCTCTTGGTTGGTTCCCCACAGTAGGTGATGCCTCTGGATATGTGCGTAGTTATGGGACAGTTCTTGTTGTGAGATTCGGATGGCACGCGTGATATGTTGCCTGAAGGGTTGAGCATGCGTTTGGATACAGTAGTGCACCCCTGCAGGGTAAATCTTTTCGAGAAGTCGTGTGTCCATGGTTATGGACGCCTCAGGAGTACAGTGTCATTATCATAGACAACGCCACTAATGTTTTGCCTCTAATAATATGATTAGTAATTAGCCTTACCAACTAAACACCTGCTTAACTAAAATTGCCACCGTGTGTGTTCCGCAAGGGGACTTCCTCGACTGGTCTTCGAGGGGGAAATCTTTGGATGGGTTATGTTTGGTGTTATATTGTTGTTACCGCATAACGCTCTCTTATCTTGCTCTAATAGCCGAAGTTGTAGCGTGTCTCTATAAGTTAGATTTCTCTAAGGTTGAGCTCTTTGTTCGCTTCCGCTAGCTCACGGTGCCCGCCAAAAACAGGGTAGACGATGTTGCGCGCCAAACCTTCGAATTTCACATCAATTTCTTTCCCTCTAGGGCTGTTTTAGTTTATGGCAGCACACAGATCATTGAGAGAGACACGGTTGTTAAATGGGATGTGGAATTATAACATGTTGATCCCCAAGAGCTAATAAACATGGGAGAGGAGGCGGTGAGGAAAATGGTGGAAAAAATTGGGGATAGTGTGGTTTGGGGGCCAGAGCAAGAAGTTTCTTTGTTACGATTTGATGATTACAAATGTGACTATGTTAGGGTTGAGACAGGTGAACATATAGTTGATGAAATCGATGAGCGAAACGGTTGGACAAGCAAAACTGTTCTGTTTTTAGCACAACTCATTGATCTGGAACCTGATTCGAGGGTTGGATATGTGGCCTCGTCGGCCGCTCGAGATGGTCGAGGATGATTGGGATGCACAAAGGCAAGTAATGCCTATACTTACTGAGTTGGAAGTGTTAACAGTGGAGGATGATGATGCTAATGCACAAGGGGAGGCTGCAGATGGTAATGCACAAAGGATTGTAACTGTTGACTGGAATTCAGTTGAGATACATGACCAGACTAATTTGGTCATTGCACCAATAGATGACATTGAAATGGCAAAGCTTTATGGCATTCCTATAGATGACAGAGAAAAGGAGAATAAGAGGGATGAAGCTGCAAATGATGGTGACAACCATTTAAGAGATGAGGAGGCAGATATAGATCTAGAGTTGTTGGAAAATGCAGCAGTTCGTGTAGATGATGCACATGATGCTGAGCTAGTAACATTTTATGACAAAGAGGACCCAGTTATTGAAGTTGGGAGATTGTTTCCAAGCATGGATGAATTCAGGATGTGTTTCAGGACATATGCAGTCAAACGTGAGTTTGCTACCAAGACTATGTGATCGATAAAGAAGTTCTATGCAAAATGCATAGGTTATGATGGTGGTGCCAAGCCTTGCAAGTGGTATATATCTGCTAGACGCCAACCTGATGGAAGGACAATAAGAGTGAATCAAATTCCAAAACCTCATACTTGCATTACAAGTTCTCAAACAGTTACAAAGATGACATCACAATTATGGGTTGCAGAAAGATCAAGCCCATTTTAGCCACAACACCAAACAACACCGCAAAGAGACGAAAATAGACTTGGAAGCAAGACTTATTAAGTGAATTATACTATAGTGTGGAAGGCAAAGCAAAGGGCAATGAAAGAGCTATATGGTGATTGGGCAAATACCTTTTGAATGCTTTATAACTTCAAAGGTAAGTAGAGAAGAGGTCACTGACGGTTGTGGAGATAGATCTTGAGGTAACGATGGGAAAGTCTTCTTCTCTAAATTCTTCATGGCTTTAAAGCCTTGCATCGATGTCTTCAAAGCAGGGTGCCGTCCATATTTGAGTATAGACTCATCTTTCTTTACTGGAAAATGGAATGGTCAACTAGCAGCATGCAATGCTTTAGATGGACACAATTGGATGTTCCTTGTAGCTATTGGCATGTTTCAGTCTGAGACAGAGGCATCATGGACATGGTTCATGATGTAGTTGAAAAGATGCATAGGGCGATCTCTCCATTGGCGGTGCACACGGATGCATGTAAAGGTTTAGAAAATGCATTGAAGATTGTTTTCCCTCATGCCGAGCGAGGGAGTGCTTGACCATATGTGGATGAATTTGATCAAAAATTCAAAGGAGATGATTTTGACGCATGTGTTCGAACAAGATCTTACACCAGTGACACATTCATATCACCTTGAGAAGATTAAGGCGGCATGCTCTGAGGAGGATAGGGTCAAGTTTTGTACATGGTTGGAAACCTACCATTCTTTTTATGGTACAGGTCTGGTTTTAACACTGCCATAAAATGTGATCATATCAACAATAATTTGGCAGAAAGTTTCAACACAAAGTGAAGGAGTTAAAAGACTTGCCTGTCCATGACATGGTTGACCAGATCAGGATCATGATCATGAGGTTGTGGGAATTGAGAAGAAGGCTTGGTGATGTTCTTCAAGGAGATAAGCTTCCTGATGTTGTGCAAGTGGTCAATGGAGGAGAAATCTTGCACATTTGCGTGTTGAGAAATCCTCATTGTGGGGTGCTGAAGTCAGAGATACAAAGACTGGCAGGAGGCATGTTGTTGACACTCAATTGCATGAATGCACATTCCTTGAGTGGCAACACACTGGGAAGCCTTGTGAGCATGCCATACTTTTCTTGGCCTCCAAACACAAGCTAAATATGCACCCATAATTGCATGAGTATTATTTTGTAGCAAAATTCAAGGCTGCATATGGAACACCAATTCCAGCACTTACAGATCAGTCTCAGTGGCCTGAAGTGGACATTCAGTTCTCCTTGTGTCCTCCTTTGATAAAAAGAAAGGCTGGCAGGCCCAAGCAGAGTAGATTCAAGGCTTGCTTTGAGAAAGGTGGGAGCAGCAAGAAGGGAAAGAAAGATGAAAAGAAAGATGCCAAGCCAAAAAGGGCCCAAAAAGATAAAAAGAATAGATGCAAACTCTATGAAGAACTTGGACACCGAGCTGGCTCTACCAAGTGCAGATACACTGCTGAAAATCCAAAGTATGTTCATCCAAAATCTATCCCATTTCTTATTGATGATTTTTCTCCCCTAGCTAACTTGCTTGTTTTCAGGAGGAAGCGTGGAGAAAAAGGCCCATCTCTTGTTCTTGACGAATGTGGCCAGTGAAAAGGGCAAGAATCAATGGCCAAGGAAAGAAGAGAACTAACCAGATCATGTTTTGTGCTGTTGAGGTGCAATCTGAACTTGTTTTGGAGGAGGATGTGCAAACTGTTGAGGCTTTAGGGCACACCGTTTCTGATTTGGAAGCTCTGGTGCAAAATGAGGGGCAAAATGAGCCTGTTGTTGAGGCTCTAGCGCAAAATGAGCCTCTTGTTGAGGCTCTAGTGCAAAATGAGCCTGTTGTTGAGGCTCTGGTGCAAAATGAGCCTGTTGTTGAGGCTCTGGTGCAAAATGACCATGTTGTTGAGGCTCTGGTGCAAAGTGACCATGTTGATGAGGCTCTGGATCATGATCATGAGGTTGTTGAGGAGGTGCAGGAGGTGAAGGAGACTCTTGCACGTGCTGTGGGGAGGCCAGATGGTAATGGTAAGAAAAATAAGAGCATAAACCTGTTGTGTGGTGTGAAACTTGTGAAGGATAAGAAAACGAGGGGTAAGAAGAGCCAAAAGAAATAGACTTTGAATTTGGCACTTGTTGTTGTAAACATATGTTACTGTAATAATTGTCAGTTCTTGTTGTTGTAAACATTTGTTATTATAATAATTTGTCACTTGTTGATAATTTGGACAAAATTCTAATATGATGGTAAATTTGAATTTCAACAAATATAGCTATGTCACTTTTCTATGTTTGTATGAGCTTCCAACGTTTTTCTCATATGTACAATACAACTCATCCTCACCCTGATCCCTTTTATGAAGTACAACTCACCCTCACCCAAAATGTGGTAGAAATGGGCTCCAAAGCTAGGGTAAACCACCCCATTTCTAAGCAAGTTTTTTTTCGACCATTTCTAAAACCAAGTTTGATATTTTTCCTCAGAACTATGTCACATAACATGACACCATGCGAAGGTTTTGTATTTTTTTTATTCTTTTTGAATTAGTCATGCACATTTGAATGTCTGGTCAAACTTTTTGAAGGGTTTTCATAAATATTCTTAGCTAGGGGCTGAGGCTCACAAAACTAGCATTGGATCTCTGATGAAATAGCATGTTGTGAACCTAAAAATGATTTTTACAAAAATCATCGATGAAATCATGTACTGTAGTTCATATCTTACCCACTTCCACCGATTCTAAGATTTGTCTTTTCACCAGGGATGGAATAAAAGGTTTGAGATACTCAAGTTGGGAAATTGTACATGCTAGGTGGTCTAGTATTTTTGAAAAATAGTATGTTACCATTTTGAAACTTCAATTTGGTGGCTGCTTCACAAATCCCCTCTTCTTTCGGCACTCGGAAAATAGAAAATGGATTTTCTGTGCGTCGAAAAGGAAAACTTTGTGCTACAACATTGTTAGTCATCCCATTATAGACATGCATGCCCAATATGGGCACATTATCACAAACTATGCCTTGATTCTAGCCATATCATTGGTCATTTGACCCGAAAGCCAGAAAACCTCGGAGGAGATAGGTCATTTTGTGAAGGATTTTTTGAAATATGATCAATAGAGCAAGTTTGATATTTTTCCTCACAACTATGTCACATAACATGACACCATGCGAAGATTTTGTATTTTTTTCAATTTTTTTAAATTAGTTATGCACATTTGAATGTCTGGTCAAACTTGTGAAACCCCGTTGACTGCATCCTAAACCCAGCTAACCCAAAGGCCGAATGAGGAACATAGATCTAACCCTAGCGCGACACTGTGGCCGTCCGATCGCGTCTTCTATAAGGATTCCGCGGGTGGCTCTGGGCGATCTGTGGAAGGGCTTGTTCTGCAACCTGATCGGTTGGCGTCTCTTAGAAGGATTTCGCGGCTAGCTCTTGGCGATCCGTGGGATGGGTGATTCTGAAATCTGATTGGCTTCATCGTTTTTCCATGAACAGATAAGGTACATCATGGCACACTCCATTGACCGTTGGACCGAGCGTGGCATGCGAGGGCGCTGGGCGGGGCGGGATGCACCATGCATGCAGCTGACCCTAGCGTCATGATCTAGCTATTTTATGCGTGACAGCTGCAGCGTATTTACTCCTCAAATCGCATTAAATAAGTGTACGTCTAACAACTTTCTTTAGTCAAACTTACTCTCCTCAGGTCATTGTAATAAATGAGACTTTGCATGATACCACATCTATGTTATTTTGCACTATGGAGTAATAACTTAGACTATTAACATATGCATGATACCACATCTAAGTTACTCCCACATACTTCCTCCGTCCGCAAATAAATTGAAGAGACCATTTGCTAAATGTTATTGGACTTGATTTTCGTGAAGCAATTTTTTCTACTTTAAAGTGCATTGGAAAGGTAGAAGTATACTTTTTGGGGATAAATTTTGAAGCCAAACGTACACTTATTTGTGGACAGAGGGAGTATGCATGTCACTATGACCAGCCTAAGAAAAAATGGACCGTTGGACCCAGCGTGGCATGCAAGGGCACTGGGCGGGGCGGGCTGCACCATGCATGCATGCTATGCAGCTGCCTCTCGCGTCGCAGTCTAGCTATTTTGCGTGCAACGGCGCTGCATCGTATTTACTATCTTCGTCGCATTAAATAAGTGTACTTCGAACAACTTTCTTCAGTCAAACTTACTCCCATCCGGTTCATGCGTCATATAAAAAGTCAATATTTATAAATCTAAAATATCAACTTTGACTATGTATATAAGAAAAAAAATCAAAATCTAAAATATTATAAACTTAGTTTCATACTCCCTCTATTTCCTCCAATAGACATCCCTTTGATTACTCCCACCGATTTTTCTTGTGTGTGTAAAAACGAACGAGTTTGTTGCATGCGGTATGTAAAAACGAACGAGTACCTTGGTACTAGATTCCTGCATTTATTACCGAGTAAATCAAGGCCAAATTCCATTTTCTCTTTTATTTTTCACTCCCAATGAACAACTACCATGGACGTTTTTTTCTCTCTTTCGCATTAATGCATGCATGCATGCAGGGGCGGGGGCGACGGTGCAGGGGTCACGTCGCATCCTAGAAATTTTTTCTCTCTTGCGCATTGATCACGCACGCGGCTACGCCCGCTGCCCACACGCAACGCAGCGCACGCGGCTGCGCCAACGCTGAAATCCCACGCCGCCCTTCACGCCCCGCCCTCAATAAATAGGCAAAAACGCCTTTGCCTCCTCATCTCATCTTGCCCCTCTCATCTTCAACCTCTCGAGCCCGTCCCTTTGCCTCCTCCTAGCCCCCAAAACACTCGACCATGGCGACCTCCCCCCTCCGCTTCCCTTCCGAGAGCAATGTGAGCGATGAGGACAACTACCCGGACCACAAGCAGGTGTGTGAGCAGGAGGCGCCCACGCGCCCCAAGCGTGGCAAAAAGGGGGGCGACACAAAGCCCCGCCTTGCCCCTGGGCGGAGGGCCCCTTCGTCCACAACCTAGTCCCCGGCGGCGGCAACCTCCCCGACGACGGCCCCTCCGAAGCATACTGGAAGGCGGCGGAGAAGCATGAGGCAAAGGAGGAGGCTACTTACGCCAGATGGGAGGAGAAGCAGGCCAAGCGCACCTTGAAGAAAAGGCGCAGACGGGAGGATGAGGAACGACGGGAGGCCAATCGTTGGGCCTTCCAGGAGGAGCAGCGGCGGCTGGAGCAACGGGAGAGGCTGGCGGACTGGAATGCCGCGGAGGCTCGGAGGGCGGAGGCACCGGCACCGCCTCCACCGCCGATGGAGTAGGGTAGCTAGGGTTAGGGTTTAGGGGCTAGCCCAGGGTTTAGGCGGGGCGCCTATTCCCTTCTATATTATTGTACTTTTTTCTTTTTATTGTAATGTTATCCCAATGTTATCGATCGGGCTATCTAATATAATGAATGTTATCCCAATATTATCTATCCCCTTGTTTTATTGTAATATGTGTTTTATTGTATTATCATTTGTCAAAACACCCAAAACAACAAGTGCATGAAATAAAAGACACAAAAACAAGTTCTCATATAATACTCGTGCAATATTTATAAAATGAGTCAAATTAGAAAAGCTCAAAAGGAAGAATAAGTTAACGTAATGATGGTTGATTATTTTCAAACAACACATGGTTCATTTTCAAACAAGACATTTACATATTTACATAAGTTAAAGGAGCGCCCAAGTTATGTTAGTTAAATGGATGCCCTTGGACTTCATTTATATATTTACTTTCGCAAAAAAAGATTGCGACCTGAGCACGAGTATTTGCAGATCCACACGTCCCTATATAGATTGTAACTTGAGTACCATTTTTTCGCCCAATAAACATATAGTTACTATTGGGCCTGGATACGACCATTTTGGCCTGGCTAAGTTCTATTTGGGCCTGGCCTTTTTCAATCCTCGTCAATTGTTTTTTTAACTTTTCAACCCTCCCTCCTCGCACACGGGCCCGCACACCGATAAAAGGAACACCGAAACTGAAGAAACACTGATTTCAAAACAGCAGCTCAAAATTAGCCCGAATTTGTGTTGCATTTATTCAAGCCAAATACATAGACCATTACATCCATTACAAAGCATCACTCGAACATCGATCACTGTCTAATGACTAACTATCAAGAGATAAACTAATCCGAGAGAAATTACACAAAAATAAAAAAACGGCCATCAGATTGTCCTGCTTCTTCAATTCGATGATTTTCCTTAGCTGCTTGTTCATCTTCTTCAGCTCGGCCTTCACTTCCGCATCCACCGTAGTACCAGCGGAAATGGGGTTGCCACATCCCAATTGCTCCACCACGGACGGGTTTTCGAGCTCCCGGGATGCTACCTCCACCCCAATTCGCTCGATGTACTCATTAAGCCACTCAAAATGCCCACATTTTGGTAGTTCCTGAAATCGTAGAGATGAACCCTAAATCCCAAATTCGATGAAATGCATGAAATTTCGAAAGAAAAGCGAGAAATTGGCGCTCGGAACACTCAGATCTCACCTTTCCCGTCTCGGGCTTGCTCTCACACTTCACAAATTCCCGGCCAATGTTGTCGTTCTTGTCGGTGGATGTGACAAGCCGCTATAGGGGCGCGGTACGGGGGCAATCGGGACACCTCCTCATCAGCACCGCACCATACCAAGGCCATGAGCGGTGGGAGGAAGCAGAGCTCGGCATCCCTCGCCGGCATTGTCGCACTTGCGCGTCGGAGAAGAAAACGGAAAGGGATGAGATGCTGAAACGGTGGCGGGAGTGCTCGGGTGCGGGGACGGATCGGGGCCAACGGCTCTCTTTAACCACAGGGTGGGTCCCATGATATGAGGTGGACATCAGGTGAGTTCCGCGCGCCGTGACGTGGAGAGGCTGTGGATCCTACTATGCTCAGCTGATTCGAATTCGTTGACGGTCTCGTGAGCTTAAGTAGAAGTGTCGCACGAGAGCTATTTGCCGCTTCAGAAGTGTCGCATGTGAGCTATTCTTTGCAACGATGTCGCTTTCCTTCCAATTCCACGTAAAGACGTCGCATGGGAGCTATAAGCCCATTTTCTCAATAGGTGACTTTGATTTGTCTAGATTTGCCTGTATTTGAACGCATTTTAATGTGTAAATACATATCAATCTATATAAATTCATGTCACTTATTTTTGTCAGAGAAAGCATAGTTTTTTCCCCTAGCTGGTGCTAACGAACCCAGGTTGAGCAAATCTTCAAGAAGCTCGAAAGTGTTGAGCTTGGTTCGACAAAGCTTTTCATAAATACGGCAAATACTACCGATGAAATGTTACAAATTTTGCAAAAAGTATAAATTTTCAATCCGGTATGTACGTAGAAACATCTTGCAGAGCCTGACGTAAAGGTGACACAGCAGGATCTCAACGGATCTCATGATTTCATGTGGTGGGGGCGGGGGTACAATCAGGCAGACATATAGCTCCTTGGGGAGATAATCTTCCATGGTTTGCTTCCGAAAGGCTGGAGAGGGAACCTGCACGATCAGCACTATCTAGTGTGTTTTCTTTCGGGGCATGAGATCAGCACTACCAGTAGCGTTAACAGTTTTCTTTCGGGGCATGAGATCAGCACTACCAGTAGCGTTAACACTGCTTAGAGCATCTCCACTCGCCTACCTAGGAGGCCAATTCGGACGCCGAATTTTGATCCGGACGTCGAAAATTGGCCCAGTCGTATATCCAAGGACCTGTTTTCGTCCGAATTTCGGCGTGTTTTGGTCCGGCCTACCCAGGCCGAATCCAGTATCCTAGGTACGTCCTGGAAACGCCGGACGAAGCGAATTCGACGAGTGGACCCGCCTAGTCAGCATATATTCGCTCTTATTTATCCAAAGTTCGCCTAAAGTTCGTCCATATTCGCCCATATTTGTAGAAGGGAATTGGAGAATGCACAGCACCAATTGGGCCGGCTGCTCATGTATATATAGAAGGACACATGTACAATTACAGGTACAACCCTGACAAAACACGGGGACCTATACCTAGTACAATATATTACTCAACACCCCCTCCCCCCTCCCTCCCGCAGTCGAAGGGTCGGCACCGACACATAGACTGGAGCGAAACTCAGGAAAAGTCGTGGACGGCAATCCCTTCGTCATGATATCGACAAACTGCTGAGATGTCGGTACGTGAAGAACTCGAACGTGGCCGAGGGCAACTTGCTCACGAACAAAGTGGATGTCCAACTCGATGTGCTTGGTGCGCCGATGATGAACGGGTTTGGCGGAGAGGTAGACAGCCAACACGTTGTCGCAGAAGACCACCGTAGCCTTGTCAACGGGACAAGAGAGCTCGGAGAGAAGCTGGCGAAGCCACGTGCACTCGGCCGCAGCGTTAGCCACGGCGCGGTACTCGGCCTCAGCGCTGGAGCGAGACACGGTGGGTGTTGAGAAATAGAGCAATTTACCAAGCGAATTATCCATAATAAACGCTAGATAAAACATGACTAGAAAAATAGGCAAAATACTAATCATGTTAAAAAGCGAAAACATATTAAGGCATATAGCCAAACAAACTGCAAGGCATAAAAATTTGTATAGGATCAGAACAAGATTAAGACAGAAGATGTACACGGCAGTAGCAGAAGTAGAACCGCCGGCGTTGGAACCGTCATTGGCCATGTCGTCGAGGAAGAGGGTGCTGATGTCGGGGAAGAAGTCCTCGTCGGGGAAGACATCGCTATCTGTGAGGGAGTCCGTGACGAAGCCAGTAGTCGCGCTGATAGCGCTCCCCAAAAACCTTGTCGCCCTTCTCCGCATGGACTCAAGCGCCGGGTCTCGAGGCTCACTGTTCGCTCCGGCTCACGCCGCAAGACGGGATGGGGAAGATGGAAGTAGCGCAGTGCTATGGAACTGGAGGCGCAAGGGATGTGTGGCAGTGTAACTGAGAGGAGTCGCGACCTCTCTCTCTTATAGGCTCAGAGGGGAAGGCAGCGAACATGCGGCAGCCCACCGGACAGCCTCCACTAAATTCGTATTCATTTAACTCGTATTAAAATTCCATTCAAAGCAAACGTTTCAGCTTCTGTACATCTGTTCATATACCATTCATGCGTGGCAAAATAAAGCTCGGCTCAGCGAGATTCCATAACTCTTGGGCGCTGGCTGTCGTGGCGAGGCGAGGCGTGGCGAGGCGAGCGAGGAGGAGGAGGAGCGCGCGTGTGGAACTCTCTCCTTCTCCTTCTCATCATTTTACCAAGTGGTAGGAGAGCTCACCTTATAAGCTGGTCCAACTTCCACTCAACTAGCAATGTGGGACTAAACATTTGTCTCAGCTCTTGTCTTGCATGAATGGGCCACATGGGCCTCTAGGATTTTCAGGAATTATTGAAATAGAAAATGGGCTAGACTATTTGGGCCAAAATTCCAATAGTGGGCTGCCTCTTGGAGGACCAAGAGACGAGCGACGAGCCGAGGTAGACATAGCCGCCGGTGGGCGTCCGGGCAGCCCCGGGCAGCCCGCCCGAGGGCCCCGAGTAGGCGGCGAGGTCGACGTCGAGGGCGAAGCATGCAGCGACAGGCCATAGCCCATGGTGCCACAGATGTAGCGGAGAATCCGCTTCACCGCGGCCCAATGGGCATCCCGAGGAGCATGCATATGCAAGCACACCTGTTGCACAGTGTACTGGATCTCCGGACGTGTCAATATCAAGTACTAGAGGGCGCCTATGATGGGGAGGCGATATGATGGAGGCTAGAAGCGACCCATCACTCAGCGGCAGCCTTCGTGTCGACAGGAGTAGGCGCAAGGTTGCAGTTAAGCATCCATGCACGCTCGAGAAGCTCGCGAGCATACTTCTGCTGATGAAGGAAGAACCCGTCCGCACGCCGGACAACCTCTATGCCGAGGAAGTAGTGGAGCGGGCCGAGGTCCTTCAACGCGAAATCAGCGCGAAGACTATCGGTGAGCTGTCGAAGAAGACCAGCGGTGGAGGCCGTCAAGATGATGTCGTCGACGTACAGCAACAGGTAGGCCATGTCGTTGCCGGTCTGGTAGACAAACAACGACACATCAGAACGCGTGGAGCGGAAGCCGAGCTGATGCAGAAACGCGGCAATGCGCTGGTACCAGGCGTGGGGCGCCTGCTTCAGTCCATACAAGGACCGAGAGAGCAAGCACACGTCATCTGGGCGCTCGGCATCGAAGAAGCCGATGGGCTGCTGACAGTATACCTGCTCCGACAGATGGCCATGGAGGAAGGCGTTGGAGGCGTCCATCTGATGCACCGGCCACACGCGAGAAGCGGCAAGGTGCAACACCATGCGGATCGTGCCCGGTTTGACAACCGGGGCAAACGTATCCGTGAAGTCGACACCTGCGCGTTGCCAAAAGCCGCGCACGACCCAATGCGCCTTGTAGCGCTCGAGAGTACCATCGGAGCCGCGCTTGTGCTTGAAGACCCAATTGCCGGTGATGACGTTAGCACGAGTAGGTAGGGGAACCAGTTCCCAGGTCCGGTTACGCTGTAGCACACCATACTCCTCCTGCATGGCGGCGCGCCAATGCGGGTTGCGCAAGGCGGCGCGAGCCAAGGTGGGCACCGGCGAGAGAGCGGAGGTGGACGGCGCACTCGGCAGTGGGGAGGGCGCATCCCCCTCGCTGGACGAAGGCAACCTGCCGTCATGCGGATAATCTGCCGCTGGCCCGTGGCGGCGACGCCGGTCGAGGACGTGCAGACGCATCGTCGACGGGTATCGCGTAGACGGCCGCCGCACGCCCGCACGTGCCCGGGTGAGCATGGGCGTAGGAGCCGCAGCGATAGGCGGCGAGGCGGGGGCCGAGGCGGCCGATGATGCGGGCGACGAAGAGGCGGTCTAGCTGGTCGACGGCACCGGAGGCGTCGCAGGAGCGGGTGACGCGGGCGAAGGAGACGCCGAGGGACCAGGCAGGGCCGGCGCAGAGGGGGCCGCCGCGGTCAGTCGTCGGCGCGCGGGACCGGCCACAAGGGGGCCAGCGGGCGCTGGGGGCGTCATCGGAGGCGTCGCCAAGAGTCCCTGCTGAAACGGAAAAACCAACTCGTCAAAGTACATGTGTCGGGAGGTGAGGACGCGATGTGAGACCGGGTCGTAGTAGCGGTAGCCCTTGGTGTTGGCGGGGTAGCCGAGAAACACACAAGGGAGAGAGCGGGGCGCAAGCTTGTGCGCGGCGATGGCAGCAGTGTTAGGATAACACTTGCAGCCAAAGATACGAAGGTCATCATAGGCGAGCGGCGCACCGTAGAGGAGGTGATGCGGCGTGTAAGACCAACGCACACGACACGGGCGGATGTTGATGAGGAGAGTCGCCATGGCAAGGGCATCCGCCCGTAACCGTGGGGCATGTGCGTGGAATGTAGGCGCGGACACGATGTTGAGAGTACGGGCATCCGCTCAAAGACGACTATTCTATGGAGAAGTGTAGGGACACGTGAGGCGGAAGACGGCGCCATGGGCGGCGAGAAGTGAGTGAATAGTGATGTTGTCGAACTCTTTGCCGTTGTATGTTTGTAAGGCGTGAATGGGGCGACCGAATTGAGTGGAAACGAAGGGAAAAACGCGGTGAGGGTGGCGGCAACGTCGGATTTACGACGAAGAGGAAAAGTCCATACAAAATGTGAGTGATCATCCAAAATCACTAGATAATAATTATAACCATAATTTTGGAACAGGCGAGGTCCAAACATCACTATGAATAAGTTGAAAAGGAAAAGACGCGACTGTGGAGGAGGAACTAAACGGGAGGCGAACATGTTTGCCTAGACGACATGCCTCACAAGAGTGGGCATCCGTTTTATTACAAGTGAAGGAAAAGCCTTGCATTATTTGACGCAGAGCGGCGGAGCTAGGATGGCCGAGGCGAGTGTGCCAGAGATCGACACCGGCGGAGAGGGCGAGCGGGCTGCTGGCGGTGATGGAGGCCGAACCAACAGGGTACAGATCGCCGGGGCTGTCACATCGGTGGATGAGCATCCGAGTACGACCATCCTTGACAGAGAAACCAAAGGCGTCAAATTCCACAGTCACAGGATTATCACGACAGAAAGATTTAACGGAAACAAGATTTTTAATCAAGGCAGGAGAAACAAGAACGTTATTTAGAGAGAGGGGGGTGGAAGTGGAAGGAAAAGAGACAGAACCGGTATGAGTAATGGGGAGGGCATGACCGTTGCCAACGATGATGCGAGAAGAGGTGGATGCGGGTGTAGAAGAAGAGTGGTTACCGGGGTGCGCGGCCATATGCGCGGAGGCGCCGGTGTCCATGAACCAGTCGCCACCGCCACCATACGCCCTAGCGGTGGGGGCGCTCTTGAGGGCGGTCAGGAGCGCGGGGTCCCACGAGGCCGAGCTCGGGAGGGCGGCGTAAGCCGGGGCGGAGTAGGCCGCGACACCGTTGCCCGGGGCGACGGCGTAGCTCGGCGTGGCTACGAGTTGGGGCGCCGCGTAGAAGGCCTGGTGGGTGGTCGGACGCGGCCCCATGATGCCCGGGTAGGGAGCGCGCGGCACGGGCATGGAGTAGGCATGAACGACCCCGGTCCACGGATTGTGACCCGCGATCCACGGCGTAGTAGGGCGAGTGGGCGGTGGGCGATGGCGTTACGCCACATTGCCACCGCCGTTGCCACCACCGCCACGGCGACGACGCCACTACCATCACGCGTGGCGGGAGGCGGGCGTCTGGGTGTAGAAGCCCGAGGCGGACCCATGGGGCGAGGCGCGGGCGGAGCGGGCGAGGCGCGGTGCCGACACCGCGTGAGAGGCCGGGCCGACGCACAAGGGCCGCCCGAGCCCGGAGATGCTTGAGGCGGCGCTCCTCGAGGCGTAGGTAGGCCACGACCTGCTCGAAGGAGGGCGTGGTGAGGAGCGTGAGGTTGGAGGCAGCGTTGCTGAGATCCTCGCCGAGACCCACCGACAGGGTGGAGAGCATGATCTTGTCATCGATCGGAAACTCCAAGTCACGAAGCTCGTCGGAGAGGCTCTTCAGCTTGAGGACGTACTCGTCGAGAGAGTGGTTGTTCTGGTGGGTGCCGAAGAACTCCTGCTGGAGGAAGTTGACCCGCTGGATCTTGTTGTCGGTGAAGAGGCCGGTGATTTTATCCCAAACCGTGTGCGCGGAGTCGCCATCCCGGACGACGGTGCGGAAGACGTCGTTGGAGACGGTCTGGTAAAACCAGCGGATGATGGTGGCGTCGATCGCGAGCCACTTGGGGTCGTGCGGCATGGCAAGGAGGTCGATGGTGCCGTCGACGTGGTCGAGAAGATCGTACTCGCGGAAGAGCAGCCCGAAGTACGTCTTCCACGGGAAGAAGTTGGCAGCGGTGGTGGAGAGCGTCACCGGCACGCGCTCGGCGATAGGGATGTCGCGGATGACGGCGACGGAGGGGCTGGCGAAGGGGTTGATGCTACCGGAGCAGGAGGAGGTGAAGGGGCCGGAGGGGCCGGAGGAGGAGAAACCGGCCATGGCAGAAGCGGTGGTGGTGGAGGCGGAAGCGGGCGGCACTGGGTTTGAGGAAGAGAGTCAAGGCGCCGTGGAGAGGGCGGCGGCTAGGGAGAGGGGCCGGCGGTGCCCAGGGGTAGGGAGAGGGCGGCGGCTAGGTCAGGGAGGGAGGGGGCGGCGGCTAGGTCAGGGACCAGAGGTCTCTTATACCATGTAGAAGGGAATTGGAGAATGCACAGCACCAATTGGGTCGGCTGCTCATGTATATATAGACGGACACATGTACAATTATAGGTACAACCCTGACAAAACACGGGGACCTATACCTAGTATAATATGTTACTCAACAATATTCGCCCAAAGTTCGTCCATATAGACCATATTCGTCCAAAGTTCGTCCATGTAGACCATATTCGCCCAAAGTTTGCCCAAAATTTGGGCATATTCGCCCAAAGTTCGTCCGTATCGCCCGTGTTCGTCCAAATTTCGCCCAAAGTTGTCCATATAGACCAGATTCGCCCAAAGTACGCCCAAAATTCGGGCATATTCGCCCAAAGTTGGTCTGTATCAACCATATTCGCCCAAATTTCGGTCATATAGACCAGATTCGCCCAAAGTTCGCCCAAAAATCGGGCATATTTGATCAAAGTTCGTCAGTATCGCTCATATTCGTCCAAAGTTCGCCCATAGTTCGTCCATATTGCCCATATTCACCAAAGTTCGTCTGTATCGCCCATATTCGCCCAAAGTTCGTCCATATGCGCCCAAAACAGCTTATATTCGCCCAAAGTTCATCCAAAGTTTGCCAAAATTTGTTAAATTTTAGCCAAACACGAGAACTCGCTTGGATACGCGAGTGAAAAACTGGACGTACCCAGACCGAAATCAAGCTTCGTCCGTAAAATAGTCCGAATTTTGGTCTGGATTCATCTAACGAGTAGAGATGCTCTTAGGAGAGCTAGATTGTGCAGCAGCGGCGAGTGGCACCACCTTTTTGGCAGCTTGTGAAGATTCATGGGCTGAAGGAGTCGCTCACCTGCTCGATCGATCCCTCACTGTTGCTTTAGGCAACCGGTGTCACTGCACCGCACGCTTGCTACTACTCCAACTCCATGACAGCAATATCTACACAAAAGACCCATCCAAGTGAAGTGAGCGAGCTTCGCCGCGCGCCACTGTCAAGTCAAGTCAAATCTGCGGTGTGTTTTAGTGGTGGAGGAGATGACTTAAGCCGGCCCATGTCTGCCTTATCCGCCGCCCAGAAAAGTGTAGCTAGCAGCCTAGCACTGAAGCTGGGCTCCCGAAACTTCGTTATTAGCGGTTGACGACCACACGGTTCCTGGACGGCCGTGCCGTGCCGCCCGTGCGACGCTAACAACCACTTCAGGTCCAATCGTGGGTACTATGTGATTTTCCAAATCCCAGCCGTGAAGGTAAACCTGGCCAACGGACCGGCCTGCCACGCGCCAAACGGGCCTGACCCGGCACAGCACGTGGCGGCCCGTGTAGCTCGTGTGCCGGGCCGTACCGGCATAGGGATCTGTTTCCCTGACCCGGGCATGGCACCTGCGCCAAACGGCCGGCCCGTGGCATGTTAGGCACACGGTCTGTTATTAGTTTTGTGAAAGCCTCTTGAAAAATAGCCGGACTAGTAATCTAACACAAAAGATCATGTGGTTTGTTGGTCAAGCGCGGTTGGGAAGAGAGGTGGTCTCGAGTTTGACTCCTCGGTAAGCTATTTTTGCCTATATTGCTGAGTTTTATGGGTGATAGCTTGCTTCATGGGCCGTGCCGGGCGGTCTGCGTGCCTAAGACCGTGGCACGGCACGTGCCGGGCTTATTTCGCGTGCTGCGGGCCGGCCCGGTAAAGCCTGGCCCGATGGCCAGGTTTGGTCTCAATGAGACGGTGTCGTCACCTCGTCCTTCTCTTTGAGAGTCTACTCCGTTTTCCCTCCCCCTTCTCCTTCCTCCCCTCCGGTAGCCACGGCAGTCGGTGTGGAGATGGATTTGGTGGCTGGCTTTCTCTGTTCTTAGTAGCTCTAGTTCTAGTTTTTCTGTTTTGTGCCACTGTGCCGACTGAGGGTCGAGTGGAGATTGATAGCCTCCAGATCCTCCACACCTTGGTCCTGATTCGTTCTGCAGCAACTCGTCGGTGCCAGATGGTGTTGTTGGCAGGGCAGATCGGGCCTTGCATCCCTCCAAATAAGGAAGGCTAGGCGTTGTCCACGCTCAGCTCTGGGTGATCTTCCCCAACTCCGTCGCTGTGCTCCCGTGGTGTGGCGGTGGACGAGAAGACTCCCGGCTCCCTCAATAAGTGCCCTGTGATGGGTCTCCTTTGTTTCTCCAGGTTAGCTCTGCTTTTCCTTCCTCGTGGTGGCCATGGTGGCGTGGACGAGGATGGTGCGGCACTGCTATCGGCAGATGCGGAAGAACCCTGGGAACCGATGCAGCTTATGGTGCTTCCAAGCGACGGCAATCTTGCTGGAGCTATCCCTGGCCAAAGTGGCCACAACTTGCAACCTCCATGTCGGAGGCCTCTCTCGGAACCTTCTCACGGAGCTCACCGCTTTCACCTAAGTGGTTCGCCCCGAGCGCCCCGCAACCGGCGCCTTCGTGCTCCTTGCCGGAAGGTGCCCCTTGAGCAAAGGTCACGGACCTCGGTGTTGCCTTGAGGTCACCGGCGATCGGCGGAGAAGAAGCTCTAGGACTCGGTTGCTTTTTTCATTTTTCTCCTAGGATTCTTTTTACAAAGTTCAAGCCCCCCGAAATTAGATCTTTTTGGGTAGTGGATACTTATGGGGAGGAGGGGTGGGGGAGGGGGAGGGTGGTGTGGCTAGATGTAATTTGTACGATATTTATTGATGTTCACTTTGGCAACACCCTTCGTGGCGGTTCCCTTGTTCTCAAGGGTTTGCCAACTGACAGTAAAGCCCACCGGTACACGACAGTGGTACGATCAATAACGCAAATGCTGATCATGTCGATGCGTCTAGCGGCTGGGGGGAACAATATGGTTTCCAATGCCGGTGCTCAGCTGAAGATTATGGTCATGAGTTACGACGGCAGGCGGCTCCAGTCGTACCCGCTCTTGCTAGAGAATTCTTTTGTCGAAAGGTGCGTGGCTGACCCATTTCCGCCGCAAGAAAATACGGCGATTATTGGAGTGGACATCTCGATCCCTCTCGTAGTCTCGTAGTGGAATAGATCAGCCGGTTCGGAGGTGACGAGCGACGGAGTGAGTCGCAAGAACTGAATGAAATAACGGGCGATCGACGAGGGTTGGCTTCACCAACTCCTGCTCTTGTGTCATGGGCAAGATAGTAAACAAATTGTTCAGTTTGGGATAAATAAAGGTATTAGCTTCATATACGTACGTGCGTAATCTAGGAGTAGTTTGTGACTGTGTGTGTCTGACTGACCATATGGTGTTGTGACGTTGCAAGCGTGGCAGCCAGGAAAGAAAAATGTCGTGTCCACGCAGTGCAGGATTCGGTTAACTAACTCGATCATGTTATGGACAAGTTAACTCAATCATGTTATGTACCACTCTGCCTGAACTCCTGGTTAATTTAATTTCAGACCTCTGCCAACCACCCACGCAAAGTACCAACACTTCACCGCACGCTCTCTTGCGATTTCACCACAGGTCCACGGGATCTACTACTATGTCATGTTCGAATGGCGCCTGGACAAGACAAGAGATTGATGCATGGCAACATTGGAAAACCGGCAAGTACGTGCGTGCGGGCGCCCGCCGTCTGGTTGCAATCAATTTAGGATGTGAAGGTTGCCACCACGAAGCACTGTGCATACTAGATTAGCTTTTAGCTACTACTGGTACGTTCCCCACCTGTCAGCCACGTTGACATGTAGATGAGGTCAGCGGCATCGATTCAGACGCATGCAACGGCAACGATTCAGAGGCGGAAGGCTGATCGGCGGCAGCCTGCGTCTTCAATGGCGACGCCGACGACACCGACCGACAGGACGACACGCCTCCATCGCCATCGCAGCGCCGCCCGACGCCGCCCATCGACCGATACTTCAATGCCCCTCTTCGGCCTCCGCGCGACATCCGATGTCGACCCTTTTTAACCGGCCACCCGCGGCCATCTTCTCCCACACAGAACACCATCCCTCTCCCCCTTCCTCTTTTCCTTCTCCACTGCTTGTACCTAGCAATGGCCGGCGGAGCTGGGTCGAGGGAGGCCGTGGCGGCCGTGGACGCCGAGGGAGGCGTGGAGGATGCGGCCAACTCACCGCGCCACCACGCTCTCCATCAACACCGTCGTCGCCCGAAGATTTTGACCCAGGCACCCAGTTCGTCGTGGCCATCTACCTCGGCATGCCGCCTGACAGGCTGCTCCTGCCCCGCGGGTTCGTGACGCTGATCGGCGACGAGCCACCCCCGCTCGCCATTCTGCGGGCAGACGGCTTCAAGACAGGCAGGGACTCAATCGACCTGCAGTCCGACCACCTCGGCCAGATGTACCTCGGCAATGGCTAGGAGCGCTTCGCCCGCTCGCACCAGATCGGGCAACATCGTCGTCTTCAAGTACGACGGCGAAGGAAAGTTTGGCGTCAGCATCTTCGACCACACCATGTGCCTGTAACACCCTCAGAATCGGACCTATGCAAGTTTGATCAAAATTCGCCTAACTCGCATAGAAACGATTCAAAGGTGCCCACCAGGCACTTTCGGCATGGTGGAAAACGGCAATAACATTACACAACAGCCTCGATGGGACCCACGGAGCGATATATATATAACAACGACTCAAAGAGTCAAGAATACAGATATAATGTACAAAGATCCAAATCACCTTGAAAATGATACCGTCCTACTACGACAAGATGCAAATGGGGCTAAGAGCCTCAAGAATAACCAATGGCGCCCATAACCCTGCCAGCGTTTAAGGGTAACCGCTAACGACGCCGATCTCAAACCTTAGACAAAAGGTGCCGACAAAGGGCAAAGGAAAAGAGGAGCGCCAAGATCGAGGCCAAGACACGGCGAGGCTAGAATTCGCGGTCCTCGCCACATAGGTATGGTGGATCGAGCGCAAAGGGCATGCACTAAACAACCTATAGAGACTCGATACAACGCCGGAGATCGAGAGGGATAAGAATGACCTAACCGATCCAACTCAAGCTATCACCAAACAAACCCATCCCGTGTTTCTCGAAACCAAACGAGGAAGTCAACCAAGGAACTCACGCTGTGGCGCTTTACTTATGCGCTATAGTTATGCACTTTACTAGTCGTTTAGATAATCGTCCCGATAAAATAAGCAAAGGGCACTTTTAGTTAACCATTCCGCTAGAAGTTGCAACAATTACTAATCGACAGATAGCATGATATAAACCCAAAACCTAGCTTGTTGGTACTTTTATTCAGCCATTTCGCTAGAAGGTAATACTTACTAGTCAGTACAATTGTCGCAAGCGACAAGCCAATCAAGCAATTGTGGGCGTATTATTTAGCCATTCCGCTGTAGTGAAGCTGATTACTAGTCATTATAAAGTCAAATTTATAGCAAGAACTTTAGTTATGCTTGTCTATGATCGAGATATCAGGCTCCAAGTCGCCCATTTTCATGACACGGCTTTCGTAAAGTTTTACCCGCCGGGTGCACCAATAGCAACACACGCCGATCAACCTCGAAAACCAAATCAAAACCCAACGAGGCTTTCACGATCGAACAATCACAGATTCAGAAATATTTCAGGGGCCACCCTTGAAGTACACCCGCAACGGCAAGCAAGCTTCAGACGGACCCAAGGTTTGGGTGGACGGGTGTGAACGATCGAACCCCAAACGGGCTTGTCGACACCGCGAATCGTGTCCCGATCCTAAACAAGACAAAGTGCTATCGCGACAATCGAATAAAGCAAGAAAGCATGGCATAAGTACAGATCGTAAATAAAACCTCAAACTAGTTTGTGGCCCCAAGAAATAAGATCAATCAAGCTCGCCTGTGGGGGTCCCATATACCTCCGGATGTGGATAGCGCGATAAATCAAGGAACATGTATCAAGTACTGGGTCTTACGGGACACAAGTGGGCGCTCGAAACCAAATATTATCTATCACCCACCGATGCCTCGCTTATTTCAATTTTAGTTGTTAAACAGAAAGTAAAGTGACGATAAGTAAAACTAGAATCCTCTCCAACATCAACATGCGGCAATACATCAAGAATCGTGGTATATGACACACATCAAGACTTGAGCAAGCATCGCGACGCCGCAAGCCCAACTATCTACCAAACAATGTAATAGGGTGTGTCCAAGGAAATATAGGGCTGCACGGTATATCATGGTTACGAAACTAAAGCATCGCAATACGTATAGCAATAGATCAACAGAGGGAAGTAAATACTATAAAAGTAAGATAGGTAGAAAGAGGGAGATGCTCACCGAAAACATTGTCGAAGGGTTCAACCAAGATCGCGAAGCTCACATCAACTCAACGGCCTTATCCGCCAAGAAGCAAAACACTAGAAGAAGCACCGGATGCAATATTTAATACAACGCGTAAGATCGGCATGATGCATGCATGATGCATGACATGGCAAAGAAAGTATGCAATTAGGTGTGTTAGCGGAACCAGGGTCCCGACATTAATTAGATGGTTCAAGTTATTTAGCTACCCCGCAATTAAATGTTGTTTTGACATGGCAAGAGATAATACGGTTTAGCTACACAAGTTTAAATGAGGCCAATATAAGGCTATATTTGCCCGCATATGGGCCCCATATTTAATTATTAGGTGAATCGGCATAAGGCCCCCAAACCACATGAATGTATGCAAGCAAGACAATTATTATGCGACAAGTTGTATCATGTTATAAAATAGGGTTCCGGTAAGGGTTCACACACTGAGGGGTCTCGACGGACTTGGGGTTCCGGGGTTCGGGGTTGGTCTCGGGGTCCAGGGTCCGACGGTTCGGTCTCGGCGGGAGCGTTATCAGATATCGGGGGTAGATCTTGGCGCATCCGTGGTCTCCGGGTCATGTCGACGGTCACGGCGTTCGGGATGAAGTACTTGTCGTTCTTGTGGCGATCTTGGCGTTATCCGTCCGGAGCGGCACTCGGCGTTCCGTGAGGTAGACCTCGTGTCCGGTCCTCGGGTTCGACGGGTGTCTTGGCGCCCCATGGAGGCGAAGCTTGATGTTAGGGCGGTAGGCCTTGTCGATCCACCCAACGGCCTTGTGGTTCCGTGACGGAGATCTCCGTCATGTTCGCGCCTCGCCGACGGCTCGGGGTCATGGTACCGGAAGGAGATCTTGGTGATTGATCTTGTCAACTGAGAGACCGGTAATAGTCTTTACCAAAGACATATCACCGAAACACGAACAGCACTAAAGAGGACGCCATACCGGAGGCCCGTGCCCCATACACACATTAACTCAACACCTGCGGATGGCACTCACGGATGACATCAAACCGGCTCGATGGGACTCAAGGCAGCGAAGTGCAGCGGGGTGCTCGCCGCATGAGGAGGTCCCCGCGAGGCCGGCTTGCAGCAGGCGGAGGCGCAGGACGTGGCGCGGCCGGACGCGGACCCGCGTGCAGCGATGGTGGTCGGCGGCCTTCGGAGCTTGACGGGTCCAGGCGGCGTGGCCACGCCCGCGGCGAACGGGCGCGGGCTCGTGGGCGACGGGCGAGGGCTCGAGGGGCGGCCGGCGCCGAGCGACGCGGACGGGCGGCGGAGGGACGGTGGGGAGAGGGGCTCAAGGCACTGCGTGACCGTAGGAGGGAGCCGCTGGTGCTGGGAGGGCGCCCGGGCGGCCGGAGAGGGGTGACGGAGGACGAGGGCGCGCGCCGGGCCGAGGAGGTCCATGCGGCGAGCGCGTGAGGACGAGGTCGGCCGGGCGGGCTCGGCTGGCGCAAGCCGAGGGGCGGGCCGGGAGGGGCCGAGGCCGAGCGGGCAGGGGTGGAGGCGGGCGCAGAGGTACTGTGGCGGCGCGGGTGGCGGGCGCGAGCGGCGTGGAGGCGGTGAGAAGCGCGGCGGGCGGGAAGGCTCGTGGGAGGTTGAGCGCGGTCGGCGAGGAGAAGGAAGTGAGGAGAGGGCAGCCTGGCTGGGGAAGCGGGGTTTGGAGGAGGAAGAACGCAGAGAGAGAGGAAGGGACGGGGCGTGAAGGTGGGCAGGGCTGTATGGCCCGGGTGGAGGTTGGTCATGGGCTTGGCTGGCCTGGGACCCACAGGCAGGGGAGGGGCTGGGCAGAGGCGCGGTGTGGCGCGTGTGTGGGCAGTTGTGGGGCAGAGAGAGGGAGAGAGAGGGGGAGGGTGAGGGATCCAAGTTGGGTGGGAGAGAGAGGTGAGGTGGCGCAGGGGAGTGGCAGATGTGGGGGTGGGCTGGTAGGTAATTGGGTAGGAATAGGATTAGAAGGGCGGGTTCACCGGACCGCTTTAAACAGGGTGGTCGTCGTCGGTTTGGCCTGCTCGACCGCCTACTAAAATAATTTAACTTTTTATTTAATTTGGCGCTAACTTTTGCAAGTGGTTTTAGACAATAAAATATCCGGCAAAGACCCGGGTTTGTCGCTTGAATAAAGATGGGCGCTTAGAAAACAAACGCTTTGAAAATAGTTTTATGCAAACAATGCATGATGATGACAATGCAATGCACAAATTCAACGCGATTTTCTAGTAGTGGTTTTGCGGGTTGCCACAATTCGACACCACTAACAAGGGATCTCGCCCTCGAGATCCGCCTCATGGTACCGGAAGGAAGGTCGGCGATCTGCGTCTTCTCACTTCGTGTAGATCTTCGCGACACCACTAACGAGGTATCATCCTCCATCTTGAAAACGGCGACACCACCAACAAAGGGTCGTTGTTCCTGATCGTCGAGAGAACACTCCGGAGAAACAAAGGGCGAAGGTAGAGGTATCAAACGATAAGGCCACCTCTAACTTTCCATGGACGGAGTAAAACTGCTGGATTCACTAATTCGACGTACAAGAGCGAATGATAAGAGCAGTGGTAGGGTAGCTACTCCATCCCACACTCAAACCATTTCTCTGCACGCGAATAGACGGATTATGCAACCGACTCTCGGAATTAGATCAAGATCTCGATGCCAAGAGGTTCGAACAAGGGAGTGATGCATCAGATCGGATCTCGCGTAGATGATGTCGCTGCCGAAAAACAAACGGAAGAAGCAATGTAAATCGTATGAAAGACACAATGATTAGGTTTCATGATGGTTCCATTGGCATGAACAACACATGCTCAAGGTATACTCCAACTTCACCAATGCTCGTCCTTCTCATATGTTCTTAAACGACACTGATAGCCGGCAAGGAACACATAGGGATAAAGAGCTCAAGAACAAGAGATTGGAAGAAGGGTTCAAGACAAGTTGCGATTGATGATCGAGCACCTCCGGCTAAAAAGGGAGAAAGCGAAACCCTGAAGGTACGACGGAAACCCAACCACGAGAAATCCTGGACTCGAAGAAAAGATAAGAGAGCAGATTCAAAACACGTCGAGATAAGAGGAGAATAGCAGAGGGGTAAGGAGTAAAATCAGACCTAACCAGATCTATCCAACCGATTTTTCAAAATAGTTTGACACTCTACTTCGGCCGTTAGCTAGGTTATCCTACAGGCTGGACTTGTGGGGTATCGCAACTGCTGAGCTCGATACCACTCAGAACACCTCAATCGGACCTATGCAAGTTTGATCAAAATTCGCCTAACTCGCATAGAAACGATTCAAAGGTGCTCACCAGCACTTTCGCGGGTGGAAAACGGCAATAACATTACACAACACCTCGATGGGACCCACGAGCAGAGATATATAACAACGACTCAAAGAGTCAAGAATACGATATAATGTACAAAGATCCAAATCACCTTGAATGATACCGCGTCCGACTACGGACAAGATGCAAATGGGGCTAAGAGCCTCAAGAATAACCAATGGCCCATAACCGCCTGTGCCAGCCGAAGGGTAACCCCGCTAACGACGCCGATCTCAAACCCGCTTAGACAAAAGGTGCCGACAAAGGGCAAAGGAAAAGAGGAGCGCCGATCGAGGCCAAGACACGGCGAGGTTAGACTGGCCTCGCCACATAGGTATGGTGGATCGAGCGGCAGCGGCAAGATGCACTAAACAACCTATAGAGACTCGATACAACGCGAGATCGAGAGGGATAAGAATGACCTAACCGATCCAACCTGAAGCTATCACCAAACAAACCCATCCCGGTGTTTCTCGAAACCAAACGAGGAAGTCAACCGAGGAACTCACGCTTGGCGCTTTACTTATGCAGCTTATAGTTGCGGCACTTTACTAGTCGCTTAGATAATCGTCCCGATAAAATAAGCAAGGCACTTTTAGTTAACCATTCCGCTAGAAGTTGCAACAATTACTAATCGACATGATAGCATGATATAAACCCAAAACCCGTGAGTTGTTGGTACTTTTATTCAGCCATTTCGTAGAAGTAATACTTACTAGTCAGTACAATTGTCGCAAGAGACAAGCCAATCAAGCAATTGTGCAGTATTATTTAGCCATTCCGTTGTAGTGAAGCTGATTACTAGTCATTATAAAGTCAAATTTATAGCAAGAAACTTTAGTTATGCTTGTCTATGATCGAGATATCCTCCAAGTCGCCCATATCCGCGACACGGCTTTCGTAAAGTTTTACCCGCCGGGTGCACCAATAGCAACACACGCCGATCAACCTCGAAAACCAAATCAAAACCCAACGAGGCTTTCACGATCGAACAATCACAGATTCAGAAATATTTCAGGGGCCACCCTTGAAGTACACCCGCAACGGCAAGCAAGCTCGAGACGGACCCAAGGTTTGGGTGGACGGTGAACGATCGGGAACCCAAACGGGCTTGTCGACACCATGAATCGTGTCCCGATCCTAAACAAGACAGTGCTATCCGTCGCACAATCGTAAATAAAGCAAAGAAGCATGGCATAAGTACAGATCGTAAATAAAACCTCAAACTAGTTTGTGGCCCCAAGAAATAAGACCAATCAAGCTCGCTCAGGGGTCCCATATACCTCCGGATGTGGATAGCGCGATAAATCAAGGAATGTATCAAGTACTCGGTCTTACGGACACAAGTGGGCTCGAAACCAAATATTATCTATCACCCACCGATGCCTCTCGCTTATTTCAATTTTAGTTGTTAAATGAAAGTAAAGTGACGATAAGTAAAACTAGAATCCTCTCCAACATCAACATGCAATACATCAAAGAATCGTGGCATATGATTTACACACATCAGCACTTGAGCAAGCAACTGCGACGCGCAAGCCCAACTATCTACCAAACAACAGGTAATAGGGTGTGTCCAAGGAAATATAGGGCTGCACGGTATATCATGGTTACGGAAACTAAAGCATCGCAACACAGATAGCAATAGATCAACAGGAGGGAAGTAAATACTATAAAAGTAAGATAGGTAGAAAGAGGGAGATGCTCGCCTGAAAACATTGTCGAAGGGTTCAACCGAAGATCGGGGCGAAGCTCACATCAACTCAACGGCCTTATCCGCGAAGAAGCAAAACACTAGAAGAAGCACCGGATGCAATATTTAATACAACGGCAGAAGATCGGCATGATGCATGCATGATGCATGGCATGGCAAAGGTGCGATGCAATTAGGTCAGGTTAAGCGGAACCAGGGTCCCGACATTAATTAGATGGTTCAAGTTATTTAGCTACCCCGCAATTAAATGTTGTTTTGACATGGCAAGAGATAATACGGTTTCGCTACACAAGTTTAAATGAGGCCAATATAAGGCTAGATTTGCCCGCATATGGGCCCCATATTTAATTATTAGGTGAATCGGCATAAGGCCCCCAAACCACATGAATGTATGCAAGCAAGACAATTATTATGCGACAAGTTGTATCATGTTATAAAATAGGGTTCCGGGAAGAGTTCACACACTGAGGGGTCTCGACGGACTTGGGGTTCCGGGGTTCGGGGTTGGTCTCGGGGTCCAGGGTCCGACGGTTCGGTCTCGGCGGGAGCGTTATCGGATATCGGGGGTAGATCTTGGCGCATCCGTGGTCTCCGGGTCATGTCGACGGTCACGGCGTTCGGGATGAAGTACTTGTCGTTCTTGTGGCGATCTTGGCGTTATCCGTCCGAGCGGCACTCTCGGCGTTTTGCGAGGTAGACTCGCCGTGTCCGGTCCTCGGGTTCGACGGTGTCTTGGCCCCATGGAGGCGAAGCTTGGCGTTAGGCGGTAGGCCTTGTCGATCCACTCCAACGGCCTTGTGGTTCCGTGACGGAGATCTCCGTCATGTTCGCAGCCTCGTCGACGCCGGGGTCATGGTACCCGGCGAGATCTTGGCGATTGATCTTGTCAACTCGAGAGACCGGTAATAGTCTTTACCAAAGACATATCACCAAACACGCAAAGCAGCACTAAACAGACGCTACGGAGGCCCGTGCCCATACACACACATTAACTCAACACCTTGCGATGGCACTCACGGATGACATCAAACCGCTCGGTGGCGGGACTTCAAGGCGGAAGTGCAGGCGGGTGCTCGCCGCATGCAGGAGGTCCCCGCGAGGCCGCTTGCAGCAGCGGAGGCGCAGACGGGCGCCGGACGCGACCCGCTGCGCCGATGGTGGTCGGCGGCCTTGAGCTTGACGGGTCCAGCGGCGTGGCCACGCCTGCGCGAACGGGCGCCGGCTCGGGAAGGCGACGGCGGCTCGGTCGGGAGGCGGGCGCCGCGCCGAGCGACGCGGACGGCGGAGGGACGCGGTGGGGAGAGGGCTCACTGGGCCGGCGTGGACCAGAGGAGGGAGCGGCCGCGGGTGCTGGGGAGGGCGCTCCGGGCGGGCGGCCGGAGAGGGGGTGACGGAGGACGAGGGTGGCCGGCGCGCGGCCGGGCCGAGGAGGTCCGCTGGGCGCGAGGCGGAGGGGAGAGGTCGGCTGGGCTCGCATGCGCGGGCGGTGAAGCCGAGGAAGGGCGGCGGCCGAGGGGGCCGAGGCGAAAGCGGGCAGCGGAGTTCGGGGCGCGCAGGTACCGGGCGACGGCGCGGGGCCTGGGTGGCGCGCGAGCGGGCGGAGGCGTGAGAAGCGGCGCCCAAGGGAAGGCCTGGGAGGCTGAGGTTGTCGGGCGAGAGAAGGAAGGGAGGAGAGGCTGCAGCCGCTGGGAGCGGGTTGGAGGAGGAAGAACGCAGAGAGAGGGAAGGACGGGGCGTGAAGGGGTGGGCTGTGGCATGGGCCCGGGTGGAGGTTGGTCATGGGCTTGGCCTGGTGGGACCCACAGGGCAGGGGGGGGGGCTGGCAGAGGCGTGCGTGTGTGGCGCGTGTGTGTGTGGTGCCATGGGGGTGGAGAGAGGAGAGAGAGGGTGAGGTGGAGGGATCCGCTGGGTGGAAGGAGAGGAGAGGTGGGCGGGGAGTGGCTGTGGTGATGTGGAGGGGTGGGCTGGGTAGGTAATTGGGTAGGAATAGGATTAGAAGGGCGGTTCACCGACTGCTTTTAAAACAGGGTGGTCGTCGTCGGTTTGGCCTGCTCGACGCCTACTAAAATAATTTAACTTTTATTTAATTTTGGCGCTAACTTTGCAAGTGGTTTTAGACAAATAAAATATCCAAAGCACCCGGTTTGGCGTTTGAATAAAGATGGGGCGTTTAGAAAACAAAACGGCTTTGCGAAAATAGTTTTATGCAAACAATGCATGATGATGACGATGCAATGCACAAATTCAACGCGATTTTCTAGTAGTGGTTTTGCGGGTTGCCACAGTGCCGCTGATGCTACCACTTTGACTCCTCCTTCGACTTCGACGAGTAGGCTAGGCTGTGCGAGAGCCATGTATGACATATGAATGTAGGCATTGGCCTTTTGAAATGAAAAATCTTTATTCAAGCCTTGAAACATGGTTACACTCACGCCACACAACCTAAGACTACGCGCGGCCGTCGGTGCTGGGTGGCTGCTGCACTGGGTCAGATACATCATTCGTCATTGAGAGAATTGACGAGCGCTCGTTGGGTCTGCACCTCCTCTTCAGCTCGGGCGAGGCGGGCACGCAGAGAAGCGTCGTCAGGATTGGCCCGCACCCCTTTTCGGAGGTCGCCACGCACCAATCCGAGCTCGTCCAATCGCCGGTATTCCGGCAGAAAGACACGTTCCGCCACCGCCGTCGTGAAAGGCTCACCGGTGGTCACGTGATGGCTGTAGGATGGGCGAACCGGCGATGTGCCCATCTCAGAATACGCAGCGCCAAATCGAGGAGGCAAGACGTCCGCAACTCGCAGAATCGCCACCACGATGCCAGCAGCCGGGCATCCTTCTTCCGCCGGCATCAGGGTTTCCACGAAGCTCGCTGTGTCGACGCCGACGGCCAGGCATGGTGGTTTTTTTTGTGTTGTGGGTTGCGCGAGTATGATCGAAGATAGCTCGGCGACCTCCCCTTTTATGGCCGTGCCTGGACGCGGTGGGAAACGTCGAGAACTCGCGGGAAGCGGCGGAAAAGAAAGGCGGGAGAAGGCGTGGCGGCGGAAAGACATTGAAAATACGCCGATGTTAACGATGGCCCAGCGCGGACAAATGGGTCGCGCTGCTGCGCGCGGCTGCCTGGACAGGCCGGATCACCTACCCATACTGACCGCGACCCGACCTATACAGACACAAACAGACTGTTTAGGGTGACCGCTTGGGTCGGACCGGATGCTCTTAGAGCAAGTACAATAGGATACAGTCAGCTGGCTATAAGGAATAAAATATTATAGTTATGATGACTTGGAGAAAAGATAAGAGGAGAGAGAATATAAGCGGACTGTAAGTTAGCAGCCGGCTCTAGCACGTGCTCCTAGACAGCTTGTGTGAGTGAAATGTGGGCCACGTATTAATTAAGTAGTAGACTTTTGTAACTAACTATTGTATAGTGGACTATAAAGACGGCTATAGATGACATGACACTTTTTTATAATCAACAACCAGCTATATTAGTATTGAACTTGCTCATGTGTTGTGTCTCGTCACTAGTGGAAACGAGGGCTTTTGTTGATCCCGAAAATGGGCTTTAACACCGGTTCTTCTACGAATCGGTGTTAAAGGGGGCTGCCACAGGGCCTCTCAAGGCATTAAAGGAGCCCTTTAACACCGGTTCGCACACGAACCGTGTTAAAGGTCCCTCCACCTGGTTTCACAGACTTCCCTTTAACACCGGTTCATGGCACGAACCGTGTTAAAGGGGTAAATATATAAGACACCACCTGCCCACACACACACCCCACTCTTCCATTCTTTCACATTTTGGAGCCTAGCAAGAGGGTGTGAAGAGTGCTAGTTTGTGTTTTTTCATATGCACTAGAGGTGTTCTATGAAATGCCCGAGAGCTCAAAATAAGCTTTCTTGTTGCTCTTCCGTCTCTACGAGGCTCGGCAACTATAGTTTCATGTGTCATTGATGTACTATATATATAAATGGTCATATCCCTATTATTTTTTGATATATACTACATATTAATGCAGATGAATCAAGAATGGATGTACGGTGACCGCCGCACTTCCGAGTACATTACGGCCTCCAAAATTTCATCGTGGCTAATGCAAACTGTGGTCACAATGGTTTTATGTGCTGTCCGTGTGTTCACCGTCGTAACAAGAAAGACTACTCAAATACCAGAACCATTCACGCCCACCGCTTCGATCCGGTTTCATGCCCACTATAATTGTTGGACCAAGAACGGAGAAAAAGGGGTTGTGATGGAAGACAACGAAGAAGAAGAGGATGATGAAAACTATCATAATATGTATCCTAATATGATGATAATGCAACGGAGGTAGATAATGAAGATCAAGAGGGAGCGATGGGCCCGCCGATGACGATCTTGGTCGGGCCATTATCGATGCAAAGGAAGAATGTGAAACTAAAAGGAGAAGGAGAAGATGGAGCAGATGTTAAAGGATCACAAAACATTGTTGTATCCAACTTGCTAAGATGGCCACAAAAGCTAGGTGCCACATCGATTTGCTGCAATGGAAGGCAGAGAATGGTGTGACCGACAACAGATTTTCAAAGTTGTTGGTAAAATGAAGAATCTTCTTCCAAGAAATAATGAGTTGCCTGACAAGACATACCAAGCAAAGAAGGTTGTTCGCCTCTAGGATTAGACGTGCGTAAGATACATGCCCGATTAATGACGTGCATCCTCTACCGCGTGAGAAGTACGAGAATTTGGATGCATGCCCGTATGCACCGATCACAGATAAGATCGCACGAGACGATCTCGGCGATGTTGAGGGCAAGGCCCCAGGAAGAAGGTTCCCGCCAAGGTTATGTGGTATGCTCCTATAATACCACTTAAAACGCTCTTCGTAAATAAAGAGCATGCCAAGTTGTTGCGATGGCACATGGAAGATCAGAAGAAAGACGCTGATGTTGAGACACTCACGATGGGTCACAAAGGAGAAAAGTCGAGCGAGAGTACCCGGACTTTGCACGTGACGCAAGGAACTTAAGGTTTGGTCTAAGTACGTACGGCATGAATCCTTTTGGTGAGCAGAGCTGCAGCCAAAGACTGCCCGTGACCCTATGTATCTATAACCTTCCTCCTTGGTTGTGTATGAAGAGGAAGTTCATTATGATGCCAAGGCTCATCCAAGGCCCGAGGCAACCCAAGCAACGACATTGATGTGTACCTAAGGCCATTAGTTGAAGAACTTTACACTGTGGGCCAAACCAGGTGTACGATGTGGGATGAGCACAAAGGGGAGCCATTTGACCCACGAGCATTGCTTTTCAGAACCATCAATGATTGGCTCGCTCTTAGTAACATTTCGTAGGCATAAACAAGGGATACAATGCATGCACACAATCGCTTAGATGATACGAAAGTGTATATTTGGATAAATGTAAGAAGGTTGTGTACCTAGGGTATCGCCGATTTCTTCCGAACTCGCATCCAAAGAAGAAAGAAAGGCAAGCATTTCAAACGTTCGCGTAACCCTGAGGAAGCCTCGCCCTCCGCATCGGTGAGGAGGTATTTGGTATGGTCAAGGACCTAGAAGTAATCTTTTGAAAAGGTCCCGGCAATTTATCTGTTCAATGACGATGCCGGACACGCCCATGTGGAAGAAGCAATCTATATTTTGGGACCTACCCTATTGGAAAGTCTTAGAGGTCCGCTTTCAATCGACGTGATGCACGTGATTTAAGAATGTTTATGAACTCGCTAGGCTTTCTAGGAGTGTATGGGAAGACAAAAGATACACCGGAAGCACGACAGACCAGAACGCTCAAGGCCCTCAAGAGCCTATGCATCCCGAGAACGAGAAGGGTAAACGATGCCACTTAACTCCCGCCAGCTACGCCTACCAAAGCAGAAGGAAATCTTTTTGAATGTCTAAGCAGATCAAGGTCCCGTCTGCTTCTCGTCAATATAAAGGGAATAATAAATATGGCGTAGAAAAATTCCAAAACCTCAAGTCTCATGACGCCACGTGATTATGACACAATTGCTTCCGATTGCATTGAGGGGCTTCTACCGAAAATGTTCGAGTACCCATTGTGAAGCTATGTGCATTCCTCAATGCAATATCTCGTAAGGTAATCGATCCGTAAAGCCTACCAGGTTACAAACAGATGTGCCCCAATGTCTTGTCACTTTGAGTTGGTGTTCCCACCATCCTTCTTCAATATTATGACGATCTCCTAGTTCACCTAGTAGAAGAGATTGCCATTCTCGGTCCCGATTTCTACACAATATGTTCCCTTTGAGAGGTACATGGGAGTCTTAAAGAAATATGTTCATAACCGTGCTAGGCCGTAAGGAAGCATCTCCAAGGTCTATGTAACAGAGGAGGTCATTGAGTTCGTGTTGATTTTATTCCCGACCTTAAGGCGATTGGTGTTCCGTAATCACGACATGAGGGAGACTGTGGAAAAGGCACCCTAGGATGTAAAGCAATTATATGTAGGGACTGCATTCTCTCAATCAAGCACACTACACGGTTTTACAAAGATCTATCTTGGTTGCCCCGTGATATCAATGAACACAAGAATTTAATACGCCTCAAACACCCGGCAACTGATGAATGGATTATAAGTGAACACATGGCGAAGTTTTAGGCTGGTCGCAAAGACTTCTCACTAATAACACCACTGGGGATCACCGACTTGTTGGCTGTGACACCGCCTTCGATCAGATGTACTTTCCAAGGGTACGAGATAAATGGGAATACATTTTACACGATAGGCCAAGATAAAAGAGCACCAACCAAAATAAAGGTGTCCGCTCGATGCAGAAGACAATGGGCAAAAGACCACGACATGGGTTCATAGAGGAGATATGGGAACTTGACTATGGACCTAATTTTAAGGTCCCCTTGTTTCGATGCAAATGGGTCAAGCTAACAGAGGAGGGGTTGAGGTAGACAAGAAGTACGAATGACAACGTGGATCTCAACAATCTTATGAAGAACTTAGACGAACCATTCGCCCTAGCCAATGATGTGGCTCAGTTTTCTATGTGAAGGACATGTCCTCCGCATCAAAAAAAAAGAAAAATATGCAAACGAATACATCATATGATGAGCCAAAGCCACATAGTTCTTTCAGTGAAAAGAAACATCGTGGGAATCGAGGACAAGATGTACATGTCAAGATTATAATAAGTTTGATGAAATTCGCCTTCACAAAGGAAAACTCCCAAGCATTCTGTTATAAAGAAGATGCTCCATGGTTACGATCAAGCAATCATAAGGAAGGGCATATGCCAAGAAGTTCATGCTCATATTATGTAACTCTAGTTCATGTTTTAATACATGTCTTGAGTGTTAGTCATGTTTTGTGGATGGACCGAGTATGAGAAGAAGTTGTCCCGATTCGCATTTACCATTAAGATTCGATTCCAAACGCGCTGTCACATATTAGGAGTGCCTCTATGACCAGCTTGGAGATGCCGAGGACTAGGCTTTCAAGATCTCCCCGAATCGCCGTAGTGGTGTCCCTCGCTCGAAACCATCTTGCAGCTTTGTAACTTGTCTAACTAGATCAATACACCGTGGAGCTAACTAATTTCACATATTAGAGTGTTTATGACAGCTTCTGAGATGCCGAGGACTGGCCCGCTTGCATCTCCCCGAATCGGTCGTAGTGGTGTCCCCGCCTCAAACCGGCCGGAGGACTGACTCACAAGGATGCCTATTTATAGTACAAGCAGCGACATAGTGTTGACACTTACAAAATAATGTCGACACTCACTTTATTAGTCTCGGTTGGTGTCTCCAACCGACTAAAGGTTCATCTTTAGTCCCGTTGGTGACACCATCCCGACAAGGTACACGCCGCATCTACATAATGTCGACATGCACTCACCTCTATTATTAGTGTCGATTGGTTTTGTCCCTTGGTGTCTCCAACCGACTAGCAGTTCATCTTTAGTCCCGTTGGTGTCTCCAACCGACTAAAGGTTCATCCCGCCATTTTTCCCGCCATTTTCTTCCCGCCATTTTTCTTCCCGCGCTTCTTCCCGCCATTTTTCTTCCCGCCATTTTTCTTCCCGCCAGCTTCTTCCTCCGCCTTCCCGCTAGTTCACTATATATATATATATATGTAGGGGTTGGCCTCCATTGTCATTGCACATCTCTAGACTCATATCTCGCAACCTCATCACTCTTTCCCATGGCTTCCACCGTAGCACTAACCCCTCAGAGGCGGAGGCGCTGGCGCCGAATACCCCTCGCTCACCGGCCATCAGGTCCTCCGGCCGGATGTCGAAGGCGTGAGGTGCTTCCTCCTGTCCTCTAGGTGTGGCGCGCCGGATGGCCATCACGAACCACTACTACTGAGCTCACGCCGGAGCAATGGAGGAATCTTTATGGCATCCCGACTATTTCTCTACTTGGGAAGCCTTCGTGGATCGGCATGAGAGGCGCCAGCACGAGGAGGACGGCCCACCTCCTCCTAACTTCAACGAGGCCGCCGTCGGCTATGGTGGCGCGTCGGACTCTCCAGCGCCATGGCCTATGACACCGCCACGACTCTAACCCCGTCTGCTACCCTCAAGTCCAGCCCACGCTACCCTCAAGTCCAAATTCCCACGCATTTCCAGAGGTTCAATTACGGTGACCCGACGACGACAATGATGACGGCGGCAAGTAGTACGACGACTACAAAGTATGCAGTATTACAGTGTGTAGGAGCATGACTAAATCACTCCAACATTCCGAACAAGTTCGCCGATTGTTACTTAATCCGCCATGTATTTTAATTTTCAGTTTTTATGTATCTTAATTTTCGCCCAGTCGCCGATTGTTACTTAATCGCCATGTATCTTAATTTTCGTTCTTTTATATATCTTAAAAAGCCCTTTAATGCATGAAATAAGTGTTTATTTATTTTAAAAATTTCATGTAAAGTAAATATAAAAATCATTTACATGAATGGATAGATATTATTTTTCTGAAAATTATGATATATTATTCATATTTTCTCGAGTTGAATGAAAAGATATGAATTTTCTAAATTCATATCATATTTTTGAATTAAAAAGCCCCTTTAATGCATGAAATAAGTGTTTATTTATTTTAAAAAATTCATGTAAAGTAAATATAAAATGATTTACATGAATGGATAGATATTATTTTCTGAAAATTATGATATATTATTCATATTTTTCGAGTTGAAATGAAAAGATATGAATTTTCTAAATTTCATATCATATTTTTGAATTAAAGCCTCGAATAATGTTTCTTTAACACCGGTTCCGCACAGAACCGTGTTAAAAGGGGCATTTATTTCGCTTCAAGATTCTCTTTAACACCGGTTCCACCACGAACCGTGTTAAAGCGTGGTAATAAATGCTATTGAATTTCTTTAACACCGGTTCGTGGTCGAACCGTGTTAAAGGGGGTAATAATGCGCTGAATTTCTTTAACACCGGTTCCACCACGAACCGTGTTAAAGGGGGTATTTCACCTTCCCTTCCTTTCTTCCCCCACTGCCAGATCGATCTTCTCCGTCTCGCCGCCTCGACCTGCCTCGCCGCCGCTGGAGTTCCCCCACTGCCCGCCGCCACGCCTCGAGCTCGAGGTCCGCCGCCCGACCCTCTCTTCCCGCATCCTTCCTCTATGTCTCCACACGATCGACGGTGGCTGTGGAGGAGGCCGACGACGCTGGCGCAGCTGGTGGCGCCGAGGGCGCCAGTGGCGCTGAGGGCGGTGGCGCTGAGGGCGCTGGCGCGGGCGGTGGCGGTGGTGGAGCGGGCGGCGGAGCTGGAGCCGCGCTGGCGCGGTGGTGGAGCCAAGTGGCGCTGGAGGGCCGTGGACTCAGCTGGCGAGGGCGCAAGGTTGGCGTGGCGAGGCCGTGGTCGGGCTTCTTGGCGCCGAAGTGCGTGAGGCGGCGCCGGCCCGGGCGCTGTGCGCCGCAGGCGAGGTGAGGGGGCCGGCATGCGGAGGTTGGGCGCCGAGGACGAGCGGCCGAGGCGAGGCAGGGCGCGGCGCCGCCCAGGCCGAGCTCATCGAGTGGCGACGGAGAGGTAGATGTGGCAGGCGAGGCGGACGGCCAGAGGGAGGCCGCTGGCTCGCCGCACGGGCAACTATAGGAGCCGGGCGGGTGGGTCGACGGCGGAGGGGGTGGATGCAGGGAGTTCACGGGATGCGCGGGTGACGCCGAGGTGGGAACCGCGGTTAAGAGGGAGATGCGGCAGTTTGTTGAGCAGGGACAAACCCAGGAACATTGTCGTTGTATCTTGTGATTGCTATATTAATATAGCGGGCGCAAGCCTATTTCGAGAGGAGCCCCACCATCTCGCCTTCTCCCTGCAGGAGCGCCTCGCCGCCGCCGGAGCTCGTAGGCCACGCCAACGCCGACGCCGCCGCCGCCTCGACAAGCCCGCCGCTAGCACCGCCGCCTCGAGACCGGCCAGATCCGTCCGACGAGCACCGCCGCTCGACGAGACCAACGCCACCCCACCGGTGAGCGCCACGTGTCCACGTGTGTGATTGCCGACTCATCCTGATTAAAACTTGTTTGCTCGATAAATTGTACTACATGCATAGATTAAAACTTGTATACAAATTGGACCTCGACTCATTTGTGTATTTATTTGTGTATTTTGGTATGAATAATATGTATATTTGTGTATGAATCCAAGTCCACTTGAATGTTTACACTCTTACTCTAGATAATATTATTGTTTTAGAAACTATGGATCCACTTAGTAGAAACCTTGAAGAAGAAGAAATAATGGAGAACATTATTGATGAGGACACCTCACAATATCTGAACTTGAGGGACATGACGACGACACTCAAGTACTAGTCATGGAGAAGATGAAGACTCGTGAACGCAATTTAATGGTTACAAAGTCCGCGAGGTATATGCATTGATTAAGCCTCACCGACTTCAACCAACAATCTTCTTCTACATGTATTAATTAACGCTTTTTCTTCTTTAGCCCTCGATCGACCAGCCAAAGAACCATCTTCTTCTACGAAAAGAGCAAGCGAGGCGCGAGCGGTTGAAAGATCGCAAAGTTCACGATCAAGCAAATCGTGTTGATGGCAGCCGATGGAGCCCAAGAAGGCCGCAGACAAATTTATACGTCAGTCGAGTTCTTGTTAGGGACCAAATCCCAATCATAATTGAATATTGAATAAGCCAAAGAAGGGCGATTTTACCTTTGTCGATGACAGATCCAAAGAAACGCTTTGAATTCGTTGTTGGTAAATTTCACCTTCCGCCAGAGGAGGATGAAAACAACCGGTTATAAAGAAAAGGTCAAAGAGTGGACTCTAAAGAAGATGGCTGAGGCTTTCCAGAATCGAAGACAAAATTGAACAAATTTGTCAAAGCTCGCGAGACTCCAATTTCAAGACGACATTATGCGAAGATAAGACCTCACCGCCCGATTTGAGACATATAAAAAAGTGCTATAGCTAAAAAGAGGTCGAAACCAATACGCTTAATGCCTCAAGAAGGAATATCACCAGAGGACGGGTCGTGGCTACATATCTCGTGAGGCCTAAGTGGGAGGAAGCCGAGAGGGCCTCACAGAGAGGGATCACACCTGCATATATGGGTGGGACCTACGTGCAAAGACTTGGTTCTACGGAATCGGGCAAGGTTGGACCCGTAAACAGGATTGTGTATCTTCCCAACCATCCTTGCCAAACCCACCGAACTCATCACGGCATACGAGGAAACATCCGCTAGGATCTTCCATCCCGACAGAGAGAATGACCAGCTCACACGCCATCCAAAAAAGAACACCGGACATGCACGAGGCAATGGGGTATGACGTGGAAGGATGGGTTTGCCGATCGAGCGACTCTTACAGATGGCGCGTAAAAAGAAAAGAGCGCAGATCGGATGACACAGATAGAACATGCACTTGCGGGCCGCAGACGCAAGTGAATGCACAACAGAGCCATCAAGCTACCGCCCATCTCAGCGGCATGAAGAGCCTGCATTGAAGCTGCCCGCATCACATGAAAAGCAAGGGGCTTCCACGGAGAACGCAGCCAACGCTGAAATGACGGTCTCGATACCCTGATGAGATCACGGAGAGCGAACACGCCGAGCTGCATGTGAGATTAATGGGCTTATCCATTAAGGTGGCTGGCTATGCCTTACCTCCCGTAGCTGGTGGAACTTACCACCGCCGACCGATTCCGGATGGCTATGCTATTGTCGGGTGGATGAGGTTGTGAAGGAATATGAGGAAGCACACTGACCATGCTACGTGAAGGGAAACTCAACTCAAATTTGCAGTGAAAACAACCATTCTTTGGAAGAAGGAACACATTGTGCTTCCAAATTGAGGTCACTGCACCCCTTGCCTCCTCGTCAGCTGCAGGGCCCAGCCGCTTCAGCCATCTCTGGCAGCCATCTCCGCCCGTCACCCATCTCTCTGCAGCCCATCTCCGCCTGGCACCATCTCTCGCTGGCAGCCATCTCCGCCCGTCACCATCTCCGTGCTTCAGCCATCTCCTCAAGAAGCGGAAGAGCACTGCCACGAGGAGCTTCAGAGCACCGCCACAAAGAAATCCACAGAAACCGTGACGCCAAAGAGTTCAAAAACTATGTCCCGCAGCCTTCCGCCAAGCCATTGCCGGTTTTACCGTGGAATCAGCGACGAGGAGACCAATAGGATCTCGGAGAACATGTCAAGAAATTCTTTGCACCTAGACGGGCCGAGCCAAAGGAGAAAATAGATCCCGGGTGGTGGAGAAGTTTTACAAAAATTTTGAAACCTGAAACCCCACTTGTGCCGGACTACGAGCACCAGATTTTTAAGGCGGATGCAAGGCGCCGTAGGGAGATCGAAGTAGCAATGTGAGGCACCCTGAAAAGTTCCCATGCTCGGAGAGTGAAAACCAATCATGTGCCCCGGCCCAAATGTTTGATAACGGACGCCTCCTCGTAGATGATTACGAGGCGTAGCTACAAAGAAAGACCAATGAGATGGGATGACTTACATTGCATACTTGAACGCTATGGGAGACAACTTGCCCAAATGCGATGTCAACCCCATACAGCCATGGAAGTAAGGGAAGAATCTCATCAAGAAAGAGGAGCTCAAGAATCTACCAACAAAGATGCGAAATTGCAAGTGGTACCTTCATTTCTGCAAGACGAGAAAAGAAGAATGGATCACCAAGATATAAGAGATGAGATTTTCTAAAGCGGAGACGACGGATCGACTTCAACATTCAAGACTTGCATTTTCTATTCAATCGTAGGAACTCGACAAATTTGCCATCGCCTTTATTGTGTGTAAGTACTATTTCGTAATTTTTATCTCAACTCATTCACTTCATTAATTGCATGTATATATATATGCTCACCATATATGTATATACTATTATGCAGAAAAAGGTTATGGAATGCATGAAAGGAGGTCTTTTGACATTGGGTTCGTTGACCCAAATAGAGTTCATGAAGAAGTGGTAAGAGACAAACCCGGCAAATGTAAGATTACTTGCTAAAGTCTTTACCGAGACAACAAACCAAAAGGGAAATACTATTGCCTTACAACTTCTCGTGAGTATCATCTCTCTCTTGTACACATTCTGCTTCGCTTACTCGATGTTAAGTGTAATCGATGATGAGTTATGCGTATGTAGGTTCCACTTTATTCTCGCTAGTCATTCAACCCGACTCAGAAAAGTCCTTGTCATGGACTCATTACGAAAAGAAAAGAGCTATGGGCACTTTAGAGAGATGCTCCGAGGTAATTTCAATCATATTATCGCACTAGATCGGCAACTTTCGTGACAATAAGTAATTAATTACTCCTTTATCCATTTTCTTTGTCACGTGGTTTGAAAATGTTCACGCAGGCCGGTGAATGGTCAAGAACTAAAATTTGTAGACCAAAATGTAAGTAATACTAGCTAGCTTCCAATTCCATTATATCATGCTTTATTGATTATTATTTTGATTGAACTCTCTATTCTCGTAAGTGCACGATCAAGGACACGGCAATAACTTATGTGGGTACTATGTTTGCGAATTCATTCAAGAACACGATATGTGCGACAGCCAAGCACTAGAACAACTTAGAGTAAGTAAACAAAGTCCACAACATTATTTTATTACCATCAATTGTGTTGAGTTTTATTCTTATATATATATTGACAGCCCATTCTTCATATATATTCAGATCGAACGGATGCGGACCAACTCCTACCATTTGAACGCATACGAGCCATTCAAGAGGAATTGGCGGGTTCATACTTGATGAGGTCACGCTGGCGGAGAACTCTATAGATATCCACCAAAATGAACGATGACGATGTATGTGCCGATGGCGATGTATGTGCCGATGGCGATGTTTGTGTATAATAATAGTTGCTTAATTATTCATGTACTCGTATGTACCGATGACGATTTATAAGTATACCGCCCCGATCGATTTCCCTCGCCCCCTCCCCGCAGGCGGGGCAGAAATGCGCAGGCGAGATTTAGGCCGTTTCATGCAGAGTTCCAGCGGCAGAAAACGGTCAATTCTGCATGGCAACTTTTAACACGGTTCCAGATACGAACCGGTGTTAAAGGGGCCGAGCCTGGCAGCCACGTGCGCCACCCTTTAATACCGGTTCGTATAGGAACCGGTGTTAAAGGGGCCCCCCCTCTAACACCGAACCCTCAACAGCGGTTGGGGAACCGCTGTTAGAGGGCCCTCCCAACCGGAGTTAAAGGGGGGGCTCTGCACTAGTGCGTGTGTGGTAAACTGAACGAATGAATGCTCCCACCCGCGCAGCAGCTTCGGTGTCTGGAATTTGAACTTCACGGCTGGAGTAGTGGTAGGTCGCAGCAGTAGATTAGCTAGCTAGACTTAACCACCGGCACGTATATCCAACTATCCGCCGATGAGAACACAAAACTGGATTCATATGTACAGATTCGATGTACTTTCAGAGGACGGCTCCGAGCACCGTATGGCAGAATGGACGAAAATAACCCAAAAAAATAACGATTTCACGAAATGAACTCCGGCCAGAAGAAATTCACGGGACTAACCCTTTTTGCAACGCCACACCTGAGTGGCGCCAAGACTTGAAGAGCGGGCCATGCTGCCGCTCAAGACCTGCCACAGGAGCCCAAGGGCCCGGTCCCGAAAGTGCGGCGCCTTGTAGCGTGGCGCCGCACTGTGTAGTGCGGCGCCGTTGCGCCTGGCGCCGCACTTTAGGTCTTGTACCAGCGCGGCGCCAGCCCTCCCCAGACCCATCCTCATTCTTCTCACCCACACAGGAGCGCATGGCGGCTAGGGTTCGTCGGCCTCGGTGAATCCCCTCTCTAAAACCGCAAGATCTGGTAGATTTGTCCAAGGATCTTGCTCCCAATCCCTCCCCCAGGTATCTCCTCTCAAATCCCTTGCTATTTGTCCAAAAAATTCTTGCTAATTTCCCCTTTTCTTCAAATTTCGGTGAAACCCTAGGTTCAATTAGATGTAGAGATTGAGATGAACCATTGCAATGCTTATTTGATATTTAGGTTTAGATATGGCATAGTACTCTTTGGTACAACTCTAGTTGGGTTATTTATCTTTGAAGTACATGTTAGGTGCTTTTTCATATTAGCAATTCCATATGGCTAGAGTAAGATGGAGATATGGTAGAACTCTAGTTGGTGTTTTGATTTATCTTACAATTATATGGGAGAAGTCTAGTTGGTTGATTTAGCTTGCAATTCTGGATGCTAGAACTATAGGTAGAGTAGGATGAATATGTAGGATGTCTCTATAAGATGGACAAAAGCTAGAACTATATGCTAGAACTATAAGATGGTTGATTTAGCTTGCAATTCTAGATGCTAGAACTATAAGATGGACATTTTGTAATTGTTGTTATTCTCTCTATTGTTTTGAATATGTAGGATGGCTCTAAACCCCCTTCTAAACAATGCTCACTATGATGTTCAACACCGTGCCTACAAGATGTCGGAGAAGAGACAGATACTAAAAACTTCAATGCAAGTCGAACAAGATGTCATGTTTGTTTAGATGGAAATCTAACATTTTGCCATTATGCGTTATGTGTTGGAGATATGCCCAAGAGGCAATAATAAAGTGGTTATTATCATATCTTCACACTTATGATAAATGTTTACATACCATGCTATAATTGTATTAACCGGAAACATTAATACTTGTGTGATTTGTAAACTAAAATAAGAGTCCCTAGTAAAGCCTCTTGTTAAACTAGCTTGTTGGTTAATATATGATCATGGTTTCCTGATCATGAACATAGAGATGTTATTAACAACAGGGTCATATCATTAGGAGAATGATGTGATGGACATACTCCTATAGTTAAGCGTAGCATAAAGATCAAGTCATTTAATATAGTTCATTTGCTATAAGCTTTCTGATACATAGTAACCTAATTCCTTCGACCATGAGATAATGCATATCACCTTTACGGATGGATGCTTTGATGACATCAAACACCACACCGTGGCGGGTGGCTATAAAGGTGGCATTGAGTGTTCGGAAAGTATTGGTTGAAACACATGGATCAAGAGTGGGATTTGTCCATCCATATGACGGATAGATATACTCGGCCCTCTCGGTGGAATGTCATCCAATTAGCTTGCAAGCATGACTGGCTCACAAGGGATCACATATCACGGGGAGAAAAGAGTACTTATCATAACGAGGTTGAACTAGGTATGCAGAGATACCGATCATAACCTCGGATAAGTAACATATCGTGAGACAAAGGGAAATTGGTATCGTATGTAAGTGGTTCATTCGATCGCAGTAATCGAGAAATATGTGGGAGCCATATGAATTTCAGATTCCTCTATTGGTTATTGTTGAGAAGTGTCTCGATCATGTCCGCATAATTCACGAACCGTAGGGAGACACACTTAAGGATTCGACGTTGTTTGAGTAGTTATGGTATTATGAGAAAGAGACCGAATGTTGTTCGAGTCTCGGATGGGATCCGGGATATCACGAGGTGATCCGGAATGGTCGAGAATAAGATTCATATAAGGAAAGTCCCGCTTGAGTTCGGGAATGATTCCTGTTTTCATCGGGAATGTTCTAGAAGGTTCGGATTGTCCCAAGACTCGGGGAGGGTACATGAATGTGTCATTACATATTGAAATGATTGCATCATGTACTAAGTGTTCTTGCTGTCCCAAATAAAGGATTAAATTGAATCCTAAAACAAAAAGTCAAATGTCATTTGAAAGTCAAACGGTCAAACAAGAAACTGTGGGAAACAAGCAAGAGGAGTTGGAACCGACTTGGAGGAGGAGTTTCTCCTCCAAGGCGGCCGGGCCCTAGGTCGAGTTGGGGAGGGACTCCCTCCCACGCGCCAGCCCCTCCCATCTATATAAGGAGGCAGGGCTCCTCCCAGAACACACAAGTTCCTATCTTCTACCTCCCTTAGAGCCGCTTTTGGTTTAGAGCTTCTAATTGCTTTAGCTCGGTTTAGAGCCTTCTAATTGGTTTAGAGCCTTCTAATTGGTGTGTCTAATTACTAGACCACTAATAGCCTCTCATAAGCTCCACTATACCGCACCGGCTTAAGGCCTCATGATTTCCCTCTTCCGCAGACCACGCCATTGTCTTCGGAATCGCGAGGAGAGTGCTACAACCTCCGCCTCACTGGAACAAGGGAGAGGAAGGTCTTCACGAGTACCGAACGTGACCGATCAAGCGAGCGCTGCCGAACGTATACCGAAGGATCGCCTACGCGATCTTGAGATCGGAAGTGTACTACATCACCCACGAGAATCGCTTCGTTAACCGCTTTGGAATCTTCGAGGTAAGTTATTCCAAACGACTCGTTGCTACAATCTAGTAGATAGATCTTGGCTTGTTTGTTTGTATGCGATAGAAAATTTTTGTTTTCCATGCTACGAACCCCAACAAAGGGTATCGAGCCGTGTCTATATGTAGATCTCAGACGAGTAGAACACAATGGTCATTGTGGGCGTTGATGCTTTTATTGTCAATTGCTTCTTGTGTACTTTGTATCTTGCGGTATGTTGGGATGAAGCGCCCGGCTAACCTTACATGACATCGCTCATGAGACTTGATCCACGCTGACATGCAACTTGTATTGCATAAGTGGCTTTATGGTGCCTGCTTTCTCCTAGCATAGTTAAGATCCAATTTACAACGGGTGATTGACAATACTAGTATCAATGTTGTGGTTCTTGTTCGTAAGTTAGAACGACACTTATTGAAAGCCCCAAACCACGTAAAATATGCAAAGAAAGTAGAGGCCTAACTTTGTTTTGCAGGGTGTGCCGTGATGTGATATGGCCATGATTGTGATTATATATGATGTATGCAATGTTCCTTATTGTAAGTTGGCAACCGCAGAGCCATATGGTTGTCTTTAATTTATGATAAGACCCATGTCTATTCAAAGTAGTTGTAATAGTTGAAGCCGTGATCTACAACCATGGAGAGGCGTCATTGACCTTGATGCAATGCCGGTGATGATGGAGATCATGTTCGTGCTGGAAGATGGAGATCGGAAGCACAAAGAAGGAAGGCCATATCATATCACATATTATGAATTGCATGTGATGTTAATCCTTTATGCATCTTGTATTGCTTAGTAGACGACGGTAGCATTATAAGATGATCCCTCATGCACATGAATTTCAAGTCTTAAAGTGTTCACCCTTAGTTAGCACCGCTAAAGCTTATTGTTTCAAGCACCACGTGATGATCGGGTGTGTTAGATTCGCAAGTGTATACAACGTGAGCAAGCCAGATTTGCTCATGCGAAACTAAGGTTTGATCTTGACGAGCCTAGCATGTAGACATGGCCTCAGAACACGGATTACCGAAAGGTAGAGCATGAGTCATATAGTAGATATGATGAACATGTTGATTGTTCGCCATTGAAGCTACGTCAACTCTCGTGATGATCGGTTTTGATGTGGTGGATTTGGTTCGTGTGATCACTAAAACAATGTGAGGGATATTGTTTTGAGTGGGAGTTCACCTAGATTAATTATTAATTTAATTATTAATTAGAACTCAATTTATCATAAACTAAATCAAAGTGAATTTGCATAGTTGTTGTAGTCATTGGCATCCATTTACCACATTGCGCTTAGTTATAATTGAGATGATAGAGCTATAGAATTCTGGTTAGTTACTTTACGAACTGGTATCGTATTGTTTTGAAGTGTTAATCTAAAGTTTAAAAGTCCTATTGCAAACTTTCAAGAAGTTCCTAAGCACTCCATGAAGTTTAATAATTGGTATTAAAACAAGAGTAACAATTCCAATGTTAGTATATAAGTATCATGTTTGTCTCCACGATTCTTGATATTCAAAGGATTCTATTAATATCAAGGTTATCTAGGATCTGAAAGAGTTGTTTCAGAAACCATGATGTGTGGAAGATATTGTGATATCTGAAACAAAGTTTTGGTTGCAACATGATAGAGTATAATATGGCAAAAGTCATGTTCTCATATTTGATGAGAATTTGCAAAAGGTTGGAGACACTAGTTGTCCTAATCCTCCAAAAGGTTTTGAGAGCAACATTATACTTATATTCACCGTTACAAGCTAAAAGTAGCTGGATCATGGATAAATCCATAATAAGGGTGAATATTTGATGTAGGTAAAATGTTTACTACACCAAGAAGATTACTAAATAAAGGAATTTGAAAGAACACCAAACATTTGATGATGGTGATCTACTTCAAAGTGCAAGTCCAAAGACATTGGTATTTAACCATACATGTTTTGGGCTATGTGTCATATGAATGACTCCACTAATTGATGTTGATAGATTCTTTCAAATGTAAAAGGAAATAAAAGAGAATCTCATAATTATATGGCATAAAAGAAAAGACTAGAATTGTTCAGTTTAAGTATATAGATGATATACGTGTTATGGCTGTATTCTTTGCTTGTTAAACAATGTGGTTCTTAAGTATTTGATACTGAATTTGTTGGTGTGAATCGTCATACGAAACAACACAATTCATGAACTACAATGGCCTAAGTAACTAGCAAAAGAATATGTGATGATGTTCATCGAGAACAAAATAAAGGGTTATTGTGTTGCTCGTTAAACATCAAAGCTTGCCTTCAAAGATTTGTTTTATCAGGTATTATGAGAACAAAAGGGTTGTTCAAATAATTGCCGTAATCCATAAAAGATGGATGATTCGCAAATCTCATTGGAGGAATCACATCCATAAAACTAGTGCTAAAAATGTCGAAAGACAAATTGATTGAAAGATCACTTAGGAAGTGACATCGCCGTTTAAATTATATTGGAAAGAAAACATGAAGAAACTCCATATGGATGGAATTTTGGAGTCTATTTGATTTTGATCAAATGACGCTTGTGAAACTTTCCTAGAGATAATTGAAACTTCGTTCATAGGCCAAAAGGGAACGAAAGACTAGCTTATTGGAATTTGTACATATTGTTGTACGAAGTCCATTATGTGTAGAGCGGTGGATTTCAACTTCATATGCCTTCTCCGAAAATTTGAGTGAATATATGAATATTTACTTAATAAGGATGAAGTGTGAAATATTTGAAAAGTTCAATGATTTTCAAGATGAAGTGCAAAATCATTGTAACAAGAATATGAATAGTTTATGATAAGATCATAAAGGAAAATATTTAAGTCACAAGTTTAGCATAATACCTAAGATTTAAGGAATCGTTCCGTGGATTTGCATTCTCCCGAAACACCATAAGTGTATGGAGCATTCGAGATATGTAATTAAACCTTGTTTGACATGGTAAGATCAAAGGTATAATTTATAAAACTGCCATTATATTTTAAAGATTAAAAGCTTTAGAGATTACCGTTTTTCCACTGAAAAGAGCTCCATCATAATCCGTTGAAATGACACCATATGTTATGGTTTGGGATAAAACCCAAGTTGTCCTTTCTTAAACATTGGTATGCTATGCATAAGAAAGATGTTTGCAACCAAAGTCGGATGAACCTGTCTTTGTTAAGTATTCCTCCATAACACCGAAGACAAAAGTGTTTTTCACTTAGAACGTCAAGTTTCTTTTAGAAGGAATTTTTCGTGAAAAGTCAAGTGGGAGGACAATAGAACTTTGATAAGGTTAAAAGAACCTTAGCTATATGTGCAGAGTTGCGCAGCACCGAAAAGTATTCCGGAGACAGCAACAATGCTCATGGCTCACGTACCTCAAAGGTTGTGGTCACGGAGATCTAAGTTCCTATTGAAACAAGTAGGTCGGATGAACAATCAAATACCAAGATTTGAGAGTTAAATCATTATTTGAGAATAATGAACCGACTACATGCAAAGAAGCGATGATGGGCCCTGACTCCGTCAAATGGCTTGAAGCCATAAAATCCGTGATAGTTCCATACACGAGAAATCAAGTTTTGAACTTGAAGGACCCTCGAGAAAGGTGTAAGACCTTACAGTTGTGTCTGGATCTATAAAGAAATAGACATGGATGTTTCACATCTATAATCGACATATTGGGAAAGAGTTCACAACAATGTTCAAAGGTTGACTATGACAAGATTTGATCTTTCATAGTGATATTTAGTCTAGACGGATTAATGTAGCAACCACTACATATAATTTGTTATATGGTAGTTGAATAAACAAAACAAGTTCTTCTAATAGAATCGTTACCTAGGACATGTGCATAACACGGTCCATAGGGTTTTGTTAATTCAAAAGGATGCTAAAAGCATGTGCAAACTTCAATGGTTAAAGTGAGCATCGCGGAGTTGGAATCTTCACTGTGATGAAACTGTTAAAGGAGTTTAAAAGTTCATTAGAGACGATGGAGATGCTTGCATTTGCAAGAAATTAAGTGGGAGCGCTAAGACATGTTTCTAATACATTATGTGGAAGACATATTGTTGATTGGAAATAATGTGTCTTTTATTAACACATATTAAGAATTTCATCCCGATGAAAGACTTAGGCAAAACCCAAATATTTGGCATCAATAGACGCTAATATGGTTGTGCCGTATACATAGACGAGATATTGAATGAGTTCAATATAGAAACTACAAGAAAGGTTCTTGTCGCACAGAAAGGATTGAAAGAGTTCAAATGTTGATGATATATTCAAGTGTATTGACATTTGGTAAAGTGAAACAAATAATCAAGTATAGATTGATACTTGATGTATGAAATCACAAAAGAGTATTTATATCAATCATACTGTGATATGTACAAATCCAGATATGTCCTATGCTCTAAATGTTGAGAGCATATACCAGAATGATTCGTAAGATGATCATTGGACAATAGTAAGGATATTCTTATGATCTTTTGGAAGAACTAAGAGTATAATATTTGTAGAAGTGACAAATAGATGGTTAGTTCATTGTAAAAGTACTACATTGATACTAGCTTTGTCACAAAGTACAAATTAAGTTTATCTCAATCTAAACTAAGGGTGGCACAATATCATGGAAAGTGAGTTCCATAATGGATTTGGATGAGTTCCAAAGATTAAGACATTGTGACAGATACTACAACAAAAGGCTAAGTATATGACTGCTATTTTAGCAGCAAAAGAGGGCATTTGTGTCAAGAAGTTTGTTATCAAACTAGGTGTAGTTCACAGCGGGATAATACTATGAAGATATATTGTGCGACAATATTATCAACATGTTTTAACCCTAAAGAACTAAAGGTCTCACCAAAGGACCAAATTTATACAAAGCCATCTCATTAGAGAATGAGTGATGCGTAGAGACGCAAAGACATGCAATTACACACGGACCTGGAAGTGTCAGATCCGGAGATCGGTTGACCACTAGCAATCGTGTACATACAACACTGGAAAGCCATAGGTGTTGAATACACAAAGGTTTAAAACTAGATTATTGACTCTAGTGCAAGTGGGAGACTGTTGGAGATATGCCCAAGAGGCAATAATAAAGTGGTTATTATCATATCTTCACACTTATGATAAATGTTTACATAAATGCTATAATTGTATTAACCGGAAACATTAATACTTGTGTGATTTGTAAACTAAAATAAGAGTCCCTAGTAAAGCCTCTTGTTAAACTAGCTTGTTGGTTAATATATGATCATGGTTTCCTGATCATGAACATAGAGATGTTATTAACAACAGGGTCATATCATTAGGAGAATGATGTGATGGACATACTCCTATAGTTAAGCGTAGCATAAAGATCAAGTCATTTAATATAGTTCATTTGCTATAAGCTTTCTCGATACATAGTAACCTAATTCCTTCGACCATGAGATCATGCATATCACCTTTACCGATGGATGCTTTGATGACATCAAACACCACACCGTAATCGGGTGGCTATAAAGGTGGCATTGAGTGTTTGGAAAGTATTGGTTGAAACACATGGATCAAGAGTGGATTTGTCCATCCATATGACGATAGATATACTCTGGGCCCTCTCGGTGGAATGTCATCCAATTAGCTTGCAAGCATGTGACCGCTCACAAGGGATCACATATCACGGAACGAGAAAAGAGTACTTATCGAACGAGGTTGAACTAGGTATGCGTAGATACCGACGATCATAACCTCGGATAAGTAACATATCGTGAGACAAAGGGAAATTGGTATCGTATGTAAGTGGTTCATTCGATCGCAAAGTAATCGAGAAATATGTGGGAGCCATATGAATTTCCGATTCCTCTATTGGTTATTGTTCGAGAAGTGTCTCGATCATGTCCGCATAATTCACGAACCGTAGGGAGACACACTTAAGGATTCGACGTTGTTTGAGTAGTTATGGTATTATGAGAAAGAGACCGAATGTTGTTCGAGTCTCGGATGGGATCCGGATATCACGAGGTGATCCGGAATGGTCCGGAGAATAAGATTCATATAAGGAAAGTCCCGCTTCGAGTTCGGGAATGATTCCTGTTTTCATCGAATGTTCTAGAAGGTTCGGATTGTCCCAAGACTTTCGGGGGAGGGTACATGAATGTGTCATTACATATTGAAATGATTGCATCATGTACTAAGTGTTCTTGCTGTCCCAAATAAAGGATTAAATTGAATCCTAAAACAGAAAAGTCAAATGTCCATTGAAAGTCAAACTGAAACAAGAAACCGTGGGAAACAAGCAAGAGGAGTTGAACTGACTTGGAGGAGGAGTCTCCTCCAAGCCGGGGCCGTCCTAGGTCGAGTTGGGAGGACTCCTCCCTCCTGGCCAGCCCTCCCATCTATATAAGGAGGGCAGGCTCCCTCCCAGAACACACAAGTTCCTATCTTCTACCCTTTAGAGCCGCTTTGGTTTAGAGCTTCTAATTGCTTTAGCCTCAGGTTTAGAGCCTTCTAATTGGTTTAGAGCCTTCTAATTGGTGTGTCTAATTACTAGACCACTAATAGCCTCTCATAAGCTCCACTATACTCGCACCGCTTAAGGCGGCCTCATGATTTCCCTCTACTTCCCACCACGCCAGCCGCCGAATCGCGAGGAGAGTGCTACAACCTCCGTCACTGGAACAAGGGAGAGGAAGGTCTTCGCCGAGTAATCGAACGACCGACCGATCGGGAGCGCCAGAACGTGGCCGGAAGGATCGCTCACGCGATCTTGAGATCGGAAGTGTACGACTACATCACCCACGAGAATCTGCTCTCGTTAACCGCTTTGGAATCTTCGAGGGTAAGTTATTCCAAACGACTCGTTGCTACAATCTAGTAGATAGATCTTGGCTTGTTTGTTTGTATGCGATAGAAATTTTTTGTTTTCCATGCTACGAACCCCAACATTATGATGCGCGGTACACTCCGTACATCCAGCAGCTAGGACTCCTCCCCTTTATCCACATGGTCACTCGGTCCACACCGGCCTTCAACCCTGCTGCGATCACCGCGCTTGTGGACCGATGGAGGCCGGAGACGCACACATTTCACCTTAGGACCGGTGAGACTACGATCACCTTGCAGGACATGAGCATGATCCTGGCACTCCCAATCGAGGGAAACCCTGTGTGCATGTCCTCGGATTCAGACGGGTGGCGTGAGGAGATGGTCGCCCTTATAGGGAAGGATCCACCCGAGGCTATAAACAAGAAGGGGGAAAAACTGAGGGTCGCTGCCGGGGCTACTTTTACTTGGATCATCCAGAATTTCAAGATTTGCCCCGAGGATGCCGATGAGGAGACGATCAAGACATACACTCGTGTGTATGTGTGGTACATTATCACGAGGACTCTGTTTCCTGACAGCAGTGGGGATCGTGCTCAGTGGCATTGGCTCAAGTTGCTGGTTTTTTTCGACTCTACCTTCAGTTGGGGTTCTGCGGCGTTGGCCTGGTTGTACCGTCAGGTAATGAGTTATTTACAAATGTTGTTGTATATTTCTGCACTATCTCAAAAAAATTTGTTCTTACCAAATGGTTGTTCACTTCATCTGCAGCTGGATGACGCTTGCCTTAGGAGCTCCGCCGATTCAGGGATTGGTGGTTGTTTGCTCCTTCTTTCTGTGTGGAGCTGGGAACGCTTCTCCATTGGACGGACGAGATTGTTGTCATTCAATCCTTACATTGATAACGGCAACAACTACCTTCTCCCCACGTGGGCTTACAAGTGGGATGTGGTCTCCGAACCGCCAACGGACCCATTTGAGGCGTACAAGAGGTACACGAACGAGTTTGACACGATCACCATGGATCAGGTAATTTCAGCGACGGCGGTCAATTATATGTCTTGAACTTGTAATCTTTGACCCTGACATGACTGTGGTATGATGCAGGTGACGTGCGAGCCATACGGTCGAGGGGACCGCTTTGGTGTTCCGGAGGACTATCGCCTTAACCCTATTTTCCTCAGAGAATATCGTCTGTGGCTAATGCGTTGCCCAATGGTGTGCATGTGGGCTGTTGAGTATCACCAGCCTCACCGTGTCATGACCCAGTTTGGGTTATTTCAGATTGTACCGCCTGAGTGGAAGGACACGGACATAGGGCTCCATAGGTAAGCTACTAACTGCCTTACCATGTGATGTGCTTATCATTCGCCAAATAACGCATTTTGACTTGTTGTTGTTGTGTGCAGCTTGGACAGGAAGAAGCAGAGGAAGGAGAAGGATTGGCCCAAGCTTCATAGGAAGCACCTTGAGAAATTCAGGAGGTGTGTGACCGAGTCTAGGAAAGCAAAAGGAGCACAGGATAGGCCCTTCAATCGGGATGCTTTCAACAACTACATTGCATGGTTCGTTGAGAACGCGCGAGTGGAGATATACCCACGGGCATTTCGGGATTCGATCTTGGAGGAGCCATTGGTGTTTGATGAGCTTTCAACCGAACAATACAATATCATGGTCAGAGAAGGGCGACAAACCGTGTTTGCTCCCTTGGTCAACTTTGTGGTAAAGTGTGTCGAATAATATTTTTTCCGTCTATGCGCTTCTCACACCTTGCATGGATAACTTACTAGTTTCTTGTCTATGACAGCGCGATCAGGTAAGGAAGTCCGCCGATGCATGCGAGGACGCTTTGGACACATACCCTTGCGGAGAGAAGGGAGAGGGTCTGTTTCGTGAGTTCGTTAAGAAGCAGGGCCAACGGTTAAGGAGGCTGTCGAACTTGCTAGGTTGCCGTGACCCTGAGGTGGCAACACCGTCCGCGTCACGGTCCAACACGCCCGAAGGTGACAATTCTGGCGATCATCACTCCACATCCGAGGACGAGGCGAACACACCCGAGGTAGTACAACCATTGCATCCCCCACCCTCCCTTGCATTTCTCCTGAATTTGTCCTTACCAATCTTCTTTTGTTGACAGCCGCAAGATGAGGAAAGCGTCCCCGACGAGATGACATTGGGCAACTACACTCGCTACAAGGTACACGAGCGGTCCGACTACATGTTCAAGCCAAGGCAGCCCAAGAAACCTTACACACCCAACCCTTCCACGACCAAGACAAAGAAGCCCAAGAATCCATATCGCTTAGAGGTGGAGGATGAAGAGGAACCGAGGAGGAGGAAGATGCCCACGAGAGGGCCGAGGCGAAGACCACCCGTGGGAAGTAGAGTAGATGGTTGTAGTCGTGAACTCAGTACTTATGGTTGTTGTCGTGAACTTCGATGTTGTCGTGAATGGTTCTCGTGAACTTCGATGTTGTCGTGAATGGTTGTCGTGAACTTGGATGTTGTTGTCGTGAACTTGGATGTTGTTGTCATGAACTTGAATGGTTGTCATGAACTTGAATGGTTGTCGTGAACTTCAATGGTTGTTGTCTTTTTAGAACAAACATGCTCGAACAACATCGAAAAAACCTGCTCGAAAACCAACTCAAACAGACCAACAGGAACAGGCAGACAAGAGTCAGGAATGTGCGGCGCCATGACCTCTGGCGCCGCACATGGTGAAAGACAGCAGCTATTGTGTGGGCGCCGTTAAGTGGCGCGCACATGCTAGAAAATATCTGAGCTTCGTCTATTTTCTAGCGCATGTGCGCGCCACAACGGCGCCGCACGCCACGGGCGCCATCTATTTTCGAGCGCATGTGCGGCGCCACACGTAATGGCGCCGCACGCGAACGCGCGAGGTGTGGCGCCGCACGTGCGGGCGTGCGTCTTGGCGCGCACATGCGCTAGAAAATAGACAGAGTGTGCGGCGCCACACGTAACGGCGCCGCACTTTGAAGATGGTGCCACAGCCAGGTTTCAGGGTTTTTATTTCGGGGGAAAATACAAGTTTGTTGACACATACGAAATAACACGAGTTTCTTGCCCTTAAAGTCTAGAACATACAAGTTCATGAAATAACAAGGTTCTCGAGCAAATCTTGACACATACAAGTCCATGACTCCCGGTTACATACTCAAAGTCTAGAACATAGGCCCTTTGCCCTTCCTCTTCTTCTCTTCCTCTTCCTCCATGGAACGCCATGCCGCTGATTTAGCCTTTCCCTCTCGGCATCCCGAGACTCCTTAGCGCGGCGATTCTCTTCCTCCTCTATCTTGCGGCGAGCAAGTTGAACTACCTCTTCGAATGCCTTCCTCCGCTTCTCTTCCTCGGCTTCCTTCCTCTTCCTCTCTTCCTCGACCTCCTTCCTCTTCCTCTCTTCCTCAGCCTCCTTCCTCTTCGCCACCACCTCCATAGCATCCGCCCAGATCTTCGAGTAGTTCACACCTTCCCCATCATTGGCCTTGTTGGGTTGAGTCGCCATACCTATTATAAGAATAAAAGGTTGAGTTCCCATAAGGTTCAACCACATGAACCATGCCGGGGTTAGCATTGGCCATCGCTAACAACAACCTTGGGATTCGGTTATAAGATTCCTCCCAATCACCGTACAACATCTTGAATGTGGCTTGCTTAGCCTTCCATGCCTTCCCGATTTTCACGTAGTGAAAGAGGGCTTTCACAAACTCTATAACCTGCTTGATGGTCATTATTGGAAAGCGCGATGTCATTGGAAAGCCTATAAGCGAGGAACTCGGTGAGTTGCGGTGCTCGTTCTTCGCATCCTTCCCATCCAACACCGGGCCTCGGCACATGTGAGTTGATACGCAACTAGATATGTGCCATTCAGACCTCCTTGAATGGTCTTGCACGCACTATCCAAGGACATCCTTCCTCCTCGCACTTCACCGTGTAACGCTTCTTGATGTCCGAGTGCACGACCATGTAAGGACGATGATGCTTCACCGAGAAGTCCTTTATCCATTGCTTAAATTCCAACAAGGTCCTGAACCTTGATCCTTTGCAAAAGCCACTATTCACTTCATTGCCATCCCGGTAAGAACTTGTCCTTGGTCCGAGCACAATGCCTTTGCCACCATCAACCGTGGCTTCATCCGCGATACTGAGATCACGAAACAAAGGCACCCGATGGTCCCGACCCAATACGGTATGGTGGATTTCGGCCTCTCTAGCCGTGAACCCCTCCTCGTCAACTTCTTCTTCGGGACCATCATCATCCGAGTCCGATGCATAGCCTCGAGAATACGTAAGGTCATGGTCCATGTCATCTTGTGTGATATATTTCTCTAAATCTCCAATATTGTTGTCGTGGAGTTCAACATCATCATTGTCATCTTCATCTTCACCCCCACAATCATCATCTTGGTGTCTTGAAATCGGGCTCAATGTTTGGGTAAAGGGAGGTTCACGCCTTAGCTCTTGGTCTACGGGTGGAGGACTCATAGTACGCAATGGGGATGCCATACGGTTTAAGTCCAAAGACAATGAACTACCAACTTTCTTGGTGGCAAATAGCTCAAGAGCCTTGTCTAGTGATTCGGCCACCACCTCCTTGTATGCAAGCCAACGGGCCTCGGAGAAGATACGCATGGTCTTCCAACGGACATGCATTCCCAAGCCAACATTATGTCTTCCCTCCAACTCAATATCATCCTTTGGGTCCATCCATTTCAATTCAATCCTCAATTGCTCCAAGACCTCGGCATATGTTGGAGTACGCCAAACACCAAATCGAGCTCGTCCGGTCCGGTTCTATGTTACCTCTCAAAAAGCATCCTTGTCTACATGGTGAACATGAACAATTCTTGCCATGCCTAACATAATCACAACAACAATACCATGGTCAACACACTTAATAGATACCCATGCTAACAACATGAACACAATACCAACCCATATGCCAATATAAGAACATTCTACCATGCATCTTACAAAACAAACTAGGGTTTACAAGATATGGACCAAAAACAAGAAATTAATGGGTCAAATCAAAGATGAAGGGAAGAATACCTCAAGGCACTTGGGATCGAACTCCACGGAGAGGCTTCCGATTTGGACACTAGTCATAGCAGTAGCGCTACAATCTTGGCGCCACGCCACAAGGCGCCCGCGCTTCGGGACCGGCCCTTGGGCTCCACGCCGCAGGTCTTGGCAACACGGCGCCACTCTTCAAAGCGCGGCGCCACTCCGTGTGGCGTTGCAAAAAGGGTTAGTCCCGTGAATTTCTTCTGGCCGGAGTTCATTTCGTGAAATCGTTATTTTTTTGGGTTATTTTCGTCCATTCTGCCGCACCGTATCGTGGGCACTGGGCGGTCGTATCGTATGGTGCGCTCGGCCATAGCGGCGGGGGCGGTGCGCGCGCACGAGGCACGGCACTGTCGCGGCGACGCATGTCTTGGACGGCGCCACTCGCGACCGGCGGAGGCGGCTTCACGTGCCGGTAGTAAAAGGTTGGGCAGGTTCCGGTCGGTTTCGCGTCGTGTCCTGTCGCCGTCGCCGCCGGCGTCCTCGCGTGACCAGCAGCCACATGCGCCTGCGGAAGGAGGGACGACCCAATCCATCATTCAATCGCTCCTGTGATCGCGGCGGAAAATAACACTCGGTGGACAATGGTATTGTGATGTTTCTCTTTTTTTTTCATCTTTTGTTATTCGGCGGAAAATCAGTTGAATGCAACATATATGAGTTAAAAGTCAAACGGGCACGATCTGGTGTCACGGGCTGGTGCTATTTTGACACTGAGTGGGCGAGTGAAAAAAATATGTGAAACCTGATTCAGAGTGACACGAGTGGCCGGTGAAAAAGTGTGATCCACTGACCAGCAGATCAATAAAAAAAAATTGGAATAATAAATCGATGCCAGTCAGAAATTTTGGGCCAAAATAAGGGCATATTTAGCAGATACTGCATAACAGTTAGCTCAAATTTTTTTAAACCAATATGCGTTAACGTAAATTAAAAATTAGCCTTACCACATACCGTAAGGCAGATACTGCAAACGGTTTTGGTATCCCGCATCGACGCCCATCCATCCCATACATATATATGCGTGTGGAGGGGCTTGGATGCGCTAAACCGTATCCATTTTTTTCCCACTTCCGCACGCGCAGAAACCCCGCCGCACCAGATTCTGGCCACCTTCGGCGCCGCCTATCAAATCGCCGCCATCCACCACCTCCTACCCACCCCTCCTAGCCATGGACGGCCAATCGTGCCAGAATTTGGCCGGCCAAGGCGGCGCTACGCCGCGACGCTGAAGAAGCTCCGACGCCGCTGCCGAGAGAGGAGGATGTAAGCCGGCGCCGCGCGCTTCCTCGTGACCTCCCCTGTGTGGGGCGGGTTCGGGTTTGTGCCCACCGCGCACGATGCAGAGGCGGGAAGCTCGGGGTTGCCGCGATCGCTGGCAACTCCGGCGGAATAAGGTGAAAAATGGAAGCTCGGAATCGGAGGAGGCAGCACGTCCAGCAACTCCGGCGGAATCGGCCACCACGACGGCAGCGGCCGCTCGGGCATCCCTTCTCTACCGACATCGGGGTTGCCACGGAGCTCGCCGTGTCAACACCGACGGCCAGGCATGGTGGTTTTTTGTGTTGTGGGTTGCGCGAGTATGATCGAAGATAGCTCGGCGACCTCCCCTTTTATGGCCGCGCCTGGACGCGGCAGGAAACGTCGAGAACTCGCGGGAAGCGGCGGAAAAGAAAGGCGGGAGACGGCGTGGCGGCGGAAAGACACTGAAAGGCATTGACGATGGCCCAGCGCGGACAAATGGGTCACGCCACTGTGCGCGGCTGCCTGAACAGGCCGGACCACCTACCCATACTGACCGCGGCCCGACCTATACAGACACAAACAGACTGTTTAGGGTGACCGTTTGGGTCGGACTGATGCCCTTAGAGCAAATATAATAGGGTAGAGTCAGCTGGCTACAAGAAATAAAATATTATAGTTTTGATGATGTGGAGGAAAGATAAGAGGAGAGAGAATGTAAGGGGGCTGTAAGTTAATAGCTGACTCTAGCATGTTCTCCTAGACAGCTCGCGTGAGTGAAATGTGGGCCCATATTAATTAAGTAGTAGACTTTTATAACTAATTAGTACTCCCTCTGTTCGGGATTATAGGTCCTACGCGCATAACTAGGTTGTTAATTTGACAAACAAAATATAACTTATATATCATAAAAATTATACCATTAGAAAATATAACCTATAAAGTTTCAAATGGTATAATTTTTATACTATATTATTTATATTTTATTGTTTAAATTGGCAACCTAGTTATCCGCGCGGGACTTATAATCCCAAACAGAGAGAGTATTATACTAGTGAACTATAAAGACGGCTATAGATAACATGATACTTTTTTATGACACTTTCTTATGGTCAACAACCAGCTATATTATTAAACTTGTTCTTAATGTGTTGTGTCTCGTGTGCGGTGATTCATGCCACCAGTGACACTGGAACCATTTTGGCAGCACGTGTAGCGTACATGCGGTGGACCGAGGAGTCGCTCACCTGCCCGATCGGTCTCTCCCTCTCTGCTCGCGACGCCACTGCTTGCAGTGCCACGCTCGCTCGCATTCGCCAGCCAGCCTCTACGCTGTGCTACCTTTCGTACCGCTCCAACTCCATGACAGCCGCAATATCCACGCACACGACCCATCATCCGAGTGAGTGACCGAGCTTTGGTGCACATGGCAAATCAAATCCGATGTTTTTAGTGGTGGAGAAGATGACTCTTAAACCGGTCCATGTCTGCCTTATTATTATCCGTCGGCCAGAAAAGCGTAGCTACCACTGAATCACTGATCTTTAGCTGCTTGGTCCCGAAAACTTTGTGCTTTTGAGACCGCACGGCACGGCCGGTCCGTGCGATGCGACGCTAACAACCACTTCAATTCTCATCGTGGGTTCGTTTGCTTTACGTTTTGGGCAATACGTGGGGTTCGTCGTGGGGATCATCTTCATGTCGCTTGACGATCGAGCCAAGAGCAAGATTCTCGTCTCGGTCTCGCCTCGCCTAGCTTTACTACGGTTGTACGGACGCCAGTTCGCCGGGATGACAAAGGAGGAAACGCTACTCCGTAGTCCATGCACGGGGCAACTAGAGCAAGGACAATAATAAAGTCAACTATTGGGTATAAGTAGGAGGTTTTTTGCGCGGTATCATAAAAAATTGCTTATGTGTGACACTATATTTAGTGACGAGAGATGAAGTAAGATGTAAGCTTGCACGAGACAATGGGCAAAAAAAAGGCTAGCAATTATTAAATGTAGACACAATGTCTAAGGTAAAATCTATTGGAGACGTGGTCTCTTAAGTATTTATTTTTGCCTACGATAACGTGTTAAGAAATACTTACTCCATTGTGGAAGACCTAAGCCATGTCCATGTCATCTAAAGTTTATCTAATAATCAATATGTACAATAGCTGAAGATAAAAGTATACTACTTTATTAATGCACGACCCACTTTATACTCTCACATACTGCTTAGAAGCACGTGCTGCAACTGGCTATTAAGAGAAATTCTAATAATACAGCCGACTTGTTGACTATAAGGTCATCTATAATCAGCTTATTGTCAAGTAGTTTAATACTCTCTCCGATCGATATTACTCCCTCCGTTTCGGTTTACAAGTCCTACGCATATATCTAGGTTATCAATTTGACCTATATAATATAAAAATTATATCATTGGAAAATACAAAGTCTAAAGTTTCCGGTGATATATTTTTTGTAATATATACATCATACTAAGTTGCTCAATTTGACGACATAGAACTACGTGCAGGACTTGTAAACCGAAACGGAGGGAGTACTTGTCGTTAAAATAGATGTATCTAGCACTAAAACATGTCTACATATATTCATTTTAGTGACAAGTAATATGGATCAGAGGGAGTAGTTATCTTCAAAGATTTTACCGCTTTATAAGTGAATTGTCCATTCACATACTCACAAAGTGTCTAGGAGCACGCGCAAGAGATGGCTATTACATGAGAGCAAGTACAATAAGTACTAATCAGCAGGCTATAGTACACGCCATGTCATCAAAATCATACGTGGAAGGGAAATAAATGAGGAGAGAGAGGAAAGCGGGTGCTTGTTTTATAGTACACGCCATGCAGCCTAGGCCCAATCGTTTGCATGTACTCCCTCTGTTCAGGATTATAGATCCTACACGGATACCTAGGTTGTTAATTTGATCAATAAAATGTAACTTATATATCATAAAATTTATATTATTAGAAAATACAACCTCTAAAATTTCTAATGGTATAATTTTTATGCTATAATATTTATATTTTATTATTCAAATTAGCAACCTAGTTATCCGTGCGGGACTTATAATCCTAAACGGAGGGAGTATTGAGTAATTAATTCTTAATTAGAGCCCACTAAATAGTCAGTCAAATAGCCAGCCTATTGTACCGTTGGGCTTTTTGATGGCGCTAGATGACATGTCATGTGTGTAGAGCCGACTGCCGACTCTATTATTAACCTTGCTCTGAGAGCCCACCTCTCTTCTCCCACCTCTTCTCTCTCATCCAACTAAGCAAAACAAACATAGTGTAATTCTTATAGCCAGCTGACTAGGACTTATTGTTGTTAGAGTATTGTACGTATACGGTTGTTATGATAGTTTAGGATAGTTAGGACTCTAGCCTAACTTGACTTGTACGCCAAGATGATCCTTGTATGTCTATATATATTCGCTCATTAGGCTCAATAATACATCCAACATATTCTGCCAATTTCATACTGTTACATGGTATCAGCCTAAACCGATTCAAAACCCTAGCCGTCGTTGGCACGCTTTCGCCGCGCCGCCCCCGGGAAGGTCGATCTTCATGATCTCCTTCGGGGGCCGCGCAACCCGTACGCAGGGTTCGTCCGTCGATTCGTGATCGGCTGCCCTGCAAGTCTTTTTTCCGATCTCTTAATCGGTTTTCTTTTTTGGTTTACCGATCTGAGGTCGGATTGCGTCGCCCATCGCTGTTGTCATCGCCGCGTCTCTACTACGACCATCGGCATCGACGATCTACACCGTGCATGTGCGTGTAACACCCTCAGAATCGGACCTATGCAAGTTTGAACAAAATTCGCCAAACCCGCATAGAAACGATTCAAAGGTGCCCACCAGGCACTTTCGTGCGGGTGGAAAACGAAGTAATAACATTACACAACAGTCCTCGATGGGACCCACGTAATGATATATATAACAATGACTCAAAGAGTCAAGAATGATATATTATACAAAGATCCAAATCACCTTGAAAACGATAGAGCGTCCAGCTACGGACAAGATGCAAATGGGGCTAAGAGCCTCAAGAATAACCAATGGCGCCCATAACCCTGCCTGTGCCGGAAGGGTAACCTCGCTAACGCCGACCTCAAAACCCGCTTAAACAAAGGGTGCCGACAAAGGGCAAAGGAAAAGAGGAGCGTCAAGATCTTGAGGCCGCACGGCGAGGCTAGAATTCGCGGTCCTCGCCACAAAGGTATGGTGGATCGAGGCAGCAAAGATGCACTAAACAACCTATAGAGACTCGACACAACCCGGTTATCGAGGGGTAAGAAAGACCTATTCGGATCCAACCTGAAGCTAACACCAAACAAACCCATCCTGGCGTTTCCCCCTCGAGACCTATCGAGGAAGTCAACCGAGGAACTCACACATTTGGCAGTTTTATTTAATTAGTTATAGTTGCGGCAATTTACTAGTCAGGTTTAGATAATCGTCCTGATAAAGTATACAGTGGGCACTTTTAGTTAATCATTCCGTGATAGTTGCAACAATTACTAATCAGATACCGATAGCATGAGATAATCCCAAAACCCAGCAGTTGTTGGTACTTTTATTCAGCCATTTCGTTGTAGTTGCAGTACTTACTAGTCAGGTACAATGGTCGCAAGCGACACACAAAACAAGCAATTGTGGGCAGTATTATTTAGTCATTCCGTTATAGTGGAGCTGATTACTAGTCATTATAAGTCAAATTTATAGCAATAAACTTTAGTTATGCTTGTCTATGATCAAGAAACTGTGCTCCAAGTCGTCCATATCCGCGGACACGGCTTTCAGAAAGTTTTACCCGGCCGGGGTGCACCAATAGCAACACACGCTCGATCAACCTCGGAAAAACCAAATCAAAACCCAACGAGGCTTTCACGACTGAACAATCACAGGATTCAGAAATATTTCAGGGGGCCACCCCTTAAGTAGAATCCGCAACGGAGTAGGCAAGCTCCGAGACGGCCTCAAGGTCTGCGACAATGGCTGTGAGCGACTGGGAACCCCAAACGGGGCTTGTCGACACCGCGTAAACACTCCGCTTCCTAAACAGTACAGTGTGCAGTACCTCGCACAATCGTAAATAAAGCAGTAAAACATGGCATAAGTACAGGATCGTAAATAAAACCTCAAACTAGTTTGTGGCCCCAAGAAATAAGAATGAATCAAGCTCGCTCGGGGTCCCATATACCTCCGGATGTGGATAGCGCCAAAATCAAGGAACAGATATCAAGTACTCGGGGTCTTACGGGACACAAGTGGGCTCGAAACCAAATATTATCTATCACCCACCGATGCCTCGCTTATTTCAATTTTAGTTGTTAAACAGAAAGTAAAGTGACGATAAGTAAAACTAGATTCATCTCCAACATCAACATGCGGCAATACATCAAGAATCGTGGCATATGACGACACACATCAGCACTTGAGCAAGCAACTACGACGCAAGTCCAACTATCTACCAAACAACAGGTAATAGGGTGTCCAAGGCAATATAGGCTGCAGGGATATTTCGGCACGAAAACTAGAGCATCGCAACACGTATAGCAATAGATCAGGAGGGAATAAAGACTATAAAAATAAGATAGGTAGAAAGAGGAGATGCTCACCGAAAACATGTCGAAGGGTTCAACCAAGAACGGGCGACGCCACATCAACTCAACGGCCTTATCCGCCAAGAAGCAAAACACTAGAAGAAACACCGGATGCAATATTTAATACAACGCAGAAGATCGGCATGATGCATGCATGATGGATGACATGGCAAGAAAGCGATGCAATTAGGTCATATTATGGAACCGGGTCCCGGCAATTAATTAAATGGTTCAAGTTGTTTAGACCCCGCATATTTAAATGTTGTTTAACAAGGTAAGAAGTAATATACCGCTACACAAGTTTAAATGAGGCCAATATAAGGCTAGATTTGCCCGCATATGGGCCCCATATTTAATTATTAGGTGAATCGGCATAAGGCCCCCAAACCACGAGATATGCATGCGGTATGACAAATCAATATGCAATCAAGTTGTTATTATGTTGTAAAAAAATAGGGTTCGAGGAAAAGGTCACACTTAGGGTTCTCGACGTTCTTGGGTTTTTCCGGTTCGGGTTCGGGTCGGTCTCGGGGTCTGGACGGCCTCGGCGAGAACGCTCTTGGTCTCCGGGTTAGGGTCGGATCGGGTAGATCTTATCGCATTCGCGCCACGGGTACGGATCGCTCCGGTTCGGGGTCTCGGTGTTCCATGAAGGAGTACTTGGCCCGCGCCGGACATCGGTACCGGGTCCTGGTTGCCGTTCTTGTCGCTATGGCGACGCTTCGGGTCCCCGCCATCGAGACGGTCTTGGCGAGGGGAGAAGCACTTGTCGTACCGGGTAGACGATCTTGGCGGTCTTTGGATCCGGGTCTTGGAGTGGCCTTTGGAACGCCGGGATCGGTCTTCGGTTTCCATGAAGGGGAGCGTAGTACTCCGGATTGTGGTCGATGGAGATCTTGGCGTCCTTGGTTCCGGAAAGAGGAGCTCGCCGTTCCGCGAGCGGTTACTTGAAGGAGCATCGTTTTTCCGGGATGGAGTTCTTGGCGGCGGTGGATCGCCCCGAGTCAATCTCGGCGTCGGAAGATCTTGAGGTTCCATCGGGGTTCGTGAGGTTCGATGCCTTAGGATCCGTGTGGCCAACCTTGGGGTTCCGGGCGTGGACACCGGCAGATCTTGGCTTGACACCCAGAGAAGATACACAAGCCTCACATGCGATGTAGGTTTGGGAAAACTTGCGGCGATGGCGGCGTCAAAGCAGGGCACGTGGGGCCGACCAGAGGACCCGAGGCAACCGGCGGCTGCTGAGGCGGAGCGGCCGGTGGCGGCGTGACACGGCCGGGCGGCGAGATGGCTGCCGGGAGGTGGCAGAGGCCGCTGGCCGATGGCGAACTGGCCGCCGAGCAGGCAGGAGGGGAGGGAGGCGGTTGGCGGGCGAGTCTGACGGGCCGGGCTGGAGGACGCGGGCGGCAGAGGGAGCGGGAGGCGGAGGCGCGGGCAGCGGCGGGCGGCGCGGGCGACGCTGGTCGGGCGAACGCGCCACGCGGCGACGGGAGAGAGCTGGCTGCCAGACGGGCTGGAGCGCGGCAGAGGCGGCGACGGCGGGTGGTGGCGGAGGTAGCGGCGCTGGGGAGAACGGCGGCGGGAGCTTGAGGGCGCGGGCGGAGCGCTGAGGGCGAAAGCGGGAGGCGAAGGGAGGGCCGGGAGGCTCGGGTGAGGCGTTGAAGGGTGGCGCGGCGGCGCGGCGTGGCCGGAGAGGGAGAAGAAAAGAGGAGGGGGAGGAACGGTGGGCACGGGTGAGGATCGAGCGGGGCAGGGACGCGGAAGGGACGCGGTTCGCGTGGGGAGGTGGGGCTCAGGTGGGCCCGCAGGGACGACAGAGGGGCGGGGCTTTGGCAGGTGAGAGGGGTGGGGTCATGGCTGCGCTGAGAGGGGACAGGGTGGGGGGCGAGGGTCCTGTGGTGGGGAGAGGGTGTCCGTGTGGTGAGGGAGGCCAGGCGGTGGTGGGTCTGGGAGGCACAGGCAGTGTGTTGTGTGGCTAGTGTGTGTTTGTGTGGGAGAGAGGTGAGAGAGAGGGAGGGGGGAGATGATTGGGGCTGATGTGGCATGCAGGGAGTGGGTGAGGGAGAGAGGAGTGCTGAGGTGGCGAAGTCTGATAGGAGGGGGTGAGGTGGCTAGGCTGGGATGGGTAGGAAGTTGGGTGAGTTTAGGATTAGAAGGGCGGGCAGGTTTGGACCGATTGTTTTATACGGGGTGGTCGTTCGGGTCGGGCTGGCCCGTTCGACTGCCCCTACAAAAATAATATAATTTTATTTGTTTAATTGGACCGTTTGCAAACCGCTCGCGACCCAAAACAAAATAATCCGGCGACCCGGGTTTGCGTGTTTGAATTAAGAGGGGGCGTTTGGAAAACAAATCGGGGTTTGCGAAAATAGTTTTGGCAAACAATGCGTGATGATGACGATGCAATGCACAAATTTAACGCGATTTTCTAGTAGTGGTTTTGCGGGATGCCACAATTCGACACCACTAACAAAGGATCTCGACCTCGAGATCCGCCTCATGGTACCGGAAGGAAGGTCGGCGATCTGCGTCTTCTCACTTCGTGTAGATCTTCGCGACACCACTAACGAGGGTTCCTTCTTCATCTTGAAAACGGCGACACCACCAACAAAGGTTCGTTGTTCCTGATCGTCGAGGGAGCACTCCGGAAACAAAAGGTCGAAGGTATAAGTATCGCAATTAAAGCCACCCCTAACTTCCGTGGACGGAGTAAACTGCTGGATCCACTGATTCGACGTACAAGAGCGAATGATAAGAGCAGTGGTAGGGTAGCTACTCCATCCCACACTCAAACCATTACTCTGCACACGAATAAGCGGATTAAGCATCCAACTCTCGGAATTAGACTGAAGATCTTCTTAGATGGTGTCCGGAACAAAGGAATGTTGCCAGCAGAAATCGTATGAAAGACACAACGATTAGGTTCCGCGATGGTTCCATTGGCATGAGCAACACGTGCTCAAGGCCGACTCCAACTTCACCAAAGCTCGTCCTTCTCATATGTTTTTCAACGACACTGATATCCGGCAAGGAACACATATGGATAAGATCTCAAGAACAAAAGATCGGATGAAGGGCACAACAAACAAGTTGCGGATTGATGATCGTAGCGCCTCCGTGACAAAAAGGGAGAAAGCGAAACCCTGAAGGTACGACGGAAACCCAACCACGAGAAATCCTGGACTCGAAGAAAGAGAAGAGAGCGGATTCAAAACACGTAGAGGTAAGAGGAGAATAGCAGAGGGGTAAGGAGTAAAATTAGACCTAATCAGAACTATCCAACCGGTTTTGCAAAAATAGTCTTGACACTCTACTTCGGCCGTTAGCTAGGTTATCCTACAGGCTGGACTTGTGGGGTATCGCAACTGCTGAGCTCTGATACCACTCTGTAACACCCTCAGAATCGGACCTATGCAAGTTTGAACAAAATTCGCCAAACCCGCATAGAAACGATTCAAAGGTGCCCACCAAGCACTTTCGTGCGGGTGGAAAACGTAATAACATTACACAACAGTCCTCGATGGGACCCATAATGAGTATATATAACGACTCAAAGAGTCAAGAGTACAGAAATATTATACAAAGATCCAAATCACCTTGAAAACGATAGAGCGTCCAGCTACGGACAAGATGCAAATGGGGCCAAGAGCCTCAAGAATAACCAATGGCGTCCATAACTCGCCTGTGCCAAGCCGGAAGGGTAACCCGCTAACGCGCCGACCTCAAAACCTGCTTAACAAAAGGGTGCCAAAAGGGCAAAGGAAAAGAGGAGCGTCAAGATCGAGGCCAAGACACGGCGAGGCTAGAATTCGCCCTCGCCACAAAGGTATGGTGGATCGAGGCAGCGGCAGATGCACTAAACAACCTATAGAGACTCGACACAACCGGCGGTTATCGAGGGGTAAGAAAGACCTATTCGGATCCAACTCAAGCTAACACCAAACAAACCCATCTCGCGTTTCTCGAGACCTATCGAGGAAGTCAACCGAGGAACTCACACATTTGGCGCTTTATTTAATTAGTTATAGTTGCGGCAATTTACTAGTCAGGTTTAGATAATCGTCCTGGTAAAGTATACAGTGGGCACTTTTAGTTAATCATTCCGTGATAGTTGCAACAATTACTAATCAGATACCGATAGCATGAGATAATCCCAAAACCCAGCAGTTGTTGGTACTTTTATTCAGCCATTTCATTGTAGTTGCAAGACTTACTAGTCAGTACAATGGTCGCAAGTTACACAAAACAAGCAATTGTGGGCAGTATTATTTAGTCATTCCGTTATAGTGGAGCTGATTACTAGTCATTATAAGTCAAATTTATAGCAATAAACTTTAGTTATGCTTGTCTATGATCAAGAAACTGTTCTCCAAGTCGTCCATATCCGCGGACACGGCTTTCAGAAAGTTTTACCCGGCCGGGGTGCACCAATAGCAACACACGCTCGATCAACCTCGGAAAAACCAAATCAAAACCCAACGAGGCTTTCACGACTGAACAATCACAGGATTCAGAAATATTTCAGGGGCCACCCTTAAGTAGAATCCGAACGGAGTAGGCAAGCTCGAGACGGCCTCAAGGTTCATGACAATGGTCGTGAGCGATCGGGAACCCAAACGGGCTTGTCGACACAGCGTAAACACTCCGCTTCAACAAAGACAAAGGTGCGTTACTCACAATCGTAAATAAAGCGGTAAAACATGGCATAAGTACAGATCGTAAATAAAACCTCAAACTAGTTTGTGGCCCCAAGAAATAAGATCAATCAAGCTCGCTCGGGGGTCCCATATACCTCCGGATGTGGATAGCGCATAAAATCAAGGAACAGTATCAAGTACTCGTGGTCTTACGGACACAAGTGGGCGTTCGAAACCAAATATTATCTATCACCCACCGATGCCTCGCTTATTTCAATTTTAGTTGTTAAACAGAAAGTAAAGTGACGATAAGTAAAACTAGATTCATCTCCAACATCAACATGCGGCAATACATCAAGAATCGTGGCATATGACGACACACATCAAGACTTGAGCAAGCAACTACGACGCAAGTCCAACTATCTACCAAACAATGTAATAGGTGTGTCCAAGGCAATATAAGGCTGCAGGGGATATTTCGGGTACGGAAAACTAGAGCATCGCAACACAGATAGCAATAGATCAACAGGAGGGAATAAAGAATATAAAAATAAGATAGGTAGAAAGAGGGAGATGCTCGCCTGAAAACATGTCGAAGGGTTCAACCGAAGAACGGGGCGACGCTCACATCAACTCAACGGCCTTATCCGCGAAGAAGCAAAACACTAGAAGAAACACCGGATGCAATATTTAATACAACGGCAGAAGATCGGCATGATGCATGCATGATGGATGACATGGAAAGGTGCGATGCAATTAGGTCATATTAAGTGGAACCGGGGTCCCGACAATTAATTAAATGGTTCAAGTTGTTTAGACCCCCGCATATTTAAATGTTGTTTAACAAGGTAAGAAGTAATACGGGTTCGCTACACAAGTTTAAATGAGGCCAATATAAGGCTAGATTTGCCCGCATATGGGCCCCATATTTAATTATTAGGTGAATCGGCATAAGGCCCCCAAACCACAGATATGCATGCGGGTATGACAAATCAATATGCAATCAAGTTGTTATTATGTTGTAAAAAAAATAGGGTTCGAGGAAAAGGGTCACACTTTAGGGTTCTCGACGTTCTTGGGTTTTTCCGGGGTTCGGGGTTCGGGGTCGGTCTCGGGGTCCAGGGTTCGACGGCCTCGGCGAGAACGTTCTTGGTCTCCGGGGTTAGGGTCTTCGGATCGGGGTAGATCTTATCGCATTCGCGGCCTACGGCACGGATCGCCTCCGGTTCGGGTCTCGGTGTTCCATGAAGGAGTACTTGGCGCCGGACATCGGGTACCGCCCCTGTTGCCGTTCTTGCTATGACGCTCTTGTCGGGTCCACGCCATCGAGACGGTCTTGGCGAGGGAGAAGCACTTGTCGTCTGGTAGACGATCTTGGCGGTCTTTGATCCGGGTCTTGAGTGGCCTTTGAACGCCGGATCGGTTCGGTTTCCATGAAGGGCGTAGTACCGGATTGTGGTCGATGGAGATCTTGGCGTCCTTGGTTCCGGAAGAGGAGTCGCCGCGAGCGGTTACTTGAAGGAGCATCGTTTTCGGATGGAGTTCTTGGCGGCGGGTGGATCGCCTCGAGTCAATCTCGGATCTCGGCCGGAAGATCTTGAGGTTCCATCGGGTTCGTGAGGTTTGATGCCTTAGGATCCGTGTGGCCAACCTTGGGGTTCCGGCGTGACACCGGGCAGATCTTGGCTTGACACCGGAGAAGATACACAAGCCTCACATGCGCATGAGGTTTGGGAAAACTTGCGGTCGATGCGGGCGTCAGCCAGGGGCACGTGGGGCCACCAGAGGACCCGAGGCAACCGGGCTGCCCCGAGGCGGAGCGGTCGGCGGCATGACGACACGGGCCGGGCGTGAGATGGCTGCTGGGAGGTGAGGGCTGGGCCGGGCGAAGCCTGGCCGCGGCAGGCGGGAAGGAGGGAGGCGGTTGGCGCGAGGCAGTCTCGACGGGGCTGGCCTCAGTGGAGGCAGCGGCGCAGAGGAGCGCAGGAGGCGGAGCTCGCGGTCGGGCAGCGGGCGGCGGCGCCGCGACGCTGGTCGGGCGAACGCGCCACGGGCGACGGGAGAGGAGAGTCACGCCGGGCGCCGAGCGGCGGCAGAGGCGACGGCGGTGGTGGCGGAGGTAGCGGCGCTGGGGAGAACGGCGCGGCGGGAGCTTGAGGGCGGGGCGAGCGGCCGCGAGGTGAGCGGGGCGAGGCGGAGGCCGGACGGGAGGCTCGGGTGAGGCGTTGAAGGGTGGCGCAAGGCGTGGCGGAGGGAGAAGAAAAGAGGGGGAGGAACGGTGGGCACGGGTGAGGATCGAGCGGGGCAGGGACGCGGAAGGGACGCGGTTCGCGTGGGAGGTGGGGCTCAGGTGGGGCCCGCGACAGGACGGTGGGGGCGTGTGCTAGCAGAGAGGGGTGGGGCTGGCGTGGTGAGAGGGGACCCACGTGGGGTCGCGGAGGGTCCCAGGGTAAGGGAGAGGGTGTGTCCGCGGGTGGTGAGGGAGGCCAGCGCTGGTGGTGGGAGGCTGGGTCTTTGCAAGGCAGTGTGGCTGTGTGGCTAGTGTGTGCTGTGTGGGGGAGAGAGGGGTGAGAGAGAGAGGGAGAGGGGAGATGATTGGGGCTGATGTGGCATGCAGGGAGTGGGTGAGGGAGAGAGGAGTGCTGAGGTGGCGAAGTCTGATAGGAGGGGGTGAGGTGGCTAGGCTGGGATGGGTAGGAAGTTGGGTGAGTTTAGGATTAGAAGGGCGGGCAGGTTTGGACCGATTGTTTTATACGGGGTGGTCGTTCGGGTCGGGCTGGCCCGTTCGACTGCCCCTACAAAAATAATATAATTTTATTTGTTTAATTGGACCGTTTGCAAACCGCTCGCGGCCCAAAACAAAATAATCCGGCGACTCGGGTTTGCGTGTTTGAATTAAGAGGGGGCGTTTGGAAAACAAATCGGGGTTTGCGAAAATAGTTTTGGCAAACAATGCGTGATGATGACGATGCAATGCACAAATTTAACGCGATTTTCTAGTAGTGGTTTTGCGGGATGCCACAGTGCGCCTGCCCTCTACACTACGCGCCTGCCTTGGCAGGCTGTTGCGGCCTCACGGCAGGTTGCCGCGCACCGCGGATGGCTGCTATGCCTTCCTTGGAAGGCTGCTGCGGCTGCCCCTCCCTCGGATCGTCTTCGTTGTCATCGTCCGGGACTTCACCGACAACGCCGCCATCGACTCTGATCTACGTGTCGTCCACCCCATGGCGCATACGGCGCACCGTCGGTCTGATCAACCGATCCCGCGCCTGTCTACACCAAGCACGTCCCCGAGCACGCGCCTACCACCGATTGAGCTACTGGTTGCCGCAGCGTCGCCTCATCGGGCCGCAGCGCCACCGCCTTTGGTCCATGCTACCGACTTCCAACGAGCCTTCCTTGGTGTGTACGTCGTTGGTGGTCAGCCGCTGCACTGACTTGCGCCCTGCAGCTGTGCCGCCCCCTCGGATCATAGCGTCGCTGCGCGCAGTCTACTTCGCTGTCCCCGTGCACCGATGTTCTCGGTTTCCATCGTGCCCTCTCCTCCGGTGCGGATCACCGCCGTCTGCGCATGGTCTTCTCATGCCGTCGGTGTAACATCCCAGCATTGGAGCTTAGAAATAAGTTGAACCCAGATGTGTGTATTGCATTCATACATAGAAAATTCGAATAATTTTCACGTTTTTAAACAAAACTTGTCAAAGTGATTGAAACTTCTCTCAACTTGAGGAAATTGAAGTGATCGTCAAGTTGACTGCGATAAGTTTCAATATGACCTTTGCTAAACCTTATTTTGGGTAAAGAAGATTTGATCTAAGGGTAGATCAAATATAGTAGAAGTTTAACCTTAGTACATTACTTAATGATTTATATTTGATCCTTAAGTAATCATATCCTAGTATTCATTACACAACTCAAGAATACCAAGTTATAAATATAACTTAAGGAATAGGAATGTAACAATTAAATCTTAATCTCATCTACTTATACCATGAGTATCAGGGTAATACCTAACCTTAATTCTTTAGTAAGATTGAGTAGAAAGAAAACCAAGTCAAAATCATTCACCATATATTTTTCTTTATATATCATTCTATACTATCTCTATTGAATCATATTCTAATCTCTGTTGTTCATTAGTGTTGAGAAATCAATTATTGATTCACCAATTCTTAATATATCAATAACTTGATCTATTAACTCTTATCATAGCATTCATTTAAAGTCCTTTATAGAGAAGGAAGTAAAAAGAGGTAGATGGTAATGCTATTTATAAATATCATCTATTAAACCGGTCCATGTCTGCCTTATCCGCCGCCCAGAAAAGTGTAGCTACCACTGAATCACTGATCTTTAGCTGCTTGGCCCCGAAAACTTTGTGCTTTTGACCACACGGCATGGCTGGCCCGTGCGATGCGACGCTAACAACCACTTCAGTTCTCATCGTGGGTTCGTTTGCTTTACGTTTTGGGCAATACGTGGGGTTCGTCATGGGGGATCATCTTCATGTCGCTTGACGATCGAGCCAAGAGAAAGATTCTTGTCTCGTCTCGCCTCGCGTGGCTATACTACGGCTGTACGGACGCCAGTTCGCCGGGATGACAAAGGAGGAAACGCTACTCCGTGGTCCGTGCACGGGGCAACTAGAGCAAGGACAATAATAGAGTCCTTGTGGCTATATATTTAGTGATGAGAGATGGAGTAAGATACGAGCTTGCACGAGACCATGGATAAAAAGAAATGGCTAGCCCAATAACATGCCAACAAATCACCAAAGTCATTAAATGTAGAGACAACGTCTAAGATATAATCCATTAAAGGGGTGTTCTCTTAAGTATTTATTTAGCCTCGTCAATTGTGGTGCTAATCGTGTAGCTTCTCTCTCCTGGTTTTCAGAAAAACTAAAGACATGGAAACTTTTCCTGGTGCTCTTTTCTCTAAATAGGCTGTATGTCCCGCTATATGAATATAATAACCATCCATCTAACGTTCCGAACAATGCTGAAACAGAGCATCACAAGCCAAGTACAAATATGAAAAAAAAAGATTGAAAAGAAATAAAGCTAACATTGACGGTGCGACGAAAACGGGATAACTCGCTATTGCGCACTTCGAAGAAGTACTACCACACGTCTAGCATTTCAAAGCTACTAGTACCACACAACACCTCCAAGAAAGGGAGTGCCGACGACACTGCTTTCCGGATAGGTCCTAGGGTTTCCCTCGGTACGTCACAGGAGACGGAAAAGATATACACCCGATGCCCTTCAGAAAGGACGGCGACACCCATAGACGTCATCGTGTCGGTGTCAAAGTGACAAGGATTTCTCCCAAACTCTCAACATAATCACACTCCTGGACATTTTGTAATGCTCCACCAAGATCGCCGCCCACGTGCACGCGCCACCACAGTATTGAAGTCTCCACCGCCGTCACACACGGAGACAGACCGGTAAGACCAAGAGAGCAGAAACTTTGACGAGGGTCGGCATGGCATCAGCATGAGGAAGGAAACTACCTCCACCACCAGAAAAATTAGCCGATCGGATGTAGCAGCAAAGACAAAGCAGGCCCTCTTGGCCTGGCCGAGCCTGAATAGGCTCATGAAGTCCCGTCACCGCTCTGCAGAAAGGGTGCGACCGTACACACCAACCCCGCACCAGGTCCTACTCGTTCTTCCACCGGGGGATTCGCCACCTCGTCAAATCACTACCACCAAGCAATAGCTTCGTCGCCATATTTTCTAAAACCCAGCTCCGACGCAGACATTCACAAATACGTATCAACACTCACCCACTATCAGTATGAACGCACGCACGCATGGACACACTATCTTTATGAGCATCTCAGAAAGACTGAGTCCGAGAGACTGATCGGCGGATATTGAGATCGACAAAATCATCACAGACGTCTCACTGTCAACGAGGACATTGAATCCTCCTTATTTTGACCCAATAATTCTGATTGGCATTCTTTATTGTTCCAAGTTTTTTTTTGTATTGCTGCAGTAGATCACACTTTTCACCGGCTAGACCTCCACTTGTGTCAATCTGGATCAGGTTTCACATATTTTTTCACTCACTCAGCGTCAAAATACCACCACTCCGAGTATGTTAGAAACAAGATACCACCACCGGCCCGTGACACCAGATCGTGCCCGTTTGACTTTTTTTAACTGGGATATTGCATTCGACAGTTTTTCCGTCGAGTAACAAAAGGTGAAAAAAGAAAGAAAGAGAAACATCACACCGAGTGCTATTTTCCGTCGCGATCACAGGAGCGAGTGTCGATGGATTGGGTCGTCCCCTCCCTCCTCCCGAGGTCCAGTTTTCCTGGTGAAACAACATGCTCTGTCCTTTCCTGTCCTGATCGTCGACTTTGCTGGCTCGTCCTCGCTGCTCGCAGGCAAAACAGCACGCGGGCAGGGCGCATGTGGCGGCTCTTTAACGCGACGACGACGCCAAAACCGACCGGAACCTGCCCGACTTTTCGCTCCCGGCACGTGAAGCCGCCGCCGGCCGCGACGTGCCTTGTGCGCATGCACCGCCCCCGGCCCGCCGCTACGGCCGAGCGCACCATACGGTGGTCTGAGCCGTCCTCTGAAAGGACATAGAGTATAGTATTGATTTATCTTTGCTCGCAAAGAATACATTGAATCTGTACTCATTATAAATAGTACAGTCTAGCTAGCAATGCCACTACTCTGGCCGTGAAGTTTAAATTCCAGACACACGGAAGCTGCTGCGCAGATCGGAGCATTCATTCATTCAATTCAATTTACCCTCACACGAGACACGACACATTAACTGCTTCGTAGCCTCGTGTGCGGCCCAAGGGCAGAACAGTCCGGAGAAAGGGTTAGATTTGGTTGAACTTTTTAGATTTGGACAGATTTGGAAAAAAAAATACGTGAATTGGTGTGCGTTGCCATTGAAACCCTCCGGACCGGGAGACTTTGTACTGTGATTTGAAATGATCAATAAAATGTTGTATTCCCTAAAAAAAAGAAATCCGACACGCCCAATTGCTAGACCAAACAGGACTGACCGGCTCCACATGCATGATTTGCCCCCGGCCGTGGACGGTCCCGCTGGCAACCTGGCGTGTCCGTGCATGCCGTATAGCCAGAGCGAGACGAGACTTGGGTCCTGTTTCAAGCCCAAACTCGATCGTCAAGCCTCAATCACAAACCCCACACAAAAACGTGAAGGAACGGACATAGTACATACCCCCGATTGGACCTGAAGTGGCTGTTAGCGTCGCACGGGCGGCACGGGCCGTGTGGTCGTCAAACGCTAACAAAGTTTTCCAGGGCCAACAGCTTTAAGATCAGTGATTAGCTAGACTTTTCTGGGCGGCGGATAAGGCAGACATCGACCGGTTCAAGTCGCCACTAAAACACGCCGCAGATTTGACTTGACACTCGCGCACAGCAAAGCTCGCTCACTTCACTTCACTCGGATGGGTCGTGTGCTCGTCATGGAGTTGAAGGAGTACTAAGGAGCAAGCGTGCGATGAGTGAGACCAGTGGCCTAAGGGCCCACCTCACTTCTCCAACCTCTTCTCCCTCATCCAACTAAGCAAAATAATACTAGTTTAATTCTTATAGCCAGCTTACTAAGATTTACTTATTACTTGTACTTGTTCTAACCAGGAGCACATCCATCTCCTCTCTCATATAACTAAGCATAAATATACTACTCCCTCCGACCCATATTAGTTGACTCCAATTTAGATGTATCTAGACAAGTTTTTGTGATAGATACATCCAAATTGAAATCAAGTAATATGGGTCGGAGGGAGTATTTTAAATCGTATAGCCTGCTGACTGGATCTTATTATACTTGCTCTTATTTAAAGACGGTTTGTTTGATCTGGGGCTTGGCATGTTGAAAACTCTAGTAAGTACTTTAATGCGGACCTACTTAGGGTTGCTAAACTGATAATAGCGCGACCGGTATGCAATAGTATAGCATTACCGATGATATGCAAATGCTGCTGATCTCAATGTGTTCAGCGTTGCGCTGGGAAAACAGTCGATGAGCAGAGGCTTATAGTACATGTGGCCTTGTTAATCTCGCGAGATTTCACTTGGAACATCTAGGCTTGGAGAGTTGTTAGCGTAAAACTACCATATTCATAATCAAAAAATTTAAATGTTATCGGTTGTAAAAAGCACTTATTCACGTTTAATCATGAATGGACACCGAAACTGTCAACAGGACCCACCTGTAAGTGTAAAAATTGCTGAGGTGGGCTGGCTCCATCTATCAGACATGTTAAAAAATAATACCATGAACATTCTGCTTACTAGTACTCGCGTTCGGAAGAGATGGCAAAAAAAAGGAAAATATTCCAACTAGTGCTGCCAACGATACAGAGAACATTCTGCTTACTACTAGAACTCGTCGTACAATGGTATAGGCAGGGTTTCCTAGTTTCCTACCCACTCTTGTTTCAGAGAAGTTAACAAACATGCTGCGTGCGTGGCGGATTTTCGGAGCAATTGGAGTGGACATCCTTCCTCTCCCAGTGGAAGGGAGGTATTCTTCAGTCCGGGTGACTTCGCGGGAACGGAAATAATTAACGGGCGATCGACGAGGGTTGGGTTCACTGACTCCTGGTCTCCTGCTTTCAAAAAAAAAAAAACTCCTCGTCTCCTGCTCATGTGTCATGGGCAAGATAGTAAAGAAAGTGTTTCAGTTACGTGCGTAATCTACACAAGTTTCTAACTGTTTGTGTGTGTTGACCATGTGATCTTGTGAGTAGTGACGTGGCAAGCGTGGCAGCTTGGAAAAAGAAGTTTCAGCGCGTTCCAGAAAAAATCTCCGTTGGCATGAGGGTGATTGCATATGGCATCCCCGCGGATTATACCGATGAGTACGTATACATTGGTCAAGACACAACCACGGAGTCTGTGCGTAGGTTTGCTAGGATGGTCATCAAGTTGTATGGCCACACTACCTCCGAGCTCCCAATGAAGAAGACACAAAAAGATTGATGGAATTCAATAAAAAGTGGGGGTGGCCGGGCATGTTTGGTAGTATTGATTATATGCATTGGACATTGGGAAATCGAAAATGATGTAACTCATTCACAACTCAACAACGATCTCATCAAGCACCGCTGGCAAAGAGAAGGCCGTCGGGCATGATCTACTCTTCTTCTTCTTCTTCTTCTTCTTCTTCTTCTTCTTCTTCTTCTTCTTCTTCTTCTTCTTCTTCTCAATCCCTATTTATTTGTGGACCATTTGGAAACATATGTTATTTGTTAATTACTTGATTCAAACTATTTATTGTAATTTTTGGTTGAAACATTGTTATAATAATTTGGATGATGATTTGATTCATTGGAACTATTGTTTGTAGGACTTATATGTGCTTGCATATGAAATATAGGCAACAAAATCTGTGAAAAAATCTTGTTTTACGGGTTGGTCGTGCGTCCGCTCAGTCGCAATGTCCACAAATGCAGCCCATAAAATAGAATATTCTGTTTTATGGGTCGTGTTTACGGGCACCGTTCCTATCCTGCGTGGTTTCGACTCGTAAAAACTTGTTTTTTAGCCTGTAAACGTCGAGTACAATTTCCATGAATACGGGTACCGCTAGTGATGCTCTCGCTACGCTGCCCGATCGATCTCTCCCTCTCTGCTCGCTACGCTCGCATTTGACAGCCAGCCACTACGCTGTGCTATGTGGTACTGCTCCAACTCCATGACAGCAATGTGCTAAAGCAGGGGCTTGTCCGTCGGATTGGTGACGGCGCAAACACCCTTCTTAGATCAGACAAGTGGATTGAGGTTGTTCCTGGTAGGGTTCCTCTCTCAGTAAACCCTCTATCTACTCTCACCATGGTCTCGGAGTTGATTGACCAACCGTCTGGCCATTGGAAGGAACAGGAAGTGAGGGCTACTTTTGGCCCCATGGAAGCGGAGGCGGTCCTGCGCCTGCCACGACCGCGTAGAGGCGGTGAGGATTTCTGGGCTTGGTATGAAGAAAAAACTGGCATCTACACGGTTCGGTCCGCATATCGCATGCTTGTTCAGGACATTGGGGATGCTCCAGAATCGTCAAGCTCTGAAAGTCTGTGGAAGAAGCTTTGGCAGCTCAGGGTGGTCCCGAAGGTGAGGGTTTTTTGTTGGCGTGCTATCAAAGGATTCTTACCATCTTACTCTGAACTGGCCAGAAGACACATTATGAACAATGGGACAAGCAAGATTTGTGGGCATGAGGATGAGACGTTATTTCATGCTTTAATCCTATGTGGCCATGCAAAGCAATTCTGGTGTGCTGCCTCGGATTACTTCGAGTTTTCATTGCCACGCCTGCACCCGGCCTCCTGGTTGCAGGATCTATGATGGGCTCCTGTATTCCGGAAGACAAGATACCAATTACCATGACACTGCTGTGGTGCATATGGTCGAGCAGGAACAAGTTCGTTCATGGGGAGGCTCAGTACAAACCTTTGGGATCTATGCATCTGGTTGAGGAGGAGCTGTCCTTGCTAGAATTACCGCCGAAAGCTACGTTGGCAAAGTTGAAAGATGTGTGCATGTGGAGGCGACCACCGCCGGGATGGTTTATGCTAAATACTGACGGATCCCTCAACTGCAGCACAGGATAAGCGGGCTCGGGCTACGTTACCCGGAGTGACCTGGGGGGTTTCATTGAGGCGGGGTGTCAGAAACATCTATATGTGGATGACCCTTTAATCAGCGAGCTTCTCGCCTGCCGGGACGGCATCGAGGCAGCAATGCGGAGAGGTTTGTCCAAGATTGTCATCCAGACAGACTGTCTCCTTGTGATTGATAGGCTAAAGGAGAAGGAGGAGTCGAGATTTGCTCGGGCTCATATCGTGAAAGAGCTCAAAGATTTATGTGGTGTTTTCCAGGAGGCCAAGTTTCTTCATATAGGTAGAGAGGGTAATAAAGCGGCACATTGTTGTGCCAAAGAAGCTTTAAGTGTAGGTTATTCGCACTTTGATGTAATTCCTGGATTTCTGGCTGGTGTGATCCAGGCCGAGTGTAACCGCTGTCCCGTTTAATAAAGCAGTGGATTACGATAAAAAAGAAAACTCCATGACAGCAATATCCACGCACACGGCCCATCCAAGTGAAGTGAGCGAGCTTTGCCGCGAGTGTCAAGTCAAATCCGGTGTTTTTTTAGCAGTGGGCAGGCAGTGACTTAAACGAGAAAATTACAAAAAACCACCACATTATGGGTTAGGGTTTCAAAAAGCCACCACTATACGTTAGGGTTTCAAAAAACCACCACTTCAGAACTAATACAACTTTGATCCACGGTAGACAGCCAAACTGACCGGTGGGACCTACTGTCAGGGCTGACGTGGCATATACATTTTGCATGAAAGACCTTTGTATCTTTTTTTGTGGCAAAGGTAAGGATTCATAGGCCAATAATATTTATTTATTTATTTTCTTATGTTTTATTCCTTCTTTCTCTTATTTTTTTCCACACAACCTGCATTGACCGGACATGGGCGGACAGAGTAGAGACGGTCGGCCGCATCAGCGAGCTCGAGTACACCGTCGACGGCTGGCTGGAGCGCCGCATACCCCCACCCCCACTCGCCGCTGTAGCTAGCTACCCGGCGAACTCCCCCTTCTGCACATCCCGGCTATGGAGGCTCGTCGCCCCCATCTCCTCCCCTACTGGCAGCAGGCCGGACCACTCTCCGACGGAGGCGACCGCGCCGCCCCTCCTCCTGATTAACCACGCCGGCGAATAGCACAATCACATAGAGAATCTCAACGGGGAAGGCCACGAACATCTGGCACTCAGACGCCTGTGGAACTATGCTTGATGCCGTGAATTTCATCGAACAGCTCATGCGTGAGGCGACGGAGACATGCAGAGAGAGCATGGGAGGAGCACATAGGAAGAGAGGGCCATGGAGCATGGGAGTGGAGAGCACATAGGAAGAGAGGCCATGGGTCCACTGGAGGCGCGGCGAGCTCCTACTGTGGAGGCGTGGGCGACCTCCGCCACGGAGGCTCGTGGCGAGTTCCGCGAGGGCGAGGCGACCTCGACCACGAGAGGCAAGGCGAGCTCCGGCCAGGAGGAGCGCGCGAAGCTCGCCACGGAGGCATGCCAACGAGCTCGCCGCGGAGGCGTGGAGAGCTGGCCGAGGAGAGAGGCGGCGAGCCTGGCCGTGGCGCGCGAGCTCCGGCCATCGGGCGGCAGCCTCGGCATGGCAGTAGCTCCGGCCAGTGGGGCTAGAAGATTAGGAAAGGACATAAGATTAGAATTTATAAGATATGGAGGTGTTTTTTGTAAAGAAATGATGCCACTTCATCCTGACAGGTGGGACCCAGCGGTCAGTTTTGTCATTAGACCAGGATTAAACCGGTATCAGTGCTATCTGTCACGAACTCACTCTGAAGTGGTGGTTTTTTGAAACCCTAACGTATAGTGGTGGCTTTTTAAAACCCTTACCGGTAATGTGGTGGTTTTTTGTAATTTTCTCGACTTAAACCGGTCCATGTCTGCCTTCCGAGAAAAGTCTAGCTAGCACACTGAAGCTGGCCCAGGAAACTTTGTTAGCGTTTGACCACACGGCCGTGCCGTGCCGCCCGTGCGACGCAAACAACCACTTCAAATCCCATCGTGGGTTCGTGTGCTTTACGTTTTGGGCGTACGTGGGGGTTCGTCTGTTCGTCGTGGGGATCATCTTCATGTCGCTTGACGATCAAGCCGAGACCAAATCCTCGTCTCGCCGTGCCTAGCTATACGGCTGTACGGACGCCAAGTCGCCGGCATAAGACAAAGGAGGAAACGCGTACTCCTAGTCCGTGCACGGGGCCAATTATTCGCGCTTGGCCTGTCGGAAACTCTAGAAGGATTTTAGTGCGGACCTACTTACGGTACGTACACAGTATAGCAGGAGCGATGGTACGCAAATGCTGCTGATCTCGATGCGTCCAGCGCTGCGCTGGGAAACAGTGGATGACCAGAGGATTATGTAGGTGGCCTTGTTAATCTCGCGAGATTTCACTGGGAACATATCTGGGCTCGGAAGAGATGGCAAAAAAAAAAGGAAAAGATTCCAACTAGTGCTGCCGATACAAAGAACATTCTGCTTACTACTAGAACTCGTCGTACAATGGTGGCCAATGATGAGATTGACATCACGGTGGAAAAAAAACGCCTCGTCTCGTCTCACCCCCCGCGGGCGACGGGGCGAGCACCGCATCGCCTTCCTTCCCCCGACCTCCTTCTCCCCTCCTCCGCGCACCGCCGTGCAAAGCCCGGGCGGGGCAGGCGGCGGCAGTCTGTGCGGCCTCACCGGGCGGGCGGCGCCATGGCGAGGGCAGCGTGTAATCGGACTCGAGGCGAGGTGGAGGTGGGTGGCTCGGCTGGGCGGCGGGCGTGGCCGCAGGTGCCCCCGACGTCGAGATCTGTAGGGCCCGATCTAGGCCAGTTTGGGCCTGATCTGGGCCGTGCGGGCTCCAGCCGGGGCCCTCTATCTTGGGCAGGTGGTGGGTGGCAGCCTGCCCCCTGGTGGTGGCATGGCCAGGGCACTGGATCTGGGCCGGGCGGGCCTAGGTCGGGTGGACGCCCACCAACTCATGCCCGGGTGGTTCGGGGGCTGCGTTCGTTGTTTTCGTCCCTCTTCGCCCTCGCGGGCCTAGGTGGCGATCCTCAGACCGACGGTGGACCAGTAATCCTAGATGAGCACGGTGGCGAGAGCGCTGCTGCTTGGCGGCGGGGACCTACGGTGGAAGTGGATACACTGGTGGGCGGAGGGGTAGCGCTAGCGCTAGGGTTGGCGATGTGGTAACACCTTGCGCAGCGGTGGCTACGGAGCTTCACGAGTCCTTTGGGCCCGGCCGACGGAGAGGCCTGGTTTGCCCCCGTTGCTACATCCGGACGGCTATCGCCTTTCGGCGGTGGAGGTAGTTCCCTCCCGCGTGTTACTGTTCTGTCGATCCTCGCTGGTGGTTCTTCCTTCGGTCGGACCAGCCTCACATTGTGGGTCATGGTGAGACGTCGGGGGTGTCTTTAAGACCGTGTTGGCGTGTGTTGGTGGGCGGCAAGCTTGGTGGAGAGCTTCGAAGCGTCCGGGAGTATGGTTTTTTGAGGGATCGAGAGAAATCCTTGTCGTCTTGACACCAACGTGGTGACGCCTGCGGGTGTCGCCGTCCTTCCTAAAGGGCGTCGGGTGTATCTCTTCCCACTTGCATGTACGCCCGGATTTTGTCCTCCATGAGTAACTACTACTCCCTGTGTTCAAGAAGTATAAAATGTTTTAGTTTTGTAAATCGAATGTATCTAGATGACTTTTGTGTATAAACCAAAAAAGGTCCCATCAGTAATTATCAGGGGAAACCCTAGGACTTGTCCGGGCAGCAGCGTCGTCGTCGTCGCTTTCCTTCTTGAAGGTGCTGCTTGATGCGCGACGTTTCAGCGAGGCTAGGAGAGGGGTGGCAATTCTTCGATTGCGGCTGATGCGGTCATCATCGGTTTCGCGAGCGGCGGTATTGCCGCTTTGTTTTCTCTTATTTTTCTTCTTTGGTTTCTTTTTTATTTCTTTTAGACGTTGTGCTTGTTGAAGTGTATAAGTGGATTGCACTAGCCTTTTCTATCAGTTCGGACTTTCGAGTTCGAGTCCTGGCTTTCGCAATTTATCCTAAAATTGTTGTTGACCATTCTGTGTCCACGTATAGGCCTCTTGAGTTATACGTGAGTTTCGCGTGCCTTCCCTCTCTTCCGGTTGCACGTGTTGACTTCTCCCCATCACATGTGAGATGGGGTGTTGAAGTGTATAAGTAGATTGCACTAGCCCTTTGCATTAGTTCGGACTTTGGTTGCGTTGGTTAGTACATGAAGCTTGACAGTGCTGTCTTTCCCAGCAGCGGTCTCTATCGTGGTTGCTATATTTATATAGCTGAATGCCTCCTTCGAGGAATGGTGGGCAGGGTTTCATAGTTTCCAACCACTCTCGCTTCAGATAAGTTAACAAGCGTGCTGCGTGCGTGGCGGATTTTCGGTGCCGGTGGAGTGGACATCCTTCCTCTCGTAGTGGAAGGAAGGGAGTATTCTTGAGTCCGAGTGACGAGGGAAGGAGCGAGTCGCAGGAATGGAAATAACGAGCGATCGACGAGGGTTGGGTTCACCAACTCCGGGTCTGCTGCTTTTTTTAAAAAAAAACTCCTTCCTCTCCGTAGTCCCGTGCACGGGGACAATTATTCGAAACCGGTCTGTCTGGTCTGGCGCCTGGCCTGTCGGGAACTCTAGAAGGATTTTAGTGCGGACCTACTTACGGTTGCTAAACTGACAGTATTTTTTTTTTGCGTGGAGCTAAACTGACAGTAGCCCACCGGTAGACAGTAGTAGTATAGCAGGACCGATATATACTCCCTCCGTTTTAAAATATAAGACGTTTTAGGTTTGTGAAGAAAACGAATCTAGATTTTTTTTAGTGTGTAGATTCATTCCAAAGTTGAATGAATCTACACACTAAAAAAGGTCTAGATTCATTTTCTTCATAAAACTAAAACGTCTTATATTTTGAAACGGAGGGAGTAGATGATATGCAAATGCTGCTGATCTCGATGCGTCCAGCGCTGCGCTGGGAAAACAGTGGATGAGCAGGGAGGTCTATACATGTGGCCTTGTTAATCTCGCGAGATTTCACTTGGAACGTCGTCGTACAATGGTAGGCAGGGTTTCCTAGTTTCCTACCAACTCTTGGTTCGGAGAAGTTAACAAACATCCTGCGTGCGTCCGTGGCGGATTTTCGGCGCTGGTGGAGTGGACATCCTTCCCCTCTCCGAGTGGAAGTGGAAGGGAGTATTCTTCGGTCTGAGTGACGAGCGACGGAGTGAGTCGCGGGAACTGAAATAACGGGCGATCGACGAGGGTTGGGTTCACCGACTCCTGGTCTCCTGCTTTCAAAAAAAAAAAAAAAACTCCTCGTCTCCTGCTCATGTGTCATGGGCAAGATAGTAAAGAAAGTGTTTCAGTTACGTGCGTAATCTACACTAGTTTCTGACTCTGTGTGTGTGTCTGACCATTTGATCTTGTGAGTAGTGACGTTGCAAGCGTGGCAGGTTGTTGTTGTGTTTACGTACCGCAGGATTCGGTTAACCAACTCATGGTCTCTCCCTGCTCATGTTATGGGTAAGTTAATACTAAAAATTACTCAAGTGTTCAGGTTTTGGCTAAAATACTACTACTCCACTACTAGTAGTAGGGACATGCACCGCCGTACCTTCGTAGCCAAAACGGCGCCCCCAAGAGGGTAACGGTATCCGCATGCATCGCCGCCATTGGTGCCGAAGCACTGAGCTTTCGCCCGGAAAAACCTTCGAGCCGCTCCCCGGCGACCGTTCGCACCCATTGTCTTCGAGAGAGGCCTCGAACACACGATCTAGGTGTTGTCGGAGCCGAACCGCCGCCAACACCAAAGTCTCCCAACGTCCGCTCCTCGTCATCAACATGACCGAAGAAGGGAACCATCACTGCCGCCACATCGCCCGCCGAAGAGACACCCGCGCAGTCCACCTTCCGGGGCCGCCACCCCGGCTTCCACGAGCTCGAGCCAGAGCCTCTGGCCAACGCCACATCGCACAACTGGCGAGAAGGCCGATGTAGGACAAAACTCAGACTTGTAGTTGTCGAGCCACACAGCAGCCTAGGAGAGGGGATCTGCCCTCCGTCACCTTGCGGTGAGTGCCGTCTGGACGCGTAGCAGTGCCAACATGGCCCAGATCAGGCCCGGCTAGGCCTAGATCTAGCCCGGCTAGGCCCGGATCAGGCCCGTCGGCTCCGCCACACGCTGCTGCAGCCAGACTCCTGCGTCGCCGGCGAACTGCACCCCAAGTCAAGCCACCCACCACCGCCGCTGCACAACCGACATGGCCCGTCGCCGTACGCCCTCCGACGCGCCGCCGTTGCAGCACCTCCCGAGACCTGCACCGTCTGCGGGTCACGCCAAATGGCGAGGCTCCGCCCGGCGACCACGCTACCACGTGCCTCACGGTCGAGCCCGCCGTCACCGTCGAAGCGCACCGCCACCAGCAGATCCCTCCCGCGATGGAGCTCCGACGCCGGGTAGAGGAGGTCCTGCCACCAAGACGCGGACTTCACGGCAGCGGGAGAGGAGGGTATAGGGTTGCTTCGCCGCGCGGCGACGCGAGACGCGAGAGAAAGCGTTTTTTTACTAGTAGGGACATGCACCGGCGTAGTACCTTCGTAATCTACCAGCGACTGTTCGATGAGGTGGTGTGTGGCCAACTGGTGTTGTGAGACGGTGCACGCGTGGCGACTTGGAAAAACAGTGCGTTCTGATCTGCCACTCCGCTCTTCAGAGTTATGCATGCTAACCACAGATCCAAAGCGTAGTATACTTCACTGCACATCTAAAAAAAAGTACAGTAGCACTTCACTGCATGCTCTGGTAGTCTGGTTCGATTTCACCACGGGTCCGTCCGTGGGATCTACTCGATCCTGGCATGTGCGAGTGGCGCCTGGACAAGAGCTAGTAGTAGATGGCAACATTTGAAAACCGAGATCAGGCAAGTACGTACGTGCCGGCGCCAGTCTGGTTGCAATCAATTGCGGTAGGACACAATTGGGGATGTGAACGTTGCCAAGGTGTCTACGAAGTAATTAATGTTCTTGTGTGGGGATAAAACTGAATGAATGCACGACAGCTTCGGTATCTGGAATTTGAACTTCCCGGAGAGTAGCAGTAGATTAGCTAGCTAGCTAGACCTAACTACCGGTACGTACTTGTCAACCAAGAGAAAACGAAATTGGATTTCCGGACCGAGCACAAATTCAGCGAGTTCTACGGGGAAGCCAAACCCTAGCCCACAGATGCCACCTCCACCCACCTTCCCTCCCCCGCCTTGTCGTCCCTAGAGGCGCCCGTTGGAAAGCCGCGCGCGACGCCGGTGAACAGGTGCCGGGGATTCGACCTCTTGCGGCAAGGACTTGGAGGCCTGGAGGGACATGCGCCGCACGGCACGGAGTGGCGGGGCATGCTAGGAAGGACGGAGGAAAGCTCGCAAGCTGAGCCTGGGCGCAGGCCGGCTTCTTCCTGTAACGCGACGATGCAGCGGAGCTACCATGCGCGCACGAGGAACAGGAGTTGCTCCATCGCGCATATGTGGGTGTTCCGGCGACGATGCTGGCAACGACTGGAGTTAGCACGGGTCATGGCAGCGCCGATCTACCCTCCCAAATCTAGGCCCTTTGGGCCTGAAGTGGGTCGAGAGGGCCCTGACCGGTAGCTTGGGTGCGACCACTTGCCCCGTCACTCGTCCTCCTTAGCTCCGAGCGCAGCGTTACTGCTGCTCTGGCCAGATTGAGTTGAGCCCAACGCCATCTCAGTGTGGTGGCTCGAGGCGTTTGTGTGGCGCCGACAGCGGGGTGGGTGGTGCTCGGGTGGTCGGCGATGCATCTATGAGGCGACTGAGCGTAGACCTACAGGTGAATCCTCCCATAAGTACACCAAAGCCACTCGCGCTTTGGTGGTGCCCCCACATTGGTGTCTTGTCCTGTTGTGGGCATGGTTGTCCCTGATCTAGCACGCTAGACATCCTGCCGGTGGGGTGGGAAGGGTAAGCGCGGGAGCTCTAGGCAAGGAATAGACGATGTTCGGCTGCGGTGTTGTGGTACCATGCTTCGGGCGAAAGCCCTGCCTTTCGGATCCTGTGACGGTGACGCCCGAGGGTGCCATTTCCTTCTAAGGAGTTTATGCACCTCCCTCGCCCAGGGTCTCATGTTTCGGGTTAAAACCTTTGATTTGATTTGCCATATCTGGCGACGACAGCGCGTCATACCCTCCATGGAAGCATCGTCTTGGGGACTTGACTCTGGTTTGGTCTGTACTTCTTCGTCATGAATCCCGGTGCCGTCCACATAGGAGGCGTCTTGCGGTGTTGGCGTGCTAGCCTTTCAAGTAGTATCATGGTGTCTTGTGTGACAAGGATATTCCGCGTACGATGCGAGCAAACCTCCGGATGTGTGGTGGTCGGTTGGCCTTTGTGCTTGATGGCGGGCTGGTGAAGACCGCACAATTGTGTCCATTGAGGTTGATGTTGGTAGGTAGTCTTTCCGTGGATGGCGTACCGCGGATTTGGGCCGAGTCCGGATTAGCAATGCTCATAAGCCTTTGTTGGCTCGAGGGATTCTGGCGGAACATGTCTTGGCTAGTGCTAACGGTTTTTTGGTAATATCGACAAAGCACAAGCACCACGACTTTCATCGGCAAAGTTTCTGTTAAGCGGAGGAGCTCACTCTGTGACGTCCTTGAGAAGCACTTGACGGATTTCGGCAGTTTGGTTGTAGCCTTGTTTCAGTGGTAGGTGTATCGGCCTTTCATAGGCTTGTAAATATAGATGTCTCGGCGTTTTCTTAGGCTTGTAAATAAAACTACTTTTCTAACAATGAATCGAATCGCAAAGTTTTTCATGTCTTCACGAAAAAAACCCCTTAAACACAAGCAGCGACGCAAAGAAGCCCATACAGTAGTTCCTTAGATTTGAGTGGATGTTAAATTTCTATGAAATGTAGCCCATACAATAATTCCTTGGAAAAATTCCTAGGGATTTAATCCTACAAATCAAACTACCCTAGAAGAAACTCTTAATTTTTTTTACAGAAATCGTTTAAATCGAAGAGACCTTAACTGCAAAATCTCTGCAACCAAACAAGCCCCCTCTTAATAAACCGTAAAACGAGTGTATAATGGTCCCGAGCCCTTAAACACAAGCGGCGTCGCAATGATCCTCCCCTGGGCAAAGGTACCCCCTTTCATGCGACCTTTCGAGCCGAACCTTGATTGCCACCACACCGTGGAGCGAGGCACGATCCATGAATCTTGCGCGCCGCTTTTACACCAAATCAGGGCATGCATTTCCACATTGTCCATCTCTCAACACATAATGTGCCCCCCAATGCTAAGCCCATACTAGTACGTGCAGACAGAATGGAGTGTATCTGTAGCTCAGTGAGACATCTCACAGACCAAATCTCATCTTAAAAAAATACTTACAAGTGGCGGAATAGAACAAGGAAAATGGATGTGGTAGGAAGGACTCCACTCCAGAGACCACACCACAGGCGAGACATCACCCTCCCAACTGCCAAACCCTACTGGATTCAGTACGGACAAAAGTAACCAATCTTTTATTCCTAAATTGCACACACATACGCCAAGCAACACAATCAGTTTGACCCATAACATCTAATCCATGCAGCCAGGATTTACTGAGACGGGCAAGACAAACGCATCATCAGAAATCCAATATTCTTTCCAGGCACCACCAGCTCTGCTATCTCCCTCCTCCCTCTCCTGCATCGTCACTCCACGAGATGAGATCATGAGAACCATTCCATTACCCACAAAGCTTTTTTCTTTGCGCCAATATATTTTTGCACTTTATTTTTTAGTATTCCCTAGCCTTGGCATGGCTTGCGATGTGTAGGCCCTCTACAGGTCCGAGCAGGGTCATTACATAAAGTTGCACCGGAGGCTCATTGCTGCTCATCGCTTGCTGCTCATCGCCTCTCTGTCCCCCTCCCCACTCACTCTCTCTCTCTCTCTAGACCTCTCCACATTGTTCTCTTCTTTTGAGAGAAGGGAGGAATATCCGCCGCAGCGCCGGAGGAGGAGAGGGAAACACCACCAAGTTTCAAAAGAACCGCCACCACACCCTTCTCTCTCTACACCGGCCTGAATCCCCTCTCCCTCTCTCTCTCTTATTTACTACTACTGGTTGCCCCCATCCTCCATTTCCTCGGTCGCCGTGCGGAGACAGAGCTCCGAGAAAGAAGTACTGCCCCTGCCTGCCTGCCTAACCTGCCGCAGCTAGTGGTGTTTGCTTCCGTCTCTCTCCCTCCCTCCCTCTCTCCGGTGATTCTCCACCAACAGTGTTGTCGTTGCTAGTCTCTTCAATGCAAGAAAGTATCGGGCGGGAGGTGGTGGTGTACCCGGTGAGCTAGCTCCGTCAAGCTCGTCGCTGTCCCCGGAAGAAAAGTCCTCGCGAGAAGGGGGAAGAGGATATAATGGCCTCCAAGGAAGGTATTTTCCTACTACTTCTTCCTCCTCCCTCTACCAGATTCTGGTGCGCCAAACAGAGCTATTTCCCCCCCTTCTCCTTCCCCGCGTCCATCTGGGGATGCGGAGGAGGTGGAGAGCGGCAGTAAAAAATTGTCGGGGATGACGAAACTCAAGGAGTTTCTCCTGCTTGAATCTGCAGGGGCGGGTGGAGAGCAGCGGGAGAGGGCGGAGGATTCCCGTCATGCTTCTCACGAGGAAGGTGAGCCGTGGTTTGCCGATTGCTTTCTTCCCCCCATTTTCCACCCGTGTGGCTGTGTGTGAACTGAGAAATTAGAATCTCGGCTCATCAAGCTGGATCATTTGTTTCCCCATTAGGCAGATGCTCAATCTCTTTTTTTAGTAAATCAGTTTTTAGCCAAAAATAAATAAATACTAGTAGTATAACATATTCTCGTTCAAATTCCTGGAGTTTAATTTGTGCTGCCGCACGTGCTCCAACACCCAAGGACTGACCAACAGTTTAGTATTTTTGAGGAGAGATTGTTGATGTCAGTTTTGGGATCAGTTTAGGTTCAGCAGTTTCCGTATTTCCCCGTATAAAAGACTGATAGGTTGTCAAATTCCTCCAAATTTCCCCACCCCTTAACCAGAACCTCCGAAGCGGGTGTTTATATTTGTTTATCTTCACCCATTCAAATATGCCATCCTAGGCAGATGCTCAATCTTTTTTTAGTAATATTTTTTTTGCAAAAAATTACCACTTTAAGATATTCTCGATTCAATTCCTGGAGTTTAGTTTGTGGTACCACACGTGTTCCAACACCCAAGGACTGACTATAAGAGTTTAGTCTTTGTGAGAAGAGATTGCTGATGTCGGTTTTGGGATCCTGGCCATGCTTGTAACCGTTTAATAGTTCAGGTTGGGCCGTCTTCTGTATTTCCCCGTATAAAAGACTGATAGGCTGTCAAATTCCTCCAAATTTTTCCACCCTTTACCAAAATCTCTGAAGCGGACGTTTATATTTGTTTTTCTGCACCCACCTCACCTGTTTGAAATATGCCATCCTAGGCAGATGCTCAATCTTTTTTTTTTGAGTAATCATTTCTTAGCAAAAATTTACTAATACTTTCAATTCCTGGAGTTTAGTTTTGTGCTGCCACACGTGTTCCAACGCCCAAGGACTGACCAAGAGTTTAGTCTTTTTGAGGAGAGATTATGGATGTCAGTTTTGGGATCCTGGCCACTGCTTGTAACCGTTTAATAGGTTCAGGTTCAGCAGTTTCCGTATTTCCCCGTATAAAAGACTGGTAGGCTGTCAAACTTTTCCACCCTTTACCAAAATCTCTGAATTTATGCTCATTCTTTTCTTTAGCCAAACAAATACTACGATAAGATATTCTCTTTTCAATTCCTGGATTTTAGTTTGTGTTAGCACACGTGTTCCAACCTCCAAGGACTGACCAAGAGTTTAGTCTTTTTGAGGAGAGATTGTTGATGTCAGTTTTGGGACTTGGCCATGGTTGTAACCGTTTAATAGCTTAGGTTCAGCTGTCTTCTGTATCTCCCTGTATAAAAGACTGATAGGTTGTCAAATTCCTCCAAATTTTCCACCCACTACCAAAATCTCTGAAGTGGACGTTTATATTTGTTTATCTGCACCCACCTCGCCTGTTTCAAATATGCCATCCTACATGTCTGCATGGGTTAATTTAAGCCTTGGGCGTGGTAGGCAGGAGGGGAGCATCAGTTTATTTTGGAAGGTTGCAGGGGTGGTGCGGATGTCAATTTGTTGGAGGGGGCATGCATATCTCTGCATGAGAATAGCTCTCAGCAGGCAGCATGTGGTTTTCATGGCAAACGGGACATGCACAAACCTCCTCCTATCACGAATCATGACGGAATAGAATAGAGCCTATATGTGATAACGATGTGTTCCTTGCGATGTGCGGCATTCCGCTTTGTCTTGTTCTTGACAGTAGGTAGTTGCCTAATTCTGTAATATCTTGTTCTTTTGTGTGCTCAGTGCAAGGAGTGAACCAAGAAGAGAGCCAGAGAAGCTCCAGGGAACCGGCCCATGAGGACTGCGATGACAGTGGGTCAGTAACCGATGCCCCTGCACCGAGTGAAGATCCCAGCAGTGACAGCAGCAGCAGTTGTGAAGGTGCCAAGGAGGTGCCTGATATGGATTCCAAGGGCAACAACTACAACAACAGCGAGTGCATCGAACAGAGCTCTCCGCGCGCGGTACTGGACTTATCGGTGTCTGGTAGCGTGGACTCTGACGAGAGCTCCTCGGTTGAGCAGGCAACAACAGATCCCAGCCGCGGTTTGCACTGGAGGAACCTGATCGGCGGACTAATACTCAGCAGAAAGAAGTTGATGGCTAGAGCAGTGACATTCCCTCCGAGATCCAAGAGCGCAGGGCTTAAAAGGTACCTGGGGAGGATGCGGAGTAGCAGGAACCAGATAGACTGCAGTGCCATTGCCCCAGAGATCTTTCCTGGGATCGACAAGTGGAGGCCATCATGGAGAAGCTTTGACTATGATGAGCTCTGTGCTGCAACTGACAGATTTAGCTCAGGTAATAACATGCATGCACGCTAACTTCTATGTTGATGTAATTCAGTGGCTTAATGATTAGACTATGTCACTATCATTGCAAAGCTTGTGGGACGTAGCTTAGCTTCGACATAAAGCTACAGATGCATAATTGGAGTGCTGTGATTTCACCAGGAAAGAGGGTTTGAGGTCCTAATCATGAACTGTTCCTTTTTTGCTGTTCCTTAGGTTAATGATGGTTGTTACTGGTCGACAGGTAGAAAATTCAAGTACTGGAATGCATTATTGTTATTATTACTCTATGCTACTAAGTTTCTTTACGTGTCCGATTTTCTAGATTGTGGGGCCTCAATACATTACTATTTCTAGACTAGTGGCATAAAGCTTCGACTATTCTTGGTCAGAATTACTTCTGTGTCTGCATTATCTCTAAATATTTTCTTCTTGATGGCACCTGATATTACTAGATAATTTGATTGGAAAGGGAGGGCATGCTGAGGTGTATAGAGGACGACTTGCTGATGGACAGTTTGTGGCAGTGAAGAGATTAACAAAAGGTGGTAACAAAGAGGACAGGATCAGCGACTTCCTCTCCGAGCTTGGAATTATAGCGCATGTTAACCACCCAAATGCGGCACAGCTCTTGGGGTTCAGTGTTGAAGGGGGCCTGCACTTGGTTCTTCAATTCTCACCACATGGAAGCTTGGCTTCTGTTCTCCATGGTACAGTCCTCTCTAACAATTTGTTAGGCAATAAATGATACAGCTGAGGTGTCGTGGTGGCGTAGTTTGAATCATATTTCCAAAAAAAGGAGGGTTAGAGCAAATCTCTTGGCATGTACTCAACATAACATTTAAAAAGTAACATTTAAAAGGTATCTTAAATGCTGATGTCCGTTGAGTGCATATGAAGATCATGTAAGGTCCTAATTTGCATTTATGTATACTATTTATAAATATTGCATCATCACTTCATGTACTAAGTCAGCGACAAATAATATGGAACCGAGGGGGGGCTATTTTTTTCAGTTGCTTCAAAATCACATATACTATAGCTCAAAACATGTGCATGCCTGCCTGCCTGCCTGCCTGCCTGAAGAATCACTATTTTCTAATGAAAAGGGCACTGTAAATAAGAGTATACTTGAGGTGTCAATCTAGCGATAAATGTAGCTTACTGATCAGGTGCAAATGGAGCTCTCAAGTGGAAGGCACGGTTCAATATTGCACTTGGAATCGCTGAAGGGCTATTCTATCTACATGAAGGCTGCCATCGGCACATAATTCACAGAGACATCAAGGCTTCAAATATTCTTTTAACTGAAGACTATCAACCACAGGTATACTGTTAGTTTGTTACACTAGCCCCACCCCATTATACACTATTCCTGATGATGGATACTGATACATTTTTTCCTCCCTCGTTGCACAGATCTCAGATTTTGGACTTGCGAAATGGCTTCCTGACAAATGCACCCATCAGGTTGTGTTCCCCATTGAAGGCACATTTGGGTGAGTTTGATATGTTCCTGACTACTGCTTCATGTTCATGATGATATCATACTTCCCAGTAAACCAAAACAATGTTGCATTGTTATTTTAACTTTGATTCTACACCCTTCTACAGGTATATGGCTCCAGAGTACTTCATGCATGGGATCATAAATGAGAAGACCGACGTGTTTGCATATGGAGTATTGCTTCTTGAACTGGTGACAGGGCGTAAAGCAGTGGACTCTTGTAGACAAAGCCTAGTGATATGGGTGAGTATAGCAGATTGCTTAGATATACTTCATGACAAGTAGATTCCAATAAGTTCACTGAATATTATTATCTGATCTTATAAATACAGCAAACTAACAATTCAATTGTAAGTTAAAGAATGTACATGGAAAACTAATCAAACTCATAAATTGTTCTTGATCATCTCAAAGGCAAAACCGCTACTCGAGTCGAACAACATGAAGGGGCTAGTGGATCCTTCTCTTGATGTTGGCTATGACCCAGAAGAGATGGCACTCACCCTAGCAGTGGCATCCATGTGCATTCACCACAGCTCGAACTTGCGGCCTAGTATGAGATCGGTAAGTGACTTGGGTGTCTCTATTACTTCATGTGCAAAATGAGTATTCTAAATTGATGGACACATCCTTTGGTTGCAGGTGGTCCGTTTCTTGAAGGGAGACAGGGAATCACTTGAACTGATGGGAAAGCCTAAGCCCACAAAGCCCCCTATGTTCGATTCCTGTGATTCAGAAGATTACACTCGCACAAGTTACCTCAATGATCTGGACAAGCACAAGCAGCTTGCCTTGGAGCAGTAAATTTGGTTGACTCGGGGCAGATTTTGTCGTCTTTTTGTACATTGTCACTGTCTACATTGTGATCCTCCCGCTTCCAGAGATTGCTTAATGATTGTATGGATAGATGTGAGGGATCAATACTTCCTGGTTGATCAAAGGTGTCATTTTGGCTTCCAATTCCTTACTGTAGGCTGTGATGCTATGATATGTATGACTAGGGCCGTTATGTCAAGCAATGCTGCCCCAGTGACACCATATCACTTCCTCAGATGGGAACATGTTTAGAAATGGAAGAATGGATGTATTTTGATCCTGTGCTGGGTTAAATCATTTGTCCTTGTGAGATTTCATTCTTGGTGAATGAAGTTGCCAAGTGGCAGCATATCATTAATCCTCAGATGGGAACATGTTTAGAAATAGAAAAATGGATGTATTTTGATCCTTTACAGGGTTAATTTGTGTGTCCTTGTTGTGAGCTTTTCATTTTGGCAGTTTAGGCTTTCAGCAAATGTGTTTGATGGCACTATGGCAGTCACTAATTGATATGGTTCCACCCTACACAGGTCTGCTACGGGATAAAAGGGTTAAGCCTTACCAAACAAGATTCTATGAATGTTCAAAACTGTTGGCTGGTGCCCCTTATCCATTTTGGTATCTTCTGTCTGCGTCTCTTTCTTTGATCATTTGCGGAGCATGATGCTACTGCAAAGTCCCCACAAAAAAAGAAATACTGGAGTACATTGACTACATCTCTGACTAAATCTGGGAGCTAGATAATTCTGTAAACAAAAAAAATGTGAAAGCTGGAAAAGAAATCATATTTGCATCTTCGTATTTACAGTGAGCTATAGCAAATTCTTATGTATTGTACTAAGCAGGACTATCTCGAACCACATAGGCCAGAAGGAAGAGAAAACAAACATACACAACATTGTTCTTGCAAATATAGACTTGTCATACATACATTCATTACCTCATTGTATGCTACAATACCTGAAGATTTCACCCCTGCTTAGCATTAAACCTCATATCCAGGATTGACCTTCTGCTGGACATCTCCGTAGCTTTCTAGCTCGAGCATGTCCTCCATGCTCCCCAGGAACAACGGCAGCCTCTGGTGCAGCTTCACAGGCTGAATGGAGAGGATCCTGTCCTTGCCATCCGAGCCTCGACCTCCAGCCTGCTCGGCAAGGAAACTGAGAGGATTTGCCTCATAAACCAATCGAAGGTGGTCCCTTGGGTTCATTGCAACTCCGCCATATATGAGCGTCCGGTGGAAATCGGCGACCAGCGAGCACACGTACCGAGCCGAGTACTTCTTCGGATGCTGCCCCTTGCCTTGTCTGATCGTGTCAATGTACTTCCTTAGGCCCTCGGGCCAGTCGAAATAGCGTGCGTCATTCACCGAATATATCTGTCCTGACAAAGCATGCAATTACAGAGTTTGAGAATAAAATAAAAGCAACTGTTAAACCATAGATTCTTAACTTACATGGATACTGCATACCTAAAGGAAGCTTTACAGGGATACTGCAGACCTAAAGGCAGCTACAAAGAATGAAGCACAATAACAGTATAGCAAAGTAGGGTGTTCATATTTTTTTTTTTGGAGCAACCGGCAGGAGCTCTGGCTCTTCATTTAGAAAGAGGGAAAGACCCAAACATAACAGTACAGGGAGGGCATGTTTTGATTAAAGTGAAAACATGCCGAAAGCACTGAAACTAGGTGTTCATATTTCAATTTTAGAATAATATAGTTATTGTATAGTATCTTCTAAAGTGACTCATGTTGATTGTTAACTGAACCCTACAAATTGAGAAGTCAGGTTTGAGAAAAAAAATCTGCTAGTGCAACTAAAAAAGACTTGATAAATGATGAGGCAATCAGTAAGATCTGTTATTCATCTGTTTTTCTAGTGCAAGAACTGCAGATATACATCTTAGTTACCTCTAGGGGGTATTTGCATGGAAGGATGTGTCAGAATAAATTCTCCTGTTGACCGATCCAACGTGAAGCCATGGGTTCCCGAACCAAAGCTGATACACAAGATGGTGGCAGACGAATATAGGACATATCCAGCAGCGACCATGCGAGTACCACTTTGCAGTGAATTTAGCTGAGCTCTCTCCTCCACAGGGAGATGGTCGAGCTCCACCAGCCTCCTGTATACCCCAAATATTGTTCCAGTGGGGATTGAGACCTCAATGTTGCGAGAACCATCAAGCGGGTCGGTAACAACAACATAGGGACCATCATCGCACATCCAGACAGGGAGATCGTTTTCTTCAGACGCCACCGCTGCAACTTTTCCAGAACTTTGGAGCGACGACAAGAGGATCTCGTTCTGGATTAAAAATAAAGGTATTATTAAGGTTATTACTTGAACCTACTACTGTGTCAAGGGTGCACACTGCATCACAGATACAGTAAGAGCAAAAAACAAGTGCTGTTTACAGAAAAATTCTGCTGCGAACACAACACATACAGTGGAAACTGATGGCCATTCTTGAATTATGAGATACATTTTTTGAATTCAAGAAAATTAATCTAGCAGCAGCAATTTCTGAGTGAAATAAAAGGTACTAGTAGTAGCTAAAGCATTTAACAATACGTATCATCCAAACTCTAAATAATCCAGCTCGCCTTAAAACCTGCAGTTTCTACTGATCAAAGTTGTTGTCAATCACCAATCTGCCAATCTCATGATGACACCAAGTCAAACAACTATGCACCCACCGACAATTCGTCGAGCGGCTTGGGCGCGTCCCGCCCGGCGGCCACCGCATCCGCCCCACTGCCAGCAGCCTTCGCGCGGGACAGGTCCGCGTTCCCGGGGGACGCCGCGAGCGCGGCGATGCTCTTGCAGGCGCTCTGGATGTGGGCGACGAGGACGGCGAGGTCGGCGGGCGTGCCGGCACGGCCCATGTACTCGAGCAGCGTGGGGGGCGACGACGAGGCCGCTGCGGCAGCCGCGGCCATGTCCGCGGCGCCCGCGCGTGGTGGCCGGGCGAGGTGGATGCTGCCGCGGAGCACGAGCGGCCGGGGTTGGGGGTGCGAGACGGGCGGCGGCGGGTGGTGGTGGTGGCGGCCGTTGGAAGTTGGCGGGAGAGCAGGGAGAGGGCGGAGAGACAGAGAGGATAACGGCATAGTTTGTCCACCGGTGCCCCGGTGGCGCTGGACTACTTCGTCAGACTCAGGATTGGGGAAAGCAAAATTAGAACTGAACTGTTGGAGTGTATAAGTGAATTATACGAGTAGACTTTTTTTATTAGTTTGGACTTTTGGTTGTGTTTGCTAGTGCATGAAGCTTGATATGCTATCAGAGTCTAAAGTCTCGAGTTTGAGTTCTGATTTTCGTAATCGTAATTTATCCTAAAATTGCTGTTGACTCCTTCGTGTTCACGTATATGCCCCTTGAGGCATACGTGAGTTTCACGCGTCGTCGCTCTCTTCCGGTTGTACATGCTGACTTCTCCCCGTCACACGTGAGAGGGAGTGTTGAAGTGTATAAGTGGATTGTACTAGCTTTTTCCATCAGTTCGGACTTTTGGTTGCGTTGGTTAGTGCATAAAGCTTGACAAAAACGTGAACGCGTGTCCGATATTTTTCGTGTGTAGTCTCCAAAATAAATCGCATATTTCCGTTTAATAAATGTGGAGAAAATGGCTGTGAGAGCTGTGGTATGCCAGAGATTTCGATCATGGGAACCTTTCAACTAAAATCCATCTATACTAGCCGAAGCTTTTCTTTTGTTTATATATGAAAAGCCAATAAATAAGCGAACAATCTATTTTCTCTATTCTTTCTACTACTTCCTCCTACCCATAATTTGTTAAAATTTGAATAAACCTATATACTAAATAATATCTAGATTTACTCAAATCTAGACAATTTGAGTCAATTAATATGGGTCGGACGGCTACCATTGTTTTCTCCCATGCACGTAGGTTAGTTGTTGTAGAAGGGGGTGCCCGATCTATTCTCTCATGATCAATGTATTCTCCCATATTCACATACATTTTACTTTGTTGTTAGATCTCATAAATATTCAGGGCTGATATATATTTTCTCCCAAGTTCACACACATTATTGTTTTCTCAGTAAATCGTTAGAAGTAAATTTTGTTCATGGTTGTGCATAACATTAGTGTTTCTAACTCAAAGTAATTAATAATATAGGGTTATTAGTGCTATCTAACGTTCTTGTATAGTGTATATTATTATACCGCTAACGACTGATATGAGTATATTTATTGTCTGTGAAACGATTAGATAGGACTAATGACTCAATAATATTCTAATGTTGATCTGCATAACTATGGGGGAAAAATTACCTTCCCATGATTTACCAAGAAAGTATTAATGCATAGGATCTTGGGAGAAAATATATATGGACCAAGAATATTTCTGACAACTACCAACAAAATGAGAAGATACATTGATCATGAGAGAATAGATGTCACCTCTTTTACGAATAGCCAATGGGTTGTTGTTCTGGATAAGCGGTAGACGTGAAGTTTCACAGTGTAGGAAATATGGATGACAGAGATTTCAGAGGTGCGGAAAGTGATGGTGCAGTACTGAAAATTTGAATTCATCAATACTCCCTTCATCCCGGTTTATAAGTCCAATGTGTACATCTAGATCGTCAATTTGATCTATATAATATAAGTTATATTATTAGAAAATATAACATTTAAAGTTTTTAATGATATATTTTTTGTAATATATATCGCATATTAAGTTGGTCAAATTGATGACTTAAATATATGCGTAAGAATTATAAACTGGAGTGGACGGAGTAGTTAAAATAATTAAAAATATTATTGCATGATCACTCCTTGCTTCTACATTCTCAAGTAGTGTCATTATCTCCAATTAAAATATCCAGCTCCATTTATTATATGAAATAAGCAAATGTGTTGATTTTCCACTATTTACTAGGAAATATTTAATGTGAGTGATCTTGGAAGAATATATAGCTCGTGCGAGTATATATGCATGAATTTATTGTGAAGAAAATTTTTTTTCGCATATTTATTGACACTATATAAACAGAAGAACAACCTTGCTAGCATAGAAAGATTTTACCCAAAGAGAACTATAGAACATAAGGACTGTGTAGCTTTTCTCCATGACGTGTTTCAGTAAAACCACATGGGTACTATTCACGGCGACTCTGTTGGTATTCTTGAGCACTACCCAAACCAGTGATGCAGGTTGGCACATACATATTTACTTTTACTAGTTGAATGTCCGTGCGTTGCCACGGCTACTCTATTTTATCATCAACAGAAATAATGATTATAGCTCCACCACTGTGGAACATGGAATTGAATAAGAAAAATAAGTACACATAGTAAATATAATTCCTCTTTTTTGATGAAAAAACAGTAGCATAACTTTGTTGGAACAAGGAATAGCAAGGAAGAAAGAAATTACAATCCTTTCCAATGATATATAATAGCTACTCATAATAATCACATCATATTAGTTTACCATGTTCCCTCCTCACAAGAGTTTATTCATCAGTCTTCCTCGCTATTTCTAGCATGGAGAATTTTATCCGCCAAAAGTTGTGGCCAATGTTTGAAGTCCCACGGCTTCCACACGCTATAAGATAACAAAATAAAATAAGCAGCCGTTGGAGACATGTCTGATGTTTTATTTTTCCACTATCACGGGCGTCCTTTTATCCACTACTCACATAGTAATTGTGATTTATCAGCATTCAACAACTTATTTTAAACAAGAAAATTGTGATCAAGTTTGCGGAGTCAAAGTCATGCAAAGGAGTCCAGAACAGACGTCTGAGAAAAATACATAAAACATGTTTAAGTAAATCATTTTATTCATGTTTTCCAGTCTATCCAATAGTTTACACCACAGCTCTCAAATGATCAAACAACATAAATACTCCTTCCGTCCCAAAATATAAGACACCTAAGATTTAGTCAAAAGTCAACATATTCTAAGTTTGACCAACTTTATATGTAAAAATATAAATATCCATAATATCAAATGAATATCAATAGATTCATCATAAAATATAGTTTCCCAATATGTCCACTCGATATTCAGATATTCGTTTTTTTTTGTATAAACTGATCAAATTTAGAAGATATTGACTTTTAGCTAGAGCTTATGCGCCTTACATTTTGGGATAGAGGTAGTAGTTCACTTTAATGAAGCACTACTTTAAACACGGATATAGAACAACAGTTTTATTTAGAAAGCCGTGCAACATTGTTAACCGAAAAGAGCAGCTGCACGACACAACACTTTTGCTATTTCTCTAGAGAGGTTAGCTAGCAGGCCAAAAAGCTGAAGGAATTACCCAATACCATCATAGATTCTGATGTGAGAAAATCATGTTTCCTGTGCAAATAGACATGCAATGTTAGTCAATAGAAGATAGACAGAACAATCAAGCACCAAAGTAGCAAGACTGTAACACCCTCAGAATCGGACCTATGCAAGTTTTAGCGAAACCCGCCAAACCCGCATAGAAACGATTCAAAGGTGCCCACCGGGCACTTTCGTGCGGGTAGAAAACGAAGTAATAACATTACACAACAGTCCTCGATGGGACCCACAGAACAGATATATATACAGCAGCGACTCGATGAGTCAAGAATACAGATATAATATACAAAGATCCAAATCACCTTGAAAATGATAGAGCGTCCGACTACGGACAAGATGCAAATGGGGCTAAGAGCCCTGAAGAATAACCAATGGCGTCCATAACCCTGCCCAGGCCAAGCCGGAAGGGTAACCCTGCTAACGACGTCGCATCTCAAAACCTGCTTAAACAAAAGGGGTGCCGACAAAGGTCAAAGGAAAAAAGAGGCGTCGATCTTGAGGCCGATTGCAGCGAGGCTAGAATTCGGCGGTCCTCGCCTACATAGGTATGGTGGACTGAAGCGGCAGCGGCAGCATGCACTAGACAACCTATAGATACTCGATACAACTGGCGATTATTAGAGAGGGGTAAGAAAGACCTATCCGGAAGCATCCTGATACTAACACCAAATAAACCCATCCTGGCGTTTCCCCCTCGAGACCAAACGAGGAAGTCAACCGAGGAACTCACACAGTTGGCAGTTTTACTTATTCAGTTATCGTTGCAGCAATTACTAGTCAGGTATAGATAATCGTCCTGATAAAATAAGCAGTGGGTCATTTTTAGTTAACCATTCCGTTATAGTTGCAACACTTACTAATCAGATACAATTAGCATGAGATAAACCCAAAACCCAGCAGTTGTTGGTACTTTTATTTAGCCATTCCGTTGTAGTTACAATACTTACTAGTCAGGTACAATGGTCGCAAGCGACAAACCAAACAAGCAATTGTGGGCAGTATTATTTAGCCATTCCATTATAGTGAAGCTGATTACTAGTCATTACAAAGATAAATTTATAACACTACTTTAGTTATGCTTGTCTATGGTCGAGATACTGTGCTCCAAGTCGTCCATAACATGGACACGGCTTTCGAAAGTTTTAACCCGGGGGTGCACCAATAGCAACACACGCTCGATCAACCTCGGAAAAACCAAATCAAAACCCAACGAGGCCTTCACGACAAAGAAATCACAGGATTCAGAAATATTTCAGGGGGCCACCCTTGAGTCTTACCATAGCAAGTAAGCTAGCTCGAGACGGACTCAAGGTTTGGGTGGACGGAGCGATCGGGAACCCAAAATGGGCTTGTCGACACAGCGTAAACGTGTCCCGATCCTAAATAAGATGTGCTCCTCGCAATCGTAAATACAGAAGTAGCATGGCATAAGTACAGGATAGTAAATAAAACCTCAAACTAGTTTGTGGCCCCAAGAAATAAGACTGAATCAAGCTCTGGCTCAGGGGGGTCCCATATACCTCCCGGATGTGGATAGCGCGATAAATCAAGGGACAAGTATCACGTACTCGGGGTCCTACGGGACACAAGTGGGCGTTCGGAAACCAAATATTATCTATCACCCACCGATGCCTCTGCTTACTTCAATTTTAGTTGTTAAACAGGAATTAAAGTGAACGATAAGTAAAGCCATAATCATCTCCAATATCAACATGCGGCAATACATCAACAACTGTGGCACTTCGACGCATAGCGACACATGAGCAAGCGACTACGACGCGCAAGTCCAGCTATCCACCAAACAACAGGTAATAGGAGGTGTCCAAGGCGATATAAGGCTGCGAGGGATATCACGGGTACGAAACTAGAGCATCACGACACAGATAGCAATAGATCAACAGGAGGGAAGTAAATACTATAAAAGTAAGATAGGTAGAAAGGGGGAGATGCTCGCCTGAAAACATTGTCGAAGGTTCATCCGAAGATCGGGGCGAAGCTCACATCAACTCAACGGCCCAATCCGCGAAGAAGCAAAACACTAGAAGAAACACCGGATGCACTATTTAATACTACGGCAAAATATCGGGCATGATGCATGTATGATGCATGACATGGCAAAGGTGCGATGCAATTAGGTCAATATTAAGTGGAACCGGGGTCCCGACAATGATTATATGGCTCAAATTGTTTAACTACCCCGCAATTTAAATGTTGTTTTAGCATGGCAAAAGATAGCACCGGTTCGCTACACAAGTTTAAATGAGGCCAATATGAGACTAGATTTTCCCGCATATGGGACCCATATTTAATTATTAGGTGAATCGGCATAAGGCCCCCAAACCACACAAATATGCATGCGAGTATGGCAATTAATATGCAACAAGTTGTTATTACTTTTATAAAATAGGGCTCGAGAAAGGGTTCACACTTTAGGGGGTCTCGACGGACTTGGGGTTTCGGGTCGGGGTCGGTCTCAGGGTTCAGGGTTCGACGGAACGGTCTCGCGGGAACGTTCTCGGTAACGGGGTAGATCTTGGCGCATCCGTGTCTTCGGGTCATGTCGACGGTCATGGCGTTCGGGATGAGGTACTTGTCGCAACCGGGAAGCCGGACTTGGTTGGCGTCGGGGCGCATCGGATCCGCCCTAGTCGGTGCCGATCTTGTCGTCGATGGCGAACTTGAGTGGTTCGGGCATCGGGGTCTTCGGCTCCGTGAAGTAGATCTTGGAGTTCCGCGATGATCTTGTCCATTCCCTGTCGAAGGCCTTGGCGCTTCGGGTCGGTCTTCGGTTCGGGGTCTCAGGGTCTTGGGATTCGCGTCCGTGTGGCGATCTTGCCATCCCGTGTAAGCGTCCGAAGGGTTCAGTCTTCGAATTCCAGGAGGAAGATCTCGGCGTCCATGAAGGAGAGCGCCGGGTCCGTGATGAAGATCTTGGTGGTTCCTGGAAGGAGCCCTGGAGGTTTCCGGCTTGCTCGCAGATGGCGATCTTGAGGTTTAGTTGGGGTTCGTTGATATGGTCGGCCTTCGAAGGAAAGTTGGCGATGTGTCGGTGTTGTTCCGAGACGATCTCGAGAGGCCCGGGTACCAAGAGTGAGGGGTGGGCACACTGCCTTGATACAACAACACAAAAACACGAGCTAGCACACGCACGGACGCGGGCATGGCGCTTACAGGCTACGGCTGCGACGCGCGGGAGGAAGGCCGGAGACCGACGGGGGCATGGCGACGGCGCTGAAAGGGCCGACGAGGAGGCGGCCTCACGCAGCAGGCGGGGCAGCCCAGCGGCGAAAGCGGGCGGAGGCGCGGGCGTGCTCGGCCACGGCGGGCGGAGGAGGCGGCAACGGAGGAGCGGTGTTCACTGGCGGGCGGCAGCCGAGGTTAGGGAGGCCGGAGCGGGAAGGGCGGTGGAGGCGAGGCGGCTGAGGCGGGAGAGGGCAGCCTCGGGGCGAGGCAGGAGAGGCTCGGGCAGCGGGAGGCGGCCTTGAGCCATGGCGGAGGCGGGCGGAGCGCGTCTGGAGGCTGAGACGGCAGCAGCCGGGAGCCTTGGCGAGAGGAGGATGACCGGCATGGGAGGAGGGCCTGTGGGCGGCCGAGGGTGGCGCAGACAGTCGGAGAAGGGAGGGAGGAGCCGGAGGGAGGAGGGAGGGCAGGCGGTTCTTTGCCAGTCTTGGAGGAAGGGATGAGGCGGGCAGGTGGGGGTGGGCCAGAGGGGTGGGGCCGCTAGGCGGTGTGGGGTGTGGCTGTGGCGTCTTGGGGTGTGTCTGCTGGGTGGGTTGGTGGCGTGTGAGTAGTGGGGTGGGTTTAGCCTAGGTGGAGAGAGGGAGTGGGGGTAGGTGGCAGCTTCTGGTTGGTTGGGGATGGGGAGAGGGTGAGGTGTCAGGTGGGGATTGGGTGGGATGATGTAGAGGGGGTGTGGGTAGATTAGGTTGGGTAGGTTTAGGAATTAGTTGGACCGTTTATAATTCTGGGGGTGGTCGTTCGGGTCGAAACGGCCCGTTCGACTGCCCCCCTAAAAATATTTACATGTTTTATTTATTTAAACCAGGGCCTTTGCAACCCGATAACCGACAAAACAAACAATCCGGAGTCCCGGGTTTGGATTTGGAAAAACAAGACGGGGCGTTTTAGAAAACTAATTAGGTTTTTCCGAAAATAGTTTGATGCAAGCAAATGCAAGACGATGACGATGCTCAAATGCAATGTGGCATGATGACATGAGCATGCGGTCATGATGATGCAATGCACAAAAACAACGCGATTTTCTAGTAGTGGTTTTTGCGGGATGCCACAATTCGACACCACTAACAAGGGATCTCGCCCTCGAGATCCGCCTCATGGTACCGGAAGAAGGGCGGCGATCTGCGTCTTCTCGCTTCGTGTAGATCCTCGCGACACCACTAACAAGGGTTCATCCTCCATCTTGAAAAGCGGCGACACCACCAACAAAAGGGTTGTTGTTCCTGATCGTCGAGAGAACACTCCGGGAACAAAAGGTCGAAGGTAGAGGTATCGCAAATAAAGCCACCCCTAACTTCCGTGGACGGAGTAAAACTGCTGGATCCACTGATTCGACGTACAAGAGCGAATGATAAGAGTAGTGGTATGGTAGCTACTCCATCCCGCACTCAAACCATTACTCTGCACACGAATAGGCGGATTAAGCAACCAACTCTTGGAATCGATCAAGATCTCGGCGACGAGGTTCGAAGCAGAGGAGTGATGCGCACTCGCCGGATCTGGCGTAGATGATGTCATCACATCGGGAAGCACCGGAAGATACAACAGAAATCGTATGAAAGACACAATGATTAGGTTTCGCGATGGTTCCATTGGCAAGAACAACACATGCTCAAGGTATACTCCAACTTCACCAATGCTCGTCCTTCTCATATGTTTTTCAACGACACGGCTATCCAAAGAAGGAACGATATAGATAAAGAGCTCAAGAACAAGAGATTGGATGAAGGGTACAATGACAAGTTGCCGATTGATGATCGTAGCACCTCCGTTACAAAAGGGAGAAAGCGAAACCACAAGGTACGACGAAAACCCAACCACGAAATCCCGGACTCAAGAGAGAGAAGAGAGCGGATTCAAAACACGTAGAGGTAAGAGGAGAATAGCAGAGGGTAAGGAGTAAAATCAGACCTAATCGTAACTATCCAACCGATTCTCGCAAAAATAGTTTTGACACTCTACTTGGTAGTTAGCTAGGTTATCCTGAAATTTGGACTTGTGGGTATCGAATCACGAGCTCGATACCACTCAGAACACCCTCGATCGGACCTATGCAAGTTTTAGCGAAACCCGCCAAACCCGCATAGAAACGATTCAAAGGTGCCCACCAGGCACTTTCGTGCGGGTGGAAAACGAAGTAATAACATTACACAACAGTCCTCGATGGGACCCACAGAACATATATATATATATATATATATATATATATACAGCAGCGACTCGATGAGTCAAGAATACAGATATAATATACAAAGATCCAAATCACCTTGAAAATGATAGAGCGTCCGACTACGGACAAGATGCAAATGGGGCTAAGAGCCCTGAAGAATAACCAATGGCGTCCATAACCCTGCCCAGGCCATGACGGAAGGGTAACCCTGCTAACGACGTCGCATCTCAAAACCTGCTTAAACAAAAGGGGTGCCGACAAAGGTCAAAGGAAAAGAGGCGTCGATCGATGCCAAGACACGGCGAGGCTAGAATTCGGGTCCTCGCCACATAGGTATGGTGGATCAAGCGGCAGTGGCAAATGCACTAGACAACCTATAGAGACTCGATACAATGGCGATTATCGAGAGGGTAAGAAAGACCTATCCGAAGCAACTGATACTAACACCAAATAAACCCATCTGGCGTTTCTCGAGACCAAACGAGGAAGTCAACCGAGGAACTCACACGGTTGGCGTTTACTTATTCAGTTATCGTTGCAGCAATTACTAGTCAGGTATAGATAATCGTCCTGATAAAATAAGCAGTGGGTCATTTTTAGTTAACCATTCCGTTATAGTTGCAACACTTACTAATCAGATACAATTAGCATGAGATAAACCCAAAACCCAGCAGTTGTTGGTACTTTTATTTAGCCATTCCGTTGTAGTTACAATACTTACTAGTCAGGTACAATGGTCGCAAGCGACAAACCAAACAAGCAATTGTGGGCAGTATTATTTAGCCATTCCATTATAGTGAAGATGATTACTAGTCATTACAAAGAGAAATTTATAACACTACTTTAGTTATTCTTGTCTATGGTCGAGATACTGTGCTCCAAGTCGTCCATAACCGCGGACACGGCTTTCAGAAAGTTTTAACCCGGCCGGGGTGCACCAATAGCAACACACGCTCGATCAACCTTGGAAAAACCAAATCAAAACCCAACGAGGCCTTCACGACAAAGCAATCACAGGATTCAGAAATATTTCAGGGGGCCACCCCTTGGAGTCTTACCCGCAACGAAGTAAGCTAGCTCCGAGACGGACTCAAGGTTTGGGTGGACGGCAGGAGCTCGGGAACCCAAAGCTGGGCTTGTCGACACCGCGTAACGTGTCCCGATCCTAAGTATAGTGTGCTCCTCGCACAATCGTAAATACTGAAGTAGCATGGCATAAGTACAGGATAGTAAATAAAACCTCAAACTAGTTTGTGGCCCCAAGAAATAAGATGAATCAAGCTCGCTCAGGGGTCCCATATACCTCCCGGATGTGGATAGCGCGATAAATCAAGGAACAGATATCACGTACTCGGGGTCCTACGGGACACAAGTGGGCGTTCGGAAACCAAATATTATCTATCACCCACCGATGCCTCTGCTTACTTCAATTTTAGTTGTTAAACAGGAATTAAAGTGAACGATAAGTAAAGCCATGATCATCTCCAACATCAACATGCGGCAATACATCAACAACTGTGGCACTTGACGACATGCAACAGCACATGAGCAAGCGACTACGACGCGCAAGTCCAGCTATCCACCAAACAACAGGTAATAGGAGGTGTCCAAGGCGATATAAGGCTGCGAGGGATATCACGGGTACGAAACTAGAGCATCGCGACACAGATAGCAATAGATCAACAGGAGGGAAGTAAATACTATAAAAGTAAGATAGGTAGAAAGGGGGAGATGCTCGCCTGAAAACATTGTCGAAGGTTCATCCGAAGATCGGGGCGAAGCTCACATCAACTCAACGGCCCAATCCGCGAAGAAGCAAAACACTAGAAGAAACACCGGATGCACTATTTAATACTACGGCAAAAGATCGGGCATGATGCATGTATGATGCATGACATGGCAAAGGTGCGATGCAATTAGGTCAATATTAAGTGGAACCGGGGTCCCGACAATGATTATATGGCTCAAATTGTTTAACTACCCCGCAATTTAAATGTTGTTTTAGCATGGCAAAAGATAGCACCGGTTCGCTACACAAGTTTAAATGAGGCCAATATGAGACTAGATTTGCCCGCATATGGGCCCCATATTTAATTATTAGGTGAATCGGCATAAGGCCCCCAAACCACACAAATATGCATGCGAGTATGGCAATTAATATGCAACAAGTTGTTATTACTTTTATAAAATAGGGCTCGAGAAAGGGTTCACACTTTAGGGGGTCTCGACGGACTTGGGGTTTCGGGTCGGGGTCGGTCTCGTGGTTCGAGGTTCGAGCGGTCTCGCTGGAACGTTCTCGTGAGGTAGATCTTGGCGCATCCGTGTCTTCGGTCATGTCGACGGTCATGGCGTTCGGATGAGGTACTTGTCGCAACCGAAGCCGGACTTGGTTGCGTCAGGCGCATCGGATCCGCCCTAGTCGGTGCCGATCTTGTCGTCGATGGCGAACTTGAGTGGTTCGGGCATCGGGGTCTTCGGCTCCGTGAAGTAGATCTTGGAGTTCCGCGATGATCTTGTCCATTCCCTGTCGAAGGCCTTGGCGCTTCGGGTCGGTCTTCGGTTCGGGGTCTCAGGGTTTTGGGATTCGCGTCCGTCTGGCGATCTTGCCATCCCGTGTAAGCGTCCGAAGGGTTCGATCTTGAATTCCGTGAGGAAGATCTCGGCGTCCATGAAGGAGAGCGCCGTCCGTGATGAAGATCTTGGTGGTTCTGGAAGGAGCCACGAGGTTTCCGGCTTGCTCGCAGATGGCGATCTTGAGGTTTAGTTGGGGTTCGTTGATATGGTCGGCCTTGAAGGAAAGTTGGCGTGTCGGTGTTGTTCGAGACGATCTCGAGAGGCCCGGTACCAAGAGTGAGGGTGGGCACCGCCTTGATACAACAACACAAAAACACGAGCTAGCACACGCGCAGACGCGGGCATGGCGCTTCTGAGCTAAAGGCTGCGGCAGCGGGAGGAAGGCCGAGACCGACGGGGCATGGCGGACGGGCGCCTGGAAAGGGCCCGACGAGGCGGGCGGCCACTCACGGCATCAAGGGGGCGGGCAGCCCAGTAGCGGCGGCGGAGGAGGCGCGGGCGTGCTCGGCCACGGCCAGGAGGCGGCGGAAGGCAGCGAGCGGCGTTGGCAAGCCAGGCGGCGAGGTTGGGAGGCAGGCGGGAAGGGCGGTGCGAGGCGAGCGGCGAGGCGGCTCGAGGCGGGAGGCCGGGCCAGAGAGGCCGAGCGGCGAGGCAGCAGCCAGCGTCTTTGGGCAGAGCCGGAAGCAGGCCTTGGCCGAGGAGGATGGCCATGAGGGAGGAGCCTGAGGGCAGGGTGGCCTGTGGCAGGGCAGGCGGAGAGGAAGGGAGGAGGAGGCTGGAGGGAGGCGGCCGGGGAGGGAGGGGCCAGGCGGTTCTTGCGCCTAGTCTTGGAGGAAGGGATGAGAGCGGGCAGGTGGGGGGTGGGCCAGGAGGGCTGGGCGGGGCAGGCGGTGTGGGGTGTGGCCGTGGGCGTCTTGGGGTGTGTCTTCTGGGTGGGTTGGTGGCGTGTGAGTAGTGGGGTGGGTTTAGCCTAGGTGGAGAGAGGAGTGGGGTAGGTGGCACGGTTGGTTGGGGATGGGGAGAGGGTGAGGTGTCAGGTGGGGATTGGGTGGGGTGATGTGGAGGGGGTGTGGGTAGATTAGGTTGGGTAGGTTTAGGAATTAGTTGGACCGTTTATAATTCTGGGGGTGGTCGTTCGGGTCGAAACGGCCCGTTCGACTGCCCCCCTAAAAATATTTACATGTTTTATTTATTTAAACCAGGGCCTTTGCAACCCGATAACCGACAAAACAAACAATCCGGAGTCTCGGGTTTGGATTTGGAAAAACAAGACGGGGCGTTTTAGAAAACTAATTAGGTTTTTCCGAAAATAGTTTGATGCAAGCAAATGCAAGACGATGACGATGCTCAAATGCAATGTGGCATGATGACATGAGCATGCGGTCATGATGATGCAATGCACTAAAACAACGCGATTTTCTAGTAGTGGTTTTTGCGGGATGCCACAAAGACCGGGTTCTTCTTAAGTAGTGGTTATGTAGTAGGAGAGTATCCTAGATCATAGAGTTGCCTCGGAACCAAGCAGGCCTCGTCGAAATTTATATGAACTACATTTTTCACGATATTCTTCGCATGCAAAGTTTTTTTTTAGATTCAGCACTTTATTGATCAGACATAATCAATACGCAATTTGTCACGGATGAAATCCAGGGCAATACTACGGAAGAAGAAACTACCAGCTCTACGAGCAAGAGTACGAGCTGAATTATTACACAAATGATTAATATGACGGAAATTCGACGACAACAAAGTAGCAGTGATAGTCTTGATGTCTTCCACCACCACACCGACCAAAGATCGATCTCGAGCAGAAGAGTTGATACGCTGTATCACCGAGAGGCAATCCGAAGAACCATGATCCTATCTAGGCCTTCTTCTCGAGCGAGGGAGACTGTACGCCTCAGGGCAAGTGCTTCCACGAGTTCAAGCGTCGTAATCATATAAAGGACCTGGCTGCATGCAGCAAGGAAGTTTCCGTTGTGGCTTCTAATCACGACGCCTACCCCCATCCTAGATGAAGAAGAGAACAAGGTTGCATCAGCATTGATAACTGCCATGTCGCTCGGTTGCGGAGACCATTGTCGAGGGAACGTTGTAGTCTCACGCTGTCGAGAAGCTGGAGGTTTGAACATATGCAACAAGATCAAGTTCATGTATGCTTTGATTTGCTCCACAAGGCTGTTAGGATGCTTCTGTTTCTCCTCATTTAGAACAGCATTCCTGGCCTCCCATAGGTGCCAGAATGTAACAGCCAAAGTCACCGCTCCACGATCGTCTACTGTTGCAAAAAGCTCCATGATCCAGTGTTTTGTAGTGACAAAGTGACGGTGATCGAGGCGTCCCGGGAAGGCTGATTTTACCCCGCGCTTCGCATGCAAGGGTTGTGGTTGACCGCATACCTGGAGCCAGTTTATCATTATTGTTAAATAAAGAAATATTGCACTGAGATAATGAGCAATTAGATACCATGTACTCTGTCAACCTTGAACACATCCTCTTGGTTAACAGAACGAAACTCACTAACGTAGCTTGCAAATTGTTAAATGTTGGCTTCATGTCCCCATCGACGGTAAAAATAATGGCTTCAAAAAATTCTAGCACATAAGGGACCTTCATTGACATGAATAGATATTTTAGACCTACCACCCTGAACAAACAAACAGAATATCCAATAGTGATGTTGCATCAGATCTGATATTTAAGGATTAACCAACATTCAAGTAATAAGAGTAAAATATCCCAAGAAATGGCATGATTAACGTTCAACACTACAATATAAAGAAAACATTTAGAAGGCAATTGGAAAGTTTCCTGATTGCAAGCATGCGCCTTGAGATTCTATACTAACAAACTTTTCTTTACAAGACCTATTAAGTTTTTCAAAGTAACAATTCAATCTATTGAAGAGCATTTTTGAATGGCTAACATGATATGCACATGTAGACTCAACCAAACGGAGCCTCCTACATTCAGTAAACCAGCAAGGCATAAGGCTAAGCCAACTTATCATTATTGGGAAAGCTGAGTATGATTTTTCTAACCATTCAATTAGTTACAGGATGGTAATAAGTTAGCAGTAGCAGACTAAGGATCACTTCTTTGGCTTATGTTTATAGAGCTTATGGTGAGTGAGAATAAACTATGGCGGGGAGAAGCTAATAGAAGTTGTTCATCACTTTCTTAAGAGTTGTGTATTCTCTACAATACTCCTACATTTGAAGAGGAAAGGAATATATTCCTTAATCAGTCTAGATTACATTTTTACAATTACGAAATATACAGATGAGATCGTAGCATATCCAGGGATGGCTCCAAGTCCCAACATTAGAATAACATGGTTGCCTTCTATAAAATCAGAGTACACTGATCAGAAATCCATTGCATGCAAATGTATTCATCAATCTCGTCACATGTCCGGTTACACAAGGTGCTCGCTACAAAGAACGATTCTTCTGGAGACTCGGCTCGTAGGGAGGAAGCACCAGCCCTTGCAACCGTAAGATCCATCATAAAAACAATCATTTACATGTGTAGTAGCAATGTAGCATATAGTTCGATCGATCATGAGAGGCTCCTATATGGAGGCTATATCGCCATAGAGTTTGATAGATGGAGTGTTCATAGACACGGTTGGTGATGGCGGAAGCGTAACGCCTCGCACTCTTGTTGCCGATGATATTTAGATCCTTATGGTGTAGCAGTTTGGCTTCTCTTCGTCACAAGAAACTGTTGCCACCATCTTCATCAAGTTGAAAGTACACTTTTTTTCCTAAAAAATAGGGACACCCGTATGATAGAAGAAGCCATAGTCTGCTACGTCAGAAGCACACATGACATCTGGTATCCAAGTTAACTACACGAGTTGTTTGTTTCATGCAGAATGAAGTATAGGAAACCAACATCTAGTACATTTCAAACTGCAGTTTGTCCTCATTACTACAAGGAGATTGTTGTGTTATGACGGTAATTAACAAATGTGAATGTGAGGTAGGGAACATAAAGGATGAAATACAAGAGTGTGTATAATTTATCAGAGTTTTAACATGACGCTCTTTTACAATTTTTCTATGTCGGCTGCATTGTTTGTCCGTCACAATGCTCGCACAGATGTACATCTTACAAAGTCGGAAATCATATCTTGGAAGGAATGAGGACAAAATTCAAAAGGCCGAAACCCTCCAAACAAAATAGACAATTCCTAAGGATTTCAACTGTTTGACTAAATAGTAAACATACGAATCACCAACCTAGCTCACGAAAGGTAGAAATATAAAGATAAAAAGCTTAAAACAAAATCGCTTCTATCGACAAACTATGAGGATTACATTTACATTATAAAACAACAGGGAAAGAAGACCCAAGCACCCCAAATACTCCATAATCCCTAAGCAAACAACAGTAATACTCCACAAACCTTGCCTATCGGCAGACTCTGCCCATTTTGCTCAACTCTAAACGTTTCGGAAAGCATAGTAGATAATTAGTTGGACTTGGGATGGATCTGCTAGAAAGATACACAAAACATAAAGGCATGTGATATAGTTTAGGAAATTAGATAAAATCATATACAAAGTTTAAATTTAGCTACATTTAGCCATAAGTAAGAATGGACTGGCTTGTAAAAAATGGACGGGCTTGTTATGTAATCTCAACGAATGAGTGCAAGAATGATTTAGTGCATCTAGCATTTTAGGGAGCAGTATAATGTTTTTCTAAGTTGCTTAATCGTAGGCACTATAAATTAAACCGATCAAAATGCTAAGGGAAAAGGTCTTACTTAGTTGCATAAGGTCTCAACGTCACTGAATTATCTTTAACAGCCTTCTATTTTCCAGAGCAAAAGAATAACTTGTCAAATATTCCACTTGAATGTAAACTTATATTTAGTGTGTTGGCAATAATTTTTTAGCTCATCACGTACGCTTTCACAACCTTTGTTGCACTCAATAGTTATGTAACTTGAACCCTACAATTGACAGAAGCAAAACAAAAAATTACTTCAGGTACTAAGTATTAATACTCCACTCTCACCTTGTATCTCCAGGAGATCTCGACGCTATGACAAAGTAACCACCGGCAAAAATTAGCAAAGGTGTATTTTATCAAACACATTCAAGGTGACCAATGTTAGGGTCTTAATAGAGCCATACTTGTGAAGACTTCACATTAACCATCTTACATAGATTAGATTTCATGGAGACACAAATTATGTAACTAAAGAGGAAAACAAGCATGTGCTCACCAAAAATTGATAACCAATAACCAAACCATGTACACTGAGATTGTCCAAATGTTGGTGCACATCATTGAAATTAAAAAAGTAAATGAGAAGGCTTATTACCTCAACAAGTTTTAGAATTCAGAAACATCAATAGTCAAAAGATTACCATAAATATTACAAGGAACTGGCAGTATATATCTTCGATCTCAACTTATGAACAAACACATCCAGAAATTTAATACGGAAACAATTACCTTCATTCTAGGCAAAAGCGAGCCGCTAGCAACATAAATAACCTCCACCTGCTCCTGTTTTTAACAGAATTTTATCAGAGATGCATGGTTGCTTTATCAATCTATTGTGGCGTTAACAACATTAGTACTACGATCATACCTACACAACATTGTCAATGGATGTCATATCACATCCCCGTCGTCGATGTTCTGAACCGTGTCGTCAAATTTGATAAACATAAGAAATCAAACAGTGCAATACTACAATAGGTAAGGCATGTGACAATGTAAATTGATCTAACCGTTGCACAACCTAGAGCCTGATTGGTGTTCATGTGCCGACTTGCACACATAGCTTCTCTCCTGTGCCAACATCCATGGGTCCTATTGAGGCAGATCCTCCTCGATGGGCTATGAAAGGTCGTCGGCGGCGATCTCAGATCACGTCGGCCCGGAGGCCCTCTGGAAGGAAGAGGGCGTCCGCCTTGGAGGTTCTCGGGCTGTTCGCGGCGGTGGGAGGGAAGCTAGGGAGAGGGTGAGACGGAAGGGGAGGGGAGGGGCGGCGGCCGTAGGATCCTGTGCTAGGGTTCATGGAATTAGGTCAGGAGATGATGCATGTCGTGGTCGTTGCTTTTTTTTGTTTGGGCGTTCTGAATCAAACTATTTCACTTAGCGGTGGCAAAAAAGTGTAATTAACTAAGAATGTACTGGGAAGGCTCTCTTTACCACCGGATATAAATCATACGGTCCAGATTGTTCCAATGTTTGATGTCAAAGTGCAAAAGTACGACCTACCAACACCAACTTCTTTTTAATAGTAAAGATTTGCACATAAAATTTCATTTTTTTGCACTATATGTTAAAGCTACTTTGTGTTCTTCTGATTTATTCGAGATATTGTATTTTATTCTTCGCAGGTACTTTAAAAAGTTGCTTTGACATGCCAAACTGCTCAGTTAGTGAATGCAAGCAGAAATGTGCAAGCCTAGCAGGCTATGATGCAGAGAAAAGCTCATGTGCAGAATATTATGCGAGGGCATTCTGTTGCTGCCAAATGGATTTACCAAAATAATGTGCATGTAATCCCATGGGAGCAAGGCCAAATAATTATATGTATCTCCTCATGATATGATAAATTCAATATATCTCTACTGTATAATTTGTCTAGAGGTGGTTTTCGTCGTCCTCAATTTCGTCCGTCGTTGGTCCGTCGTAACTCGTCCTTCCGCAGTGGACTCCTTCGTCGTATCTGACACAAACCAGCTAAAAAGAATCGGACGACACAAGAACTCCTCCTGGTCCCGGCAAAAAAAAAAAAAAGGAAGAGACGGAGCTCGAACCGAGCCTCTCTTCTGCGGTCGGTCTTGGCCACCCGGCCCTCCCATCCCAACCCGCGTCCTGGGTGCTACGCAGTAAGATTGCCGGCAAGATCGGCGCAAGCCGCCGCCGCCATATCATGGGTCCATAGCCGGCCTCACCCGTCCTGGATGCGTGCGTGCTCCGGCCACTGGGCTCGCCGGGCTCGCACAAGTAAGAATCATCTCCGCTTTCTCGTTCGGTTCAGCGCTTCTACGCCTGCTAGCTTCGTCCTGGACGCGAGATCGAGCTGATGAAGGAGTGGCGGTGCAGGAAAGGGGTGAGCAGCCTGGTGCTGGAGTCGTCGGCGATGTTGCGCGTGTTGGGGTACGCCTTCACCACATGGACCAACGCCTTCCGCGAGCTGGATGCCCTTGGCGTTGGGGATAAGATCAGAAAGCACCACCTGCTCTACGAGAGGTGAGCTACCCACCAATCTTGGATGGAATCATCTCCATACATGAATAGGAGATGCGTCCTGGATGCGGCTCGTAGAGCTACCCACCAATCTTGGATGGAATCATCTCCATACATGAATAGGAGATGCGTCCTGGATGCGGCGGAGCACGCGGTGGCCATCCGGCCAGAGCAGAGAGGGAGAGGCGGCCGTGTGTGAGAAGCGAGAGAGTGAGCGCGCGGAGCTCTGTCGGGCGCACATCCTCTCGGATTATACATCCCCGCCCCTTAGGTCCGTCATCGCCGATGGCCCCCACAACAGCAGTCAGAGCCCAGGCGCCACTGCTTCTCGCGTGAGAGCCGCCGCACCGGAGATCTTTCTCTACGTATGGCGATGCGGGACCGTCAGACCAATCGAGTATCCGTTGTTGACCATGCGCTCAAATCTGCACGCGTTGTCTAGGCATGTGCGTATGTGCACGGTACAGAATGCCCGGACTGGTTCCTTGTCGTTCTCCCACTCAAGGGTACAATCTAGGTGCTCTTTGTGTTTTGAATGCTTAGGATCATGTCCTTCTCACGTCGACTTGAGTTTGTGTTAAAGCCTGTTAGAACCAACGATAATGATTCGACCGTGAGGCATTTCTTGTTCCTCTCTCACTATTTTGATCAATTTTCTTGGAGCAACAATGAACCAAGTTCGGTCTTTGCGAAAAAATTCAGTTTCTTATTTCTTTTTCTTCTTGTTTACTGGGATGGTTGGGATTAATTAATATTACCTTGTGTGTAATTATATTATTTGACAGCAAGAGGATCATATGTTGGCAGGACTCTCCTCAATGTCTGTCTCAACATGAATGAGCCCGTGCACTAGGAAGCATCACCGTTGCAGTTTTTTTGCTGGAATAACTTAACAACCTGATACTTCTGCCGTTGGAACCGTGTTGCTCGCTGTTGGGATGACGAATGAGAGGTGCGGCCACATCCTACTGATGATCAGCGGTTCAGGTCTCCTCTCTGACTTGAATTTGTTCCAGACTGGAAGTAGTTCCACGTCAGTCTTTCTCGAATGATGCAGCCTATTTATTTTTAAGGCAATTGGTTATTGGCCATTGGAATTATTCAACCTATGATTGATTTAGTATACAAGTAGGATTTAGTTTACATGCTTCGCAACATATGCTTATTTTTGGTTCTTGAACGAGGTATATGTAGCAAGTATAGCACTTTAATTTACTTACGGGTACAATTGGCTACCAAAAAGTTCTTTTTGTTCTTGAACAAGGTATATGTAGCAAGTACCACTTTAATTTATTTACGGGTACAATTGGCTACTGAAATGTTCTACTTATGAGTTACTTCCTATGTACCTAATTATAAGATGTTTTAGCAAACTATATTTAGTGCACAACAATTTTCCAAGATCTGCATATAGTCTTAATCTTGTTCTTAGATGCCGAGCTAAAATTCCAGAAAACTTAGAAGCGACACCATATATATGAGGTGTACGACTTCAATGATTATCATGTTCTTCCGTGTATTTCAGATTTCACTATAAAGCCAACAAGTGGAGCGATATCGAAATTGTTAGCCTACCTACTATAAACATGTGACCATTCTTGGTTACATTGTGTGCTGACCTTGAACATCCACTTCTCTCTAACAGTGCTCAGATTTGACACGTCCATTTGAACATTAAACTTAAACCTGCTCACATAGCTAGCAGAGCCCATGAATCGCGATGATTCACACACTGATCAACGAAGAGGCAGGATGCGGGAGAGGAAAATTTACCGCCAACTGCGACACACTTGGAGGCATTCTTGGTCATTTCCCGTAGCAACGCACGGGCATTGTACTAGTACCTATATATATATATATAATAATAAAGTACGAAGTGTTTCTCTCGGTCCAACACTTTTTTGGACCGTTTTACCCTCCCACCGTACCCTATATTGTCCAAAAGAACTACCCGGATCGATTCTTGTACTCGTCCGGCATAGGCCCTGTACCGTGCCTGATCGCTTGTGGTACTCACGCCCGCTACAACTCGGTTGGCCTTCTTGATTTTCTGTTTTGGCCTCACCCATGGGTCCCGTTCCTCTTAGGCTCACCAATTCGTCGAGAAGTTTCAATTCCCTTTAATAAATAGTCCCACATCGCTTTCTTAAACCGACATCCACCAATTTATATACTCTGCATATTGCCTAAAAATCAACAAGCTGCCTCTAAAATCAACAAGCTGCTCCGAAATTTGGTGATGCCTAGGACAACGAGAGAGAGATAGCAGCCAGACACAGACCGGAACGGCCATGGGGACGGACGCCAGGAATATTGATGGTGCGGCATGGCCGGCCGGCAGGACGAGGAAGATTGCAGCAGAGACCATGCGTGGGGGACGTCCTCAATAGAGGAAGGAGCGACACGAGGCTGAGACGGCGAGAATCGGGGGGCATGGGGGATGTCCTCAATAGAGGAAGGAGCGACACGAGGCTGAGACGGCGAGAATCGGGGGGAAATAAGTATCCAGCCGGGATGCAGAGAAGGCTAGGCGCGCAGAAGTGGCGGTCGCGACTGCTTGCGGGTGGAGGAGGAGGGCGCTATCGGCGGCTTGGCGACCACATGGTCGAGGTAGGGCCGTAAGGTCGCCGTCTCCTAGGAGGCGGGGGCAGGAGCGGCGTGCACGTTACAGGAGAGGGGCGGTGACTCAGAGCTGAGAGACGAGCACGTGAGGGAATGCTCGGGAACAGATTAGGTAGCGAGGATACTTGATGATGCGTTAGGTAGAAGCGGGAAGGCACAGGCACCGGTTTCAGGTAGCCAAGTTTGGCTGGTATGTCTTCGCCGACCAGTCTAGGGTCCTTTTCTTTTTTTGTTTAAACCTGTATTGTATATTTGTATTTGAGGACAGAAGAGTGGGTGAGGGGCTGGTGAAGAGAAATTGAAAAGACGATAGTTAATTTGTTCTATCGACACTATTTTGTGCGCATTATAGCTGCTTCTTATTGCGCATTTTGTTTCTGATGATTCACGGCTACTAGCTTTGCATGCTTCTGCTCTATTGTTGATTGCTACTCCCTTCGTTTTAAAATATAAGATGTTTTCGTCTAGATACATTTTCTTCACAAATCTAAAACATCTTATATTTTGAAACGGAGGGAGTATATGCTATGATTGCAAGTATTGTGTAGTATTGTGTTTATATTTTCTACCGTAGCAGCGCACGGGTATTGTGCTAGTATACTATAAAACCCGTTGATTTCCTTTACTACAAAATGAATACACATTGAGCTTGCTACAAATATTCAATGATCCTTGATCAAATGGAAACTCACCCAACACTACTTTGCATCGATCGGGGAACCGACTGCTCTCCCGGACTCCTTCCTTGATTTCTCTTACTAGCCTTTGAGAGTTTCTTGTGAAAGACCGGACCAAATCCCGAGCCTTCACTCACAGCTGAGCTGGATGGGGATGGCGGAGGAGAGGCGCCGAAATCCACCCTGTACATGCAGCAGAACACAAACAACGGAATCGATAGATCTATAGTTCATCTTTTAGGCAAAGACAGACGACGGTGACCCATTCACAACGAAAAACATGTCTTCTTGGCTGGTTTTGGTTAATAATTGGTAAGATGTAAGGATGGCCCCGTGGCCTCAAGGACAATTTGTGAGGCCGCGGGTCAGTCCATCTATATCTTCTTATAAGGTATACCCCCACTGAGAGTTATTTAAGTTTGTCTATCTTCACATGCAACCTAGCCACATCATCACATATTTACAACCGTCTGATTGTAATGATCTTGATTCCCAACTGTCCATGCTTAACTCGAAGCTAGGCGTATGGTTTCATAACCGTGGCAGCACAACTCCATCTTGGTGTTCCATGTGAGGTCGACCCACAGCCTCACAAATTGGCCCTAAGGCCACAGGGCCAGGTCCAAGGCTAGGTCCGGGTCGGCTCATTCCCATCCTAAGTGCACATGATGATGAACAAACGACGAGCGGGATGATGAGCTGAACGTGTCAGCGACCATAGCTCTACTACTAGCACTCCTGAAGATGGGCTACAACGGCAACAACTCAAGATGAGGCCCATCAGGACGAGACGGGCTCCAGGATGGCTTGCAGGCCAGGAATGGGCTAAGTGAAGCCTTGTAACTGTACCGAAGCAAGTCAGAGAGTATATCACGCGAGAACACGCTAGCGAGCGGGGGGGGGGGGGCTTGTAATGGATTGAACGAACGGCAGTGCTGTGGATGAAGTAACTAGCTCGGGGGTGGTCGGGAGGATCGGGCTAGATCCTGTAACACCCTCAGAATCGACCCTATGCAAGTTTTAGCGAAACCCGCCAAACCTGCATAGAAACGATTCAAAGGTGCCCACCAGGCACTTTCGTGCGGGTGGAAAACGAAGTAATAACATTACACAATAGTCCTCGATGGGACCCACAAAACAGATATATACAACAGCGACTCGACGAGTCAAGAATACATATATACAATACAAAGATCCAAATCACCTTTAAACCGATAGGGCGTCCGACTACGGACAAGATGCAAATGGGGCTAAGAGCCCTGAAGAATAACCAATGGCGTCCATAACCCTGCCCAGGCCAAGCCGGAAGGGTAACCCTGCTAACGACGTCGATCTCAAACTTGCTTAAACAAAAGGGGTGCCGACAAAGGGCAAAGGAAAAGAGGAGGCGTCGATCTTGAGGCCAGTACACGGCGAGGCTAGAATTCGGCGGTCCTCGCCTACATAGGTATGGTGGACTGAAGCGGCAGCGGCAGCATGCACTAAACAACCTATAGAGACTCGATACAACTGACGGCTATTAGAGAGGGGTAAGAAAGACCTATTCGGATCCAACCTGATGCTATCATCAAACAAACCCATCCTGGTATTTCCCCCTCGAGACCAAACGAGGAAGTCCACCGAGGAACTCACACAGTTGGCAGTTTTACTTATTCAGTTATCGTTGCAGCAATTACTAGTCAGGTAAAGATAGTCGTCCTGATAAAATAAGCAGTGGGCACTTTTATTTGACCATTCCATTGTAGTTGCAATACTTACTAGTCAGATACAATTAGCATGAGATAACCCAAAACCCAGCAGTTGTTGGTACTTTTATTTAGCCATTCCGTTGTAGTTGCAATACTTACTAGTCAGGTACAATGGTCATGGCGACAACTCAAGCAAGCAATTGTTGGCGCTTTACTTAGCCATTCCATTATAGTGAAGCTGATTACTAGTCATTATAAAGTCAAGTTTATAACACTACTTTAGTTATAGTTGTCTATGATCGAGATATCATGCTCCAAGTCGTCCATAACCGTGACACGGCTTTGGAAAGTTTTACCCGGCGGTGCACCAATAGCAACACACGCCGATCAACCTCGGAAAAACCAAATCAAACCAACGAGGCCTTCACGACAAAGCAATCACAGGATTCGAAATATTTCAGGGGCCACCCTTAAAGTAGACTCCGCAACGGCCGGCCGGCTCGAGATGGACTTAAGGTTGTGGGACGGTGAACGACCGGGAACCCAAAACTGGGCTTGTCGACACGCGGAATCGTGCCACGATCCTAAGCGATGCAGGTGCTCCTCGCACAATTGTAAATAAAAAGAAGCATGGCATAGGTACAGGATAGTAATAAAACCTCAAACTAGTTTGTGGCCCCAAGAAATAAGAATGAATCATGCTCTGGCTCAGGGGGGTCCCATAATCCTCCCGGATGTGGATAGCGCGATAAATCAAGGAACAGGTATCAAGCACTCGGTGTCCTACGGGACACAAGTGGGCGGTCGGAAACCAAATATTATCTATCACCCACCGATGCCTCTGCTTACTTACTTCAATTTTAGTTGTTAAACAGAAGATAAAGTGAACGATAAGTAAAGCCATAATCATCTCCAACAACAAACATGCAGCAAGGCTCCAACAACTGTGGTACTTGACGACACGCAACAGCACTTGAGCAAGCGACTACGACGCGCAAGTCCAACTATCTATCAAACAACAGGTAATAGGATGTGTCCAAGGCATTATAAGGGTGCAGGGGAAAACACGGGTGCGAAAACTAGAGCATCGCAACACAGATAGCAATAGATCAACAGGAGGGAGTGTTGCCTGTCAAAACCCACCGGCGAGTAGCGACGAGCAACACGAAGAGCCGGGAGGCTCCCAGAACTGCTGGTGGGCCCTGGTCCCTCGGGCAACGGCCCGCAAAACTCCGGCACACGTCCTGGATTGGTTCAAGGGCGTGCTGTAGGGGTTCGTAGCATGGAAAACAAAAATTTTCTATCGCATACAAACAAACAAGCCAAGATCTATCTACTAGATTGTAGCAACGAGTCGATGGAATAACTTACCCTCGAAGATTCCAAAGTGTTTAACGAGAGCGGATTCTCGTGGGTGATGTAGTCGTACTCTTTCCGATCTCAAGATCGTGTGGACGATCCTTCCCAGGCCATGCGTTCGGCAGCGCTTCAGATCGGTCACACGTTCGGTACTGACGAAGACCTTCCTCTCCCTTGTTCCAAAGAAGGCGGAGGTTGTAGCACTCTCCTCGCGATTCCGGCAAGACAACGGCGTGGTACCTAAGTAGAGGAGATCCCAGGTGAGCTTAAGCCGGAGCGAGTATGGTGGATTATGAGAGAGGGCTATTAGTGGTCTAGAGATTAGACGCACCGATGAGAAGGCTCTAAACCGGAGGCTAAAGCAATTATAAGCTCTAAACCAAACGGCTCTAAACCTGAGATTAGAGGTGGAAACTTGGGTATGTCTAGGAGGAGCCCTGCCCCTCCTTATATAGGTGGAGGGGCCTTGGCGCCAGGGAGGAGGAGTCCCTCCCAACTCGGCCTAGGGCTGGGCTGGAGGAGTCCAACTCCTCCTCCGGGTTGGTTCCAACTCCTCTTGCTTGTTTCCCCAGTTTCTGTTTCCCACGCTTCTGTTTTAGCCGCTTGACTTTCAAACGGCAATTTGACTTTCATGTTTTTGGAACAGCAAGAACACTTAGTACATGATGCAATCATTCAATGACACACTCATGTACCCTCCCCTGAGTGCGGACAATCAGAACCTTCTAGAACATTCCCGATGAAAACACCTAATCATTCCCGAACTCAAAGCAGGACTTTCCTTATATGAACCTTATTCTCCGGACCATTCCGGATCACCTCGTGATATCCGGATCCCATCCGAGACTCCAACAACATTCGGTCTCTTTCTCATAATACCATAACTACTCAAAACAACGTTGAATCCTTAAGTGTGTCTCCCTACGGTTCGTGAATTATGCGGACATGATCGAGACACTTCTCCGAACAATAACCAATAGAGGAATCTGGAAATTCATATGGCTCCCACATATGAATTACTTTGCGATCGAATGAACCACTTACATACGATACCAATTTCCCTTTGTCTCATGATAGTTTACTTATCCGAGGTTATGATCGTTGGTATCTCTGCATACCTAGTTCAACCTCGTTACTGATAAGTACTCTTTTCTCGTTCCCGTGATATGTGATCCCTTGTGACCAAGTCACATGCTTGCAAGCTAATTGGATGACATTCCACCGAGAGGGCCCAGAGTATATCTATCCGTCATGTGGATGGACAAATCCCACTCTTGATCCATGTGTTTCAACCAATACTTTCCGAACACTTAATGCCACCTTTTTAGCCACCCAGTTACGGTGTGGTGTTTGATGTCATCAAAGCATCCATCCGGTAAAGGTGATATGCATGATCTCATGGTCGAAGGATTTAGGTTACTATGTATCAGAAAGCATATAGCAATTGAACTATTTGAAATGACTTGATCTTTATGCTACGCTTATCAATAGGAGTATGTCCACCATATCATTCTCCTAACGATATGATCTTGTTGTTGATAACATCTCAATGTTCATGATATGGAAACCACAATCATTTAATCAACCAACAAGCTAGTGAAGTATAGAGGCTATACTGTGGACTTCAATTTAAGTTTACAATTCACACAAGTATTAATGTTTCCTTGTTAATACTATTATAGCATGAATATAAACATTTATCATAAACACAAAGATATAATAATAACTATATTTATTATTGCCTCTAGGGCATATCTCCAACAGTCTCCCACTTGCACTAGAGTCATCTAATCTAGATTACATGGTAATATACCGAACACCCATGGCAGTTTGGTGTTGGTCATGTTTTGCCCTCGGGAGAGGTTTAGTCAACGGATCCGCCACATTCAGATCTGTGTACTTTGCAAATCTTTATATCCCATCCGGATATGTTCTCGAATAAGCGTGAAAACAGCTTGATATGCTTGACTTCTTGTGTGACCTTGGTTCTTGCGCATTGGCTATGGCGCCCATGTTATCACAAGATGATAGACATTGGGTCCAGCACTTGGAACCACACCCAGCTGTAATGAACTCTTTCATCCATATCGCTTCTTGTGAAGCCTTCAAGCAACCATGTATTCGATTCATTGAAGATCTTGCCACAACGCTTTGCTTTGCACTCCTCCATTAACCGCTGCACCATTCAAAATAAATACGTGCCAGTTGTGATTTAGAATCATCGGATCGGTGTTCCAACTAGCATCGGTGTAACCATTAACAACGAAATGCTCATCACCTCCATAAGAAAGAACCATATCCTTAGTTCTTCTCAAGTACTTAAGGATGTTTTTGATCATTGTCCAATGATCCACTCTGGATCACTTTGATATCTGCTAGTTAAACTAACATCATATGCAATGTCGGGTCTAGTACATAGCATGGCATACATTAGAGATCCTATGGCTGAGGCATAGGTCTTACTCATCCTTTCTCTATCTTCTCCGATGTTGGACTTTGAGTTTTACTCAAGGTCGATTGGGTAACATGGGCAAGAACCCTTTCTTGCTTTCTTCCATTCCAAACTTCTTTAGAACTTTGTCCAAATATGTACTCTGTGACAATGATATTTGGCGTTTGATCTATCTCTATAAATCTTTATGCCTAATATGTAAGTCGCTTCGCCAAGATCCTTCATTGAAAACTATTATTCAAATATTCCTTAACACTATTAAGAAGGTCTACATCATTCCCAATCAACAATATGTCATCCACATATAGTATTAAGAATGCTCTGAGCTCACTCACTTTCTTGTAAATACAAGCTTCTCCATAAGTTTGTATAAAACCAAAACTTTTGATTACCTTATCAAAGCGTTGATTCCAACTTCGGGATGCTTGCTTCAATCCATAGATGGACCTTTGAAGTTTGCATACCTTGTTAGCATCTTTAGGATCGACAAAACCTTTGGGTTGCATCATATACAACTCTTCATCAATATCTCCATTGAGGAATGTTGTTTTGACATCCATCGCCATATCTCATAATCATAATATGCGCGATTGCTAACATAATCCTCACAGACTTTAGCTTCATCTTGGTGAGAAAGTCTCATCGTAGTCAACTCCTTGAATTTGTCGAAACCCTTTTGCAACAAGTCGAGCTTTATAGACGATAACATTACCATCAAGATCTGCTTTCTTCTTGAAAATCCATTTGTTCTCGACGACCTTCCGCCATCCGGTAAGTCCACCAAAGTCCATACTTGGTTTTCGTACATGGATCCAATCTCGGATTTCATGGCTTCTTGCCATTTATTGGAATCTGGGCTCATCATCGCTTCCTCATATGTCTCGGGGTCATCGGTGTTGTCCACCAACATGACGCTCATAACGGAATCATACCAATCTGGAGTGGTACGAGTTCTCGTTGACCTCCGAGGCTCTGTAGCAACTTCAACCGAAGTTTCATGATCATTATCATTAGCTTCCTCTCTAATTGGTGCAGGCACCACAGGAACTTCTTCCGGTCTTGCGCTACTCGCAATTCGAGAGAAGGTTCGACAACCTCGTCGAGTTCTACTTTCCTTCAGTCACTTCTTTCGAGAGAAATTCCTTCTCTAGAAAGGATCCATTCTTAACCGAAGATTTTGCCTTGGATCTATGATAGAAGGTATACCCAATAGTTTCCTTCGGTATCCTATGAAGACGCATTTTCCTCCTTTGGGTTCAAGCTTGTCCTATCAGTAACTTCTTTACATAGGCTTGATCCCCAAACTTTAAGGAACGACAATTTAGGTTTCTTCCCAAACCATAATTCATACGGTGTCGTTTAAGCGGATTTAGACGGTGCCCTATTTAAAGTGAATGCGGTTGTTTCTAATGCATAACCCCAAAATGATAGCGGTAAATCAGAAGTGACATCATAGAACGAACCATATCTAAGAGAGTTCGATAACGACGTTCAGACACACCATTACGCTGTGGTGTTCCCGGCGGTGTCAATTGTGAAAGTATTCCGCACTTCTTTAAATGCTCGCCAAACTCGTAACTTAGATATTCACCTCCACGATCAGAACGTAGAAATTTAATCTTCTTGTTACGTTGATTCTCTACCTCACTTTGAAACTCCTTAAACTTCTCGAAAGTTTCGGACTTGTGTTTCATGAAATAGATATACCCATATCTACTCAAGTCATCTGTGAAGGTAAGAACATAACGATAACCACCGCGCGATGCTACACTCATTGGTCCACACACATCGGTATGTATGATTTCCAATAAGTCCGTAGCTCGCTCCATCATACCAGAAAATGGAGTCTTAGTCATTTTCCCATCGGACATGCTTCGCATCTTTCAAGTGATTCAAAATCAAGTGATTCAAGAAGTCCATCGAATGGAGTTTCTTCATACGCTTCACTCCAATGTGACCAAGATGACAATTGCCACATATAGGTCTAATTATCGCTGATTTCAAACGTTTAGCCTCAATATTGTTGATATGTGTATTTCCACTATCGAGATTCAAGAAGAATAGACCATCTATCAAAGGTGCATGTGCGTAAAACATATTACTCATATAAATCGAATAACCATTATTCTCTGACTTAAACAAGTAACCGTCTACAATAAACAAGATCCCGATATAATGTTCATGCTCAACGCAGTAACTAAATACCAATTATTTAAGTATAAAACTAATCCGATGGTAGATGAAGAGGTAGCGTGCACCGCGATCACATCAACCTTTGATCCGTTTCCAGCGCATCGTCACCTCGCTCTTCGCTAGCTTCGTTTTATTCTGCAAAGACTTTGTTTGAGTTACAAATATGAGCAACCGAACCAAGATTAAATACCCGAGCACTACTACGAGTACTAGTGAGATACACATCAATAACCTGTATATCGGATATACCTTTCTTCTTGATGTTGCCGTTCTTCGGATCCGCCAAGTACTTTGGGCAATTCCGCTTCGAGGACCTTCTCCCTTGCGGTAAAAGCACTCGCCTTTGCTTTGGTCCAGCCTTGGTTTTCTTAAATCGGTGGTAACTTTCTTACCACCCTTCTTGAAGTGTCTCTTTGCTTAGACTTGCCTTTCTTGAGTTTGGTGGTCTTATTGACCATTAACACTTGGTGCTCTTTCTTGATCTCCACTTACAGACTTTAACATAGCAAATAGTTCGCAACTCTTTGTTCATGTTCGCATGTTGTAGTTCATCACAAAGTTCCTGTAACTTGGCGGCGTGATCGGAGGACGGTAAATCCCAAAGCATTAGGAATCACTATACCCAAGCTTTGAAGTTTGTTTGCGTGCCCGCACATCTTAAGCACATGCTCACCGACGGAGCTGCCCTCTTCCATCTTGCGGTTAAAGAACTTTTCAAGCCTCATAGCTTTCAATTGCCGCATGAGTCTCAAAAATCAATTTGAGATCCTCGACAATATCATATGGGTCGACTCTTCAAACCTTTTACAAGCTCGATTCTAAACCATACAAGATAGCACCTGAACTGGAGTCTTGATTCTTCGAGCGAGGTAAACATTCTTTACTTCATCGGGAGCATCACCGGGTGGGTCACCCAGGTGCATCCAAAGACATAGGTCAAATTACCACCGTGAGGACAATCCTCAAATTGCGGAACCAATCCATGAGTTGCTTCCATTGTTTTCAACTTTTCTTTCTCTAGGAACATTAAAATTGATGGTAGGGGCTGCCATTGATCTACAACATATTTGCAATAGTTTAGACTAAGTTTATGACAAATTGAGTTCAAATTAATTAATGAAATTAAACTAGGTGAACTCCCACTCAAAACAACATCCCTCACATTGTTTTAGTGATCACACGAACCAAATCCACTACATCAACACCGATCATCACGAGAGTTGATATAGTTTCAATGACGAACAATCATCATGTTCATCATATCTACTATATGATTCATGCTTTACCTTTCGGTAATCCGTGTTCCGAGACCATGTCTGTACATGCTAGGCTCGTCAAGATCAAACCTTAGTTTCTGCATGAGCAAATCTGGCTTGCTCACGTTGTATACACTTGCGTAATCTAACACCCGATCATCACGTGGTGCTTGAAACAACAAGCTTTAGCAACGGTGCTAACTAAGGATGAACACTTTATGATTTGAAATTCATGTGCATGAGGATCATCTTATAATTCTCAAGTTGCCTACTAAGCAAGACAAGATGCATAAAGGATTAACATCACATGCAATTCATAATATGTGATATGATATGGCCTTTATTCTTTGTGCTTCCGATCTCCATCTTCAAGCACGAACATGATCTCCATCATCACCGGCATTGCATCAAGGTCAATGACGCTTCTCCATGGTTGTCGTCCACTGGCTTCAACTATTACAACTACTTTGAATAGACACGCGGGTCTTAACATAAATTAAAGACAACCATATGGATCCTGCCAGTTGCCAGCTTACAATAAGGAACATTGCATACATCAAATATAATCACAATCATGGCCATATCACATCACTGCACACCCCTGCAAAACAAAGTTAGACGCTTCTACTTTCTTTGCATATTTTACGTGGTTTGGGGCTTTCAATAAGTGTCGTTCTAACTTACGAACAAGAACCACAACATTGATACTAGCATTGTTGATTACCCGTTGTAAATTGGATCTTAACTATGCTAGGAGAAACAGGCACCCGCAAAGCCACTTATGCAATACAAGTTGCATGTCAAGCGTGGAGCAAGTCTCATGAACGATGTCATGTAAGGTTAGCCCGGGCTGCTTCATCCCAACATACCGCAAGATGCAAAGTAAACAAAAAGCAATCGACAATAAAAGCATCAACGCCCACAATGACCATTGTGTTCTACTCGTGCAACAGATCTACATATAGACACGGCTCTGATACCACTGTAGGGGTTCGTAGCATGGAAAAAAAATTCTATCGCATACAAACAAACAAGCCAAGATCTATCTACTAGATTGTAGCAACGAGTCGATGGAATAACTTACCCTCGAAGATTCCAAAGTGTTAACGAGAGCGGATTCTCGTGGGTGATGTAGTCGTACTCTTTCCGATCTCAAGATCGTGTGGACGATCCTTTCGGCGCTGCGTTCCGGCAGCGCTTCCGCAGTCGGTCACATGTTAATTTTCGGCGAAGACCTTCCTCTCCCTTGTTCAAAGAAAATGGAGGTTGTAGCACTCTCCTCGCGATTTCGGCAACTGGCGCGTGGTACCGTAAGTAGAGGAGATCATGAGGCTTCGCCTTAAGCCGGAGGCAGTATGGTGGATTATGAGAGAGGGCTATTAGTGGTCTAGAGATTAGACACACCAATTAGAAGGCTCTAAACCATGAGCTAAAGCAATTAGAAGCTCTAAACCAAACGGCTCTAAACACGAGATTAGAGGTGGAAACTTGTGTATCTCTAGGAGGCCCTGCCCCTCCTTATATAGGTGGAGGGCCTTGGCGCCGAGGAGGGAGGAGTCCTCCCTCTCGCCTAGGGCTGGCCGGCTGGAGGAGTCCAACTCCTCCTCCAGTTGGTTCCAACTCCTCTTGCTTGTTTCCCACAGTTTCTGTTTAGCCGTTTGACTTTCAAGCGGCAATTTGACTTTCATGTTTTGGAACAGCAAGAACACTTAGTACATGATGCAATCATTCAATGACACACTCATGTACCTCCCCCAGTGCCGAACAATCCGAACCTTCTAGAACATTCCGATGAAAACACCGGAATCATTCCGAACTCAAACGGGACTTTCCTTATATGAATCTTATTCTCCTGACCATTCCGGATCACCTCGTGATATCCGGATCCCATCCGAGACTCGAACAACATTCGGTCTCTTTCTCATAATACCATAACTACTCAAAACAACGTCGAATCCTTAAGTGTGTCTCCCTACGGTTCGTGAATTATGCGGACATGATCGAGACACTTCTCGAACAATAACCAATAGGAATCGGAAATTCATATGGCTCCACATATTTCTCACGATTACTTTGATCGAATGAACCACTTACATACGATACCAATTTCCCTTTGTCTCACGATAGTTTACTTATCCGAGGTTATGATCGCTTGTATCTCTACATACCTAGTTCAACCTCGTTCTCGATAAGTACTCTTTTCGTTCCGTGATATGTGATCCTTGTGACCAAGTCACATGCTTGCAAGCTAATTGGATGACATTCCACCGTGAGGGCCTGTAGTATATCTATCCGTCATGTGGATGGACAAATCCCTCTTGATCCATGTGTTTCAACCAATACTTTCCGAACACTTAATGCCACCTTTATAGCCACCCCCGATTACGGTGTGGTGTTTGATGTCATCAAAGCATCCATCGGTAAAGGTGATATGCATGATCTCATGGTCGAAGGATTTAGGTTACTATGTATCAGAAAGCATATAGCAATTGAACTATTTGAAATGACTTGATCTTTATGCTACGCTTATCAATAGGAGTATGTCCACCATATCATTCTCCTAACGATATGATCTTGTTGTTGATAACATCTCAATGTTCATGATATGGAAACCACAATCATTTAATCAACCAACAAGCTAGTGAAGTATAGAGGCTATACCAGGGACTTCAATTTAAGTTTACAATTCACACAAGTATTAATGTTTCCTTGTTAATACTATTATAGCATGAATATAAGCATTTATCATAAACACAAAGATATAATAATAACTATATTTATTATTGCCTCTAGGGCATATCTCCAACACGTGCCACCTGACCTATACCTGGTCAGGAAGGTGATGGATTGCTTCGATCAGTTTCCTGCATGGTAAACAAGTATACGTAAAATTCGAGCCGTGACCGGCTCCCAGGTTTCCCTGTGAATCGGCTCCTGGAGCCGATTGTCCCATGGTTCTGCATTAGATCTATGATAACATGGGGTTTTGCTTCATCAATACAAGTTAAATTGATCTACGACAGTTTAACGTTTTCACCACGTAATTGGAACGTCCTACACGTAATTGAGCCTGGTAGATACAAAAGATAATGGAAAACTAACCCTAGAGAAGGCCTAACAACCGACGTAAAGTCAATTCCCGGAACAACTCCTCTCGAATTGGCAAACCATATCCTCACGCGTACTCGGATCGTTCAACCCGTTTGCAAGGCCTGACTACGTGGATATCAAACTAAACCTTGGAAAACCAGGCATAACTATAACAGATCAAATCAACTGAATAAAAATCAAGCAAGATGCTACCCTTACACCCGGGAAAAGGTGCAAAGGTACCGAGGTAACTAGAGGTAGCATAAGTAAACAATCATAGCGAAAAGTACCGATGCTAACCTAAACAAATCTATGATAATAGTATTACTCGCCATCAACAAGGCTTCAGTACGAGTAACACCAAATAGCGATAGCGAATCGCCTAGATCGCAAGATGCGATCTAGGCAGATGACACTTCTACGAAAGAAACCCTAGAAACAAGGGGTGGCGCGCCGAGATTGTGTTTGTTGTGAACGTGATTGTCCTCCTTTTCTCAATAACCTTAGGTACATATTTATAGTCCGAGACTTTCTATCTTTGGAATAACCCTACAACTCTATCTCTTACTTTTAAACCGAAACTAACCTACTACAATATACAGATACACGGGCAATTTAGCCCAAATCCACGCACAAGGCCGATTCAACAACACGTTGCATATATGTATCTTCCAAGCCCATCTTGATTACGGCCCATCTCCTCCTTTGGCCAAAATATGGCGATAACACATGCCCCCCTGGTTTTGGCAATAATAATTCCAAAACCACTCTACTGATGTTTTTTCTTCCCCTTTTTTTATATCGGGTTACGCGTTGCAGAGCAGAATCGTCATGCCACCCCCTCATCATGATGCCCTGTCTTCTCAACTTCTCCGCAGTGCATGATTTGACAATTTTGGCACCACGTTCTGGGAAACCGCTATGGCATTGAACCATCTCCCACTATTCCCCTTATTTAAATTCATCTGAGCAGTTTGCAGCCCCATCTTCCTCCAGTAGCCAAAAAACCCTCTTCCTCCGCCGAAAAAACCCTCTTCCTCCGCCATGGCCGCCTCTTCTTCCTCCAAATCATCCGCCCTTTCCTCCTAGTCTTCCAACACGATGAGCGACCGAGAGCCGACGCCGGAGCACCCGCCAATGGCGGCGTACGAGGCTCTCGCCACAATGGTGGGACGAGAGGATTGAACCGCCGCTGGTCGGAGGACGACGAGTCCCCGACCGACGGCGAGGAGGCCTGCAGCCTTGTCGACGGGAACGGAGGCGGAGAGCACCGACGACGCCGGTCCAGGATGGCGTCGAATCCTCCGACGAGGAGGAAGCGGAGGAGGACACCTCCTCCGACGAGTACCACGGTGAAGCGCTTCGCCCGGGTCCAGCGAGGACACCAAGACGACGAGGACGAGGAGGCCTCATGGCATCTTCAAAGAAGAAGCAAGACGACGCCAAGAAGCGGCCGATGACAATAACAAGACGGCGAAGACAACAAGCATTTACACCGCCTCTAGATTAGGAACTAGTAGTAGTAGTACTAGTAGTAGATTTCTTTGTAAGCAATCAGCTCCATTGTAAACAATCGCTTTTGAATGAACAAAGATTGCTTTTTTCAACTCAAGATTGCTTTTCCAACTCAATTTTGCCGATAGTCAAAATAGGTCGATGTTCCGTGAAGCCGATAATGTATCGGCTTTCACCATGCTACGCTCATACAACAACCAAGTCAAAGCCCAAAGAGCCGATGGTAAAACATCGGCTTTCCCAAAACGTTGACAAGGTCAAATTTGGTCGATACTTAGACAAATCTGAGCGGCCACTTTCGATTTCAAACGGTAGCTCATGCGACCCTCTTCAAAAAGGCGACCCAGATCTCCAATTGCTCACCGACCAGATCGAGCTCACGACAAGAACCCTCGATCCCCAATCGCATAGATCCATCTCCGCCGCAAACTAGATGGCGGAATCGCCCAACACCAACCCAGCGGTCTCGTTCAAGGTACGCCTAATCCTCGCAATCAACACGATGCTAGAATTAATGGCAAACACCAATTAATGCTTTATTCCACCATTAAATTTTTAGGTTTCACATTCTGCCGCCGCATCCTTCTCTCCCCAATTCTCTGTCTTGGCCCTGATGTAATCTAGTCCTGCCCATCCGATCTCTTGCAAGCAAAGAATCCCTTCGTGAGCCAAGACCTAGATTTGAATTCTTGGGCCGATCGCTATGCGAGCCTGGACTAATCCCCACGAACATTGGGTCTCTTGGTTCAAAGGGTAGCTAGAGCTTACCAATCCCAATGGGAAACCACGGAATAGCCGATGCCTTGCATTTGTCATTGTCTCCCTTGAAAAACACGAAAATCTTCTAAAACCATCGGCTATTTCTGGTCCGATGCTCAATCGCTTACGTTCGGTCATGGCCCCATGACACCAACTCATAGACGTGGTGATGATTACTGGTCCGGATGTTACATCACCCAGCCCTCGCTTTTGTCGACCAAGGTCCCCTACAAGTCGCCTTCCAAAACAGATTTGCCGCAATCGGGTGCCTACCTCCAACGCCATATGAAAACTAAAGGCCTACACAGAAAGAACACATGCCTTTCTCAACTTCCGGCCGAACACTTCATATTCTGTGGCCCTTCCCTTGCTCCAACCAAGAATTATCTCTCTTTGGCCTACGAGCTTGCCAAAGGCACTCAACTTGGCATAGGCAAACTGTTCCTTGGAGAGGTCTATCGATATCTCCAGCTGATGTCTGTCAAACTGTTCTCTGGCATAGCAACAAAACAGAGGTCCTTGGTGGTTCATTCACTATGGTCTCCAGTATTTTCAAAACCACGTCCCAAACTTCCCCTTTGGCGAGTTGCACCTTTCCGGATGTCAAAGGGAAGCAGATCCGATGCACCTATGGCCAAGCTTTGTATAGATCGCCGGTAGTAAATCGATCCTCAGAAGCATCCAAGTGGTTCAAAGACCTTCTTTCAAGGCCTGTACAATCCTATCTTCTTTCCTTACATGGAAGAATCGGAACATTTTGAAAATCCAATCTCCTTCAGGCTAGACAACTTTGTCGATGACACCAGCACTCGGCAGCTCTTTTCCACTGTGATCCGTCCCTGTTTCCTTCCAGTTGGCATGAGTACATCCAATGTAATAATCAAGCTCGGTATGAATTCTACCAATGGTCGTAGTGGCTCGGCAATTTGGCCTTGGACAAGTACCTCCCCATTTCTTTCTCCACCATCTTACAGAGAGCAGAGCCGACCTGCCTGATCCTCTCACCAGTCAAAGGTGTTATTCCTTCTTCGATGCTCTGACCATCCCAATTCCTAACGACCTCACCTTCGCTACGTCAACCGATGGCTTTGAAAACTGGTGGTCGATGTGGAAGACTCATGCCTTCGTGGAGAGCTCGGGACTGCCGTTCTTGAAACAGCTCGATGCTGAATATGATATCCCCGTGAACAGTACCATTACTTGTAAAATTTCTTGAGGCATCTCACAAATGATTCTTCTAATAACCCGCCTGCCTCCTTGCAGCAACAAGATGGTCTCGAACCTACACACGGTGATGGCTCCCCTTCAATTCTTCCCACCAGCTCAAAGTGGTCCTTTTGCAAAAACTCGCCACCTTTGAAAAAGGTCGTGATGCACAACCAGCCGATATCACCACAATCGGCTTCTAAGAACCAAGTAACTTCAAGGTCACCGCCTCGAGTTCCAACTAAAACAAGAACGGTGGTGAAGAAGGTAGATGCTGTGAAGACTTTGAGGCCGGAGCCCTTCTCCAGAAGTTCGCATGTACGTTGATCCATGCCTTGGTTGATCTCTCTCATTCTTTCATTCTTGCACATGCTCGTGCTTACTAGCTCTCCTTCTCTTGCAAGCTTCCGTCAAGACACCTCCCACGAGGACACACAACCCAATCGAGGAGAATCGAGCCCAACAGACTCGAGAGGACCACCACACCAAACCAGCCAGATTTGCCACCATCGGCCTGTGAAAAGGCCGGTTCCTCGAACCCATCGCCGAGCATCACGAGGCGGGGCCAGCTGTTAGCCCCAAGCGGGCTCGCAAGGGACTGCAAACTTCTTCATCGAGCCAAGAGGTTTCAAAAGTCATCACCCTTCATGCTCTTATCACTTGTTTCTTCATCTGCCGATTCATCACCATTTGCATCGGCTAAGCATCTTTCATGCAGGCAACCGACGCTTCTAGCGGGAAGGCCGGGGCAGTGCCGATGCCTTTAGCCGAGCCGGATCTAGCAATCCCCGAAGGTGCAGATGAAACGGCTACCACTTTGGCCAAGCCCCCAGCAACCACACACAAGCCGATTGTCTCGTCATCTGCTATCCCCTCGATCTTAGGAGAGGTACGTTAGCTTCTTTCGGCTCATCCTTACATGTTGGACGCATACTGACGCCTTTCCGGGCTGCCAGGGTTGTGATATTTCAGGCTTGCTGACGTTCGACCCTGAATCCATCGAACCAACTCCCTCTGCTGCCAACGATGAACCACGAGCCAGGGCTGTTCTACCTCAATTCCAGCGTCTTAAAGCCTTGCTGTCCTCCCCGATCGAGGAGTTGATCGAGGGTTCTGAGGAGGTGAAGAGCGTTCTTGCTGAAATCAAGGACCAACTCCCAGTAGCATTGCAGGTGAAGCTTTGGCCAGTTGTAACTCTGTCTTTCTACGGGTCAAGGGTGAAGTTAGCTCGTGAAAGGATCAATCTGCACGCCCAACTTCCGCCGAAGGCCAATATTGCGCATGATGTCGCAGCTCAACGAGAAAAGGCGTCTCGATGCCAAACCGACACCTCACAAGATCGCCGAGCTCGCATCCTTAAAAAGGGAGTTGGAAGATCTTGAAGAGAAGGTCCGGGCGACTAAACAGCTCATTCGCGACAAGGAAGCATCCATCGCCCGCTCCCAAGACGAAGCAGAAGGCCTCAAAGCTCAACTGAAAACCGATCTGGCAGAAATACGTGCCCTGAACAAGCAGCTAGTGACGGGCAAGGACGAAGATGACGAAGCCGAGATCGCCGAGGTGGATCGTGTCCGTGTTGACGCCCTTCACGCCTTCGAGGCATTCCTTCAGTAGCTCGTTCATGTAAACCGCACCCGCTTAGCAGGCTTTTTGAACCTCTAGAGTCGATGACGTGCATCGGCTATATATTTTGTTTTTATTTGGCCGATTTCATGTATCGCCCCCACATTTCACCGTCCATCATCCCACATGCTTGGGAAATATTTCTTGAGATGTTGACCGTTGATGTACCATCGAATTTCACGCCCAGCTCCTCAAGCATGTACGCGTTCCTCTTAAAACTTGATCGACTGTATGGCCCGTGCCAATTTGGAGACCATTTACCATATGTCGCATCCTTAGTCCCCAATGGCAATACAGACTTCCCATACCAGATCGCCAACGTGGAACTCCTTTGGTCTCACCTTCTTATTATATGCACGAGCTACCTTGGTCTTGTTCTCTTTGATTTTCTCGAGCGACCACAGCCTAAGCTCAGTTAAATCCTCAACACTGTCACTCATTAAAGCCGCATATTCTTCAGTTGTTAGATCGTTCTGAAAAGTGACACGTCTCGATCCAGCCGTAATCTCCCAGGGCAATACGGCTTCTTGTCCATAGACTAGATGGTATGGCGAGGTTTTTATCGCTCCATGGCATGACATGCGATAAGCCCATAAAGCCTCTGACTAAACCTCGTGCCAACGCCTAGGGTGCTCATCGACTTTCCTCTTGATCAGCTTGATAAGGCTCTGGTTGGACGCTTCAGCTTGCCCATTTGCTTGAGCATAGTATGGAGATGATCGAATCAGCTTAATCCCCGTGTCCTCACAGAACTTTCTAAACTCGTGAGAAATGAAGACCGAACCTCCATCGGTCGTGATAGTTTAGGGAATCCCAAATCTATGAATGACATGTTCTTTCACAAAATTGATAACATCCTTTGAGTTCACTGACTTCATAGGGACAACTTCCACCCATTTAGTGAAATAATCAGTAATGGCCAAAATCCACATGTGGCCTTTGCTTGATGGAGGATTTATCTTGCCAATCATATCCATGCCCCAACCTCGGAATGGCCAAGGCTTGATGATGGGGTTCATTGCTGACGCGGGTACCATCTGAATTTTCCCAAATTTCTGACATGCTTGACACCCTTTGTAGTACTTGAAACAGTCCTCAAGCATGGTGGGCCAATAAAACCCCGATCGCTCGATCAACCATTTCATATTGTGAGCCGATTGGTGAGTTCCACAGCGCCTTCGTGTACCTCGTGTAGGAGCCGATTGGCCTCGGTTGGCCCCGCACATTTGAGCAAGAACCCTCCGAGTCCTGTAAAACATGTCGCCCCAATAAGCACATACTTCATGGCCTTGTACCTTATCCGTTTAGGTGCCCCCAGCCGAATCCTTCAAGTAATTGAAGATATCGGCTCTCCGCCGTGGCCTCTGTGAACTGTACAACATCAGCTCCCTCTCGCTACGCCCTTGTAGCTGAAGCCATTTGTGCAAGATCATTCGCCTCGTATTCTGCGATCGCGGATCCAGTGAAGTTTATGTATCGAACTGTGCCATCGCTCACGGCATTGCAGCCATAATGGGAAGAGCGACTCGCCTCACACTTGTATTCCTCCGTGAGTTGGGAAATCACCAACTTGGAGTCTCCAAAATTTCCACCGCTCGCTCCAGCTTCGATGAGCAACTCCATTCTCATGCGACGCCTCATACTCGCCGACGTTGTTGGTGCGAGGGTAGATAACCCGATGGATAAGGAAAATGTTGCCCCGGGCGACACGAGTAGAATGCCGATGCCGCAACCATCGCCACAAACCGATCCATCGAAAACATAGCCCACGCCAGATAGACAATGACGCTATATCGGTGCCGATTCTTTCGGCAATAAGGTCGCCAACGCCGACTTTAACCGCCATGGGTTGATACCGGATGTCAAATTCGATAATGCAAACATCCATTTGCCCACGGCCTTTCAACATAGGAGCCGACAAAGATATGTTTTATGACATCCGACTTGCAGATAATGATAATCTCGGCGAGAGCAAGATGTGGCGCAGCTTGGAGCAGGTGAAAAAAAGCAGAGGCACAACTTATCGATCTCGGGATACCTTGTCTCGCATCCAGATCCTTCCGCGATGTAAAATACAACTCGCCTGCACCATCATAAACTTGCACCACCATCGAGGCGATGGACGTGTCACCATCGACAAGTAAATGTAGAACGGCCTATCCGGGGCGGAACTAACACCGCGGCGTTAGATATTCTTTAATCTCATCAAGGCTCGTTGTTGTTCTGTCCCCAATGAACTCCTCATCGATTTAATTTTCACCAGTCCATGAACGGCTCTATTCTTCCCGACAGATTGAGATGAATCTTCCGACGGTTGATCTTGCCGATGAGAGATCGCAGTTCTTTCTTCGTGGTAGGTGGCTTCATAGTTCGACCGCCTCGACTTTTCAGCCGATCTCAATTCCGCTCAGGACCAAGAAACCCAAGAACTGACCGCCGTCACCCCAAGGCACACTTCTTTGATTCATCCGTAGTCGAATTTTCTTGTTCGGTCCAGGACGCGTTGAAGATCGTCCAAGTGTCCTTGTACTGAAGCAGACTTGACCACCACGTCATCGATGTAAATTTCCACCAGCTTGCCGATCAGATCATGGAAAATGTAATTCATGGCTCTTTGGTACGTGGCGCCGGCATTCTTCAGTCCAAACGTCATGACTACATATTCAAACAACCCCACCGAACCTGGGACTCTGAATGCAGTCTTGTGTATGTCTTCTGGAGCCATAAAAATTTGGTTGTAACCGGCATTGCCATCCATGAAGCTCAAGATCTTATGACCAGCCGCTGCGTTGATTAACGTCTCTGCTACCGGCATCGGATACTCATCCTTTGGAGTAGCTCTATTGAGATCCCGAAAATCTATGGCAACACGCCAGCGGCCATACTTTTTCTCTACAGGTACGATACTAGAAATCCACTCGGCATACCTGTATGGCCTGATTAACTTGGCTGTCAACATTTTCTCGACCTCTTTCTTGACTTCTTCCAAAATTTCGGCCTTCATCTGTCGTGCTCGCTGCTGGAATGGCCGAAATCCTTTTTTAAGCGGGAGTCGATGCTCAATGATGCTCCTGTCTAACCCGGGCATCTCTGTATAGTCCCAGGCGAAGCAGTGTGGATATTCTTTCAACAAAGCTATCATTGGACCCCGCAAATTCGGATCTAACTTCTTGCTGATAAATGTTGGTCGTGGCTTATCCCCAGGACCGATGTCAATCTCCTCTAGCTCATCAGCGGATGTAAACCCATACCCTAGCTTTCCGTCACCTGTTAAATCGATGCTAAACACAGGGCAAACAGTTGGTGAGGATAACAAAAATAATTTGGGCCGATTGCCCTAATCGCCCCTTTGATTGCATTAGTCAAGGACGGTTTACACCTCATTTGTGCTTTACAATGGCAGGAATCTCCTACTACGATCGCATGATCCGCTTGTCGAAGATTGCTGCTTTTTATTTTGTGGCCGATCGCAGGGTCGCCATACCACGCACGCATCGTGGACTTTGCTACTCTGTCGGCCGATGGATAAGACCAGCCTCACCCCGCTTTTGTTGCTTCAATGCGCTCACAGCCGTAGACTGATTCCAGATCGGCTCTTGGTCTTCGCTTCCAGATGTTCATGCCACTATGGAGATCTCGATCGAATCATCTCGCATGGATGACCTCCACTTCATCTCCATCCCATCAGATAGGGCAATCGTGCATCGTGGATGGAATGCAAAGATTAGCGTGAATCCAATCTCTCCCCAGAAGACAACAGAGGTGCTTTTGCTGTCCACGACGAAGAATGATGTAGGGATGGTTTTTCTGCCCACGTCGATCCACGCTCAAAGACGCCTTGCTTCAAGTTTGCCGCTAGTCGCTTAACGTGACGTTGGTTTTGATCGGATCTGCAGTGGAGCGTCCCAAACGCCGTAGCATGGAGTATGGCATTATATTGACTGCTGCTCCGGTGTCAACCAACATCTTGCTGACAGGCTGCCCATTGATGTAACCTCGCAGTACGTAGCTTTCGATGTTTGTATCCCTTCTCACGTGGCTTTTCAAAGATAACTTACCGTGGGCGCAGCCAAACCGTGCCCTTGGTAGCTCTTTGGTTCTTGGAGCGCAGAACTCGACGGTATGAACACCATGTTTGTGCAGCCGATGTCTTCGCATCGGCTTTACGCTTGGGGCGCCACTCTTTCCTTTTGGACGATCTTCCGCTTCCAAGGTCTGAATTTTAACGCAGATTGGCGTGCTTTCCTTAAAGCGGAGGTACCGCGCTTTGGCTTCCTCCAAGTTACGCAGCTGAACTCTACGCTTTTGGGTGTGTCTGAGTCCATCGACACCACCTTGGACGGTGATATCTGCTTCTTCTTTTCATCCATTGGCTCCTCGAGATCTTTTGCTCGAGCGGACTCCCTGTCGCTCTCGAGGTGGAGAGGCCCTAGACGCTGAACACAAATCGCCCCGTGTCCTCCTTCGCTGTCACATTCCGCGATTATCGATTGTAGGCAATCGGCTCATTCCCGCATCCCAGAATACTTGAAGAAAGGACAATCCCAATGTTTGTCACGCCTTCCTTTTTGACGTTCCCTAGCGAGGTGCTCATATCCTTCATCGCCTCTATCGCTACGGCGACGCCGGTCATCGACGCTCATACTTGTTAAGGAGATGCGGAGTGTGGCTTCGATATCGCACGCTTCACCGCTCCTCGATTAAATACCGTGTCATCATCGGCCGGTCACGTGGACCGCCTCCTCTCTTCTTTGCCCGAGAGCGACCGCCTTCCTCCTTATATGTGCCATGGTGGTACAGGCCCTGCCATGTTGACATCGAACGAGAAATCCAACTGACGCCTCGTGGAGTGGCTGTGTTCTACCATGTTGACGCCAGGAAATGGGTTTGTGTCTACTTTCATGGCGAATTGTCCAAGGATCAGACGGCCCTGTTCTATCGCCGCTTTGGATCCGCGACGCTCTTTGCAATCATTGGTGGTGTGGGTGAACGAGTGATGCCACTTGCAGATGGTCTCCTGCTCATCTCTTGAGCCGTAGGGATTTTATGGCCTTCGGTAACTTCACCGCTTCTTTCAAGTAAATCGAATATCCGCCGCTTTGCTTACATCGAAGTCGAACCCTTTTGCAGGCCCCTGCTGCTTTACCCATTTGCAGGATACCGGATCTGCCCCCCGAGCCCATTCAGCCACGGCCACCTCCTGGTCTTGTGTAGGATCCTCTTCTTCAGACGACTGTGCCTATCGGACGCTTGAACTTGTCTTGGTACAACTCAGGGTAGCGATGTTCATACATGGTCACCACGGGCCATGTGCCAATGAGTTGTACTCTACTTGAAAGCCATATCCTTGATGCCGAGAGACCCAACACCGCCAGCCGACCGCTTCTTTCTCGCTTAAACGAGCGAATAACATCGGTTCTTGACAGTCCAAACGCTGGATGTACTCGGCTACCGTTTCTTCGCTTTTCGCACTGCGTGTCGCAATGCCACCTCGGTAACTTCAATGATAATCAATGTGGAACCGCTCTTCCGCTTGCTTCGTGTCTGGATCGAATCAGTGGCGCCGAGGTGTACCACCCAAAAGCTGGTCTTGTCGAGATTGCGCAAAGAACCTTACGCAATCGATCCGATGTCAAATCATGCCTAAATGTGACAGTATCGGCTCACGTGCTCGATCGAGCTCGACCTTCCGATCCGCTAAACCTTGAGAACTCGTGAGCCGATACTTGGGCGGCAGCGAATCAGATCAAACTTGGAGTACGGCTTGAATAGCCGATTGTCCTTCTTCTGACGCGAACTGGTCTCTCAAGATGGTACGGATTTGTTCCACTGTTTGAGCTGTAGGGGCTGAATTCTCATGACTCGTTCCGGTGGCGTACTTGGCCAGCCATGCCTGTTTATCAGCGTCCATCCCGGACATCCCTGCTCCAGGAATACCGCCCCAAGCCCCGCTCAAACTCCTGCCCCTGAAATCCCGGTTGCAATCGTTCGTGTCGTCACAGTGCCGCACGTAGGTGCACATATCCATGTGGGATTTCTTTAGGCGGTTCAAACAGGAATCGCAATCGCTGGTCACCTCCGACCTTGTAGACGACGACGCTGCCTCGTGGCTCGGAGCTGTAAGTGTGAATGGCATGTGGCCTGGTCTGGAGCGGTCTTTCTCCTGGTGAGTCCCTAGAGTAGGCCCCGAGAGTATCGATGTTTCATGATCTCTGGACTACGCGAACCGCGATGCGCCGAAAGCGTTTACAGGCTCTCGTAATGGCGGTGAAGAGAATGAGCCACCATGTAGTTGACTTCGTCAGCAGAGCTCAGTGCGCCTCCTCAAGGCACAGACAGATCCACCTCATCAAGAGCACCCTCGGGTGAGAACCCTTTCCACCTGATGCCATGCTTACGAGTCCTCTCAAAAGAGCCGATGAGATCGGCTTCGAAGAGAGCTTTGATGTCATCATACTTCGCCTTGTGCTCCTCAGGCAGATCGTCGTACGTGACCGGTCTGTCCCCCATCTCAGCGTCGGATGTTGATGCAGATGCTGTTGAATGTCCCACCGTGCGAAATGTGTTGCTGTCAAAACCCACAGCGAGCAGCGACACCGAAGCGGGAGGCTCCTCGGAGATTGTCCCATGGTTCTGAATTAGATCTATGATAACATGGGGTTTTGCTTCATCAATACAAGTTAAATCGATCACGGTTTAACGTTTTCACCGCGACCTACACGTAATTGAGCTGGTAGATACAAAAGATAATGGAAAACTAACCCTAGAAGGCCTAACAACCGAAAGTCAATTCCGGGCAACTCCTCTCGAATTGGCAAACCATATCCTCACGTGAGTCGGGCCTTGCAAACGGGTTGAACGATCCAAAGAGTACGTGAGGATATGGTTTGCCAATTCGAGAGGAGTTGTTCCGGAATTGACTTTACGTCGGTTGTTAGGCCTTCTAGGTTAGTTTTCCATTATCTTTTGTATCTACCGGGCTTAATTACGTGTAGGACGCCCAATTACGTGGTGAAAACGTTAAACCGTAGATCGATTTAACTTGTATTGATGAAGCAAAACCCCATGTTATCATAGATCTAATGCGTAACATGGGACAATCGGCTCCGAGCCGATTCACGTGAAACTCGGGAGCCGGTCACGACCAATTTTACGATACTTGTTTACCATGCAGAAAATCAAGCAATCCATCACCTTCCCGACCAGTATAGTCGTGGCACGCCCCTTGAACCAAGCCAGACGTGCCGGAGTTTTGCCGTTCGAGGGACCAGGGCCCACCAGCAGCCTGGGAGCCTTCGTGTTGCTCGTCGTCAGCCGTGGGTTTTGACAGGCAACATGGAGTAAATACTATAAAAGTAAGATAGGTAGAAAGGGGGAGATGCTCGCCTGAAAACATTGTCGAAGGTTCAACCGAAGATCGGGGCGAAGCTCACATCAACTCAACGGCCTTATCCGCGAAGAAGCAAGACACTAGAAGAACACCGGATGCAATATTTAATACTACGGCAAAAGATCGGGCATGATGCATGTATGATGTATGACATGGCAAAGATGCGATGCAATTAGGTCATGTTAAGCGGAACCGGGGTCCCGACAATTAATTAATTGGTTCAAGTTATTTAACTACCCCGCAATTTAAATGTTGTAATAACAAGGCAAGATAAGTTACCGGTTCGCTACACAAGTTTAAATGAGGCCAATATAAGGCTAGATTTGCCCGCATATGGCCCCATATTTAATTATTAGGTGAATCGGCATAAGGCCCCCAAACCACACAATATGCATGCGAGTATGACAATTCAATATGCAACAAGTTGTTATTATATTTTAAAATAGGGTTCTCGGATAAGAGGTCACACATTGGGGGGGGCTCGACGATCTTGGGGTTCCGGGGTTCGGGGTTCGGTATCAGGGTCCAGGGTCTGGGGTTCGGCCTCGGAGGGATCGTTCTCGGACAACGGAGGTAGGTCTTGTCGCACGGTGTCCGCGAAGCAGTTCTTGTCGTCGTGAAGACCTTGTCGGGTCCGCGGGTCGGGTCGGACTTGACGTCCGGGATGAAGTGCTTGATGTCCTTCGGTTCCATGTCGACGACCTTGGTTTCCTCGATGAAGAACTCGGTGTCCCGCGGTGAAGTGCTTGTCGTTTTGTGGCGAGTTTGGCGGTCATCGGGTTCGGCCTTCGAATCCGTGAACGGGGTCTTCGGTTTCCATGACGGCGTCCTCCATGATCCGTGTCGAGGCATCGGGGTTTTGGGTCGTTGTCGATCTTCGACTGGGCGCCGGGAAACTTCAACGATTAAACAAAGGGGTGGCCGAGACCAACAGGAAGCATCCGTTCCCTAGTCGAAGCAGCGCCCCCGAGGTCCTGGTCCGAAATCTGGTCCTGTTCCGCAAGAGGATCTTGATCAGAGTCGCAGCATCACTTCACCACCTAGTACTTGTATTCAACCAGCATCAGCAACGCAGCGGCAGGCCAAAACACAAGACATGAACGAGAGGACCCGCATGCGCCAAGGAAGATATGGCGAGGCAGACGGCTCCAAGGCATCAGGAACGCGAACGGCGGCAGGCTAAGAAGGCGAGGAGGCTCATGCCGTCGAGATGCAGGGAGGGCCATGGCGAGCGGGGCTCGTCGGCGTCCGCGAGGCTCCAGGAGAAGGGCGGGACTGGAGCTCCATCGGCCCAGGGCCCAGGTGGCGGGACGGGGGCGAGGTCAGGCGACCAAGCGCTGGAAGGGAGGCTTGCGGCTGCAGCAAGCGGGCTGCGGCGACCACGAGCTGAGAGGGAGGAGCAAAGGAGGCAGGGAGGAAGGTGAGCGGCGGCAGGGAGGAAGAGGGAGCGGACACGGGCGGGGCGAGGTCGCGCGTCGGTGGGGCAGGCCCGCGGGACGAGGTGGCGCGGTCGGAACGGAGGGGCGAGGCGGGCGGCGCGTCGGCCGAGGGCGGCGAGATGGCTCGAGGCGGGGTCCCAAGGGCCGAGCTGCGGGAGGAGGCGGAGAGGGGCCCCAGCCAGCGGCCGGCGCTGGAGGAGAGGAGGACCCGAGCGAAGGAGGAGGATGTGGCAGAGGAGCCGGGCGTCGCGGAGGTCTGCGAGGGGGAGAGGAGAGGAAGCGGTGGCGGACGGCGGGGCGAGGGAGAGAGAGGGAGCGGAGCGGCGAGGCGAGGTCGACGGTGAGGCGCGCGGCGGCCGGTGGCGGTTGTTCCTGCGGAGCAGAGGGGAACAGGGAGAGACGGGGGACGCGAGGTGGAAGAAGAGAGGAGCGGGGTTGGGGACGCGGGGCAGGTGGAGGTGGGACCGGGGTGGGCCAGGAGGGCTGTGGCGATCGGGCAGGGGCGGTTGGGGAGTGTGTGGCGTGTGTGCGGGTCGGGTGGGGGTCCAGGGTGGAGGGAGTGGGGAGTGGGGTAGGGTGAGGTGGCGGCATAGGAGTGGTTGGGATTTTGGGCGAGGCTGATGTGGCGCAGCGAGATAGGCTGGGGTGAGGTGGAGGGAGGCTGGTTAGATTAGGACTGGGTGGAATTAGGACTAGATATTTAGACTAGGTTTTTTTTCTTTTGGGCCAGGTAGTAGGTGGTCTGGCCGGTTGGGCTTTTGGCCGGACCGGTTGGACGGCCTCCCCGACAAAATAGTTTTATTTATTTAGTATATTTTAAATAGTCTTTTGTAAATAATTTTTAGGCAAACCGAGATATCCGGAACACCAGAGTTTTGATTTAAAATAAAGAGGAAGGTAATTTAGAAAATAAAGATAAGATTTTTGGCAAAGTTCTTTAGTGCTGAAAATATGCATGATGCTGACGATGCAATGCACAAAACAACGCGATTTTCTAGTAGTGGTTTTGCGGGATGCCACAGATCCAATATAATTCCAATATATTCCTTGAATTCTTGTGAGATTGAGAGTAGATTACTGGGATCTTACATCTTGGTATCAGAGACCAGACGATCCAGAGCTCTGGAGTTGCCCAATCATCACCACGCCACCAGATTCGCGACGCGCCGGCGAGCACAGGTGATGGAGTCCCTTTCGTCGGAATCCAAGGCCCTTTACGAGATTCTCAGAGCCGAGACCACGGAGATCTACGACGCCAAGTTCGCCGCATACCAGAAGGATATGTGCGCTGCCGTCAAGGTGTTCGTCGACGACACGACGGATCAGCTCAAGGGGATTGGCAGTTCCCTCGACGCCGTCCAGAGTCGAGTCGAGTCCGACATCAACGCCGTCAAGGTCTCCCTCGGCCACGAGCTCGCCTCCGTCAAGTCCTCACTCAGCACCGAGATTTCGCATCTCGCGGCTGCTGTTGATCGCGCCATCCGCCCGGGCTTCGTCTCCTCGTCGGGGACAGCGACGCCCCAACCAGGGTCGCTCGTGGATGGAGATGTCGGCCCGATTGGGCAATCAAGCAGACCAAGACCACCGGGAAGGCGAGTGCAAGACCAGCCTCCTCCGGTCGGAGGTATGCACTCCGGCCATCACCCTTCCATAATCTCTCAACCATGTACTCTGCAAGTTACTGACTCACCTCTACATGGACATCGGGTGGAATTACCCCAATTTGATGGATCCACTCCGAAATTATGGCAACACCGGTGCGAGGAATATTTTTCACGCTGGAACACACCTGAGCAGTACAAGGCCTCTTATGCTTCCTCCTTGTTCGTGGGCGATGCTGCTACATGGCTGGAATCCTTCCTACCCAAGTCTCCTCATCCAACATGGATAGAATTCTCGTCAGCAGTGCAGACACGTTTTTGTCGCAACCAGCATCAGATCCTTGTTCGACGAATGTTCCATATCTGTCAAACAACAACGGTACAAGATTATGTTGAGAGGTTTACCCAACTATTGGACCAGATTTCTGCGTTTGAAACTCAGCCTGACCCAATTCACTATCTGACAAGGTTCCTTGATGGCCTCAAACCAGCAGTCAGGGTACTCGTTGCCATTCAGCGACCCATGGATTTGGACACTGCTTATTCTCTTGCTCTGCTGTATGAAGAGCTTGGTGATGGGAGCACCCCGATGAATAGTCAGTATAGTTCCAGTCACACCACTAGAAGACTTCAATCTGTGCCGTTACCACCTCCACAGCCACCCGCCAAGTGGATTTCCAAGTGAGTAGAAGAAAGGAAGGCAGCTGAATCGTCTAGGAACATCTCTGATGAAAAATGGACAAACCTTAAAGCATACAGGCGATCTAAAGGTTTATGTTTTACCTGTGGAGAGAAGTGGGGAAGGGAGCACCAGTGTAAAAATACAATTCAGCTCCATGTAGTGCAAGAGATGATTGAGTGTATGCAGACCACTTCTTCTGATCAGGGCTCTGAATCTGAGGAGGAGAACCTGATGCTTCTATCTGCTGCAGCTGTAGGAGTAGGCAAGCAACACCCGAAATCCATGAAGCTGAAAGTACAAATTCAAGGGCGGTCTCTGTTGTTTTTGGTCGATTCTGGCAGCTCGAGTTGTTTCATTGATCAACAAGTGGCCCTGGTATTATCTGGGAAGGCCACGTTGACCAGTCCATTAAGAGTTAAGGTAGCTGGTGGGGCAATTCTTACAAGTACAGAAGTGTTTCATGCCTTAGAGTGGACATCCCATGGACATATTTTTCGTGACAATTTCAGGGTCCTTGCATTGGATGGATTTGATGGGATCATAGGGTTGGATTGGCTAGCAAAATATAGCCCGATGCTAACACACTGGGGTGAACAGTGGATTGCTATTCAACACCAGGGCGATTATGTTGTACTGCATGGTGAGGAAGCCTCTGACATAACTCCTGAAATTCTGGAATTGCACATCACCGCTGACATGGAACCTGAAGCTGACAAGCCCCAACTCCCCGGTATTCAATCACTGTTGGACCAGTTTGCTACTGTATTTGAAGCACCGACAGAGTTACCTCCAAGGCGACAATATGACCACCACATTCCGTTGATTCCTGGCGCAAGACCAGTATCATTGCGACCCTATCGCGTTGCCTCTGAATTAAAATCTGAAATAGAGAAGCAAATCCAAGAATTGTTGGCTCAAGGTGTTATTACACACAGCAACAGTCCCTTCGCCTCGCCTGTCATCCTTGTGAAGAAATCTGATAAAACTTGGCGGCTTGTCGTTGATTACAGGCATTTCAGCGTTAATAGTCAAAGGCAAATACCCTTTGCCCGTAATTGATGAGCTCTTGGATGAATTGGCAGGAGCACGGTGGTTTTCGAAGCTTGATTTGCGAGCGGGTTATCACCAGATCAGATTGGCTCCAGGGGAGGAATTCAAAACTGCATTTCAAACGCATAATGGTCATTTTGAATTCCGGGTGATGGCTTTTGGGTTGACAGCTCGCTACCTTCCAAAGATGCGATGAACGCGTCTCTGGCTCCTGTGTTGCGCAAATTTGCGCTGGTGTTCTTCGACGACATTCTAATTTATAGTCCTGATTATAATAGTCACTTGATCCATGTGCGCGATGTGCTACAGATTCTTCACCGGGATAGATGGCAGGTGAAGTTGTCCAAGTGCGCATTTGCCCAGGAACAAATTGCATATTTAGGGCATGTGATCTCCGCTGCTGGTGTTTCGACAGACAATTCAAAAATTCAGACCATTCAGACTTGGCCGCAGCCCACTAATTTGAAGGAATTGCGGGGGCTTCCTCGGTCTCACCGGATATTATTGGAAATTCATCCGACACTATGCCATCATCAGTCAGCCACTCACGGCATTACTGAAGAAAGGTGCCCTCTTCGTTTGGACAGATGCTACAGATACAGCCTTTCTTACCCTAAAGCATGCACTCATGTTCATACTGCGGCTTTTTGCCTAATTTCGATGAACAATTCACTATCGAGAGATGCCCGTGATGTGGGAATTGGTGCTATTCTCTCTCAGAAGGGCCATCCGCTAGCGTATGTCAGTCGAGCTCTTGGACCACGGAACAGAGGGCTCTCGGTGCACGAGAAGGAGTATTTGGCTATTCTCCTTGCTGTTCGGCAGTGGCGATCGTATTTACAGTTAGCAGAATTTGTCATTCGCACAGACCATAAGAGCTTGACTCATTTGACTGATCAGCGACTTCATACCGATTGGCAACAGAAAGCATTAACGAAAATGATGGGGCTGCAATATCGTGTGGTTTACAAAAAAGGAATTCACAATGGTGCTGCCGATGCACTATCCCGCAAGCCTACACACAGTTCTGAAATATTTTCCATCTCCACTGTTCAACCTCTTTGGCTTGACAGTGTAGTTGCCAGTTACAGTGGTGACTCTCATGTCCAGACTGTTATGCAGAAACTTGTTGTCGATCCCTTGTCTGAACCACACTATACACTGAAGGAAGGCCTCTTGCGGTATGACAACAGAATTTGGGTTGGACCTAACACAAATCTGCAATTAAGGATTATTAATGCATTTCATGCGAGCCCTATTGGTGGCCATTCTGGATTCCCTGTGACTTATCACCGTCTCGTTTCTTTGTTCAAATGGCCAGGTATGAAAAGTCTTGTGAGAGAGTTTGTGTGTTCTTGTAACACTTGCCAACAAGCCAAGCCTGAGAGAACCTTGCCTGCTGGGCTACTTCAGCCACTGCCCATTCCATCTGGTCCCTGGGACATGGCCACCATGGACTTCATTGATGGATTGCCCCTATCTCGGAATTTTGACTGCATTCTGGTAATTGTGGACAAACTATCAAAGTATGCTCATTTTATTCCGTTGAAACATCCTTATTCTGCTACTAAGGTTGCTGAGCTGTTTGTTGACAACATCTACAAGTTGCATGGTATGCCCAATGTTCTAGTTTCAGATCGTGATCCGATTTTTACCAGTCAGTTTTGGCAGTCGGTATTCAAATCCACTGGTACAGAATTGCGCATGAGTACTGCTTATCACCCGGAAACTGATGGTCAAACGGAACGTGTCAATCAGTCTATTGAGTGTTACCTGCGCTGCTTTATCAGTGCTCATCCTAAGCATTGGTCCAAGTGGCTCTCCCTATGTGAATTTTGGTACAACTCCAACTGGCATTCTTCCTTGGGCAAGTCGCCATTCCAAGTGATATATGGCAGACAACCTCGTTACTTTGGGATTACAGCCTCTGATAAGATTGCTTCTGGAGATATCCAAGCTTGGCTCGATGAGAGAGCACTAGTCATCGACTCGGTGAAGCAGCACCTCCTCCGAATGCAACAAAGGATGAAAAGTCAGGCAGATAAGCATCGACTGGAACGAACATTTGCTGTCAATGACAAGGTCTATCTTAAGTTGCAACCTCATGTGCAGTCTTCGGTGGCTCGACGAGCCTGCCACAAACTTTCCTTCAAGTTCTTCGGGCCTTTTGTCATCACTGCGAGAATTGGTGAAGTGGCATATCGATTGGCATTGCCTGCTGATAGCAAGATCCATCCCGTGTTTCATGTGTCGCAGCTTAAACCATGTGTTGGGCCTGGACAGAAGGTACTTCCTACCCTTCCTGATTCTGATGCTCTTTACCAAGTCCCAATACAGGTTCTGCAATGACGAGTTCGTCAACATGGCCTTCGTACGGTTGTCCAAGCCTTGATCCAATGGAGTGGGCAACCTGAAGCGACGGCCACCTGGGAAGACTTGGAGGCCTTGAAGCAACGTTTCCCTCTTGCGCCTGCTTGGGGACAAGCAGCGTTTCAAGACCCGGGGAATGTCAGCGATCATAGCTCTACTACTAGCACTCCTAAAGATGGGCTACAACGGCAACAACTCAAGATGAGGCCCATCAGTACGAGACGGGCTCCAGGATGGCTTGCAGGCCAGGAATGGGCTAAGTGAAGCCTTGTAACTGTACTGAAGCTAGTCAGAGAGTATATCACGCGAGAACACGCTAGCGAGCGGGGGGGCTTGTAATGGATTGAACGAACGGCAGTGCCGTGGATGAAGTAACTAGCTCGGGGGTGGTCGGGAGGATCAGGCTAGATCCAATATAATTCCAATATATTCCTTGAATTCTTGTGAGATTGAGAGTAGATTACTGGGATCTTACAGAACGTGAGCTGGAGGCGGCGCCGCCGGCGTGACAGAAATCGGTGAGGAGGAGGATTGGGAGTACAACTGATGCAACATGGGCCGGCCCTGCTGACCCAACGGGTCACTCGGTGCCGGCTCCATCGACCGAAATTCTGTTTGAGGCCGACCCTTGTGACCCATTGGCCTTGAAATTTTTGGATGGGACAGCGACCCGGCCCATTCGCATCCTGAGTAAGATGGGTCAACACACATGTTATGAACCTTGGGGTGGTTTTCGTTTAGGTCATACTATATAGGCAAGACTACGATGGGTTTGTTGTAATGTAAGCATGAAAGCACATGGTTCTGCTTAGCCGCCATGCACTCGGTTAGTGGCCACTGGCCAGCCAGGTTGTTGGATGCCAATTACGTTCAAAAACTAGGTTAGTGGAGTACCAGTGGTGAAAGTCATTTGCTCCTCCCGCCCACTTTACACTTTTACACCTACTGCTCCGCGTTTAAAGTTTAAACACAACTAATCCCGCGTTGCTCTAGCCCCATGTTCGTGAGCACCACAAGTTGTCATCTTTTTTCAATTAGTATTTCCCTTGTAAAAAAATGCCAAGTTGCACAAGAACTAGGGATGTCAAACGAGGAGCCGTCGGCGCCACATAACGCCACATAAATTTGTTGTAGGCTTATTTTTTTCTGGTTAGCTGTGACAATCACAAACCTATAACTAACAGCAAAATATGTGGCACTATACGGAACACCGTTTACATCCCTAACAAGAACACATACGTACGAGTTAAGTAAGGAGTCGATGTCAGTTTGGACATGGGGCGAGCTATCTATCCAAGCCTCCTCCCAAGCTGAGTCACAACACATTCTGGCTATGCCCCTACGCCCACCACAGTCGCCGGCCGCCGGTGATCCCACGGCCGCCGCCTATCTCATCCTCTGCTCTGCTGGTGTCACCCCTGGAGCGAGCAGATGATGTGAGCGGGCGCACTGAGAAGCTGGGACGTCTCCAGCCGGTTAGTCTCTTGGTTTCTTCCTCTTTTCCTCCTCGGGATAAGTATTCAGGGCTTTTTTGATTCAAGGGATTTGTAAAATATATGAATAGGAAAAATGCATGAATAGAAAGACATGTCACTTGAGTCCTACATGAATGAAAAGTGTAGAGATTGATAAAATAAGCTGTTTGATTGCACCGCAGAAAAATTCAAAAAATTTCTATAGATTTTAGGTACATGTCATAGTTGTCATAAAGACATAGGAATTTTTACAAGAGGTCCCACCTCTTGTTAGAAATCTTATAGGGTTGTTGTGCAGGGCAACAATGCATAGAAATTTTGTATGATTTATTCCTTTAAAACAAAAGGATTCTATAGAAAAAGTTCATATGGATTGGAATCCTATAGAATTACTTTGAAAATCCTTTGAATCAAACATGTCCCTCCGCTGTTATTCTTAATTTTCACTTATCGTTTCTGTTAGGTCAGCCATGGTAGTAAAGTCGTTGCAAGCTAAAGGAAGCATCAGCTCACTAGAATATTAATTCTTGCCCATGGAATCTTATTAAGCACTACATCCATCTCCGAGGGGGCAGAAACAAGGAAAAATGGCAGAGTCGGCTGTTAAGAACGTGCTTGGGGGGCGTAGGAAATCTCGCCATTCACGAGACCAAATTCTTATGTGGAGTTACCCTCGAAGTGGGGTTCTTGAAAGATGAACTGATGCGGCTGCAGGCCTACCTCAAAGACGCTGACAGCAAATGGAGATCGGGAAATGCAAGAGTTGCTATCTTGGTGACCCAGATTAAGAACGCATCATATGAAGCTCAAAATGTCATCGAAACTGCAGATTACATGGAGAAGAGAAACAAGCTCAAGATAGGACTTATGGGCGCTATCTGGAGGTATGCTCACTTGCCGAGTGACTTGGTCACGCTTCATAAAGTTGGCGTTGAAATCCAACGTGTAAGAAGGAAGCTCGGTGAGATTTTTGCAAGTGCAGAAAATTTGAAGATAGATATGGATAATACTAATGTTGTTGAGCATGACTTTTCACAAGATTATGGTCTTGTGAAAGATGATATTGTCATGGTAGGTTTTGAGGATGAGCACAAAGAAATAGTGGATAAATTAGTTCATAATGAGAACATGCTCAGTGTCATCTCCATAGTTGCCATGGGTGGGGCGAGAAAAACAACACTAGCTAAAAAAGTCTACACATCATCTAGAGTCAAACAACACTTCGGTGTAACTGCATGGGTGACTGTATCTCAAACATTCAGTGGTGTTGATTTACTCAAGGATATCATGAAACAAATAACTGGGAACACATACGATGCAATTGATCCAATGGAGGAGTATGATGTGGGAAAGAAGATTAGTGATTTTATGTTACAAAAGAGATACTTAGTAGTTCTCGATGATGTGTGGGAAGCAGACACATGGGACCAATTAAATAGAAGAGTTAAAGCCTTTCCAGATGCATCTAATGGTAGCAAAGTAATGTTAGCCACACGGAAGGAAGATGTTGCAAATCATGTTGAAATGTCAACCCATGTTCATCCTTTGAAGCAGTTGGATGAAGAGAAAAGTTGGGAGCTATTTTGTAGCAAAGCTTTGCCATCATATAAAAGATCTGTCATACATGACCTGAATGTTTTTGAACAACTTGGGAGAAAACTAGCAAGGAAATGTGATGGATTGCCACTTGCACTTATAGTTTTGGGAGGTTATCTTTCAAGGAATCTAAATGCACAATCATGGTCTGATATTTTGTTGGGTTGGCCGTCAACCAAAAATGTATATATGATGCGAGATATACTAGCTCGTAGTTACAAGGACCTGCCAAATCATCATTTAAGGTCATGTTTCCTCTATCTTGCTGCTTTTCCCGAGGATCACAGAATAGATGTATCTATACTTATTGCAGTATGGATAGCCGAAGGCTTCATTCCACAGGCACCAAACCATGAACGGGAAGAAACAGCACGCAAGTATTTAGCTGAGCTAGCTCAAAGAAGTTTGGTGCAGGTTACTAGCAGAAGTAGAGCACATGGATGGATTGAGGAAATAAGGGTTCATGATATTTTACGTGATTGGTGCATAGAAGAGGCAAGACAAGATGGTTTTCTTGATGTTAATAACAAATCTTCAGGTAATGTTGCCTTTCATCTCTTTACATACAGTTCCATTTTGTATTCTTGTAGTACCGAAATTCTAAGCATGCTACTCCAAAAGAGCCTACTTTCAATTATACCACTAATAAAATTAAAGTCATTCGTTACCTATCACTGTATAAAGTATTTAGTTGTGCACGGCCAAAGAAGTGTTTAGTTGTGTCTATCCAGTTTTATCAACTTTCGATTAGAGGAGCTCCATTAGCTCACACACTTATGATGAGTTCTAATACACAACACTAAAACTATCCTTGGAGAAATCAGTCTCTACAAAGATGTCAAAGATTTACACACTATAAGTCAATGTTTTACTGTCATTGGACTTTATTAGCCTCCCATATCTGTCTTTTTATGTCCAAACAGAAGAAACAATACTATCTAAAGATGACAAAAATAACATAAAATAGTTGCACTTAGCAGCAAGAATAGTTTTATTACTCTTTAAAGTGCTGCTCTAACAGAATAATAGAGATAAGTCAGTTACAAATGGCATGGAGATTGTGTTGCATCTTGCTGACAAATGGCAAACAAAAATAATATTGCAGGCCGAATTGGTGCATCATCAACAGATAGAATGACATCATATCGTTCTTCCTATCAAGGTTTCGGTGGTCAGGATTTGCAGGCAGCACCTAATATCCGAGCTCTAATTAGCTTTCATCTTCCACTAATATCCTTCCCTAAACTCAGATTTCTTCGAGTTCTTCACGTTCAAAACTCAAGGCTAAGCTCTTTCTCTACTGTAATTGGTGGGTGCATTCACCTTAGGTGCCTCAGGTTGATCGGATGTAAAGATGTGACATTTCCTTCTTCAATTGGACAACTTCTTTACCTCCAAACAGTTGATATGACAGACACATACTCACAAGTACCAATATCTATGTGGGATATCCCTTCTCTAAGGCATGTTAACCTTTGTCATCCATTTTCTCTACCAAAGGGTGTACAATCAAAAGAGCTCCAAACCTTTCAGTTAAAAAGTTACTCCCTCAGTACCATATTAGTTGTCCCTACTTTAGTACATCGTACTGAATCAGCGATAATTAGTATGGGACGAAGAAAGTACTCTTTTGGTAGAAATACTAGCAGTAATTGTTTCAGTGCTGACATAGTGAGGTTTTTGCGCCAAATGACCCAACTAAAAACCTTCTCGTTGATGACAAGAAGTGTACGTATATCTGGGGAAGTGATGAATATATTTGCAAACATGCCTCACCTGGTCGATGTTCACCTCTCACAGATTAGTGCGCTTGATAAGTTGCCTGAGAGCCATCACTTTCCACAAAGCCTACGAAGTTTCAAACTATCTGCTTATGCCATTAAACAAGACCCTATGCCGGTGTTAGAGAAGCTTCAGTGTCTTGTGGTGTTGAGGTTGGATGGATACAAAGGCCAGACCATGTCATGCTCTGCCCAGGGTTTTCCTCGTCTACAGAACTTAAAGCTTCTTGGTTTTTCTAACACTGTGGAGTGGAAGATCAATGCTGGGGCGATGCCAAAGCTCTCCCACCTGAGACTCTTCAGGTTCCCTAAGATGAAAAGGCTCCCTAAGGGGTTGATGCACCTTCCGTCCCTCAATCATGTGGAACTAATAGATACGCCCTTGAGTTCTATTGGAGATGACAACACGTTGACGAAGCTGCGGCAGAAAGGATGCGAGGTAACTATATATTCTCTCGGTCCCTCCCTCACTTTACTGTCCTAGTTTCTCATTTTAGTGCTGCTATCCGTGTTCAGTGCAGAAGGGATCAAGGTGTTCAGAATTAATAACATGCTATTTTGTTTAACTTGGCTTGTTGCTTGTGCTCTATATTTTCCTGCCCTGATTGTCTGTAATGATATTCTCTAACATTTAACGAGCAAAAATGTGCTTTTGCAGGTGATTAAGAAATAATCAGTCTGGTGGTTATGTAGCTTTGCTACGAGCAGCCCACATGCTTAAGTGTTATTGCTCCCTAATTCCAAAGGCATTCTGGATGGAAAGAGATGAATACCAGTCCCGGGTGAATCTGTCAGCCTGGCTATGTGTCTCGTTTGATCACATATTCATATGTGTTTGGTTGTCTGAATCCAATGTAGTACGTAACAAATAAGAGTGGAGCACCGGTCAGGTCTAACCTGTGTTGCCTCGTATCTGTATTTCTGATTTCTGCATGTTCATGGTGAGCAGAGCGCTCCTGTAATGTCTGTCTGTTAAACGGAGAACAAGCCTAATCTGTGCTTAAAGAGGATGATATAATGTTTGTCTGTTATGGATTGTGATATAACATATCTCTTAAGTTGTTAGTTACGCTGTACAGAGTTTTAGCTCAGATGTGCCAGGTTTGGATACGAGTCTTCCCCTTTGTTTAATTTCTACCTCATAAATTGTGAAGAGATGAGAAATATTTTCAAGAAACACGTGAAATATGAAGAGATACTTAGCACCATGACAATATACAAACAAGAAGAAAATATCACTTGCTCGCCATAATACTACGTACCCTGATTCCCTGATGAAGTGCTTACCTGAAGAACTGGTCCGGTGCTTACAAACTGACATCTTCAGTGCGATCTCAATCTTATTGAAGACTGCACGCCTGAATCGGAACAAATGTCCTGAGAGTTTTTGCTGCAAATTCAGAATACTTTGAATATCAGAAACAGTTGAATGTCATCTCTCAGAAGATATTTAACGAACAAAAGTCATCTTTTCAGGATCACAACCAGAACTACACCAAACAGGTCATTTGACAACATTTTATATTCTTTTCGCTTGGCTTTTTTTTGCATGTTTTTTTTTTGAGGGTCGCTTGGCTTTACCTCAACAGTTTTACAGTCGTTCTTCCTAGAGTCAATCCACCATCAAAAACAAAAGAAAATGAGGTCAGATATATCACCGACCACTTTTGGATGGCGGGTATCTCGGCCACTTTTGGATTGCGGGTATAAGATGGAAATATACGAGGAATAATTATATATCTGACCTCATTTTCTTGGAATCGTTTATCATCAGTATGTGCTGATTCACACATTGAGCAAAAATCTAGTGTTCAGAAAGTGTTAATTCCAAAAAGCAAATGATACAACTGAAGATGAGGTAAACCACATTCTGAGTATGCTACAACAAAGTAAGCATGTTGTATGCTGAACAATGGATTTAGCAAAAATGTCCTATGCTATGAATTCATAATTTTGCACCAAATATGTCCCTTCGTCGCACAAATGCAGAATATGCAAAAAATAGGAACAGCTGAATGTCCCTGCATCAGTAGTTTGCACCACCGATAGCCACCGGCAGCCGGAAGGGTGTGAAAGATCGAACGCGTCGTCCTGGTGAGACCGTGAGAGTGGCCGGCGGTCTCCGCCTGCTTCACGGCCAGCATCTTCATGCTGATGAGAAAATCCTGCAGACCACCATCAAACATCTCCTCAGTATGTGAGGAAAAAAGCAATCCGGAGGGAGAAATTAAGAGACAACATGAAGCAGTGGGGCTTCATCAACGAGGTCGGGCTCTCCGCGGCCGCAGGGGGTGGAGTTTCGCCGGCGGCGGGGGAGCGGTGCGTGGAAGTGGCTAGTCTTTGTGGGCTCATAGGCCCAACTTGCCTCCTTCACTAGTAGGGCTATGAGGTCCACCGTGAGAAGGCCATGGCCCATTGACAGCGTGACAGAAAATAGCTCCGATTAGCCAAACTAATAGTTATTTCGACCGATATGGCCCATTGGGCAGGCATGAGGAGGAGTCGCTGCCAGCTGTTAAGAGCAACCCCCGCGTATGCTAAAACAAATTATCAATATGCAGCGCCCTGATTTTGCGACCCTTAAGCAGACGCTGTAGAGCAGAGTGCACGCACTAAAAAAAATTATGCGCTAGACATTTTGTGCTATCTATAAAAAAACTATATTTGATGTGTTCACTGCAGCGCTGTATCGCTCGGGCTTGGGCGAAGAGCCAACCGCCGTCCAAAAAATTTCTTTATGCACACACCTCGCCATCTCCATTTTGCTCACCCACTCCCGCGCTGCCACCGTGCCGATCCGCCCTCAGCTGCCCTGTCCCGGAGCCGTCGCGCGTCCACATGGCTTTCATGAGCGCGCCGCCATGGTAAATCGAGCTAGCCGCCGCCACACCCTCTTTTTTCCATCGCCAGACTCGGTGTTTTGGCGCCACGCGACGGTCGGTTTGGTAGCGTCGTGCTGCCGCGGAGCCACGCAGACCTCAGCAACGATGATGTCATCCTCTAGCCGAGACGCAACTTGGCGCACTATATGTGCTCGTCGACATCACCGCAAGGTATGCGTCGCCGTCGCTGTGCCCTTTTTATTTAGATTTTAGTTGATAGAAATAAGTTCAATTGTTATACATTTTTTTGAAAAAAGTTTATATTAATATCATCGGATATCAATTACACCCAGCCTCTACAACAACGCATGCCCTAGCGGTATTACGGATGCACACATCCTAGAAAAAAGAAAAAATAATTAAAAAAATAAAAGTCCCGCTATAGAGAATTATTCCTCAAAGCAACAACACTGACACCAGCAGAACACACCAGTAGTCCTCCATTCCAATAACAACGCCTTTAAGAAGAAATTAGTGCACAAGCATCGCCGTTGTCCAATTAAAGATCATAGTTTTTCACCCCGGAGAAAGTCCTCGCTCGCAAAACAATGACTTCAACAAGGCCATTGCCAGACACAACCAGTTAAGCCTAGACCTTAGATTTTCAACTTGCAAGGTAAGACTGATAACTCCTCATGTGTTGTCTCCCCCCACAAACAGCCCCCCCCCCCCCACACACACACAACAATTGTTATACATGTTTGTAGATGCGCCCTTTTTATTTAGATTTTAGTTGATATAAGTAAGTTGAATTGTTATACATGTTTGTAGATGATCTCGTCTTTCGATTCATCGGACCATGAATTTGATGGAGGAAGAAAAAAACATCTCGATGCTATTGGCTTGGCGAGCCAATAAAAAGTTGAAGCGTGGTAGCTCTGGTTTTGGTAGAGGGAAGTTGTGGAGTGAATGGATCGAAGGCCATAATAGGTTGATGCGGATGTATTTCAACGAAAATTCGACATACCCCGAGAACTACTTTCATCAGGATTTTCGGATGAGCATCAAATTGTTCAAGCACATTGCAGAGGACGTGACGAAGTATAATCGATTTTTTGAGCAAAGGAAGTATGCCGCTAGAGAATATGGGCATAGCACCTATCAGAAGGTGACCATTGCCGCCTTGCGTATGTTGGTATATGGTATACCGACGGATCTAGTTGATGAGAATTAGTCTATGGGTGAAGTCATGCTATCATGTGTCTCAAGCGCTTTGTCATAGAAATTGTGAAAGTGTTCGGCTTCACATACTTGAGAGTCCTTAATGTTGAAGACACGACTAGGCTTTTGGAGATCAACAAGGCTCGGGGTTTTTCATATATGCTTGGTTCAATTGATTGTATGTATTGGAGTTGGAAGAATTGTCCCGTAGAATGGCATGGACAATTTAAAAGGCACAGAAATGATTCCACTATAATCCTTGAAGTTGTGGTTGATCACGAGACTTGGATTTGGCATGCATTTTTTGGAATGCCCGGTTCGTACAATGCTATCAATGTTCTTTAACGATCACCACTTATGACAAGGATTGCATTGCGTGAAGGTCCGCCGGTCGAGTTTGAAATAAATGGTCATAAATACCAATATGGCTAATATCTTGCCGACGACATCTATCCAAGGTGGCAAATATTTGTGAAGCTGGTTTGAAAGGGCATGTATGTCCCCATGTGTGGTTTTGGTAATTAATGACAAACTATATGGACTAATGTGTAAATTGAGTTTCACTTGTAGGTTTGTCCATTGGCATCGTTTGGGCCATGTGTTGGTCTCAAGGTTGAAAGTTGAAGAAATGTCCAAGGGCTTTGTGCCCATTGGAATCATGAAGAAAGAAAGTGCTTGAAGGTTGATCAAGACAAGTACAAAGAGTTGCATCAAGATGGATCAACCTCAAGAAGGGATGAAGAAGGGCAAGCTCAAGATGTGCCATCTCTAGAAGATCTCATGCTTGAAGCTTCCCATCCTCGGTGATCATGGAGTGATGAAGACAAGTTCAAAGAAGAGGTTTACCCATCGAGTATGGGGGAGCAATTTGAAAGTCTTCATCGAGCAAGAGCAATCAAGAAAGGTGTTCCATCTTGAGAAGGTCAAGACGGTCTACATAAAGCTCAAGTGGAATGCTCAAGGCAAAGGAATGGTCTTGATAGGGCTTCTATTTTGTCGGTCTCGTGTTGTTAGTTGGGAGACCAGGTTTAGGATAGATAGACATACTATCAAGAGGGGCTCTCTAGCGGGTGTCTTAATCGCATCGTTCGGAGAGAGCTCAAACCTTTGCATACATAGCATCATATTTCTTGATTGTTAGTTGGTTCTTGTCCAAGATAGGACCTAGAGCTTGTGGTTATCATCATAACAAGCTCTAGTTCATCAAATAAGGATTTCCCCTGCATATCTTATTGCGGTTTTTGACCTTGCGAGTTTTCTGGCTCCACACCTTTGTAGATACATCACATATATATTCATGTTATTTTATCCCTTGCATATCTTATTGCGGTTTTTAATTATTTTTGTTATTATCTTTCCAACAAAATTGGTTTCATCTTATTTAAAGTTCGGATGCGAAAGTTATTGCAGTTTTGGTTTCTGAAATTTCCCTGACCGAAAGTTTTGGCTAGCCACCGGTAGTACCGCTAGGGCAATTTGCCACCAGTAGTACCGATGGAAGTTTCGGTGCTTCTTTCGCTCGCGTACTGTATCCTCACTTTCTGGTTTGTTCTGTTTGACGGAATTTGGATCGGAATTTAAGGCGGTAGTACCGCCCTCGTCGGAAGTTCCGATGAGTCACCGGAAGTATCGCTCGGGCATATTTGCCGCCGGTAGTACCGTGTGAAATTTTGGCTCCACTTCCGACCACGTACTGTAACCTCGTTGTTTTATCTGCTCTATTTGTTGGATCTTCGGTCAAAATCTCTGGTGGTAGTACCGTCCTCAGCGGAAGTTCTGGTGCTTGGCGGAAGTTCCAGCCAGGGTCGTGTTATTATATCTTTGGCATCACAGTTTTTTGACTGTTGGCTGGGTGCCACCGGAAGGTCCGGCCTTCCATCGGAAGTTTCGGCCAGGGTCATAAATTCCCAAACGGTCAGATCTAGGAGCCCTTTAAACGGGTCTCTTCTTCCCCTTAGCCGGGACAAGCTCTTTCCTTGGCTCTTGGATTTCTTTTTCTATCCTCCATTGTTGACCTTGAAGAGCTTTCCCTCTCCCCTTTCCCTTCCTATGATTCTTGCATCTTTCTGAGGGATTTGAGAGAGGATATCTAGATCTACAATCTCCCAAACCAAATCCCTTCTTTGTGAAGGAACCATTGGGATCTAGATCTTGGAGAGTTTTGTGTTCTCCTCTTGTGTTCTTCCTCCCTTATTCCCCCAATAGCTTTTGTAGCCTTGTTGGAATTTGGGAGAGAAGGACTTGCCCTTGCATTTGTTGCATAGGTTTGAGTTCTCCTTGTAGATTCAGTGAGTACAAGCTTCTGGGCTTGTTTCTCTTGGGTTCTTGGAACCCTAGATGGTTGTGGTTGGTGTGTTGATTTCTTGTGGCCTCCACTATGGAGTGGCCTCAAGCTTGTGGCCTTTTGTGGCTTTGTAGCCTTTTGTGGCTTTGTTGTTGGGAGCCTCCAATTGAGTTCTGGAGATAGCCCCAACCTTGTATGGATTTTGGTGACCGCCCTCAAGTGTCCCATAGAGGATCATGAGTAGTCCTTTGTGGCGAGCTCATGGGAGAATAGGACGAGCATTTGTGGCGCCAGTGAGTTGCGTGCCTTCGCATCCGTGGTGAGGCCTTGTATGGCATTGGGTGAGCATCGAGCCACCACACCCCGAGGTGAGCCATTTGTGGCATTCAGAGAGAATTGTGCCATCGCACCTCTCCAATGGAGACGTAGCTTCTTTGGAAGTGAACTTCGGGATAACAATATTCGTCTCCGTGTCCATCGGTTATCTCTCAACCGAGCCCTTTAATTATGCAATTTACTTTGTGATACCATCATGCTTGAAGTATTTCATCTTGCTATCACATTTTTGCTTGTATTGCTTAGCATAGGTTATTGGTGTACTTAGGTGAACCTAGTGGTTAGGTTTTATGCTTAATAAATTAAACGTTAGTTTTATTCCGCATTTATTTGAGCCTAAACCGTAATAATTTTAAAAGCCTATTCACCTCCCCCCTCTAGGCTACGTCCATTACACTTTCACCAGTTCACAAACCTAAAGGTAAGAAACAACTCCAATTTCACAATGCACAAGTGGAGGATAGAAAATATGTGGAGAGAGTATTTGGGATTTTGCAAGCCCAAATTGCTATTATGAGAGGACTAGGAAGATTTGGGGACCGGCTAGATGTTGAGCTCACCAGACGTCATCCCTGACATCACTAGTTATTTAAACTCTTTGCATCCATCCAAAGGATCCAATGAAGTATTCGATTGAATATGCGAGCAAGGCATATGAGTCGAACATTTCCTCTGATGCCACAACAGATGAAGCTCTGGCAAAACACAAGAACTGAGTTTCTATTCGAGTCTACAACTCGATCAAACACTCGGGGGTTACTCCTAATAGGAGTACTGGTCACACACCTAATGAACTTTTGGGCCCAGAGTACAAATCTCGAGTCTATGTCCAAGTTTACAACTCGGCCAAACACTCAGGGGCTACTCCCATAGGGCGTGTCAATATAGTATTCAGAAACAAAACAAGATTATAAACTCTCGACTAAGAAACATGAAGAATATTATAACGTTCGTTGTGTTGATTATGTCCACGATGTCGACTGATGACTAAGCAAATGACAACTATAAGTCTCTAACTCGAGTCTACGACTCGAACAGACACTCGGGGGCTACTCTCATAGGAAGCGTTGGTTGTGCACCTTATATAAAACAGGGTCCACAAGGGTTTGTTCCGCGTTAGAGATAATGAGACATATTAGCTACTTCGGTCACTATACAAGTTCAGAGATAACATCTCCTTGTTCACTTGAATTGCCTCTGTGGTGGTAAACATCCGTATGTTGTGTCTACGACACAAAGGTAAGACCTATAGACCCAATATGATGGCCTGACAATCCCATCCGCTGCGCTCTACCAGAAAATACCGCATCTACGACGCGATGAAAATCCGGACGGATGCGTTGGGTGCATACTAATCAACTAGAATTTGGCTCAGTAAGAACTTCGCGGCATGAGTCGAATTACGCCGGATTATACCGGATTCGAGTCCGGGGACTCAAATGAGTAGGTAGCATTGTTTTTTCCCAAGAGCAATTAATTGGTCCTGATTCATCGGGCGTACCAGACATGTTTTACAAAAATACCTATTTACTTTAAAATAACTATGTGATCGTTTGACCTGATGAACTTTCAGATCAACAACAAGCACCTTCTAAGGTTTGCGACTTTTAAAGTCTCCACTCGAATCTATGACTCGACTGGACACTCGGAGGCTACTGACATAGGTATGCTCTATGGGTGCTCACCCTTGTCCTACATAGTGCGGCTCAATGCAAAGCTCATACGATGATCCCTAGGATATGCGAGGCCCATGGTGATTCGAACGAAGCGAAGCCCATGGAGACTTTGACTCCTTGATGGATACGACAAGATTAGGTAGGAAACTTGTAGTGTTATGCCCTCAATATTGTAACTGACTCGGATGATACCCGAGACCTAGCCTCCTCATTGATACGTCGGAAATATATCTATAATTTTTGATACTCCATGCTTGTTTAGTATTTACTTTGCTTTGTCTACACTCTGAGGTATTTTTATACACTTTCTGGTACTAACCTATTAACAAGATGCCAAAATGCCAGTTGCCTGTTTTCTTCTGTTTTTGGTTCCAGAAAGGTAGAAAATCAATATTCTCGTAATTGTACGGGACAAAAGCCAAAGTCAATATTTTACCGTGAGGGACACGAAGCCAGAAGGGGAGACGGAGAGGTGCCAGTGGGCCACCACACCCCCCTAGGCGCGGGCTAGGGTGGACCCGCGCCTGGGCAGGGTGTGGCCCCTCCGGTCGCCTCCCAGCCTCGCCTCTTTGCCTATAAGTAGCCCACGGGAAGAAAACCCTAAATAATCCATCATACTTCCAGAAAAACCTCAGACATGGCGCCACCGAAGGGAGATTTGGGGACAGAAGTCTCTGCTCGGACCTGCCAGGATGGGGAAGTGCCCCTGGAGCCATCTCCATCGATCTCCATCGCCATCTTCATCATCATTGCTGATTCCCATGATGAGGAGGGAGTAGTTCTTCCTCGAGGCTAAGGGCTCTACCGGTAGCTATGTGTTCATCTCTCTCTCTCTATGCATGATCATGTTGTGGTCATGAGCTTTATAATCAAGTAGATCTACTCTGTTACTCAAGTGCTTCAATAGATCTATGCTCTCCCCATGTATGTGAAAGTGACAACGCGCATGCCATGGTGGCACTTAGGCTAGAGTCTACATAAATACTCATCATGCTTTAATAGATCTATGTTTTTCCCCACGTGTGTGAAAGTGACAGCGTGCACGCCGTGTGTGGCACTTAAACTAGACTACATATATATTTGTTATGAGTTATATTTGTAGTTGGATGTCTCTATGAAATTGTGGTGTTTGTTAGAACCATCTAGCGCTCAAGGTGACAGTGTGGGGTTATCTAGACTGGGGAAGGCGGACTTTGAGGAGTGCTGTTATAGCCCTACCGATGATTAGAGTGTCCAACCGGAGAGTAGTTAAGAGTAGTATCATAAAGAGAGGAGATTTATATGAGAGAGTGTTCACTGGTGAAAGTATGATCCCTAGGCCTTGTTTCTAAATATTGAAACACCGTTTGCATCTAGATCTGTTGCATGTTTTCCTTATTTAGTCTTTACCTCACCGTCAAGCTATTTTCTAGCACCATTACCACTTGTATTTCACTATATCTTCGCCAAGCTAGTGCACCTATACACCTGACAAGTGTATTGAGTGTGTTGGGGACACAAGAGACTTCTTGTATCTTGATTGCATAATTGCTTGAGAGGGAATACCTTTGACCACTTCCTCCCTGAGATTCGATAAACCTTGGGTAATCCACTTAAGGGAAACTTGTTGTTGTTCTACAAACCTCTGCACTTGGAGGCCCAACAATTGTCTACAAGAATAAAAATGCATAGACATCAAGCTCTTTTCTGGCGTCATTGCCGGGGAGGAAAGGTAAAAGGCACTCACACACGTTACCCCACGGCAATAGCAAGCCAGAAAGCTATTTTCTAGCGCCGTTGCCGGGAAGGTAAGGTAAAAGGTACTCACATCCTCCGGTGTGAGTGCTCGAAGTTATTTCCTTTAGATTCTGCAATTTTATCTTTTTGTTTCTTGTTTTCACTAGTTAGGCTTAATGGAAAACAACAACAAAATTAGAGAGCTTAATAGTATCTATCTTGAGTTAGGACATGAAGTGTTTGAAGAGAAAATTAAAAAACCTATGGAACTTTATCTGCATGCTAATAGCAATGTTATTAGTGTGAATTCTCTGGACACCATTATTGCTAATGCTATGGAAACGTCTAAGCTTGGGGATGCTAGTTTTTATGAAAATGATCTTTTTAGTCCCCCGGCTTTGAAAGATAGTTATTCTATTGCTTATGATGATACCAAACCTCCAATATATGATGATTATGATATTTTCAGTCCACCTACTATTGAGAAGAAAATTTATTGTGATTACAATATGCCTCCTATATTTGATGATTATGGTGATGAGAATAATAATGATAGCTATTTTGTTGAATTTGCTCCCACTATGATCAATAAGAATGAGTATGCTTGTGTGGAGAGTAATAATCATTTTATGCATGTGGCTCATGATAAGAATGTTTTATGTGATAGTTATATTGTTAATTTTATTCATGATGCTACTGAAAGTTATTATGAGAGAGGGAAACATGGTCTTATGTATCTCAATAATATTAAGTTTCTCCTCTTTATGTTGAAAGTTTTGAAGTTGTACTTGTTTTGCTTTCCTATGCTAGTTGTTTTGTGCTTTCAAGACTTGTTTATTTACAAGATTCCTATGCATAGGAAGTGAGTTAGACTTAAATGTGTTTTGAATTTGCTTCTTGATGGTCTCTTTTACTTCAATTCATATTTCTTATGTGAGTATCTTCTCAAACTATCAAGCCTAACTTAAAGGCGTTAAAGAAAAGTACTTGTTGGGAGATAACCCAAGAGTTTTCTTGAGTCTTGGAAGTTATTACTTTAGTAATGACCTCTCCTTATCCTTTTTATTTGCTTTTTGTGCCAAGAATAACCTCTAATGAGAGGGAAGTAACATTTGGGGAAGTTGCTGTCCTGAAACAGATTTTTGTGTTCGATCATAAACATTCGTGAGGAGTCTCTGTAACTCCGATTGAGTTGAAAATTTACTAATAAATCCCCAATTATGTTAGCTAACTTTCGTTAGTTCAACACTTTTTTATTAGAGCAACAGAAGATTTTCGAAAAAATCGGTTTCTACCTGTTGGTCTGTTTTGACAGATTTCTGCCATTATTTGCATTTGCTTCTTATTGATTCCTTTTTGAGTTCTCTTTTGGGGAATTGAGCTTTTTGAGCTAATTGCTACAATAGCTTGTGTTTTTAGTGAAAGTTTTGTTATTCTAAAGCTAAACCCAAGGGTCTATTATCTTTTGAATACACTATTGTTGCTAATGAAGATTGTGTGAAGTTTTGTATGAAGGAAAATTTTCAGGTATAGAGAAAGAATGATGTAATGAGATGAAGAAAAGACAAAATCTCAAGCTTGGGGATGCCACCTCGTGTCACCCCAAGAAATATTCAAGAGGTACAAGCGTCAAAGCTTGGGGATGTCCAAGGCATCCCCTTCTTCATCAATAAAAATCTCAGGTCTTTCTAGACACTTCGTTTTTATCGTTTCATGCACTTTTGTGTTGTTCTTGGAGCGTCTTTGTTTTAGTTTTTAGTTTACGTTTGCTTAGTTTGCTTGAACAAAGTTGGTTGATCACATCACACTTCTTTTGGAGAGAGAGACACACTCTGTTTTCATTGCCTAGAACACTCTAGTTTTCATTCTTATTGTTCTATGAGTGTTCTCTTTTGCTAGCACTATGTTTAGCCTCAGTTTTCTTGTGCTTTCAGCTTAGAACTTTTTAGTTCTTATTTGTGGATTTGTGAAACAAGCTCACTGATCTTTGTTCATTATTATCTTTGTGAGTTGTTTCAAATAAGTTGTTTGGTGTTGGAAAGAGTAGAAAGCTTCATGCTTAAGTGGTACAAAAGGGAGCTTGTTTTGACTGTGACTTAGACTTTATCATGTCATGATATGTGTTGCTTTGACCTTATGCTTAGTGATTATTGTTGTAGCATGACTTGTTCCAAACAATTGGGATTTCTTAGTGTGCCTTGAAATAATCATGTGTTGTTTTAGCATAAAAAAGCATAGTATTCTGGTATTCTTTTTTGATGTTTTGTTTGGGTTGACTTGGCACATCCTCACACCATGTTATTTCTATGAACAAGTCACCATAGCCTCTATGATCATTTAGTCCTTGACTTGTAGTACCACTCTATGCTTTGATTAGTAATGTTTTGTTGCTCTGCATGATTATGATCATTATTGCTCTCTTAGTTGGTTGCTCCCAGTCTTTTGCTAGCCTCCACTTGTATGAGTAATCTCTACTCATGCTTCCAACTCTCTTTCATGCTCATGTTTAGAGTTCTTTGATCCCAACTTTCAATGCTTGCAATTGGTTTGATCTTGATTGTGATGGTGCATGTCACCTCAAAAAATATTCTTTTTATCACTTACCTACTCGAGGACGAGCAGGAGTTAATGTTTGGGATGCTTGATACGTCAAAAACGTATCTATAATTTTTTATGCTCCATGCTTGTTTAGTATTTACTTTGCTTTGCTTTCTCTACACTTTGAGGTATTTTTATACACTTTCTGGTACTAACCTATTAACAAGATGCCATAGTGCCAGATGCCTGTTTTCTTTTGTTTTTGGTTCCAGAAAGGCAGAAAATCAATATTCTCGTAATTGGACGGGACAAAAGCCAAAGTCAATATTTTACCGTGAGGGACACGAAGCCAGAAGGGGAGACGGAGAGGTGCCAGTGGGCCACCACACCCCCCTAGGCGCGGGCTAGGGTGGACCCGCGCCTGGGCAGGGTGTGGCTCCTCCGGTCGCCTCCCAGCCTCGCCTCTTTGCCTATAAGTAGCCCACGGGAAGAAAACCCTAAATAATCCATCATACTTCCAGAAAAACCTCTGTAGCGCCGCCGCCACCGAAAGGGAGATTTGGGGGACAGAAAGTCTCTGTTCCGGCACCCTGTCGGGACATGGAAGTGCCCCCGAAGCCATCTCCGTCACCATCTTCATCACTGTTGCTGGTTCTCATGATGAGGAGGGAGTAGTTCTTCCTCGAGGTTAAGGGATCTACCAATAGCTATGTGTTCATCTCTCTCTATGCATGATCATATTGTGGTCATGAGCTTTGTAATCAAGTAGATCTACTCTGTTACTCAAGTGCTTCAATAGATCTCTGCTCTCCCCATGTGTGTGAAAGTGACAGCGTGCATGCCATAGTGGCACTTAGGCTAGAGTCTACATAAATACTCATCATGCTTTAATAGATCTATGTTTTCCCCACGTGTGTGAAAGTGATAGCGTGCACGCCGTGTGTGGCACTTAAGCTAGACTACATATATATTTGTTATGAGTTATATTTGGAGTTGGATGTCTCTATGAAATTGTGGTGTTTGTTGGAACCATCTAGCGCTCAAGGTGACAGTGTGGGGTTATCTAGATTGGGGAAGACGGACTTTAAGGAGTGCTGTTATAGCCCTACTGATGATTAGAGTATCCAACCGTAGAGTAGTTAAGAGTAGTATCATGAAGAGAGGATATTTATATGAGAGAGTGTTCACTAGTGAAAGTATGATCCCTAGGCCTTGTTTCTAAGTATTGAAACACCGTTTGCTTCTAGATCTGTTGCATGTTTGCTTGCTTTAGTCTTTACCTCACTCACACATGTTTCCCCACGTCAAGCTCCATTAAGCTATTTTCTGGCACCGTTACCACTTGTATTTCACTATCTCTTCGCAGAACTAGTGCACTTATACACCTGACAAGTGTATTGAGTGTGTTGGGGACACAAGAGACTTCTTGTATCTTGATTGCATGATTGCTTAAGAGGGAATACCTTTGACCACTTCCTCCCTGAGATTCGATAAACCTTGGGTAATCCACTTAAGGGAAACTTGCTGCTGTTCTACAAACCTCTGCACTTGGAGGCCTAACAACTGTCTACAAGAATAGAAGTGCGTAGACATCACTCATACAAAGGCTAGGAGGGATCACCGAGGAGGATCATCAAAACCCTAACACACGCACCCGCCAGATCCAATCCGCACCATGCATAGCCATCTCAGCACCCTTGTAATCTTTGATTTTTCTATTAAACAAGAGCAGACAAGCAGAGTAGGGTTTTTCCTCCAGGGGGCCTGAACCTGGGTAAACCTTCATGTCCCGGTTGTTTGTATGTTAGCTGAAGAAGTTTTTAGTGCACCACTCTTCCCAAAAAACCTCAATCCGTCAAGTATGGGCATTGACGTGATCACCCCACATCACCAACCGAAGACTTTTGTTCATATTGTCGTCCTTATTCCTCAAACCACTATTGCCACAACTCCTTGCTAACATAGTCATATCATGGAGGTCCACTGACACCACACACTATCGATAGTCTTCCACTTCCTGCATGAAAAACAATTACTCGGACCTACATCTCAATCGCTTACTGACAAGGGCAGCAACTGTTGCACCTTGCATAACATCGCCCGCTACAGTTGTCGAACCTACAAGATGACAACTATAACGCCCATGGCCCATGTGACCTAGATCAAGCTTAGATGGTCCCAAATTGAGGATGTACGACTGCTACCTTTTTAGCGCCGATACCTCTAGGAGGGCAGACGCGTGCCCACCACTGCGATGAGCTTCGGTCGCTTCTCTCCAGGATCTCTACCGCTCCTAGATGAGCTCCACAACACCGTCCAACGGGGAGGACATCCCACACCATCCTCCGGTTCGCATCGACGCTTCTAGGGAGACTGTTGGAGATATGCCCAAGAGGCAATAATAAAGTGGTTATTATCATATCTTCACACTTATGATAAATGTTTACATACCATGCTATAATTGTATTAACCGGAAACATTAATACTTGTGTGATTTGTAAACTAAAATAAGAGTCCCTAGTAAAGCCTCTTGTTAAACTAGCTTGTTGGTTAATATATGATCATGGTTTCCTGATCATGAACATAGAGATGTTATTAACAACAGGATCATATCGTTAGGAGAATGATATGGTGGACATACTCCTATAGATAAGCGTAGCATAAAGATCAAGTCATTTCAATAGTTCAATTGCTATATGCTTTACGATACATAGTAACCTAATTCCTTCGACCATGAGATCATGCATATCACCTTTACGGATGGATGCTTTGATGTCATCAAACACCACACCGTATGAGGTGGCTATAAAGGTGGCATTGAGTGTTCGGAAAGTATTGGTTGAGACACATGGATCAAGAGTGGGATTTGTCCATCCATATGACGGATAGATATACTCTGGGCCCTCTCGGTGGAATGTCATCCAATTAGCTTGCAAGCATGTGACTAGCTCACAAGGGATCACATATCACGGGAACGAGAAAAGAGTACTTATCGGTAACGAGGTTGAACTAGGTATGCAGAGATACCGACGATCATAACCTCGGATAAGTAAACTATCGTGAGACAAAGGGAAATTGGTATCGTATGTAAGTGGTTCATTCGATCGCAAAGTAATTATAGAAATATGTGGGAGCCATATGAATTTCCAGATTCCTCTATTGGTTATTGTTGAGAAGTGTCTCGATCATGTCGCATAATTCACGAACCGTAGGGAGACACACTTAAGGATTCGACGTTGTTTGAGTAGTTATGGTATTATGAGAAAGATACCGAATGTTTTTCGAGTCTCGGATGGGATCCGGGATATCACGGTGATCCGGAATGGTCCGGAGAATAAGATTCATATAAGGAAAGTCCGTTTGAGTTCGGGAATGATTCCGTGTTTTCATCGGGAATGTTCTAGAAGGTTCGGATTGTCCGGCACTCGGGGAGGGTACATGAATGTGTCATTACATATTGAATGATTGCATCATGTACTAAGTGTTCTTGCTGTTCCAAATAAAGGATTAAATTGAATCCTAAAACAGAAAAGTCAAATGGCGGTTTAAAAGTCAAAGCGGCTAAAACAGAAGCATGGGAAACAAGCAAGAGGTGGTTGGAACCGACTTGGGAGGAGTCCCTCAAGCCGAGCGCCAACCAAGGCCGACTTGGGAGGTACTCCCTCCTTGGCCGCCCTCCCACCTATAAAAGGAGGCAGGGCCTCCTCCTCTAGACACACAAGTTCCTATCCTCTAATCTCCGGTTTAGAGCCGTTTTGGTTTAGAGCTTCTAATTGCTCTAGCCTTGGTTTAGAGCCTTCTAATTGGTGTGTCTAAACCCTAGACCACTAATAGTTCTCTCTCATACTCCACCATACTCGCTCCGGCTTAAGGAAGCCTGCGGGATCTCCCTCTACTTAGGTACCACGCCCGTTGTCTTTGCCGAATCGCGAGAGAGTGCTACAACCTCCGCATTTTCTTTGGAACAAGGAGAGAAAGGTCTTTGTCGAAAATCGAACGTGTGACCGATCATGGAGCGCTGCCGGAGCAGCCTTGGGAAGGATCGTCTGCGATCTTGAGATCGGAAGTGTCGACTACATCACCCACGAGAATCTGCTCTCGTTAACCGCTTTGGAATCTTGAGGTAAGTTATTCCATCGACTCGTTGCTACAATCTAGTAGATAGATCTTGGCTTGTTTGTTTGTATGCGATAGAAATTTTTGTTTTCCATGCTTGAACCCTACAAGGGTATCGAGCCGTGTCTATATGTAGATCTGTTGCCTGAGTAGAACACAATGGTCATTGTGGGCGTTGATGCTTTATTGTCGATTGCTTCTTGTGTACTTTGCATCTTGCGGTATGTTGGGATGAAGCGGCCGGGCTAACCTTACATGACATCGTTCATGAGACTTGCTCCACGCTTGACATGCAACTTGTATTGCATAAGTGGCTTTGCGGTGCTGTTTCTCCTAGCATAGTTAAGATCCAATTTACAACGGGTGATTAACAATACTAGTATCAATGTTGTGGTTCTTGTTCGTAAGTTAGAACGACACTTATCGAAAGCCCCAAACCACGTAAAATATGCAAAGAAAGTAGAGGCGTCTAACTTTGTTTTGCGGGGTGTGCGATGATGTGATATGGCCATGATTGTGATTATATATGATGTATGCAATGTTCCTTATTGTAAGTCGCAACCGGCGGAGCCATATGGTTGTCTTTAATTTATGTTTAGACCGCGTGTCTATTCAAAGTAGTTGTAATAGTTGAAGCCGGTGACGACAACCATGGAGAAGCGTCATTGACCTTGATGCAATGCCGTGATGGAGATCATGTTCGTGCTTGAAGATGGAGATCGGAAGCACAAAGAAGAAAGGCCATATCATATCACATATTATGAATTGCATGTGATGTTAATCCTTTATGCATCTTGTATTGCTTAGTAGACGACGGTAGCATTATAAGATGATCCCTCATGCACATGAATTTCAAGTCATAAAGTGTTCACCCTTAGTTAGCACCGTTGCTAAAGCTTGTTGTTTCGAAGCACCACGTGATGATCGGGTGTGTTAGATTCTACAAGTGTATACAACGTGAGCAAGCCAGATTTGCTCATGCAGAAACTAAGGTTTGATCTTGACGAGCCTAGCATGTACAGACATGGCCTCAGGAACACGGATTACCGAAAGGTAGAGCATGAGTCATATAGTAGATATGGTGAACATGTTGATTGTTCGCCATTGAAGCTATATCAACTCTCGTGATGATCGGTTTTGATGTGGTGGATTTGGTTCGTGTGATCACTAAAACAATGTGAGGGATATTGTTTTGAGTGGGAGTTCACCTAGATTAATTTAATTATTAATTAGAACTCAATTTATCATAAACTAAATCAAAGTGAATTTGCATAGTTGTTGTAGTCATTGGCATCCGTTTACCACCTTGCGCTTAGTTATAATTGAGATGATAGAACTATAAAATTCTGGTTAGTTACTTTCTGACTGGTATCGTATTGTTTTGAAGTGTTAATCTAAAGTTTAAAATCCTATTGCAAACTTTCAAGAAGTTCCGGTTACTCCATAAAGTTTAATAATTAGTATTAAATCAAGAGTAACAACTCAAGTGTTAGTATATAAGTATCATGTTTGTCTCCATGATTCTTGATATTCAAAGGATTCTCTTAATATCAAGGTTATCTAGGATCTGAAAGAGTTGTTTGAAACCATGATGTGTGGAAGATATTGTGATATAAAAGCGAAGTTTTGGTTGCAACATGATAGAGTATAATATGGCAAAAGTCATGTTCTCATATTTGATGAGAATTTGCAAAAGGTTGGAGACACTAGTTGTCCTAATCCTCCAAAAGGTTTTGGAGAGCAACATTATACTTCGATTCACCGTTACAAACTAAAGTAGCTTGATCATGGATAAATCCATGATGAGGGTGAATATTTGATGTAGGTAAAATGTTTACTACACCAAGAGATTACTAAAGAAAGGAATTTGAAAGAACACCAAACATTTGATAATGGTGATCTACTTCAAAGTGCAAGTCCAAAGACATTGGTATTTAACTATACGCTTTGGACTATGTGTCATATGTATGACTCCACTATTGATGTTGATAGATTCTTTCAAACAGAAAAGGAAATCTTGAAGAGAATCTCATAAATATATGGCGAAAGGAAAAGACTAGAATTGTTCGTGTAAGTATATAGATGATATACATGTTATGGCTATATTCTTTGATTATTAAACAATGTGGTTCTTAAGTATTTAATACTGAATTTGTTGGTATGAATCGTCATACGAAACAATGTAATTCATGAACTACAATGGCCTAAGTAATTAGCAAAAGAATATGTGATGATGTTCATCGAGAACAAATAAAGGGTTATTGTGTTGCTCGTTAAACATCAAGCTTGCCTTCAAGATTTGTTTTATCGGTATTATGAGAACAAAGGGTTGTTCAAATAAATTGCCGTAATCCATAAAAGATGGATGATTCACAAATCTCGTTGGAGAAATCACATCCATAAAACTAGTGCTAAAGATGTCGAAAGACAAATTGATTGAAAGATCACTTAGGAAGTGACATCGCCGTTTAAATTATATTGGAAAGAAAACATGAAGAAACTCCATGTGGATGGAATTTTGGAGTCTTTTGATTTTGATCAAATGACGCTTATGAAACTTTCCTAGAGATAATTAAAACTTCGTTCATAGGCCAAAAGGGAACGAATGACTAGCTTATTGGAACTTGTACATATTGTTGTAAGAAATCCATTATGTGTAGTCAAAAGCGATGGATTTCAACTTCATATGCTTTCTCCGAGAATTTGAGTGAATATATGAATATTTACTAAATAAGGATAAAGTATGAAACATTTGAAAAGTTCAAAGACTTTCAAGATGAAGTGCAAAATCATTGTAACAAGAATATAAACAGTTTATGATAAAGATCATAAAGGAAGATATTTGAGTTACAGAGTTTAGCATAATACCTAAGATTTAAGGAATCGTTCCGTGGATTTGCATTTTCCCGAAACACCATAAAGAGTATGGAGAGTTCGAGATATGTAATTAAACCTTGTTTGACATGGTAAGATCGAAGGTGTAATTCATAAAACTGCCATTGTATTTTAAAAGATTAAAAGCTTTAGAGATTACCGTTTTTACACTGAAAAGAGCTCCATCATAATCCGTTGAAATGACACCATATAAAGTTATGGTTTGGGATAAAACCCAAGTTGTCCTTTCTTAAACATTGGTTTGCTATGCATAAGAAAGATGTTTGCAACCAAAGTCGGATGAACCTGTCTTTGTATAACTGTTGAGTATTCCTCCATAACACCAGAGACAAAAGTGTTTGTCGCTTAGAACGTCAAGTTTCTTTGGGAAGGAATTTTTCGTGAAAAGAAAAGTGGGAGGACAATAGAACTTTGATAAGGTTAAAGGAACCTTAGCTATATGTGCAAAGTTGCGCAGCGCCGAAAAGTGTTCCGGAGGCAGCAACAATGCTCATGGCTCACGTGCCTCAAAGGTTGTGGCCACGGAGATCTAAGTTCCTATTGAAACAAGTAGGTCGTATGAACAATCAAATACCAAGATTTGAGAGTTAAATCATTATTTGACAATAATGATCCGACTACGTGCAAAGAAGCGATGATGAGCCCTGACTCCGTCAAATGGCTTGAAGCCATAAAATCCGTGATAGTTCCATACACAAGAAATCAAGTTTTGAACTTGAAGGACCCTCGAGAAAGGTGTAAGACCTTACAGTTGTGTCTGGATCTATAAAGAAATAGACATGGATGTTTCACATCTATGAAATAGTCGACATGTTGGGAAAGAGTTCACAACAATGTTCAAAGGTTGTATATGACAAGATTTGATCTTTCATAGCGATTTTTAGTCTAGAAGATTAATGTAGCAACCACTACATATAATTTGTTATATGGTAGTAGAATAAACAAAACAAGTTCTTCTAATAGAATTGTTACCTAGGACATGTGCATAACACGGTCCATAGGGTTTTGTTAATTCAAAGGATGCTAAAAGCATATGCAAACTTCAATGGTTAAAGTGAGCATCATGAGTTGGAATCTTCACTATGATGAAGCTGTTAAAGGAGTTTAAAAGTTCATTAGAGACGATGAAGATGCTTGCATTTGCAAGAAATTAAGTGGGGCGCTAAGATATGTTTCTAATACATTATGTGGAAGACATATTGTTGATTGGAAATAATGTATCATTATTAACACATATTAAGAATTTCATCCCGATGAAAGACTTAGGCAAAACCAAATATTTGGCATCAATAGACGCTAATATGGTTGTGCGGAAGTACATAGATAAGATATTGAATGAGTTCAATATAGAAACTACAAGAGAGGTTCTTGTCGCACAGAAAGGATTGAATGAGTTCAATGTTGATGATATGTTCAAGTGTATTGACATTTGGTAAAGTGAAACAAATAATCAAGTATAGATTGATACTTGATGTATGAAATCACAAAGATTATTTATATCAATCATCTTTGTGATATGTACAAATCCAGATATGTCCTATGCTCTAAATGTTGTGATCATATACCAGAATGATTCGTAAGATGATCATTGGACAATAGTAAGGATATTCTTATGATCTTTTGGAAGAACTAAGAGTATAATATTTGTAGAAGTGACAAATAGATGGTTAGTTCATTGTAAAAGTACTACATTGATACTAGTTTTGTCACAAAGTACAAATTAAGTTTATCTCAATCTAAACTAAGGGTGGCACAATATAATGGAAAGTGAGTTCCATAATGGATTTGGATGAGTTCCAAAGTTAAGACATTGTGACTGATACTACAACAAAAGGCTAAGTATATGACTGCTATTTTAGCGACAAAGAGGGCATTTGTGTCAAGTAGTTTGTTATCAAACTAGGTGTAGTTCACAGTGGGATAATACTATGAAGATATATTGTGCGACAATATTATCAACATGTTTTAACCCCAAAGAGCTAAAGGTCACACCGAAAGACCAAATTTATACAAAGCCATCTCATTAGAGAATGAGTGATGCGTAGAGACGCAAAGACATGCAATTACACACGGACCTGGAAGTGTCAGATCCGGAGATCAATTGACCACTAGCAATCGTGTACATACAACACCGGAAAGCCATAGGTGTTGAATACACAAAGGTTTGAAACTAGATTATTGACTCTAGTGCAAGTGGGAGACTGTTGGAGATATGCCCAAGAGGCAATAATAAAGTGGTTATTATCATATCTTCACACTTATGATAAATGTTTACATACCATGCTATAATTGTATTAACCGAAACATTAATACTTGTGTGATTTGTAAACTAAAATAAGAGTCCCTAGTAAAGCCTCTTGTTAAACTAGCTTGTTGGTTAATATATGATCATGGTTTTCACGATCATGAACATAGAGATGTTATTAACAACAGGATCATATCGTTAGGAGAATGATATGGTGGACATACTCCTATAGATAAGCGTAGCATAAAGATCAAGTCATTTCAATAGTTCAATTGCTATATGCTTTTTACGATACATAGTAACCTAATTCCTTCGACCATGAGATCATGCATATCACCTTTGGGATGGATGCTTTGATGACATCAAACACCACACCGTAACAGGTGGCTATAAAGGTGGCATTGAGTGTTCGGAAAGTATTGGTTGAGACACATGGATCAAGAGTGGGATTTGTCCATCCATATGACGGATAGATATACTCTGGGCCCTCTCGGTGGAATGTCATCCAATTAGCTTGCAAGCATGTGACTGGCTCACAAGGGATCACATATCACGGAACGAGAAAAGAGTACTTATCGAACGAGGTTGAACTAGGTATGCGAGAGATCTGACGATCATAACCTCGGATAAGTAAACTATCGTGAGACAAAGGGAAATTGGTATCGTATGTAAGTGGTTCATTCGATCGCAAAGTAATCGTAGAAATATGTGGGAGCCATATGAATTTCCATATTCCTCTATTGGTTATTGTTCGGAGAAGTGTCTCGATCATCTCCGCATAATTCACGAACCGTAGGGAGACACACTTAAGGATACCGAATGTTGTTCGGAGTCTCGGATGGGATCCGGGATATCACGAGGTGATCCGGAATGGTCCGGAGAATAAGATTCATATAAGGAAAGTCCCGTTTCGGAGTTCGGGAATGATTCTGGTGTTTTCATCGGGAATGTTCTAGAAGGTTCCGGATTGTCCGGCACTCGGGGAGGTACATGAATGTGTCATTACATATTGAATGATTGCATCATGTACTAAGTGTTCTTGCTGTTCCAAATAAAGGATTAAATTGAATCCTAAAACAGAAAAGTCAAATGGCCAGTTTAAAAGTCAAACGGCTAAAAGCAGAAACTGGGAAACAAGCAAGAGGTGGTTGGAACCGACTTGGGGGAGTCCCTCCAAGCCGGCGCCAACCAAGGCCGACTTGGGAGGGACTCCTCCCATTGGCCGCCCTCCCACCTATAAAAGGAGGGCGGGGCCTCCCTCTAGACACACAAGTTCCTATCCTCTAATCTCGGTTTAGAGCCGTTTTGGTTTAGAGCTTCTAATTGCTCTAGCCTTGGTTTAGAGCCTTCTAATTGGTGTGTCTAAACCCTAGACCACTAATAGTTCTCTCATACTCCACCATACTCTCTCCGGCATGGCAAAGCCTCGGGATCTCCCTCTTAGGTACCACGTTGTCTTTGCGGAATCGCGAGAAGTGCTACAACCTCCATTTTCTTTGGAACAAGGAGAGGAAGGTCTTCGTCAATCGAGCGATGTGACCGATTGCGGAGCGCCGAACGCAGCGGAAGGATCGTCTACGCGATCTTGAGATCGGAAGTGTACGACTACATCACCCACGAGAATCTGCTCTCGTTAACCGCTTTGGAATCTTCGAGGGTAAGTTATTCCATCGACTCGTTGCTACAATCTAGTAGATAGATCTTGGCTTGTTTGTTTGTATGCGATAGAAAATTTTTGTTTTCCATGCTACGAACCCCTACAGAGACACCACCACACTACGACACCATGTCCTCATTGCAGTTTCTCAATCAATCTCCGCTCAACTCCTCCGTGCATTGACTAACACCACGTGATGCCTGCTTGATGTCAGCCTCCATGCATATGGGGGCCATCGGGCATGCCGACCTCGACCGCCACCTTCAGTGGTCGGGCCCTGCTGCCACTACTAGCGTCAGTGGCAGCATTATTTAGGAGAGGATTATTGGGTTACGCCTATGAAAAATAAAAAATTCGCCATAAACGAACAACCAAGATCAAACTATAAGATGCTAACAGGATTGGATCTTGATAACTCACCGACGTTGATGCGGAAGAAAGTAATAACAATGTAGATGTTGATGAATATCACATCGGTCCATGCAGCTAGGTGTATCCCTCATAGTTGTGAGTTGTAGATCCACTTGATGCTAGGATTGAACAGACGACCTCTTCATAGGTTACATGTGTAGGGTCCCTCAATCCGACAATGTTCCGCAATTCAGAGTGTCGTGCCAACTGTGGTAATCGCAGGCTCTTGACGTACGTATATAGTATATAGAGAGATCTTATACGTGGAGAGAGCAATTGGTGTGTATAATGGGGCAACCCCATGGATTTATATAGGAGGAAGGGAGATGAGAGGGGTGTCATAGGGTTTCCCTAAGTGGTCAGCGGCCATGGTGGTGTCAGGTGTGGCGCCACCCCCCATAGGTTAAATGGAGATCATCACCTTACACTTTTACAAGTTATGCTATCATGTCACCACCCCCTATAGGTTAAATAGAGATCATCCCCCTTAAACTTTACAAGATATGATATCTTTGTAATCAAGCAAGATATTCACATGCCTAAAATATAGGATATGATCCATACTTTCCTAAGAATGACTTCATTCATGCATTATCAGAAGGTTTAGTGTAGCCCAAGAGGTCCATGAGCTAGTCCCATGGTGGTCCATGCGCAAACCCCCACTTTGGCGTTGCACCTCCGAATCAACCCCCCCCCCCCATAGAAAATCTTCCGGTTCTTTTTTTCCTCTATGGTTTATTTCAAATAAAGACCGGTACATCATATGTGATCAAACCTAATATAATTTTTGGAACGTTTCCGAATGATCTTCGACATTTTAACCGTCTCAACATAATCTCGATAAACCTCAAAAACTATTTCGACAATTTTGGAACCAGCTTCAGGAATTAGGTTATGTCACCGCAAGCATTCCATTTACTCTCAGAAACAATTTCATTAGATGCCCATGATGGTTCCCCGAAAGCCGAGCTTTGATCTGACACCTTCAGCAAGGACACAACGAAAAGCACACGTTTGTCATCATAGCCTGATTAGAGATCTTGTGTTCTCATCGGATACCACATACTCATTGTCGAAGCCGCATATATCATCATCATCTCTTGTACCTCTATCGACGCCTCAAAAGCTGGATGCCGTCGAGATGTACTAAAAGATGGAGACGTCCCACGTTGTCTCGCTTCCCTTCACCGTCACACCGCCTTTGATCCCGCAGCACCAAGCATGTCTCTCTGCCCTCTAAGGGCATGTTTGATTCAAATGATTTACAAAGGAATTTTGTAGGATTCTTACCCATAGGATATTTTCCTATAGAGGCCATTTGATTCAAAGGATTGAACCCTTCAAAATTCCTATGGATTCCTTTCCTATACTACATTCCCATAGGATTTCTAACAGGAGGTTAGACCTCTTGGAAAATTTTCTGTGTCTATGACAACTATGCCATGTACTCAGTTTATATACAAATTTCCCGCGTTTTTCCTGTGGTGCAATCAAACGACTTTTGTAGCTAATTCCTGCGTTTTTTATTCCTATAGGATTCCACATGTCATGACATACCATTCATGTGGTTTTCCTATTCCTATACTTTTAAAATCCTTTGAATCAAACATGCCCTAAAATGTTTGTAATGATCTAGCTATACATATCATTTGTTGATACAGTGGTGTGTTTGGTTGCCCGTTTTCCTGTTTCTCACATGGGGCGGGAAGAAATAAGAGCGTTTGGTTCCGCGCGGCGGATGGAATCTTTGAATCACACGATTCTTAAAGCGCCCCTTAGCCAGGCCCTGGAGGAACACCAAAATCGGGCGTTTCCATAGAGCCAAGTTCTTCTCGCGCTCGCGGGGAAGAAGCTGCACGCGCTCGTGCAAGGGAGGGATGGCGGGAGCTCGCAAAATCCGGCAGGAGAAATTGCGATTACCGCCCACCGATTTGCCGCGGCTATTTACACCGCCCCTCCGCCAGCTCCAAAATCCCCGCCTCCATTTCCCCCAATTTCAAGCTCTCCCTCCAAATCCTCTTCCTCACCGACGAGCAGGTAAGCGGCGGCTCCTACTCCGGCCGGTCTAGCTCATCTCCGGAAAGTATTCCTCCTCGGCTATGTCGGACATGGCGTCCTCGTCAGGCGAGATCGATACTGTGGTAAGAAACATCCAACCCTAGATCTCGTAGCTTAGATCTATTGCCATGTTCTAGCTCACATTTCTAAGTTATGAGCCGGTGTTCTAGATCTAGACCTAAGCATGTTGTTCTGTAAGGATTTCCATGTGTTGTACGTAGAATTAGTGGTATAAGTATAGTTCTTCGCCTAGAACTGAACACATTATTACCCATGCTGCCATAGGAGAAGGTTGCATTCTCTGATCTGTCTGTAACCTCTGTGTTGCCTCTGCGTTATGTGCCGATGCCTGATGCGGTGGACACGAGGAAGCTGTCCATGACATGACTAACATCTCTGTCCACCTTCGTCCTTAATAGGTGGTCTAGTTGATCGAGAAAGGGGGTTCAGTAGTGCGGGGATTCAGACATGCAGACATGTGCTTGGTTGCAGATGATGTGTTCAAGTTCTATGGTCGGACAGTCACTCCGAACCAGGTGTACAACTACGTGAGGCACTGGAGAGTGCTCTAGATTCGGGTTCTGAGGATCAAGAGGCTTGAGAACGTGCGCTGGGTTGAGGAGACCTCTGCTATCATGATGGACGATGAATCTTACTATGAGCACATCAAGATATGATATATTCGCTTTTGCGTCAGTTTTTGTAATACTCACATATGAACTACATGTCACGAACTAACTATGATTGTCATGTAGTCTCACCCATCGGACACCGAGTTGATCAACAAGCCCATTGACAATTATGCTCAGACGAAGATCATCTACGGTCCTTGCATTCCTGTTGTGCATGTCTCTGTGACAGCGATCCACCATGCTCTTACCCACCTAATGGAGCACGGCGGACAGGCGATCAGGTATCCTGTCATGACCCCTGAGCGCAGGTTGAGCTGGTTCACGGCCTTCCTGAATAAGCACTACCTCTGAGCAGCGGACTGAGCTGTTCGAGGAGGTGCTGGTAGCGGTGTTAATGATGATGGTTGTGATGTGTATTTTGGGAGTAGCTAGGCTAATGAACTATGATTGCGGTGACCCTTTAATTTTGGTATGCACATTTTGGGAGGTGGTATTCAGTTATAACTCCTCCGTATGTGATGAACTAGTGCTGCATTCACGGGCAGTTGCTCGTGAAATCATGCTGCAACACACACACAATGACTTATTATGTGGAACATGTGTTAATATAAGCTAGTAGTTCTCTGAATTGCACTTTTCTAAATTGTGTTCAATGTCTTAATGATGTTGGGTAAGCTTATCTCACTAGCCAGAAGGTAAGGATAGCAGGGACAATACAGCTCTCCAAACATGCATCAATTTGCTAAAATCCTAGAATACGTGAAACCAAATAACTGGTACTTGGCTTCTCAACCCCTAGGAAAATAAGAATATAAGAAACCAAACGATACCATTTTGACACGAGAGGTTGCATTGCCACGCGCAGCTTCCGTAAAGGACAGTGCTAGGCGTCCCCCGGGGGATTTGTGGTTTTCATCCCCGAGTCCCCAGCCAACCACGTGTCCTCTTTTTGGATTCAAAATCCCGCTTTTGCTACATTTGCCCCGGTTTTGCTACATTTGCCCCGCTTTTGCTACAGTGTAGCAGAAAACGGTTCGGTCTAGAAAAAAGAACAGACATATCAGACCTCGTCGGAGAGTTTGCCGGAGACCTCGTCGGCGACCTTGTAGCAAAAAAAAATATGCTAATGTAGCAAAACCAACTTCGCCGGAAAATATCATCGGAGACTCGCCGGGAAAAACCTCGTCGGAGACCTCGTAGCAAAAGTTTTACGCTATTGTAGCAAAACCAGATAACGGTGGTAGCAGAAAAAATGTGCTAATGTAGCAGAAACCCGACCTCGTCTGAGACACGCCGGGAACTTTTGCTGGGAGAGCTCCCCAGATACCACGTCGGAGATCACGTAGCAACATTTTTGTACTATTGTAGCAAGATCATAAAATAGTTGTAGCAAAAATAATGTGACATTGTAGCATATCCCGCCTCGCTGGAGACTTTTGACGGGAGACCACACCGGAGACCTTGTAGCAAAACATTTGCTCTATTGTAGCAAAATTGGAGAACACTTGTAGCGAAAAATGTATACTAATGTAGCAACAATCGATATCATGGGCCGACTTGATCTACATATCCGGAGTTTCACGGAGATTTTCACCCAGAGATCTTGTAGCAAAAATTTGTGCAGGTGTAGCAAAAATTCATTTGGCGAGATTGTAGCATCCGCCTCACCGATGGTAGTCTTGCCGTCGTCCATGATAGAGCCGCCATCGTTGGTGGTAGCAACGCCGACGGCTTATCGAGCCTCATCGCCGGTTCGATTTGGAGGCACAACCACGACCGGAGATCGATCCGGGAGGAGGAGCGGCAGCGCCCGGCAGCAGCTATGCTTCACAAGGCGACGACGGTGCTCAATGACCGGACATCTTTGCTCGGTCGGGCGTGCTCCAAGACGGCGAGACGGTGCTCCAAAGCTAGACAATGCTCCGATCAATGGCGCAAGCGGCTCCATCAAGAAGACGCAGCGACGCGGCGGTCCTCGGCCAGCGGAGCTCCGGCAATGGTGCCCGGCATGGCGGCACGGCGAGAGCGAAGGGCGGCGAGGCGGCGGGGAAGGAGCTCTGACAAAGGAAGATGCGGTTTCTAAGAAGAGATAAGGAAACAGCTACCGTACATGGTAGGGCCTCTCTCCACGCTTATTAGGCGGGCAAGTGATCGACGACCCGGGGGATCAGATCGTTCGATCCCCGGGGGCACGGTATCAATTTTCCTTCCGTAAAGCCATGATCTTTAGGACTTTGGCCTGCCATACTTATTATTACGGTTAAAAAAACAGACCATTTTTTGTACTATTGCACGACTTCAGCGTAGATGGGAGCGTCTATTCTGAGGACGGGTGGCCGTGGCAGGATCAGGAAACGGTCCAGACCACAACAGCACGGCGGCGACCTGCGAGTAAAAGTAAACGGATTCCACGTACGACCCAGCGTACACGTCCGGGGTGAAAGGTCCACGAGAGACTGAAATCACTGGAAGCACGGTCTGTCACGACTTCACGAGTCACGACGACTCCAGCCCGTGCTCTGCACCCATCCACCCAAAACCAAGACTCGCCCGACGACTGCTCTGTTTTCCTGACTCGACATTCATTTTTTCGTTCATCCACGACATCTCATCTTTATAATTCAGGTTTTTTCCCAGGGAAATAGAAAAAAAAGGTGCGCCTCTCCTTTCGCGCTCCAACTTTCTACACGCCCCCCGCATCCGCCAGCAGCAGTTGGCAGCTCCTCTCCTCCTCCCCTCCTCCCGCCCGTCGCCTTCCCGCTTCTCTTCCCTTGCACGTCACAGAAGCTGCTGACACACACACGCCGGCCGAAACGCATTCCGTCAGGGTCTCCCCAGCAGTACAATCCAAGCAAGCCTCCCCCCTGTCTCCCGACTCCTCCATCCATATCTCCCCCAGCCGGGGCTGCTCGCGGTTGCACGAGTGAGAACCTTGGCAAGAACCATTTCTTTTCTTGCCAGGCCACCTAACCGCGCTCGCCACCAAACGCAGCTCAGCTCGTCGTAACTCGTAAGCCTTCTTGGCCTTCCCCTCCCTCCCTGCCGCACTCCTACCTCGAATTGATCGGTCCGGCCGGCGGCGATGGGTAGGCGCGTGTGCCCGTTCCTGGCAGTCGCCGTCGTGTTGATGGTGGTGTTCACGCCGGCGCGGGCGCGGTTCGTGGTGGAGAAGAGCAGCGTCAGGGTGCTGGCGCCGGAGCACATCCGGGGCCACCACGACGCCGCCATCGGCAACTTCGGCGTGCCCGACTACGGCGGCACGCTCACCGGCGTCGTCATCTACCCGGACGCCAAGGCCACGGGATGCGCCGAGTTCCCCAAGAAGTTCAAGTCCAAGTCCGGACGCCCCGTCATCCTCCTGCTCGACCGCGGAGGTACAAACCTACACGCGCACAGGCTCAATTAGCTGCCATGATTTACCTTGTTGTTATGATTCGTGGTTTGTTATTGCCCGTGTTCGCTAATTCTGACGACGAAGCAAAAAATTGCTGACGGTTCTGCTCGAGTTTGAACTGTTCAGTCTTGCCGACGACTTGTGGTAACACACACCAACCCGGGTTCATGTCAGAGTGAGTACTACCATTGGCTACATAATTTATATCAGAAGCTACACATGCTACTCCCTAATTGATTTAGTGCAAGTAGTAGTATTTAATCCTGTTGATGTAGATTGGTCTCCAACTTAGATATCAGACAGCTTTCCATGTGGACTTTATATTTCTACTAGTCTGCTAGTGGAGCTGAATTAGACAGTACCCCATTGAGTCAGCAGCTCTGTAACCGTTGAAAATTTGGAATTCAAATGGCATTTGTAAAAGAACGCATTTAATCCAGAAGTAGTAGTTTGTACAAATGCACAGAATTCAAATGGCGTTATGCAAAACACACCGGATTGAAACGAAAATTTCCAAAAGTTTCAGATAACTTTTTCTATCTGTCATGAGTTCAGGTAAAAAAATGTCTGACATGCCAAACCTGAACCCCGGCAGAATTATAGATTCGGACATTCCATCAGTATCCCCAACCATAGCACTTGTTGCTGGTGCTCACTTCATCTGATCCAGCCATTGCAACGCACGTACGTGATCACAACACTTGCACTACCAGTCAGTAGGTGTCACAATCCCTTCAAGCCAAAGGATAGCATCACACTAACAATCTATCCCATCCTTCCTTAATTAGTTTCCAAGCAAAGCCATCCCAACCCTGTCCAAGAATGGCACCTTAACCTGACCTAACATTCCAGAGTTTTTTTTTTACTTTACATCGATAATAAGGCTCTGACTAAAGGAAACAAGAAATGACAATGTGATCGATCATGTGATGGATTATAATTTTGCCAGAATGCTACTTCGCGCTCAAGTCGTGGAACGGGCAGCAGGCGGGTGCGGCGGCGGTGCTGATCGCGGACAGCGTGGACGAGCAGCTGCTGACGATGGACACCCCCGAGGCGTCGCCGGCCACGGAGTACATCGACAAGATCAACATCCCGTCGGCGCTGGTGAACCGCGCGTTCGGGGAGTCGCTGAAGAGGATGGCGGAGAAGGCGGAGTCGGAGGGGGAGGTGGTGGTGAGGCTGGACTGGCGTGAGTCGATGCCGCACCCCGACGAGCGGGTGGAGTACGAGCTGTGGACCAACAGCAACGACGAGTGCGGCGCGCGGTGCGACGAGCAGGCGGCCTTCGTGCGGAGCTTCCGCGGGCACGCCCAGATCCTGGAGCGCGGCGGCTACGCCCGCTTCACCCCGCACTACATCACCTGGTACTGCCCCGAGGCCTTCAAGCTGACGCGGCAGTGCCAGTCGCAGTGCATCAACCACGGCAGGTACTGCGCGCCGGACCCGGAGCAGGACTTCGGGGCCGGGTACGAGGGGAAGGAGGTGGTGGTGGAGAACCTGCGGCAGCTGTGCGTGCACCGGGTGGCCAACGAGACGGGCCGGCCCTGGGCGTGGTGGGACTACGCCATGGACTACAAGCTCCGGTGCTCCATGAAGGAGAAGAAGTACAGCAAGGCGTGCGCGGAGGACGTGGTCACCTCGCTCGGGCTGCCGTTGGAGAAGGTGCTGGAGTGCATGGGCGACCCCGAAGCCGACGCCGAGAACGCCGTGCTGTCCAAGGAGCAGGAGGACCAGGTTCGTTCGAGTTCCCGTCAGGTCCTTCTGTATCTTGTTCAAAGATAAGCTGACATTATTAGCACGATGGCGGTGTTGCTGGTTTCAGATTGGCCGTGGATCGCGCGGCGACGTGACCATCTTGCCGACGCTCGTCATCAACGACGTTCAGTACAGAGGTATTGGTCATGGTCGTTGCGGCTTCTCTTTCTTGTTTCTTCAGTAGCAAGAGAGATTGACATGGAATTTAGCTGCATATTTTGTTGACATTTATGGATTGGAATGTTGCGTGCGTGAAGGGAAGCTGGAGAGGACGGCGGTGCTGAAGGCCGTGTGCGCCGGGTTCAAGGAGGGGACCGAACCTCACGTCTGCCTCAGCGACGGTAGGAGGAAACTCAAAGTGTCAGGTTTCTTATGTAAAAGATCTAGTGCGTTTTTTTCTGTCTGAACTTGTGACGAGCTCCTGCGACGATGCATTGCAGACATCGAGACGAACGAGTGCCTGCACCGGAACGGCGGGTGCTGGCAAGACAAGGCCACCAACGTGACCGCCTGCAGGGTACGTAGAACCAGAAGAAGACTGAGCATGTCTCATCCACAATCCAGCAAGTTTAATTTGATCTGATCTTGGTTCTTTCCTGATGATGAATGAGCAGGACACGTACAGGGGCAGGGTGTGCGAGTGCCCCGTGGTGAACGGCGTCCAGTACGAGGGCGACGGCTACACCCACTGCAAAGGTACACCTCGTCACTTCTCATGCCGTTCCATGGCGATACTGGAGTCCGTGTGCTCATGTTTGTTCGTTTGTTCCCGTGTTGTTGTTTCAGCTGTCGGGCCGGGCAGGTGCGCGCTGAACCACGGCGGGTGCTGGTCGGAGACCAGAGGGGAACGCACCTTCTCTGCCTGCTCGGTATACCTACCCCTTCTCTCTCTTCTCGCTCACACAGCCTTCATCGTCCACCCATGGCTTCTGCTAACCCACGAAGTGTACCAGGACAACGCGCTGACCGGGTGCCGGTGCCCCGCGGGGTTTCAGGGCGACGGCCACACATGCCAAGGTGAGACCTCCATTGTTACCTTCCTGAAACCTGATAGTGGCAGAGATGATCTCGAGACGAGTTGCTGGTAACCGACTGATAACCGACTTCTTATTGGTGCTCCTTCAGACCTGGACGAGTGCAAGGAGAAGCTGGCGTGCACCTGCGCCGACTGCCACTGCAAGAACACCTGGGGCAGCTACGAGTGCGGCTGCGGCAAGGGCAACCAGATCTACATCCGAGGGGAGGACGTCTGCATAGGTACTACTAGTCTGCAACTCTGCATCCTGCCAGTTTCATTTGACAGCCATGATGAGACCATGGAGAAAGAAAATACTTTTAGCCGCTCATCCCCTTGGTTGTTTGTCTGACGGATGCAGCTAGCAGCATGTCGAGGTTCGGCTGGCTCGTCGCCATCCTGGTCGTGTCCTGCGCCGCTGGCCTAGGGGTCGCCGGCTACGTCTTCTACAAGTACAGGCTCAGGGTACGTTGTGGCTGCCCCGTCTCCCAAAAATGTTCTTGATATAGAACACTTTAAGACAAAAGTATACGATAAGAGCTCATTGATGTATTTCCTTTTGCAGTCGTACATGGACTCAGAGATCATGGCCATCATGTCCCAGTACATGCCGCTTGACAGCCAGAACAACGAGCACCAGCCCCTCCGGCAACATGCTTCAGATGCCTAATAAGGTAACCAAAATGTGTGCCACTTCTACCTGGGTTTTTTATAACTACTACACGTACAGCTGCCTGTGCAGCATTCCAACTCTTGCTTTAGGTCGTTTTCTCGCACTGAATGCCCTCACGAAAAACGTCCTGACTTTTGCATCTTGTCAACAGGCAGTAGATGGACATGGATCTGGGAAGGGAAATCATGCAGAGTTACCTCTTTGCTTCAACCAAACTCGGAACATTCTCTCCTGCGCTTTTTCGACCATCTCCTACTTTCCTTTTGTATAGATATACTAGAAAAGAAAACGATGGTTTGTACAAAGCCACAGGGGTGAGCTTTAGATATAATTAGCTAGGTAGGCATTTCTGCTCCCCTGGTGGAACGGAAACAGTGCAGGCAGATTACTTTGGCAAACTAAAAAACATACAAGGATGTACAAACCAATACCAGGACTGGTGTTTTGTCATCTGAGGTTCCACACTTTCGTGAAAATACCAGGCAATTTATTGTGGATTTATTATGTTCCGCATCAGTACTACTGTGTAGGTGCTTCAGTCTGGAATCGTAGACAAAAAGGACAGACAGCTGAGAACTTGCTAGTTTTCTACTAATAGGCTACGGTGTTCTTACAATTAACACAAATTCACTACTAGCTGCCTGATTGGCCAAGGGTTGTCAGCAGTCAATTCCTTGGACAGTGGTTCATGATGTGATTCTGGCGGAGGTCCTACTTGGGCAGTCGACTTGTGTACCCTGAAAAGAGGACTCCGTGTTGAGAGCTCACTCCTTCAGCACAGAATACCATTTGATTTCTAAAGTGGTCCAAATAAGCAATACATAGTACAGGAAACAGATCACTCCATGATCAATTCAAGCATTCACAATTTGATTAGCGACTTAATCAAGCATTCATGATTGGATTAGCACATTAAAGATGTAAGCGAGTTTCAATTTGTCATAAACAAATGGCGACAACACTTCGAGAATCAAAATGACATGGAGAAGAGAATCCCTCAAAAGAAATATCCATGTTTTTCAGTAATTTTATTTCTCTAACTACCATCCCAATAGAAGGGAATATAGCATGAATTGAACATAACATCATAGCCTTCTCTCAAAAAAGGGAAAGTCTGCTAAATCTTCTTACGGGTAAAATGAGATCTTACAACAATGTATCAGAAGGCCTTTACTTGTATTGTTCTGAAACTTCACGGACAAACTTGTCCATGAATTGACATTTCTTGTCAAAACCCCAGCCAGGATTATTCTGCAAAATACAAGAAAGCAAAGCAGAATAGTAACTAAGTAGCAAGTAGGAAGCGAATTTTGTCCAAGCAAACAAACTATGAGTACTGAAATACATCGAGTATAAACACATAAAATTATCCTAAGCTGTAAAGTGTAAACATCATGATTTAATTTTGAGAAATATAGACAAATAGCATTGCATATTGGTGAGTTTATGATGTTAGCTGCAAATATTTCAGTATCTGGTGCTTATTTATCTGTCAGGTGTTTACAAGAAGCTAACTTTAGGAATATCTGCTTAGCAAGCTTTTGAGATAGATGGTATCAGCCATTTGCTATCTTCGAGAAAAAAGGGTAAGCAGTTATCAAATGTATCTCTGGAACAGCTATACAGTGATGAATACAGCTAGATAAAGAAATGTTCTACGACCAGAGTGTAGCAAAACCAGACTATAGAAAAGACTTGAAGGTGAAATCGGGGGAAATATCACACAAAAACAACAATCACAGCCATAGTAAACATCATGTGTAGTACGCAAAGGGAAGACATTCTGGAAAAAAGCTGACTCCAATTGATTCTGTCAGAACCCGTCAAGTTAGACAGGAATCACATTGCTCCCGTGACAACTAGAAGCTCAATTACTCAAATAGCTATTCAGAATTGACCCATAATACTATTTAGAGTACCACTTGTAATAAGAACTTGCGAAGGCAAACCTTAAGAGAGAGTAAAGTTTTATCCGTAAACCGCTTTACTGAATTTGGTATGCTCTCTGGAAGAGTGTGGGCAACCCTTTGCAGCTCCTCTTCTTGCTGTTTTGCAGATACGACATCAGGCCCACTGTACATGTCTATAAGCTCTTTCATATGGGGTGCCCTTTCCATGACATCTTTCACCGCTTCCTAAGAATGATACAGTAGTTTATACCGAGTCAATTAAAGATACCCAAAAAGAACTCATAAGTAACGAAGGAATTGCATACAAAAAAAGCAACAAAGGGAATGGAAGTACACAACTGTGAACTGCTAGTGTATACATGTAATCTGATGGTTAGCAGAGAGCTGAATTATAGAACCTGAGATGCTTACTTCTAAGGTCAGTATCTGGAAACTACAAACATCTTATACCCTATAAATGATGAAACTGCCAAGACATTTCTGTATTTCTGGAAAGATAATCTACAAAACTTTCAAATGTATAGGGAGAACTGCCGTCATTTGGAACAAGAAACTCATCGGTTAGTTTAGCAGTTGAACCTCGTGAGCCAGCTCAGAACAAGAAAACTGACATGTAAACTACATGACAAGACTATAATGGCTCAGAGAGTTAAATATTGCTGCCTCCAGACCATTTATAAAATATGCATATATATGCTTATAACACTAGAATGTTATAAAAGTAGATCTGAGATATAACAGCAAATCTCTTAATATCATTTCAACCAGTCATGGTAGTTCTATATGTATACTACTGAACAAAATTAGTGGAAGTTCGACTACAAACATACCACAAGGGTATACGATTGCAAACTAAGTTGATACTATTTTGACATTGATCTATGTTGCTGGTCCATCAATTTATTTATCAAGCCTATAGCTAGCTATCATATCTAAATATCATCCAACTAAAGATATGATTATGCAAACTATAACATCAAAACAAGGTAACAAGATCCAAGCCAAGCATACTTACTCTGGCACATTTTAATGCATGCGGCTAGTCAAAGCAGTAATACACGTATGTCAGAATAAAACAGGAATTATCTACTTGCAAAAACATTTACTTGGCGAAACATATATCTCATCGGGAATTATAAGATTCACCTCCCATTCTTCCTGGTCCTCGATGCCTTCGTAGGCAACTATAAATGGCTTCATTTTTTGCAGCACCTCCTCCAATGCCATTGGCGGCTTCTCCTCAATATCAGGATTACCGAAGTTCACATGGTACTCCGGCTCAAACTCAATCTGCACAGACAAACACTCAGAAACAAAAATCCATCAGGAACCAAACAAGCACACCTAGACCTGATAATTTCGAATCCTAATGCAGTGCAGCACGCACCATGTTATTGGTGTGAACAGCGTCCCAGTGCGCATCCTCCACTGGGTCTGGCAGTGCCGCCTCTGCCGCCTCATCAAATGCCGCGTCCCAAATCTTCATTTTATCAGCACCAAGCCGCTTCTCGAGCTTCTCACCATCGGCGTTGTCCCCCAAGAAGACTGATTCACGTTCGTCCACAGGAGCAGGACGGCGGCCACCCTCACGCCCACGCCCGCGGCCGCCGCGCCCCCCTCTGCCTCGTCCGCCACCACCATCGCCACCGCGGCCAAGTAGCTCCAAAGCGCGCTTCATGGCGTCCTGTGGCGACAATTTCGGCTGTCCGCTTGGAGCCGAAGGGGTCGGGGCTTTCTTTTCCTCGCGACGTCGAACAAAGCGGTTCTCCTCGGGGGCCCTGTCCACTGGTTGCTGCACGCGCGGCACGCCGCGGCCGGCGCCAGAGGTCGGGACCGAGCGCGGCGGTTCGGAGGAGGAAGAGGAGGCAACGGTCGTTGGCGGCTCCGGATCGGAGGGGGGATGGGCGGAGTCGACGCGCTTGGTGAAGGTCGGTTGCTTGGGGGCATCTTCGACGGACGGCGGCGGGGGCAGAGGCGATCCACGACCTCGGCCAGCGCCGGAGAAGGAGGAGAAGGGCGGGATGGTGGGGGAGGGCGGGATCGCGGACTCCCCACGGCCACGGCCAGCAGAGGACGCTGCGGCGAAGAGATCCGCGCCATCGTCGTCTTCGGGGATGGGGCGCCCGGGAGCGCGCGGCGGCGCGGAGGCGGAGGGTGGTAGGCCGCGCCCGCGCCCGCGTCCAGCGCCACCGCTGCCTCCGATGCCGGAGAAGGAGGAGAAAGCGGCGGCGTAGGAGGGGAGATTCGCGTGCCGCCGGGCGGTGGCGGCGGCTGCAACGGCGCCGAGGCCTCGCATGGTGGTGGGGGGATGGGTTTAGCGCGCGATGCTTGCTAGGGTTGGGCTCGCAAGCTGTTCGACGAAATGGTAGTGGGCTGCGACCCTGGAATGAATTTGCGATCCGGCGAAATCGTAGCCATTAGATCTCACTTGTTGGCTGTTCTCTCAGCCGTCCGTTTCTCATTGTAAGCACCACAAAAATACTAAGATTCCACCGTGGACCGTATCTGAAAGCAAAAAAGTTTGAAGAAAAAAGTGAGAACAAATTGCCTTAAAACACACTTTGGGCCGACGGTCGTGATATGGTTCACCACAATATAGGTTGTGTGCCGCTTTGGGTGTATAGTATACTCTCTCTGTTTTAAAATATAAGATATTTTTAGCTTTGCATGAGTGAGTAGAACATAACTATGTGACCTATCTTCCACCTCGTCTCCTAGGATATTGATGCGGTAGAAGGGGAAGGGTGGCAAGTACAATTTAAAGAGCATGTTAAGGTGGCACACATGCTGGTTCAAAAAAAAAAGGTGGCACACATGGTCAAAGTCTCCAATGGTGAGAAAGCTAGAGACCAAGCAAATCTCTATGTATGCGCTGCGATGGTGAGAATTAAAGATGCATAAAATTCTAGCATTATTGCGGCGATGAAGAAAGAAAAGGGAGGGGAAAAGGAGTTTAGAAAGAGGGGGAGGGTAAGAAGACCTAGCTAAAGGAAGCGGCTTGAAGCCCTACATCTACTCACCGCGTGCATTATGATCGGCTGACGGTCATGATATGATTTACATTGGAATTTTTTAAGTGCGTCATTCCGTGTACGAATCAGTCTATGAAGACATTCATGCGGGGTTCCAAGTGTTCTATTTGCAAAGAATAAACATACACCATAGAGCAGTTGAAAACCCATTTAGACCAAAATAAATTTAACAAAGCTAATGAAACTTATGCCATGGACATTTCATGTCACTGTTTCAACAACGAAGTGGTGAGAGCGATTCCTAAATGACTACTATGTCCCGGGAACATTGTGAGTCCCCGTACAGCCTTTGAAGGGATCACTGCAACCATTTTCCACCTTGACGCAATTTTGTTGGTCCTTGTCGAGAATGACACGTACCTGCAGAAGATGTTCCCAAGGAGTTGAAACTAGGTGTGTACCTCATGATAACATCACAAGTCATCGTCATCCTCGGCGATGATAGTTTTCTTTTTCGATCCATGCAGTCCATTGAGGTCCAAAGACTTCAATATGCCTTCCATTGTCACCACAAAGAACCTACCATGGTGGTAGACATATTCAGCAAAACTATCATTGCTTCTCGGATCCTGCTGCTCTAGCACAGGTCGATGTAAGGACATCAGATCCAGCGTCGCTGCACAAAGATCTAGAGCCACTGTCGCAGGTCCACTGCCAGCACAGCGCAGGTCCATCCCCACCGCATAAAAGTGTGATGATTTTGACCTCCTGGTCACTGGCATGGGGGGAGCAAGAGGAAAGGGGATTCGTGTGGAGCGAGAGGAAGAGGGCGACGACGGTGAGGGAGAGGCAATGGCGAGGGAGACGGAGGAGCCTAATGGAGAGAGGAGGAGATGGTAGTGTGTGGACCGACATCAAGCGAGAAGAGGGCAAAAATGGGAATCCAGAATTTTCGTATGCGGTGCGAGACGTGATCGTGTTTTCTTCCACGACTAACATTTGTGGACGGAGGGAGTAATACCTTCAAATAGCTATCTACTCCGACCCGTCGCTGTCTGTGATGCCTGACACCATCCCGTGCTGCCTCACGATGCCATCGCGTCGTTGCGGTGTCGAGAGCGCCACCGTCTCCCGTGACGTGTGACTGCGGGAATCTGGCCGCTACGCGCCAGAGCTCGCCTACAACTGCGAGAGGATGTGGCTCTGCATGTTCGACACGCCGGAGCTCGCCTCTCGCATGTACGCCGCCGGAGCGTGGAGGTTCGGCCGACCGCATTGAGAGCTCAAATTCCTAGCTTTGGAGAGTCACGTGGAGGCGGAGATGCTAGCTCCCGAAGTGCGGCTCGTGTCTTGCGAAGAGGAGAAGCAACACCGCCTCGCCATGAGACAGCTTGCCACCCACGAGGCCGATTAGAGGGACATGGGGAGGTACAAAGAGGCTCATCCGGAGGCCGTGTAGGCAGAGATTGAGTTCTATGTTGTGAGTGCCATGACAAAGAAGAAGAAGAAGAAGAAGAAGAAGAAGAAGAAGAAGAAGAAGAAGAAGAAGAAGAAGAAGAAGAAGAAGAAGAAGAAGAAGAAGAAAGAAGAAGAAGAAAGAAGAAGAAGAAGAAAGAAGAAGAAGAAGAAGAAGAAGAAGAAGAAGAAGAAGAAGAAGAAGAAGAAGAAGAAGAAGAAGGCAAGGCTGGCCCCTTGATGGTGATTGTCAACACCCGGATTTTTAATCCCAGATGCCTGTTATGCCATACATCGCAATCCCAGGATTACCATTTTTGCGAGACATAACAGAATTGGATACCACAGTACATCATCCATTACAAACCATACATAAGGTCTTACACAAATAAGGATCCCATGATCCAGTTCTTAATACAACTCAAGCAGCGGAAATACGTAATAATAACGGTAGCGTAGGCGAAACTCCATCTTCGGGGTCACAGGCAATGCTGAAAATGGGAGATGATCCTAGTTGTCGTAACCTTCCTGGGGTCCACCTCCAGGTACTCCTCTTCATAGTTTGTCCATGGGAATAGCCAGGGATAAAGCCATGAGTACTCTTTAAGTACTCGCAAACTAATACTAACAAGTGAAGGGGGTTTTATAGTAGAACACTAAGCTCTAGGGTTGTTTTGCAAAAAGCCAGATTTACATCTACTAAGTTCAGAAGCAAGAAAAGCTAGCTAAAATTTTATAGCACCTAAGTGGGAACTCGTATCTCATGTCACACCTCTGTTGTGGTCAAGTCAAAGTCTCAATTTATTTCATAAGTCATTTTGAAAACATCTGACGGGGGAACAATATGGCCACTCCAACTATCCATAACCGCGGACGCGGCTATTCGAATAGTTTGACACTCTGCAGAGATTGTACACTTTCACCACAACATTCAATACATCCGTTAGGAACAAATCCTGAAATCACCATACTCAGTATGTGGATAATCATTCCTAACCTTTCAATTACACGCCCTAGTATAAGCACCTCTCCTGTGAGTTTGGCCTCCCAACCATGACCAACTGTCATCTTGGGTATTGCACAGGTGGACAATCTTCACAAGGTAGCCTCAGCTCAGACCTTGGCCGTGAGGGAACTAATACTAAGTATATAAGTTTCAGTAAAGCCCTACCCAATTCTCGGGTATTGTGGTTGTACGCTAAAATTGGAATGATATCGCATCTAGACAACCATCAGTTTTATAAAGGGCTAAGGCTCATGCCTCAACATTTTCATCACCATAAATCATATCGTGTTCGGAAACACATGTCAAAACATCTCAATAGAATGATCCATCATTTCAAGGTTTTCATAACCATTTTCACCAAGTATTCCCATCTAATGTTGATCAAGTTTTATGCTTAGCACTAGCATCTACAAGTGGGGGTAAGTACTAATGAGGGGTGGTAAACTAGTGGAGTTTAACTAAGTTCAATATCATGCCTTAGGATGACATAAAGATTATCTAGCTTAGGCCAAATTTTATGCTCTTTATGCAACCTTCAATTATCTCTCTAGAATCTACCATTCACTTAAGTAAGCTCTAAGTACTAGCTTTGATAAAGAAATAAAGTATAAAGCTTGTAAGTAAAACTAGGATTGGTTTATCAAGTGGGTATGATCACATATGCTTAAGGCATATAGTTGGCATGGTAACAAGCAAGTATTTGCTTGCATAGGTATAGTATCTTGCAAGTGTTATCTTGCACAAGTATCAGTATAAGCTTGCTAACTTGCAAGTGTTAGCTTGCACATTCAACTAGTAGTATTAGGCTTGCATAGGTCAACTTGATTAGTAAGGCTTGCATAGGTCAACTTGATTAGTAAGGCTTGCCTTGCGCAGAGCAGTGGTTGAAGTTCTCCTCGGCTTCTTCTTCGTAGTATCCTCCTTCTTCCTCGTATCCTTGGTCGGTACTAGCGTCTATAAATAAATACGAGGTACACAATCACCAAACAATACTTAACTAATTTCAATCATCACACCAAAGGGTCCTATAGATGATCTAGCATCATCACTAACATTACAAGATTAAAGCTTGGTTTAATTTCTTTTATTTTTAGAAAAGTAATTTCTACTCATTGAAAAACTACTTAAGATTTAATATTCTCCAAACCAAACATGGGATCATGTTGACACATGTCATCACCACATATTTTAGTACATGGGAATGTGATTTAAAGTGGTGTCACAATTTAATAAGGTTTAACCTTTTATTTTACTTAAATAAAGTGACTAGAAATGCCTATGTGGCATTCTTTTATTACTTGAACATTATTTCTGTAAGTAAACCCAAATGTTTTTATATATTCTGAAAGGTATGATCAAATGTGATTTTTGAGAGTTGGAATCAACTCAAAAGCTATTATGGTTTAAATTTGAAAAATGTTTGAATGTAGAAAAGGTTCTGCCTTGTTATTTTTACCAAGGTTGATCTATAGATTCAAATGATTTGAATCCAACGGGCTTGGATTAAGCATTTCCATATCTTTCTAACAAAATTGGTTTCATTCAATTTGGTTTATTGAATTGAGCTGGGTTGATTTTTGAAACTGGGTACAGAACTGTGTTTGAATTAAAATGGAAAAAAGTTAAATTCAAACGACTGGGTTGCGTGGGAACTGCTAATGGGCCGCGGCGCGGGGCTCAGCTGACAGGGGGTTCCACCAGTCAGTGGTTCTTTAAACGTGAAGCGGTACGGGGCAATATCGGCCACACGATCTAAGTCTAATCGAACGGCTCCTACTCATCATCCACGTTAGCGGCGCCAGAGTAAACCTAACACGGTGGGGGTGCCGGGCTCACCGGGCTTAGGCGAGGTCGGCGAGGCTTAACGACGAAGTCGACGACGGCGAACCTCCTGGTACCGGCAGCTTCTCCTGGGGTGGACAAAATCGACGGCGCCCTTCTTCTCCAGAGGCGGCGTGCTCTGGCCAAATTCCGGCGATGCGTTGCTCGCCTTGCTCCAGGAATAGGGTGGAACGATCAGTGAGGAGAGGGGAGTGATATGGTGTGAAGAGTTTGAGCGGGGGAGGCCTCTATTTATAGTCTCGAGGACGAGACCGAACGGAATGGGCAGGCAGCGGTGGCGACATGGCTACGGGCTGCTAGAGGCATGGCCGGCGGTGGCGATCGATCGGTGGTCTCATGGCGATGCTATATGGCTTTAATGCGCGTGTAGGGGCGGTGGCAAACGGTCTGGAACATGTGATGCTCTGCGCGGCAGAGGCGGCGTTTTCGACTGCAAGCGGTGGATGTGAGGCATGGGGCAGCGAACGGGGATGTCTAGCGGTCTCCTGGGACGGTGGTGATCGTGTATGCACGCGGGGAGGGCGGCGCGCGGTCTGTGGGCGTGTGTCGAGGGTGGCGCTCTGGCGCACGCTCGGCATGGTTGATAGAGGCACGGGCGCGACGTTCCTGGGTGCTCTGGTCGATGTCTTCGAGGCAGGGCTGGTCGAGAGGGGGAGGTGAGGCATGGGTGATCTCCCAGACAAGGTTGGCACGGCTAGTTCCTCTCCTAGCTTGCTGTCTATACTGGGGTGGCATGGGTGGCTTCGGCTGTTCACCATTGATGACATTGTCAAGCTTACAGTGGTGCTTGACGTTTACAAATGAGCTAGATGATCTACTAAAGCCTAGTTGCAACCAGAGAGGGAACAAGTTAGGCTCAAATCACTGCTCCAAATAGTGTTTGGATTTTATTTGATTTGCATCTGCAAGGTGTTTGATGAAATGGCCGCATGAATTCAAGTTTTGAATTTTGAAAAGATTTTTGGTGGGTGTGCTAGGTTGGTGCGGGTGATAGGGCTTTCAACGAGCCGAACTCGAGCGAACATTGTTAGGCTCGGCTCGAGCTTGGTAGAAGCTCGAGCCGAGCTCGAGCGAGCCTAGGTTGACCTTCGAGCCTACATCTAAGCTCGAGTTCGGCTCGACCAAAGCTCGAGTAGGCTTGAGCTCGGTTCGTTGAAGCTCGGTAAGAAAATTTTAGTACATCGACATGCAGCTACATAGCAAGAAAATAGTAAAGCTTAAAAACGGAATAGCAGAAATGACTCTCATATAATAGTAATGCAGTGCCAACATGCCAGCATAATTATTTTAGCAGTCTTACATCAGATGGAATAATAATAGCAGCCTCAATTTTGCGGCAGTACAAAAATCACGAGCTTTATCGAACTGTTTGAGTTCGGCTCGTCTAAGCTCGCGAGCTCGAAAACAGGCTCGAGCTTGGTTTGTTAGAGAGACGAATCAAGCTCGAGCCAAGCTGTTAACGCGCCGAACTCGCATAGTTTGTCAAGCCCGAACTTTTTTGACAGCCCTAGCGGGTGAGTCCGTAGATGCTTGGGTTTTGAAAGTTGAGCTTGTTTGAGTGGTTTTTGAAAAAGTGGGATCTTCCCATATGATATAGATCAATCTTAAACTGTCCTTTAAACTATGCATTTGAATGTTTCTGGATGATCACTAAGTGGGCCTTGATACTTTGTTATGAGTACTATCAAGGGGTGCAAAGATCCAAACAAGTTTCTATTAAGTTCTAAAAGTTAGATACAACCAAAGTAGGCATGGGAGTTAATTTGGCCAAAGTGACCATTCACTCATTTTGTTTGTTTTGATTTATTTGTCTTTGGGAAAAGTGTGGGGATTGTTTAGATGATGTTTATTTCACCTAAGAATCCTTTTACAAGCAAAGAAACACATAAACAAGGCACTTCAAAGGAATTCAAAATGGGATGCATACACACATGAATGCTTTCTCATTTTATTTTAGAAAAGTTTTTGTTAACCCTAAATTTGATGATTAGAGTTTGATGATTCTAGTTTAATATTTTTAGGATGTTACAAACCTCCCCCCTTAAACAAAATCTCATCCCAAGATTTGAAAAAGGACGAAAAGATTACCTAGGATTTGAAGAGATCGGGAAACTCCGTCCTGATGTGATCTTCACGCTCCCAGGTAGCTTCCTCTTCTGTGTGGTTGCTTCACTGAATTTTGAGAAACTTGATGCTTCGGGTTCGGTTAGTTTGGAAAGCTTCTTCCAAAATACGGATGGGTACTTCGGGATAGGTCAGGTCATCGTTGATCTCTATGGTCCGGTGATCGATATTCTTGAACACTTCCGTCTTCTTCGGAACTTCGAGGCACTTGCGAAGTAATGAGATATGGAACACATTGTGCACGGCTGACATCTCTTCGAGTAGTTCCAATTGATACGACACTTCTCCTCGACGGTTTAGAATTTTGAAAGGTCCGATATATCTGGGTGCTAACTTTCCTTTGAGTTGGAAACGCTGCATTCCCTTCAATGGCGACACTTTCAAATATACAAAATCTCTTATGTTGAAGGCGAGGTCTCGACGTCTCTTGTCGGCGTAACTCTTCTGTCTGGACTAGGCTGTCTTGAGGTGCTCACGAATCTTGTGAACCTTCTCTTCTGCTTCTCGTAAGGTATCGGGTCCAAAAATCCGACTCTCTCCTACTTCCGACCAATTCAAAGGGGTGCGACACTTCCTTCCGTACATGAATTCAAATGGGGCCATTTGCAAACTAGCTTGATAGCTGTTGTTGTACGAAAATTCTGCAAACGGCAGATAGTCTTCCCACTTAGATCCATATTCTAACACACATGTGTTGGAATTATACCCTAGAGGCAATAATAAAGATGTTATTATTATAATTCTTGTTCATGATAAAGTTTATATTCCATGCTAGAATTGTATTAAGCGGAAACTTTAATACTTGTGTGGTTTGTGAACAACACTGTGTCCCTAGTACGCCTCTATGGACTAGCTCATTGATCAATGATGGTTAAGGTTTCCTAAAAATAGACATGAGTTGTCAATTGATAATGAGATCATATCATTGGAGAATAATATGATGGACAGACCCAAACTAAGCGAAGCAACTAGATCGTATCATCGTGTTCATCTTTGCGAAGCTTTTCCTATGTCAAATATTGTATTCCTTAGACCATGAGATAATACAACTCCCTGGTATCGGAAGAAAGATTTGAGGTCATCAAACGTCATCCTATGAGAGGGTGATCATAAAGGTGTCTCTCAGGTGATCGGAAAGTATCTGTTGGGTTGTATGTATCGAGATGGAATTTGTCCCTCCCAAGTCGGAGAGATATACTGGCCCACTTGAATCGATATCAACACCGCTTGCAAGCATGTGGTTAGGAGTTAATCACAAAGTAATATCGGATTACGGAACGAGTAAAGTACTTGCCGTAAACAAGATTGAACTAGGTATGACGGCAAGCGATCGAATCTCGGGCAAGTAAAATATCGCGAGACGAAGGGAATATATATATGGGATTGATTGAATCCGGCATCGTGGTTCATCCGATATGATCATCGATGAATGTGTGGGAGTCAATATGGGTGTCCGCACTTCCGTTGATTATTTATAGAAGATCATGTCTGCATATTCTCGAACCCGCAGGGTCACACACTTAACGTGTCTCGACGCTAGGATAGATTGGATAATTGGTTTATGAGTTTTTGTTCGGAGTCTCGGATGGGATCCGGGACATCACGAGAGGTTCCGGAGTGGTCCGGGGAATAAGATTCATATAAGGCAGTGTAGTTTTTGGAGTTCGGAATTGTTCCGGGTTAATCGGTATTGTATTGGAAGCTTCTAGAACCTTCCGGAAGGGGACCAACGTGGCCCCACCTTCCGGGAGGGGGCATGGGCCTATGAGGGAGTGTCCTGTCCGCATTGGTCCAGGGTCACAAGGCCCCATAGGGCCCAACCGATCCTAGAGAGTTTAAACTCGTTTAAACTAGAGATAGGGTTTCTAGAAGGGGGAGAGTCCTTGCCCCCCACTTCTACCTCCCTTGTCCGCCGGCCCAAGGCTTGGAGGAGGGGCAAGGGCTGGCCTCCCCCCTCTATATATAGAGGGCTGGTGCGCCCCCTCCCCCCTACACCTTGCCTCCAAACCCTAGTTGCCCTGCTGCCCTTCCTCTCTCCTCCCGATCTTGTAGGCGGCCTGCAGCGAAATTCTCCACCATATACACCACGCCGTGTTGTAGATCCAATCTATCTCCACCATACTTGCTGGACCGAGGAAGGAGGAGACGTCGAGGTGCTGCACGTGTGCATCTCACGGAGGCACCGCCACTTGTGGTGCTAGATCGGATCGGATCGCGAGGAGGAGAAGCGAGTACGACTACATCACCCACGTTCCGACGAACGTTCCGCTATGCGAATCTTCAAGGGTATGAAGATCTAATCCAATCTCTCTAGATTAGAGAGATTGGATTAGATCTGTTCGCATCCGTAGAAAATTTTGATTTACTATGCCGCGAAACCCTTCAACATGCTCTCAGCATATCTTCGAGTATTTGATTTACTCGCTCCGTTTGTCCATCGGTCTGAGGGTGATATGCGGTGCTGAAATCGAGGCGAGTTCCTAAACCTTCTTGAACTTTCTTCCAGAATCTCGAGGTAAACTGAGTTCCTCCATCCGATACAATGTTCTTGGGAACTCCATGCAAACTGACGATTCTAGCGATGTATAACTCCGCTAGCTTCGAACTCTGATACGTGGTCTTGACGAGTAAGAAATGGGTGACTTTGGACAATCTGTCCACTATGACCGAGATAGAGTCATTTCCCCTACTAAAAGTAGGCAATCCGGTGATAAAGTCCATTCCAACGAAATCCCATTTCCATTCCATAATCTGCAATGGTTGCAACAATCCAGCGGGTCTTTGATGTCCTGCCTTGACTCGCTGACATATATCACACTTGGCGATATAGCTTCCGATTTCTCTCTTCATCTTATGCCACCAAAATTGCTCTTTCAAATCTTGATACATCTTAGTTCCTCCGGGGTGGATAAAATAAAGAGTATCATGAGCTTCCTTGAGAATAACTTCTTTCAACTCAGAATCTTCTGGTACACAAAGGCGTCCTTTGTACCACAGAACTCCCTCTTCTTCTTCGGTGAATCCGGGTACTTTGCCTATACCGATACGACGCTTGATTCCGCCAATACTAGCATTTCCTTTCTACGCCTCTTTGATCTGGCTGATCAAAGTGGGTTGAAGTTCTATGCTAGCCAAAAATCCTTCACTTACTAATTCTATTCGAAAATCTTCCATCTCTTTGTGCAAACTTGGTTGCTCCTTCAAAATCATGGAGTTCAAGCGGCACGGCAATCTGCTAAGGGCATATGCTACCACATTGGCTTTACCAGGGTGATATTGAATGTCCAGATCGTAATCCTTGATTAACTCAATCCATATTCTCTGTCTCATATTCAGCTCCTTCTGAGTGAATATATACTTCAGGCTCTTGTGATTCGAGGTCATGGGTTAGGTAATTTTGCTCATGTTGTTTCAGTTGTCAAAATAGATAAGATATAACTTTGCCTTCTTGCATTAGCACACATCCGAGACCGATCTTCGATGCGTCACAATACACGTCGAAGGGCTTCGTGATATCCGGCATGATTAAGATTGGGGCTGAAATCAATCTCCTCTTGAGTTCTTGAAAACTCGCTTCACATTTGTCGGTCGATTCAAACTTCTTGTCCTTATTTAGCAATTGGGTCATGGGTCTGGCGATACTCGAGAATCCTTGTACGAACTTGCGGTAGTATCCCACCAATCCAAGAAATGCACGAACTTGGGTTTGAGTGGTTGGGGCTTTCCAATCTTCGACATCTTTCACTTTTGCAGGATCAACGACAATTCCTCCGGCTGATATAATGTGACCGAGGAATCCTACCTCCTGTAACCAGAATTCACATTTGCTAAACCTGGCATACAGCTGATGCTCTCTAAGGGTTCCAAGAATGGTCCTTAGGTGTAGCTCATGTTCTTCTTACGATTTGGAATAAATCAGAATGTCATCGATGAAAACAACGACAAACTTATCCAGGAAGTCCATAAAAATCTTATTCATGAGATTCATGAAATAAGCGGGGGCATTGGTTAATCCAAAAGACATAACGGTATACTCGTATAATCCATATCCGTGGTAAAGGTCTTTGGAATATCATGTACACAATTTTGAGTTGATGATAGCCCCCTAAGATCAATCTTAGAAAACACTTGGGCACCGATCAACCGATCAAACAAATCTTCTATCTTGGGCAAGGGTACTTGTTTTTATGGTGACATCATTCAACTTCCGATAATCCGCATACGACGGTTACCTCCATCTTTCTTGTCCACAAACAAAACATGTGATCTCCATGGTGACGCACTTGGTTGAATTAATCCAATTTCGACAAAGATGGCATCCAGTTGCTTCTTGATTACGCTTAGTTCGACGGGTTCATACTATATGGTCTCGGGCTATGGGTCCTGCTCCGGGATTAGTTCGATGATAAACTCGATATCCCGATCCGGGGCATACTGCAAAACATTTGGAAATACATCGGGTATTCATGACTATCCGGACTTGGTTAATGGTAGGTTTGGCTATACTCTTGTTGCACTTGAATTGACGAGGTAAGGTTTTATATATGCTCGATCGATATTCCCCAGATCGGTCATGGTGATGGCTTTCTTGGCACAGTCAATCAATCCTTTATGTTTGGACATCCAATCCATTCCTAGTACTACTTCCAAACCTTTAGTTCCGAGTACTATCAGGTTAGCATAAAAATCTATGCCATGGATTCGGATAGGGACAACTTTGCAAATTTGCCTAGCCTTGGTGGTTGAACCGGAAATTTGGACGATCATAACATGCTTCAGTTTTGTTGGTTGAATCTTACTAGTGCAGGCAAATTCTTCGGTGACAAATGAATGTGATGCACCAGAATCAAACAACACTCTTGCAAGTACTGAATTAATAGAAAATATACCCAGCACGACGTCTGGCGCTTCCTGAGCTTCTTCAGCATGCATGAGAAAAAGACGGCCGTTGCGGTTGAGTGAATTCCCTAGGGCAAACCTTCTTCCTGGCTGAACACGACGCTGCTGCTGAGCTGGGGCATTTGCATTGGGGGCTGCGACATTCTTCATGTTGGGGCACTCGTTGGAGACCCTTATTTCCACAGTCATAACAAGTCACTTGCGACTTGTCCTTTGCTGCAACATGCACAACATTGCTTCCAGTCCTCGGGGCAGTGTTGGTGTTGGCGGTAGAATTGTTGTTGTTGAAATTGGGTGGGGCACGGTTGAAATTGCTAGAGTTGTCGGGGTTGTTGTGATTTCCTCCGGGCCTAGGGTTTCCACGGTTGGGATAGGTCGGACGATTCATCGGGGGTCTGATGGGTTCCTGGTTGATGCATCATGTGAAGCTTGCGGTTCTCATTGGCTTTGTTGATCTTTCCTTCCATATGGATGGCAGAGTCGACAAGGGCTTCAATATCAGCAAAGGGGATATTGACTAACACTGTCTGCATATCATCGTGCAGACCATTCAGGAATCTTTCTTTCTTATTAACTTCGGTGTCGATCTCATCCGGGGCATACCTAGATAATGACAAGAATTTGTCACGGTATTCCACTACGGTCATCCTTCCTTGCTTCAGTTCTCTGAATTTGTCTCTCATCCTCTTGATCAAACCTGGTGGCACGTGGGTTCTGCTGAACTTGACTTTGAATTCCTCCCAGGTCATCATCTGTCCTCCGGTCATTGCACGAATACTGTTCCACCATGCTCTGGCATCTCCGGCTAGATAATGGGTGGCGAACAAAACTTTCTCGTTGGCTTCCACTCCGGAGACTTCTAGGTTATTTTCCATGGTCTGCAGCCAATCATCGGTGTCTAAGGGCTCTTCCGACTTAGTGAAAACAGGTGGGTTGGTGTTCTGGAAATTCTTGAGCTTAGATCCATGGTTGTCCTAGTTTCCGTGGCTTTGATTGTTGTGGGCTAGCTGAGCTATCTGTTGAAGGGTGGCTAGGTTGGCTTGACGTTCCGCTCTTTCAGCTTCGCGGCCAAAAACCAACATTTGCAGGATCTTTAACATCGGGTCCGGGGATGAACCACTTCCTCCGCGTGGCATCTGAAGATTGATATAGATCATGAGAAAAGAGGGAAATTTCTAAGGTTTTGGGACTTTGAAAAGTTTTAAAAGTTTGACTCAGATTTTTCTAGCAACTTGCTTTTCATTCATTCATTTATTCATAGCACACGATACAAACACACACCACAACAAGGTAAAAAGATGGTTTTAGGAACCAATCTGGAAACTACGATATCATGGGACCGAATACTACTCATTACGCTAGTGCTCAAGTGTTACTACTCCTCGGAGTCGGTGTAGTCGTCATCCTCATCATCGTCGTCATTGATGAAGGCGAAATCCTCCTCATCGGTGAAGAAATCCATAGCCTGATCCTCCAGAAAATCATCATCATCGCTGAGATAGGAGTAGGGGTCTCCACGAAGATCCTCTCCTGCATTCTCCCTTTCTTCCAACTGCATGTCTCTCTCGTGGATGGTCTCCTCCAAAGACGAGATATGGTGGCGAAGACAGGAAATGATGCGCTCCTTCTTGTCGAGCTGACGGCGGCGAGACTTGCGATCCTTTGCTAACATGGCGATGGTCTGATCCTTCGTCTTGATAATGGTGGACTTGTGGTTGGAGTAGTCACGGAAATTATCCAACTCCTCGAGGATGATCGCATCATGAAGCTAAGGTGGTCCAATTGGGTCTTCACTGTGGTGGTATGGGGCTTCCAAAGGTTGTCCATTAGCATTACACCTTGGGCAAAACTCAAAGCGGTACCCTTGATCCGTTGATACTCTACCCACAGACGGGCAAGAGCTTCTGCATGGCTCGCAAGTCCATCGAGCCATTGTTCTCTCTTAAGGTAAACTGAATTCTCAAGACCGGAAGGTTCAATCTTTCCTCGGAGACTTGCAACAATTAGCCACTGCAGATCTTCTCCTCCTTGATCATTGAGCTGAGCTCCGAAGAACTCGGGGTGCGGACGCTCCAGAAGTTCCGAAAGCTGGTCCAAATCCCTCTCAAAGATAAGGTCTCCTCCATTTCCCAACTGGTAAAACTTGCCGTACTTCATGTCCATCTAAAAGAATATAAGAGGAGTAAGTTAGTAGAGTGATCAAGTGTGTCAAATTTTATGTATTTTGTAAAAGTTTTTGAGGAACATGAATTTTCATGAAAGAATCAAAGTGATAAGAATGGGAATAAGTTTTTGTAAATATTTGCTTTCTTTGGTTTTGAAACTAAGTTTTTGATTCCAATCGTCCAGTCTAACTAGGGTCTCATATGGTTAACTTGGCTCTAATACCAACTTGTCAACACCCGGATTTTTAATCCCAGATGCCTGTTATGCCATACATCGCAATCCCAGGATTACCATTTTTGCGAGACATAACAGAATTGGTCATCCATTACAAACCATACATAAGGTCTTACACAAATAAGGATCTCATGATCCAGTTCTTAATACAACTCAAGCAGCGGAAATACGTAATAATAACGGTAGCGTAGGCGAAACTCCATCTTCGGGGTCACAGGCAATGCTGACGATGGGAGATGATCCTAGTTGTCGTAACCTTCCTGGGGTCCATCCTCCAGGTACTCCTCTTCATAGTCTGGCCATGGGAATAGCCAGGGACAAAGCCATGAGAACTCTTTAAGTACTCGCAAACTAATACTAACAAGTGAAGGGGTGTTTTGTAGTAGGACACTAAGCTCTAGGGTTGTTTTGCAAAAAGCCAGATTTACATCTACTAAGTTCAGAAGCAAGAAAAGCTAGCTGAAATTTTATAGCACCTAAGTGGGAACTTGTATCTCATGTCACAGCTTTGTTGTGGTCAAGTCAAAGTCTCAATTCATTTCATAAGTCATTTTGAAAACATCTGACGGGGAACAAGATGGCGCCTAATCGTCCATAATCATGACGCGGCTATTCGAATAGTTTGACACTCTGCAGATATTGTACACTTTTACCACAACATTCGATACATCCGTCAGGGACAAATCCTGAAATCACCATACTCAGTATGCGGATAATAAATCCTAACCTTTCAATTACCTAGTTTAAGCACCTCTCCTGTGAGTTTGGCCTCCCAACCATGACCAACTGTCATCTTGGGTATTGCACAAGTGGACAATCTTCACAAGGTAGCCTCAGCTCAGACCTTGGCCGTGAGAGAAATAATACTAAGGTATATAAGTTTCCAGTCAAGCCCTACCCAATTCTCGGGTATTGTGGTTGTACGGTAAAATTGGAATGGTATCGTATCCAGGGCTAAGGCTCATGCCTCAACATTTTCATCACCATAAATCATCTGGTGTTCGGAAACACATGTCAAAACATCTCAATAGAATGATCCATCATTCCAAGGTTTTCATAACCATTTTCACCAAGTATTCCCATCTAATGTTGATCAAGTTTTATGCTTAGCACTAGCATCTACAAGTGGGGGTAAGTACTAATGAGGGGTGGTAAACTAGTGGAGTTTAACTAAGTTCAATCTCATGCCTTAGGATGACATAAAGATTATCTAGCTTAGGCCAAATTTTATGCTCTTTATGCAACCTTCAATTATCTCTCTAAAGTCTACCATTCACCTAAGTAAGCTCTAAGTACTAGTTTTGATAAAGAAATAAAGTATAAAGCTTGTAAGTAAAACTAGGATTGGTTTATCAAGTGGGTATGATCACATATGCTTAAGGCATATAGTTGGCATGGTAACAAGCAAGTATTTGCTTGCATAGGTATAGTATCTTGCAAGTGTTAGCTTGCACAAGTATCAGTATAAGCTTGCTAACTTGCAAGTGTTAGCTTGCACATTCAGCTAGTAGTATTAGGCTTGCATAGGTCAACTTGATTAGTAAGGCTTGCATAGGTCAACTTGATTAGTAAGGCTTTCATAGGTCAACTTGATTAGTAAGGCTTGCCTTGTGCAGAGCAGTGGTTGAAGTTCTCCTCGGCTTCTTCTTCGTAGTATCCTCCTTCTTCCTCGTATCCTTGGTCGGTACTAGTGTCTATAAATAAATACGAGGTACACAATCACCAAACAATACTTAACTAATTTCAATCATCACACCAAAGGGTCCTATAGATGATCTAGCATCATCACTAACATTACAAGATTAAAGCTTGGTTTATTTTTTTATTTTTTTTAGAAAAGTAATTTCTACTCATTGAAAAACTACTTAAGATTTAATATTCTCCAAACCAAACATGGGATCATGTTTGCACATGTCATCACCACATATTTTAGTCCATGGGAATGTGATTTAAAGTGGTGTCATAATTTAATAAGGTTTAACCTTTTATTTTATTTAAATAAAGTGACTAGAAATGCCTATGTGGCATTATTTTATTACTTGAACATTATTTCTATAAGTAAACTCAAATGTTTTTATATATTCTGAAAGGTATGATTAAATTTGATTTTTGAGAGTTGGAATCAACTCAAAAGCTATTATGGTTTAAATTTGAAAAATGTTTGAATGCAGAAAAGGTTCTGCCTTGTTATTTTTACCAAGGTTGATCTATAGATTCAAATGATTTTAATCCAACGGGCTTGGATTAAGCATTTCCATATCTTTCTTACAAAATTGGTTTCATTCAATTTGGTTTACTGAATCGAGCTGGGTTGATTTTTGAAACTAGGTATAGAACTATGTTTGAATTAAAATGGAAAAAGTTAAATTCAAATGACTGGGTTGCGCGGGAACTGCTAATGGGCCGGACCAGTGTCACTCACATGGCTGGGAGACTCAGGTGACAGGGGTTCCACCAGGTGGTTCTTAAACGCCGGCTAATACGGGAAATATCGGCCACACGATCTAAGTCTAATCGAACGGCTGCTACTCATCGTCCACGTCGGGCGGCGCCGGCGAGACAGAAACCTAACGCGGCAGCTGGGGGTCGTCGGGGGCTCACTGGGCTTGGGCGAGGGTCCCGAGGCGGGCGAACGACGAAGTCGACGACGACGAACCTCCTGGTACCGGCAGCTTCTCGTGGGGTGGACGAAATCGACAGCGCCCTTCTTCTCCAGAGGCAGCCTGCTCCGGCCAAATTCCGGCGATGCGCTGCTTGCCTTGCTCCAGAAACGGGGTGGAACGATCAGTGAGGAGAGGGGAGTGAGATGGTGTGAAGAGTTTGAGCAGGGGGGGCCTCTATTTATAGTCTCGACGACGAGACCGAACGGAATGGGCTGGCGACGGTGGCGACATGGCTACGGGCTGCTAGAGGCATGGCCGGCGGTGGCGATCGATCGGTGGTCTCCTGGCGATGCTCTATGGCTTTAATGCGCGTGTAGGGGCGTGGCAAACGGTCTGGAACATGTGATGCTCTGCGCGGCAGAGGCGGTGTTTTCGACGGCGAGCGGTGGCTGTGAGGCATGGGGCGACGAACGGGGATGTCTATTGAGGGCGGCACACGGTCTGTGGGCGTGTGTCGAGGGTGGCGCTCTGGCGCACGCTAGACATGGTTGACAGAGGCACGGGCGCGGCGTTCCTGGGTTCTCTGGTCGATGTCTTCGAGGCAGGGCTGGTCGAGAGGGGGCGGTGAGGCATGGGTGATCTCCCAGACAAGGTTGGCACGGCTAGTTGCTCTCCTAGCTTGCTGTCTATACTGGGGTGGCATGGCTGGCTTCGACTGTTCACCATTGATGACATTGCCAAGCTTACAGTGGTGCTAGACGTTTACAAATGAGCTAGATGATCTACTAAAGCCTAGTTGCAACCAGAGAGGGAACAAGTTAGGCTCAAATCACTGCTCTAAATAGTGTTTGGATTTTATTTGATTTGCATCTGCAAGGTGTTTGATGAAATGGCCGCATGAATTCAAGTTTTGAATTTTGAAAAGTTTTTTGGTGGGTGTGCTAGGTTGGTGCTGGTGAGTCTGCAGATGCTTGGGTTTTGAAAGTTGAGCTTGTTTGAGTGGTTTTTGAAAAAGTGGGATCTTCCCATATGATATAGATTCAATTTTAAACTGTCCTTTAAACTATGCATTTGAATGTTTCTGGATGATCACTAAGTGGGCCTTGATACTTTGTTATGAGTACTATCAAGGGGTGCAAAGATCCAAACAAGTTTCTGTTAAGTTCTGAAAGTTAGAGACAGCCAAAGTAGGCATGGAAGTTAATTTGGCCAAAGTGACCATTCACTCATTTTGTTTGTTTTGATTTATTTGTCTTTGGGAAATGTGTGGGGATTGTTTAGATGATGTTTATTTCACCTAAGAATCCTTTTACAAGCAAAGAAACACATAAACAAGGCACTTCAAAAGAATTCAAAATGGGATTCATACACACATGAATGCTTTCTCATTTTATTTTAGAAAAGTTTTTGTTAACCCTAAATTTGATGATTCTAGTTTAATATTTCTGGGATGTTACAGTGATCAAGGTGGAGTCCAATGAAAATTCCTCTGGCTTGTCGATGTTTACTGTTAGTGACAAGGAATAGTGTAGTGTCGATATTTATTGTAGTGTAGTCGGAATCTAGTTTAAATATGTTGGAAGTATCGAATTATGTAGTCGTTTGTGTTAGAAACAAATTTTGAATGTGTTGATGCCCTATTTTACATCATCTAAAAACTAGTTGAAACCCTATTTTATATAATCTAGAACATTAGCCCTAATTTCATGCCCTAAGACCCTCAAAGTGGTGTCGTAAAACTAAAAAAGTTGTGCCCTCTTTTAGGGCATCTTTTGAGATGCTCTAAGGTGCATCTCATCCGCAATAGGAAGGCACACGCGTTTGCACTCTCTCACGTCTTATGCAATAACGGATTCACACTTCAGAGAAAAACAAACAAACAAATAAACAAGAGGAATAATCCAAGATCTTGGAGGACAAAACATCAACTAGACAATCTTTTTTTCATGAAAATAACAACAAGAACGGAGAAGCTCGCTTTATAAATGATCAGGTCCGATGCTAGTTAAGTGACTATGCAGAGAAACAATAGAAAAACTAAATGTTCTGTATGGCGACAGGCTCGGCGTGAACCAGACTGCCAATGGATATGATCTTCCGTAATCGTCACCCCTAGGGCTCCACGGGAAAGCATACTCCAACGTCTGTTTTCCCAAGTCATAGACCCTTACACCGCTCCATCGGTTATAGCGGCGTGTGAGAGTGTTGTCATTCCTTAGTCGTGGAGTTGTGAAATATATGCAGTCTGGTCTCAGCTCTGGGAATTCGTGGGTGGATAAAACACTCGGGCTATTCTGTCCAAGGAACACCGTGTGTCCATGTAGAGCCTTTGCTGGGTTTACTCCTACCATTCTTTGACTTTTGAGAATTATCCTGTCTATTTTGACCCTGAAGCAGTTTTTGTGGCCCCTATCGAGGATGACACAAATCTGCAGAAGATGTCCCCATGGAGTGGAAACTAGGTACCTCGTGATAACATCAGGTAACTTATTATCGTCCTCGGCGATGACCACTTCCCTTGCAAAAGAGAGTCGCTTTCCATCGGTGTGGACGACCAAAGCAATGGCACCCCGCCTGCAGATGGAGAACCCGACAACACAACCTTGTCATAGAAGTATCTGTCTGGGGACACCACATCGTAAATAGAGTCACCGCCACGGTAAAACAGATAACGGTAGCCCTCGATGTTCCCATCGTATCCATAGACCACCTCGATGCACCTCGAGAAGCCGGTGATCGGCGGTAGCGGGATCGTCGGCATGGTGAATGGGTCGTAGAAGACAAGGTCGGAGAGTTCGTCGGCCACGACCAACCATCCATGGGAGGCGCCGCACAAGGCCACGGCCTTTCCCCGGGGGAATGTGACCTCATAGGTTTTGCCGTCCAAGAGGTTACGGAACTTGGAAGAAACGTTTGGATGCCATGGCCTAGGACTTTGTTTATCTCCCCAAAGTGAGCCCGTCACCAAGGACACGAGCCATGGCGCTTGGCGAGTACGCGGGAACGGGACTCGGGTGGCGGCTGTGGAGGCAGAGCGCCATAACGGGCAGACATCGCGGAAGGATAGAGCTTCGGGGAGCTCAAGGAGGTGAAGGACGTGGATCATGAGGTCGATGGGAAGGAGGTGAAGGACTCGCGTAAGGTTCTGCCATGAGGAGCAATTGATTTCCTACGATCTCTTAGTTAGCACATAGGGACACGTTTATATATATACCAAAGAAGTTGGCCTATACCCTGTCAACTCGGACAAGAATTCCTTGCCTTGTACGAGAACTTCACTCCGATTAATGTGTTGAAAGGGCAGAACAACTTAATAGCGCCATTGAAATACAGTTCAAATGGAGTAAGTTAACCAACGACCTGCCGGTGTATAAAACTCTAGATAGTACTCCCTACTCTAGATAGTACTCCCTCCGATTTTGGTTTACAAGTCGTATGGATACTTCTAGGTCATCAAATTAAGCAACTTAGTATAAAATATATATCACAAGAAACTTAAAACTTGGTGTTTTTTTAATGATATAATTTTTTTATATTAAAATTCAAAGTATATACTTATCAAATTGATAACCTAGATATACACGCAGGACTACTTGTAAACCGAAAACGGAGGGAGTAATAATCATGCAGTCCTACATGTTCTGTACAAGGCAAGGATCTTATTTAAAACAAAATCGGCCTTGCACTGTGTCCCTTCCGAAGATGTGAAGGGGAATTCATGTCCGAGTTGACAACGAGGGTATCTTGATAGAGCTAGACCTTTCGCAGTAGATGTACTATGGGATTAGATCTAGGAGAACTGAGAGAGAGATAGAGACTACCTGCGCCCTGGCTTGACAAGCAGGAACCCGAGGATTCTGAGCGGTTCGAGCTAGACCCGCCGTGCTGGGCCATGGAAGAGGGGCGACGGCGTGAGCGTGGTGGTTGAAAGCGGTGGCGCGGAGCTTCCGTCGGCCTAGTGCGAACCCTAATCGGTGGGTATGTTTGTGGGGGCTGCGGCACGGTCAACCTCGTACTGCAGCGTCCGCCCCCACCTATTTATATACTGATCGGCATGGGGCCCACAACCATGGATAGGGTTGGGCGCCCCGATTAGGCGTGAGGACTCCGTCGGGCTGGGCCAACGGGAGAGATCTATCCAACATTCTCCCCTAGATCTCGACTTTACTTTTAACTTTATACTTTACTTATTTCATCACGAATGATACATAGAGCATGTTTCATCGTCTCAAAGACAATTGCCGATAGAATCGATGCCCACTATATACCTTCATGTTCAAACAAATTCTGTTACTTTTGGGCCTCTATGGTCCAGAATCATAGGCTCGCCGTTAAACCCATGCCGGCTATGTGTTCCTTGAACACATTGGGTGGTAAGTTTTAAGCGGATCCGCAAGCATATCCTTTGTCCTTATATGCTCGAGACTTATAGTTTGATCCTGGACTTTGTCCTTCACAACATAATACTTTATATCTATAGACTTTGAAGCATTACTCGACTTGTTGTTGTGAGCATAGAATCTGGGCTCGTTGTCACAAGACATCTTTAGTGGCCTGCGATGCATCAACCACTTTCAAGTCGGGTAAGAATTTCTTTAACCATAACGCTGTCCCATGGCCTCATAACATGCTATAAATTCTGCATACATCGTAGATGATGCAACTATCGACTGCTACGCTTCCACGAAATAGCACCCCTGAGAGTAAAGACATACCGTCGTGGACTTTCGGTCGCCTTTATCTCCTAAAATCTGCATCTGAATACCCTTTTATCTCTAGGGAATCAGATCTTCAGATGTTAGCATGAGGCCTTTTGTGCCTTGCACATAGCGCAAAGCTTTCTTTACCATCTTCCAGGTTCTATGGATTCTCTTGATATCTACCGAGTACCCCGGTGATAAATGCTAAGTCGTATGAAGTGCACACTTGTGCATACCGTAAGCTTCCAAACCAAGCATATGGTCGACTTCATTTGATCGATCTCATATTGATTCTTTGGACATTGGGATTTCCCAAAACTGTCGCCTTGACTATGGGAGCAGGTGTTGAGTTACTCGCATGCATATTGTATTTCTTTAAAATCTTTTCACAATACGCTTTCATGGTCCTAACACTCCATTCTTTCTCTCGGTGAATTTCTATGCCCAAAACATAAGATGCTTCACCAAGGTCTTTCATGTCAAAGTTTGATGACAAGAATTTCTTTGTTTCTAGTAGTAGACTAACATCACTGCTAGCAAGCAGAATGTCATCCACATATAGAATTAGGAAAATATATTTCCCACTTTTGAACTTTGCATAAATGCAATTGTCCTCAACATTTCCTTTGAATCCAAATCGTTTAATGGTATCATTAAACTTTAAATACCACTGTCTAGAGGCTTGCTTTAACCCATAAATGGATTTCTTTAGGCGGCATCCCATATGTTCCTTCCCCTCCATGAAAAAACCCTTGGGTTGTTTCATGTAAACATTCTCTTCTAAATCTCCATTTAGAAATGCCGTCTTGACATCCATTTGATGTAACTCTAAATCAAAGATGTGCAACTAGTGCCATGATGATTCTGAAGGAGTCCTTACATGAGACCGGAGAAAAAGTCTCATTGTAATCTACACCTTCTCTTTGCGTAAAGCCTTTTGCCACGAGTCTAGCTTTGTACTTTTCTACATTCCCATTGGAGTCATACTTTGTTTTGTAGACCCACTTGCATCCTACTGTTTTGGCTCCTTTGGGAATTTCCTCTAAGTCCCAAACATTGTTGGAACTCATCGACTTCATTTCGTCTTCCATTGCCTCCACCCACTTGGCTGAGTGAGGGCTACTCATGGCTTCTTCATATGTGGTAGGATCGCCCTCCATATGAACCACATTGTAAACTTTATAGATGTCTTTGGAAATGGCTGGTCTTCGTTTCTTTTAGACCGTCTGAGTTCATCGACTCTTGCTCATTTCTTGCCCAGGGTTCGTGCACATTTACTCTAGGTGGCTCGTTTCCCTTTCGTGCTCAATAAAGGTTCGTGTGGCTCTGATGGACAGGTTCAACTTTCGCCCATTGTTGTCACGTGTGGAGTCACAACAGTGCCGCACCACAACCTCGGGGTTGTAGATGGTGACAACAGTAGCGAGAAAATGGCTCTGAATCATCGGATTAGGTGCATGCACCCTCTTCTCCTCAAGATCAATTTTCCTAGCTACCGTGCTCCCCTCATCAATTCGTCCTCCAAGAAGACCGCATGTCTGCTTTCTACAAACTTTGTGTATCCGTCGGACAAGAGAAACGATACCTTTGGACTTATCTGGATAGCCAATAAAATGGCAAGATACTGTTTTGGGGTCTAACTTTGCAATGTTGGGATTGAAAACTTTTGCCTCACTGGCTCCTGCACCCTCAAGTGGTGCGAGAGGGACTCTGCCGTCCACAATTCATACGGTGTTTTGGGCACCGACTTACTTGGTACTGTTGAGAATATGAATGGCGGTTTTAAGCGCCCATCCACAATCCCAATGGGAGGGTGGAATAGCTCATCATGCCGCACCATATCCATAAGGGTACGGTTGCCTTTCAGCATCTGCTTTCTTGAGGTTCGCTTGCATTGAATAATCGGGCGACTATTCCATTTTCTTGGTGAACCGTGCAAAGGGTCCGCATACTTGACCATATGGAGTATGCCGACCGTAGTACTCCCACGATCGGACCGAACTATTTTGATTCTTTTATCGTGCTGATTTTCTACTTCAGCTTTGAAAATTTTAAATTTATCCAACGCTTTAGATCTTTCTTTGATTGGATAAATATAACCATACCGGGAGTGATCATCCGTGAATGTTATGAATGAATCATAGCCATCCACACTTTTCACCGGAAACGGTCCACAAATATCCGTGTGGATTATTTCTAGTGTAGCTATGCTTCGTTTGCACCCTTTTAATCTGTTTGACATACTTTCCTTTAATGCAATCTATGCATTGTTCTATGTCGAGAACTCTAACGGAGGAAGAATGTCATTTTTAACGAGGTTTTCAATTCTTCCCCTCAAATATGGCCTAGTCTGCAGTGCCATAGTCTCGAGGAGTCTAGAGTTCGCTTTTCTTTTGTTCTTTGTTCGACAAGGAACTTTTCCATTCACATCACACAGAAAAACTTTCTCATGCAGGGATAACAAATATAACTTATCAAATAATGTAGCGACACCCACATTTGTCTTTCAACCAGATGGCACACTTGCCATTACCAAAATAACATTCGTAAGAGTCTTTATCCAAACAGGAAACACTTATTAAATTCCTATGTAATGAAGGAACGAAAAGCACATCTTTCAAAGAAAGCAAAGAGCCATCACCAAGACTCAGAGGGACGTCACCAATGGCCTCCACTTCGCCTCTATTCCATTCGCCACTTCAATGTGTCTTTCTCTTCTTGGCGGTCCTTGTCGAATGGAACCCCTCAGAAGAGTTGGCAACGTGAATTGCTCGAATCAATCCACCAAGTGGATCTAGTAAACTTTTCATACAAAGGTTCATTAACAAAAGAAATAATATCTTTACCATTTTTGGCCATGATGTACTTTAGCCAAATCAGGTCTTTCTTGAAGTGCCCTGGTTTCTTAGGATGGCATGACCCTTCTCCCTGTGTGGTGGTGGTGCTTCGGTGCTTTGCATGGGACCCTTGCCATGGGGCTTGGAGGGTGAGCCACCATGGTGGTCTCTGTGAAGCCTCTCTTCTGTTGTCCTTCACGGTTCGAGAACCGCCGTGAAGGGCTTTCAGCCTTTCTTCTTCCTGGGAGCACATCCCAATGGTCTTTTCTATGTCCCACTTTTCAGGGGACATATTATAGTTTATCACGAAGTTTTCAAAGGGCTGTGGAAGTGAGGCCATCACAAGATGCACCAGAAGTGCTGGCTTTAACTCGAGGTCCTCGTCCATTGGCTTGAGCTTTGCAGCCATGTTCGACATCCTCAAGATGTGCTCTCTGATCCCGTGGGGTCCTCCCGTATACTTTTCAGTAACCAGCTGCTTTAACAGCTGGGTCGCATACATCTTTGAAGAGCCAGTAAACTGGCTCTTTATCTTGGCGAGATACTGCATGCAGTACACTCTCCGATTGAGCCCACAATAGCGTTCTCAATCGTTCTTACTTAACGCCAGACACTTTTGTTGGCGTTCACCCATTTCTGGTTATCGATAGAGTACGCCAGCTCCAATGGAGCATGGTCCCTCTTCCTTCTCTCAAAGTCAGCACTGTCCTCAGCTGTCTCCCTGACCGGGTCAGCGGGCTTGACTGGTTGCTTGGTGTCAACCACCCAGTCCACCTCGGCGCATACGAACGCCAAGTCCACTTTCTTTCTCCATTCGGAGTAATTGTCCCCCCTGAGGAGCGGGACGTCCTTCAGACATGCCATGAGGTTGAGACCTCCTGAAAATCACAAAAGATGTGAGATCACCAAGTAAAACAATTGTATGCGTTAATTCAACGTTGGTATAAATTAAGCATGCAATCGTTTCGTGCTATTAAAATTACATCACCGTTGGGCAGAAATAAATTTAAAAGCACCTTTTAACATAAAATTACAACACATGATCATGCTATTAACAACGTTGGTTATATAATAACAGAATCATAATCATATTTTAATAACATTTTATCACATCTTTTGAAAATTTAATTACCACTTTATTGCATTTGAGCAATTGTCTTTTTACTATTTGCAGCGGAAACTTTTATATAAACTTATACTTTGCAGAAAAAATCTGCCTTTATTCTATCATCTAGTCACAATATGCTCCAAAGATAAAAGGACTAGAAAAACTATGCAAAATTTGCTTAAAAAACTAAGCAAAAAACCACTATAATCAATTCTGTAAAAAAAAACAGAAAAAATTTAAAACAGTAAAGAAACGCCCTCCTGGGCCAAACTTGGTGGTCTGCAGCCCACCGCCAGCCAGAGCCCAGCCCAGCCGGGCGTGGCCAAGGTGGATCAGCGCTGCCTGCGTGGCGCGGCAGCCCGCCTGCTGGCACGCGCTGCCTGCCTGTCGGCTCTGGCGCGCTCACCTGCCCGCTGCTGGCGGCGCTGCCGCCTGCCTGCGTGGCCCGCCAGCGCCCGCCGCTTCATCCGTCCGTCATTCGGTCGCCCTAGATCGGACGGCGGACCGCGCATCTAGGGGGTACAAACCACCCCTCGGCACTTCGAAACCCTAGCCCCATAATCCCCACCGCCCAAATCAGTACCGCGGGCGGCGCGCTGCGCCCAAGGCCGCCTGCGTGTCACCGCGTCTCCGCCCACCGGCTATCATGGGCGGCCGGCCAGCGCTGGTCATCACAGCGCCGCCGGCCGCCAGCTGGGTTCTCCGGCGGCGTTAGGGGTTGAGGCGCCGTCCGTCCGCGAACGCAGCGACGGTCCCTCCTTCTCCTCCATCGCCACCCAAACCTCCTTCCCCGTGCATGTCGCTGTTGCCCGCCATGGGCGCCATCTTACATCGCGGTTGCCCAGCGGCGCGCTGCCGGCGGCGGCGGAGGTGAGGTGGCCGCCCGTGGCAACGGCAGTGCGGCGACGAGCCCTCCCTCCTCCCACTCCTCTTCCCTATTCTCTCGTCCAAGACCCTTCAAAACCCCGCGTGAAGCGAGCAGAGAGAGGCATCGCCGCCTCCCTTGTCTTCTTGTCGACGCGCCCACCCGAGGGGGCGCCGCCGTCACGAGGTGGGCAGATCTCCTTGCCGGCGCTCCGTCCGTGTTCCTTTTTTTTTTTTGTTTGGGATCCGGGAGATGGGATTTTCTCTTGCGGGATCTTTGAGGTGGGGTTTTCTTTTGGTTTGGGTTACCACATGGGATTTGCTTTGCCCCGAAAATGTGTCCTTCTTCCCTATGCCTCGGCTTGCCGATGCGCATAGGGATCGAGAGACGGCGCGGCCAAAAGGCAAGCACTTTGGATCTAGGGTTTTTCTTTTACTTTTACTTCTCACGAAGAACTAGCATCTAAGACGCCCGATACCATTGATAGAGCTAGACCTTTCAGATAGATGTACTATGGGATTAGATCTAGGAGAACTGAGAGAGATAGAGACTACTGCGGCTTGACAAGCAGGAACCCGAGGATTCTGAGCCGATTCGAGCTAGACCCGCCGCTGGCCATGGAAGAGGGGGCGACGGCATGAGCGTGGGTGGTTGAAAGCGGTGGCGGCGGAGCTTCCCGTCGGCCTAGTGCGAACCCTAATCGGTGGGTATGTTTGTGGGGGGCTGCGGCGCACGGTCAACCTCGCAGTGTCGTCCGCCCCACCTATTTATATATCGCTGTAGGCGATGGCCCACAACCATGGATAGGGTTGGGCGCCCCCGATTAGGGCGCGTGAGGGACTCCGTTCGGGCCGTTGGGCCCGAACGTGGGAGAGATCTATCCAACATATCTCCCTTGGTACATAAACGCGTCACCGTGTACTTTGCTAAGGGATCATATATAGCAACGTGAATCAATTGCTCGCCATGGCAGAACCTTACGCGAGTCCGGGCTGGTCAGACCTTCCCATCGACCTCCTGATCCACGTCTTTCACCTCCTCGAGCTCCCCGAAGCTCTCGCCTTCCGCGGCGTCTGCCCGTTATGGCGCTCTGCATCCACGGCCGCCGCCGGCGTCCCCCCGCGTACTCGCAAAAAGCCGTGGCTCGTGTCCTTGGCGACGAAAGACCCACTTCCCAACAGAGAGAAACAAAGTCCTAGGACACTGGATCCTAGCGTTTCTTCCAAGTTCCCCCACGGCAAGGCCGTGGCTCTGTGTGGCGCCTCCCACGGCTGGTTGATTGCGGCGAACGATCTCTCCGACCTCGTCCTCTACGACCCCATCGCCACGACGACGACGGTCCAGCTGCCGCCGATCACCGGCTTCTCGAATTGCATCGAGACAGTCTACGGAGACGACGAGAGGGCCGTCCAGGGCTACCGTTATCTGTTTGACTCTGGCGATGACTCCATCCGCGACGCGGTGCCTCCGGGCAGTTCCTTCTATGACAAGGCCGTGTTGTCCGGTCCTCCTCCGTCTGCAGGCGGCGCCATTGCTTTGGTCGTCCACACGGATGGCAAGCGACTCTCTTTTGCGGAGGTAGGAGGCAGCTCCTGGCGGCAGGTTTTAGGGATCGCGGTAGACGATGACAGCTTTGCCGATATTGCCCACCACGGTGCCAGGTTCTACGCCCTCACGATGAAAGGGGAACTTGTGTCTCTTGAACTTTCGCCGACGGCACAAACCCAAAAGGGAAATGATCATCGCCAAGGACGATAACAGTTTGTCTGTTGTTATCACGAGGTACCTAGTCTCGACTCCATGGGGGCATCTTCTACAAATACGTGTCGTCCTAGACAAGGATCAGAAACATGGCTTTAGGGTCAAAATCGACAAGCTGGATCTCAGAAATCACACGATGGTAGGGCTAAGAGACCCCTCGGAGGCTTTACAGGGACACGTGGCATTCCTCGGACAAAATAGTCCGGTTGTTCTATCCACCCGCGAATATCCGGAGCTGAGGCCAGACTGTATATACTTTACAGCTCCACGACTCAAGAATGACAGCACTTACCGGAACCGATATAACCGATGGAACGGTGTAAAGGTATTTGACTTGAAAAAGCAAACGTTGGAGGTTGCTTTTCCATCGAGGTGTGATAGTTACGGAAGAAGATCAAATCCATCGGAAGTCTGGTTCATGCCAAGCCTGTGGCCATAAAGAACATTCAGTGTTTCTCTAATTAGCATTAGACCTATCCATTTATCGGCAAGCTTCTTCATTGTTGTTATCATTTTAAGGGGGAAAAGAGTGTTTCAAGTTGACCTTTCCTCTTCCTGGATCTTATTTCTACAGATATTTTCTCCTTTTCTTTTCAAGTATGAGTCGTTTGTATTATTATTGCGTAAAGATGCATCCGTTGATTTCGTAATGTGCAACGGAACCAGGGTGCTTAGCCCTATAATTCCACCCGAAAACATGATGGATTTTTCATGTTCTTCTTGTGAACATGCTTTGCTTATTATCTAGGCCATGTACCGTCAGTCAGTTAACTCCCACAAAAGAATCGTGGTTCTATATATGATGTTGTAATGCCTGACAGATCAAAGAAATTCTAACGGCCGTTTTTGCTCCTCTGATTTCATTTTATTTGGTAGAAATTAAATGAACTAAAACTTCCAATGGAATTTCATTCGGTTGAGGTTACACTCCAATATGACGGATTCGTGAAATGAAATGAATTTCGTATCGTGTTTGGCTGCTTTTAACATGCATTCATAAAGTAAAAACTGTTTTTCCCTTAAAATTGCACTATATAGTAAGGGAAAGCATAACTTTTTCAAAAAAAAAATCCATACCAACATGAGATCAGTTGCAACACATAGTATCTCATAACTCGCAATTCTAAAGCGCATAATCGAACATCAATTATCTTATTAGCTAGAATTACAAATGTGGCCAGGTCACAAAAAAGCATAAATACACAACTGAGACAAGCAAAATCAAAGTTCACCGAAAATTCAAAAGAAGTATCAAACAACTTTTAAAAGAAAAATGCTACAGCTTGTCATCATAAATACTATGATAAAAGCCTTTTTATTTAGATCTAACAACCGCACAACAAGAAAAACCGCGCGCCCCTCTTTGTGTTTCTATGCCGCTCCGCTTGCTACCATCGTAGCCCCTCTCCACTCCATAGAAAAGTAGAAACCGCGAACCCATCCCCACTAACCTTTCGCAATACACCAGATAAACTTCAATGACACTCTTACCGAGAACCACATTCCGCAGTTCATCCGCCTGGAGTGGCGAAGCATAAGGTATCTGAGTGCTAAAGCCAGGTGTCTCACTCGTGACATGGTTGGCTTGCGTTGAGGGATTGCACAAGATCTTGATCTTCCGTTCGGTTTGCCCACCCTACTACACTCTGACCCTTGGACATGGCCATTCGACCATGACGAGAAGGTAAAATCAGTTTTTGCATAATGTTTTTAGGATTCAAATCCTTATATTCTTTTCTACTGATTGCATTTGGATCAAAAGAATGGTGCCACCCAAATTCATATGGACTGGATTCCTATGCCTAAATTCAGTAGGAATTGGAACATCCACTTGAGCCTTATTTTTTATACAAGCATAGTTGAAGTTGTCGAATGGTTGCAAAAAATTCTAACATTCTCATCCTTAAAAGAAAAAATGCTACAACTTATAAAAGAAAAAATGCTACAGCTTGTCATCATAAATACTATGATAAAAGCCTTTTTTTAATAGATCTAACAACTGCCAACGAGAGAAACCACACGCCCCTCTTCGTGTTTCTCTGCCTCTCCGCTGGCTACCATCGTAGCCCATCTTCACCCCCATAGAAAAGTAGAAACCACGGACCCATCCCCACTAACCTTTACACCAGATAAACTTCAACGCCACTCTTACCTAGAACCACATTCGGCAGTTTTTCCACCTGAAGCGACGAAGCATAAGATATCTAGGCGCTACAACCAGGTTGTCTCACTCGCGACGCGTCGAGAGATTTGCACAAGATCTCGATCTCCTGTTCGGTTTGCCCACCCTACTACACTCTGACCCTGGACATGGCCATTCGACCACGAAGAGAAGGTAAAATCAGTTTCTGCATTTTTAGGATTCAAATCCTTATATTCTTTTCTACTAATTGCATTTGGATCAAAATAATGGTGCTCCAAATTCCTATGGATTGGATTCCTATGCCTAAATTCAGTATGAATTGGAACAACCATTTGAGCCTTATTTTTTATACAAGTATAGTCGAAGTTGTTGAATGGTTACGGAAAACTCTAACATTCCCATCCTTCCATGTCTCCGAAACTAACATATCAAGTGACACCATAGCCTTTTTTTTATTGCCCAACTTTGTGAACCCCTTCTCTCCGGCAGTCTTTAATGGTATGCAGTGGACGTCCGTCTACATCCCTAATCCAGCAGCAATCAACCACGGGCAGCCTGGCGAACACCACTTTATAATTGAAGGGGGTCCAACACTGCAAGATTGAATTCTAATGTTTGCAAGGGCCGTACGATTGAGATGGTTTTGGCTCTCTGGACGGCCTGGAGAGGCCTTGGGTTGGCCTTGAAAACCCTTGCAACAACAAGGATGTGGAGTTCTTCTACGCGTGTGTGACTATTGGCAATGGTTATATGGCCAAGTTTTGGGATGCTCCTTGGCTGGATAGGCTTAGTCCAAAATGCATTGCGCTGTCAATTTATGAGTTTTCTAAGAAGAAAAATTAGTCCATCCGCACCACCATTGTTGACAGTGCTTGGGTTTGTCAAATAGATATCTCAAACGGCCTCTTCTTCCAACAACTTCAAGAATTCACCAAGCTTTGGACTTGTAGTTCTCAACTTTAATTGATGAAAGATAACCCGGATTCGATCCATTGGAAGCTCACCCAAAACAGGGGGTACTCTTGCTCCTATGCATACAACGCTCAATTCGCCAGTTCTATCTTATCCCCCATGGACACTCTTGTTTGGAGAACATGGGCGCCCCAAAAATGCAAACTATTTGCGTGGCTCATTATTCAAAACCGTGTTTGGACGGCAGACTGTCTACATAGAAGAGGATGGCTGAATGGGAGGATTTACCCTCTTTTGCCGTTGTGTGCACGAATCAGCAAGTCGCCTTCTTTTCAAATGTCGTTACTCCACAAGAATTTGGAGAATGACAAAAGATTAGGCCGGTTTGTCACACCTTGACCCCTCGGCTTGGGGGCACTTTGATGATGTGTTATTCAAAACCATGTTCTTGGGTTCTTGAGGGTGCTAAATTTTTGGGTAACTTGATGTCGGGAGATTAATTCTTGTGTGTGAGAGAAACACAAGAATCAGACTATATATGATTCCTGGTAAGAGAATCACGTGTATATGACTCCTGGTTAAGCAAAGTCTGTGAGAGAAACACCATGTATCCCGGCAGAGCCTTCACCGAGATCAGTTCTAGTATCTGAACTATATGATGTTATGTTCCTGGACTTCCTCCTCGGCTTGTCCCGATAGAACAGGATAAAAACCAAACTGCAGGACCATACAAACTCATAATCGCAAGCATGCCCAGATACACACAACTCGCTAATCTTTTGCTGAGCTACACACTCACATTTACCGATTTACGGCACTATGCAACACGTTATCTGAGACAAACTGTAGTGAAGGAAACAATCAGATCAAAGCCCCAGAGTAGGCAGCATTCCATCCGGATGCCAAACCACCCCATTTTCACACGACTCATACTTGAAAAAATAAAACAAGAGCAATGACTACAGAAGAACAGGGAGTATGATGCAAGAGATCCTCCTCGAAACAGGCTGACGTCCAGCTTTATAGATAAAGCAACATTCATACATGAGTTCATACAACCACACCACACAGAAATTCACACACATCCGGTCACACACACGGCCACACACAGCCGGACCAGGCATAGCCTAAGTCTAGCGCATGCCAACCAACACAAACACAAACAGCGAAAGCAAGATAAAACCACCATCAGGAAGGGCCCTCAGGGGCCAGACGAAGTAGCAAGCCGGCGAGCCGCCGCAATCAGGTGCTCCAACATCTCGTCCATCCGCGCCCTCTCACGCTGTCTATACAGCGGGTACCACTGCTGCAAGAAAGCCAGAAAGGTGAAGGCCGAGCCAGAAGCCCGTCGAAGAAAAATACGCTCAATGACCATCTTGTTCCTAATGTTCCATAAAGCCCAGGTCATTGCCGCAAACATCAACCAGAAGAGGCGCCTCCTCCTCCCAGTATGGTTTGCGGCGGCCTTCAGGAACTCCCCAAGGTCTGAGGCCTGCCACTCAGGCCCCAGGGCCTCGTGAACAAAGTTTCAAAGGAAGCGAGCAGCGGGGCACGAGAAAAAAATGTGCAGACCCGTTTCTAGGACCACACACAACGGGCAAAGGCCATTACCAGGCCCTTGACGCTTGGCCACCTCCACACCCGAGGGAAGCCGGTCACGTAATAACTGCCAAACAAAATTTTTGATCTTCAGAGGTAGGGGGGCCTTCCACAATGGTGAGACCCATGGCCTCTCAGGCCCTCTAAATAGGGCCCTGTAGGCCGAGCCCACCGAAAAGAACCCCGAGGGGGTGAGGCGCCAAGCATGGGAGTCCGGGGACTGCGCCAGGGACAGCGGAAGACTGTCCCTCAGCCCCTCCCAGGAAGCCAGCTCGGCCTTCCCCAGGTTCCTCCGGAAAGCCACCTGCCACGACCCACCGTGAAAGGCCTCCCCAACCAGGATAGTGGGGTCAGTGCAGATTGCAAATAACTCGGGACACTCGTGACGCAGAGGGAGATGACTGAGCCAGGGGTCGAGCCAGAATAGGGTATCGATGCAAGAGATCTGACTGATGAAATATCAAAATTACAGTTTTTTCCCCTCGAAATGCTAACAGCAAAGAAAAAGCTCACCGAGAAATGACTATTCCCAATTCTATATAACAACATGATGTTATAAGTTACGACATGGATGAATCACAGGCTCGGCGTGAACCAGACTTCTGACGGATAGATTGTTCCGCAATTACCACCACCTGACGGGAAAGCAGGCTCCAGCGTTTGCTTATTCAAGTCATAAACCTTTGCACCGCTCCATTGGTTATACTGGCGCATGAAAGTGCTGTCATCCCTGAGACGTGGAGTTGTGAAGTAGATACAGTTGGGTCTCAGCTCTGGGAATTTATTGATGGGTAAAAAACATGGGCTATTCTGTCCCAGAAACACTGCAAGTCCCCGAAGAGCCTTCGAAGGGCTCAGTGCGACCATTTTGCGACTCTTCAGATCACATCTGTCTATTTTTCCTGGTCCGTGTCGAGAATGACACGTACCTGCAGAAGATGTCCCCAGGGAGTTGAAACTAGGTACCTCGTGATAACATCAGAGAAGTCGCAGCAGCAGGCCACAGCCTTGCCACGGGGGAAACTGACCTTGAAACTTTTCTCATCCACGAGGCTATGAAACTTGGAAGAAACGGTGGGTTCCCATAGCTTGCTACTTTGCTTGCTTCTTCCATGAAGAGGCTCTGCTGCCAAATGCACGAGCCATGGCGTGCGGCGAGGTGGGACAGTGGTGTGGCGGCCGCCTTAGAGGCAGAGCGCCATGAAGGGCAGACAGCTTGGAAGGCCAGAGCCTCCGGTAGCTCCAGGAGGTTCAGGATGCGGATCAGGAGATCGTTGGGCAGGTCCGACCAGCCTGGACTCGCATAATGTTCTGCCATTGTGATTTAAAAAAAAAATCACGTTATGGTATTGTTTGAAGAAAAATACATGCAAGCAGATCTATATAGCCATGCAAACAAACCCGACTGATTCGTTGCCATCTCGGACCAGCACGTCCCCTTCCTTTTTCCAATACAACTCAAACTGGGAAACCAATTTCGATTCGTAAAAGTTTGAAGTATAGTACTTCCTCCGTTTTAAAATATAAAATATTTTAACTTTGTGAAGAAATGTATCTAGACTTCTTTTATTACGTAGGTTCATTCAAGTTTGAAGTGAATCTACACATTAAAACAAATTTAAATGCATTTTCTTTATAAACCTAAAACATCTTATATTTGAAAATAAAAGGAGTACATATTACTGTAATCTCTCGCTTGCTTTCTGAAAAAATATCACTGTTATTAATTATCAATTGAGACAACACCATAGAATCGCAATTTGGCAGGAAGGCTAAGAATTCGACAATCTTTTTTAGAATTAGAAGACTGCTAAGCACCATGGATCAGTTGCTGAGAGCAAAACTTAACATAAATATGCATCTTTATGAAATAATCCATAGGATTCGCAGGAAAATCGCATCTTTCCTCCACAAGGGCAAAAAAATTAGATCTTTATAGGCGTTGCAAGAAATATCAATGACAGTGTAGGATTACCCAAACCAAAGCATCGGCTATCGAGAATCTATAACATGTGACAATGTTCTTTAAATTAGATCAAATGGTTGCGGTACGGTCTTCTACCAACAGATCGGGTACGAGCAATTCAAGAGAAATTGGCGGGATTCTTAGAAGAGGTCCTACAACCAAAAGAAAAATACTACCGAAGTTGTATATAAGGCAATAAGGTCCGTACAAAGAGATTATATTGCATATATATATGCATGAAACTCGTGTACTGTATGTAATATGTTTGACACTTCGATATCTATATTCATGGTAATTTTGTGTAATCTAAATGGTTCCTTCATTGCTAAGTGAAAAACACAAAATAAAAAGGAAAATAATAAATGAAAAAATACAAAATAAATTCTCTACCGTGATACAAAAAGTGCCCAAAATGCTGTCGCGGCAGAGAAACATCGATCCTGGTTCATAATACGAACCAGGACGGATGATGCTCCCCTCTCGCTCCAGACAGCGGCCACGTGGAAACATCGATCCCGGTTCGTAACGAATGATGCTCCACCCTTGCTCTAGACAGCGGCCACATGGATCCCTTTTTGTCCCGTTTCGCAGCACAACCGGGGCTAAAGGGGTGGGGGAGGAGGCTTTAGTCCCAATTGGCATGTCCTGGTTGAGCAATCAGGACTAAATCCCCTTACGAACCGGGATGATAGGCCCGTTCTCCACTAGTGAGATAGTAAGAACGACTGTGGAAGCTCCTCCAACGGTCTTCTCCTGATCCGAAGGGGAGAAATATTTTTAACCCCCTCCGTTCGTGCGCCTTGGGTAATAAGCCCTCTATTGTAGCCCCCCCATGTTGCCACATGTGTTACCGATGACCCCCTTTGCATTGTTAACGCCTCATTAAGAAAGCATTGACTAATCATGCGTGACCTCCTAGCCCATCGCAACGGCGCCTTCGGTGTGTCTGCTGCTCGACATTGTGTTGTGATGTGGTGATCGAGCGACTGCTAGGGTTTTGCGAGAGAGAAGGTGAGGAGAGTGAGATGATGGAGGGTGCATGCACCCCTTTTTGCGTAGGGGTGCACGAGCAATAGCGCCTGATGCGTGCACCCAGTGTTGACGTGGGACACTTCGTTGAAACCCCAAGAGAAAGGTGTGATGAGCACAGCAACAAATTTCTCTCAGTAGAGACCGAGGTTATCGAACCAGAAGGAAGAAGGAAACGTCTCAAAGGTGTTGCAAGCAATGTGGAAACCTGCACAACACAAACTCAAGACTTTGTCCCAACGAATCAGTGAGGTTGTCAAGCTCACTGGTTTGCTGTAACAAATGATTAAATGTATGGTGTGGAAGGTAATGGTTTGGAACAAGTAAACAAGTAAAAGTGAAGATGTATTAATGGTAAAGATTGGACCGGGGTTTATAGTTTACTAGAGGTGCTCTTCTTAGATAAACAACATGACATGAAGGGTAAACAAATTACAGCAGGACAATTGACAGGAACTGAGCAAGGCATAACAATACAATACTAGTCAGAAAGATCCTATGAGATTCGATTGGACAATACAACAAGATACATAAACCGCCATCCAACTGCATCTATGACTAGAAGTCCACCTTCAGGTTATCATCCGAACCCCCTCCAGTATTAAGTTGCAAGCAACAGACAACTGCTTTAAGCAAAGTGTGTAAAGTAAACAGTCCACATGTTCCATGAACAAGAAACCGTTTTTTATCCCTAGTGGCAACATCACATTTTACAACCGAAGAGATTATTGTCACTTCCCTTGGAAACTAGAGGCATGAACCCACTATCGAGTATAAATACCACCTCTTGGAGTCACTAGCAACTACTTGGCTAAGGTAGCTACTAACAACAGAGAGCATGCAAGATCACAAACAACACAGACATGATAGTAGAATCATAAAGACAAAACCATTAATCAAACTAACATAATAATCTCAATATCCATTGTATCCCCGCAAACACAACATGCATGATTACAAATAGATTAGATCTTGATCATGAACGGAGCTGACAAGATCTATACGTGAAAGCACAAAGGAGGAGATACAACCATCTAGCTACTGCATGGACCCATAGTCCAAGGTGCACACATCATACCGGAGATAAGGCCTCCGGGATGATCTCCCCCCGGCAGGGTGTCGGGAAGAACTTCAGATCCCCCGATCTAGGGACGATGGTGGCGGCGGCTACAGACGGTTTCGTGGAGATTTGATCGGTTGCTTAGGGTTTCTGCATCAGGTGCTTTTTATAGGCGAAGGGGAAGGCCGAGGCGGTGGCCAGGAGGGTCAAACCCTACCCAGGCGCAGGCCCACCCCTGGCCACGCCTAGGGGGGTTTGGCCGCCCTGGCACGCTTCTCCGCCCTGACACGGAAAGTTATTGACTTTGGCTTTTGTCCCGTCCAATTCTGAGAATATTTTCTTACTAGCTTTTCTAAAACCAAAAACAGCAGAAAACAGGCAACTGGCACTGTGACAACTTGTTAATAGGTTAGTACCAGAAACCATGTAAAAAACACCTCAAAATGTAGAAAAAGCAAAACAAAGTAGATACTAACAAGCATGGAACATCAAAAATCATAGATACGTTTCCGACGTATCAGCGCCCGCGCTATTTTCCGCTATGCCACGCAATGCCACTTGTGTCGCAGTGACGACGAGACACGTCCCTACTCCCACCTAAAGAACCAAAACATCTATTACTCAGCTTGACCGGAGGTTGTCCATGATAGTTAATGATGAAGGCCAACCGATGTGTCGATGAGAGGGATAGCCAACCACTCATCGCATCGCCAACACATTATATCTGCCATGTCCACAAGGAACCCTGTCGAGCAGGGACGGTATGGATACACCGGACATGCTATTGGGCCTATATGACTATGGTCCTTGGGCACGCGACTGGGCGAAAACGCGCGCAATAAGGGCAACTCCAACACCCCTGCATTTTGGCCACCAGATCGATTATTCGGTCCATTTGTGTGTGTGTGTGTGTGTGGGGGGGGGGGGGGGCACACGCTCCAGGGGCCCGTTTGCGGGGTGTAGCACCCAACGCCTCCTCCCCTGGCAAAAAAATAATGAAAAAGTAGGCAAATACTAATACTAATTATACAAACCGAGTTTCGGGTAGTTCCACGTCCAAAATACATCTATTTTAAAAAAACACCCTCTATACTACATGGTGTATCACATGGGGCTGGCTGGGGGCATGACTGGTTGGGGAGGGGGGTGGAGAAGCCGAACCTCCACGCCACGGTGGCCTACTCGTCATTGTCATCCTCGGTCTTGAGAAAACCGGGGGCGGCGGCCAGACCGATGCGCCGACAATCGATGTAGGTGCGGGGCAGTGCAAGTGCAGTCGGAGGCGGCGGGGGAGAAACGAGGCTCTGCTGTGCCGCAAGCCATGATTCATGAAGGGCCAGCGCGGTGCCATCCCACTTGCGCTCCTCCCGATATGGGACTCGAGGATGGCGGACTGGAGTCCCTCTTCCTCCGTCATCCTGCCACGGTACAGATGCGACGGCTCGTCCACCTCCTCCTTGACGGCGACCTGCGGGAATTGGTGGCCTGCAATGTCAGGCTCACCGAACGTCCACAACTTAGACGCCATGGTGTTGGCGCTCCAGTACCTCGATCATTCCGGCACCCCAGGCTCCAGAAGATAGGCAGACCCGAAGTACTTGTAATCCGCCTCACCGTCCTCCTCCTCGCTGGAATCCTTCAAGTACTACTCATCCGAGTCGTCGAGCTCCTTGAGGTGGGCCTCGATGGCAGCGCGTTGATCCTTGTGCTCGTCCTCAAACCACATGTACCATAGGGGGGGGTTGATGGCGTACGTCGGGTCGCGGTGTAGATTTGGCGGGAGGTGGGCTCGGCGGCGATAGATCTCCCGCCTGCGAGAGGGCCCGAAAACATGGATGCCCGGAACCGACACACGAGCCCTGTTTAGGTGCCAACCGACCAGTAGGTGGACATCTGGACACGAGCAGGGCATCACCGCCTTCGACAGCGCGGGGCGACCTCGATGCTGATGTTGTCCCGCCGCACCGAGCTGGGCCCCGGTGGTGCACTGGGAGGGGCTCGTGCCGGTGGCGAGCGAGACAAGTAGCAGGAGCGGGGCGACAACAAAGATGCGGCATTCCGGTGGCCGGAGGAGGACCCGGCCTCGTGGTATTTGCGTCCGGGCTTGCACTAGTGCTTCTAGGGCTTCGTCATCGGCTCCGACCGGAGGAAGGCTAGGGTTTGTGTTAGTGGGGTGGCAGGGTTTTGGGGTTTGGTCGAGAGGAGAAATGTCGAGGATTGGGACGCCGCTGTCCCCATTAAAAAGGACCAAGCTCTCCTTGTTTCCTTTCCTCGCCCGTTGATGCGTGGACCTGGTGGTAGCTTCTGGAGGACATGCGAATCGTCCAGCTCCCTGCAAACTATACCCAAATTTAGGTTGTGGATGCGCTGAAATGGACGGTTCCACCTATCCTAAGCTGGTTATATGAGGTGTCGTTGGACCGTTGCATCGGTCCGGGCGGATCGAATCAGACCCGACGCTCCGTTTGGTGTCCCATGGAGTTGTCCTTATTGTACGTACCTTGGATGATTGCTGAGCTGGAGAAGAGAAGAAAAAAAAATATCTATATCTTATCTTAGCTAAAAGATGATCTCTTAGTACGATAAATCTTACCACATATTTATGTATATATGTAGCTGGAGATAAGACTAAAAATTCACCCGTTACATACAATATTTTATCATCATATTAAAATTATTGTGTTTTATATAAGATAAGATCGTCGACCATTGTACTAGCCACGCCTGAAATCCGGTGCATGCACACTAACACATCTTTGTGGACTTCAACTACTACGACTGGTCATAGTGGAGAGTAATTTAGAATAGTAATATGTATATGCGTAACATAGATGTGGTATCATACAAAATCTACTCGCTTTGTCTAAAAAAAAATGTGAGGACTAAACTCATACTACGAGCGACACGTTACGGAGTACCTACAACCTAGCCCCTATTGGACACGCATTGCATTGCATTAAACGAGCTAGCTCCTTCCCGAGGGATAATTTTCATCATGGCGAAAACGAGCGCGCGTGCGTGTTGGTCAGTTCCAGTTCAAGCTGCGAGTACCCGTAGCAGCACCCCGCCCGCCTAGGCCTAGCTAGTCGCCATTCTGTCCAAGTCCGACAGACGGACCGGCGGGCCGAGGCTAAGCGGGAACAAGGAGGTCGCCGGCAGCAGCGAGGATCTTCCCGGACGTCGATCCTCCATCATCCTCATCATGTTCAGTGTCCAGTCCCCCCGCCCCCTGCGGCGTGGCGAGGCGGCGGACAGTGGCAGGGAGCTCCGCCGCGAGAACAAGGTGGCCGCACGGACGCGCGCCAAGGCCAAGCCGCGCGAGACGGCGAGCGCGAGGAAGAAGAGGGAGGAGCAGGAGCGGCTCGAAGCCGAGGAGGCCGCCGACTACCGCCGTGCCTGGGACTTAGGTTTCGCCTCACCACTTCTCTTTCTCTTCTAGTAGTATACTTTTTGATTGATTGATTAATTTGACAAAAACAATTATCGATGCAAGAAAATATATTTTCCTGGAACCAAGTCCCCTCTCTCTCTCTCAACGTCGCCTGCCTCCACCACCCCGATGATCCGTGCGTGCCTCCGGTCCCCTGATCTGTATCTGTATGGCGGCGACCTGAGGATTCCCGCTCTGTTTCTGTCCGGCCACCGCCTCCGTGCCCACCCTGGTTTAGCTTCAGGTCTCCTCGCCTGAACCAGTGAGCACACAGCCTGCTGCCGCCCTTTCCCTTCTTCGGTTGCCTAGTGTCTTGTTCTCGGTTCAGTAATGACGACCTGTTGGTGTTCTTTTCCTGCTTCAGTTCAGTTCCACATGGCAGCCAGAAAAAAGAAGTTGACATCAAAATTAAATCAATACTAGTTCAGTTCTATGGAGCCAAACGAGGTAGGGGATTTCTAAAAAGGGACATGAACATGGATTGTAACGAGTGTTAAAGTTCTTAGGATTCCACGATTTTAACACGCAAAGAAACAAAAGGCAGTACTTGCTTCCTTCCAAAATGTGTTAAGTACTCCTAGAGTTGGGCGCGGGATTTTAAGGTTGTTGGTAAAATAACAATTATCACCATTCACCCATTTCAAACATTTTTTCTGTTTCCTCTCAACTGCAGGAAGTGAATAAATGCTAGAGTTAGAAGACCAATTGTTGATGGAACTAATTAGGGGCTAAACTGGAACAACTCGAGAAAATTTACATTGAGACTATACAGTGACCTACATTTTGGACCAAATTGAAAAGGCCTTAGATTGGACGAAGTAGTAAGTTGCAAACATATTTCTGTGTGGATTTCGTGTTATATAGTTCTTGTGTTTGTGTATAATAAGGAATATCCTAAGAGAACTGGAATACTTGCCATGTTTGGTTTGAAGAACCACGCTCTGGATAGAAAATACCACATGTGGACAGGCTGCAGGCAATCTATGTTTCTTCTTCAACCATGATACGTCCAGCTACCTTTAGTTGTATGGCATATGCCACTGTGATGCAGAACTGCTGATTCTGGTATTTGACTGTACACAGCTATCTATGCATGTTGCAGGAAATGAACTCTTCTACAAGAGAAATTATCAGGAAGCAGCAGCTCACTATACTGAAGCTTTGAAAAAGAATCCAAATGAACCCGCGGTAAGGATTTTGGTTTACAGTGATTATACTTTACAATAACACCTGGAGGGAACTTGTATGAGCTGTCTTAGTTCTTATAATTCCATCACAACACTTCTTTGAGCTATCAATACTTTATATAATACATTGCATAAATTTGTTTCTTTGTTCAGGGTTGATAAATCTCTGATTAATAAAAGTTCCGTCACGTAGTCTATGAGCTCTCTTATTTGTTATACATCGTTAACTGTAAGGCATGCTTTGGAGACACCCTTTTTTATCTTGGCACCCTGATTACGACCATCCAGGTTTTTAGAAACAGATCTCAATGCCACATCTTTCTGGGAGCTCTGCCCGAAGGTCTGGAAGATGCAGAAAAATGTATCGAGCTGGATCCTACTTATCTGATGGGTTACGTGTGTAAAGCGAAGGTTCAATCCCTGATGCAGAATTATGAAAGTGCTATGGCAACATACATAGATGGTTTGAAGTGTGATCCAAAGAATCAGGTTTTAATTGATGGCTTTAAGAGGTAGCTTTCCATCTCTATGTTTGCCTTCTTGATTTTATAACATGAGCTGACCTTTCTTTTTGTTGGCCTAGATGTATGGCATGCATTCAGATGTCTATCAGCGGTGATGTTGGGCGTGAGGATTTAAATGAAATTTTGGTTAGTCTAGTTTATATTCTTTGTGGCAAGTCTTGCATATGTGTGGTTCACTGTGACTCTGGTAATTCTTCTGCAATAGGGAACAGAGACACTGTATCTTGACTGGGAAGGTGCCTACGTATAATTTAAGTACCACTTAGAAATCTTAACAATATGTATGGTGTACATGAGCACAGCTCGACAAAAACCTGGTTATTAGTTAAACTTTACCCCTTAGAAATATCTGGTTGAGTTTTATTACCCTAAGTGACTAATTATTTTTTTCTCAATGATCCTAACAGAGAGATTGGCATTCAGACATTGCTTTGTGTGCTGAATTGAAAAGGAACATGGAAGAAGTTGCATTGCTCAAGAAGGAAGTATCAGATGAACGTTTGAGGCGGATTGAATCTGAACGAATGGTAAATTCATACCATGATGACCTAAAGAATTATCAAGATAATCATCTACTTTTGAAAAAAGCTATCATATCCATACTGGAGGGTTGCACAATAGCCGTATTAGTTGTGCACACACTCTCTAGATTCAGCCATTCTTAACTTTATACTCTTTGCTTTCGGAGATTTCGGAACTATGCAATTAAAATGGATGTGTGCATCAATTGATGCAGAGGCCGGGGTATATACCCCATTTCTAAAAAAAAAGCCATTCTTATTTCGAACATGGCAGGATATTGATGTTAAATGAAACCATATTTGTCAAGCCATCTATTACAGATAAATATGAACGAAAGAGTGTGATTTCTGCAGGAGAGGACATCAGAGGCGAACCATGTGCAACAACAGAAAGAAGCTGCGGAATATCTTTCAAAAATACAACAAGAGTTGCAACAAGTTAAAGCGCGACAAAATGAGGTCACTGATGAGCTTCAGAAAGCCAATGAGCGTAATGAGCATGTCCAACAGCAGCTCTCGGAATCCAAAAAGCATCATATTGAGGAACTTCAGAAAGCCATTGGGCATAGTAAGAGTGTTCAGCTTAAGCTCTGTGGAGTCATAGGGCGTTCTGCTATTGAACTTGAAAAAGCAAAGGAGCATACTAAGAGTGTTCAGCATCAGCTCTCGGAATCCAAAAAGTGTCATATTGAGGAACTTCAGAAAGCCAATGAGCATAGTAAGAATGTTCAGCATCAGCTCTCGGAATTGAAAGAGCGTTATAATGAGCTTCAGTCCAAGCATGACCACTTGCTAAAAGAACGAGATACTGCACTAAAAGAGGTTGAAAAATTATGCTGGAGAAGTACAGCGATGCCCTACCAGTTTTCATCATCTGAACTGGAGCATGCGACAAAAAATTTCAGCGCTTCACTGAAAATCAGAGAAGGTGGGTTTGTCTCTGTGTACCGAGGTGTCCTCCGGAACATGAAAGTTGAGATAAAGGTGCTGACACCTAATGTGCAAGGACGCTCACAGTTTGCACAAGAGGTAGTTTTACTGAACTTAGTTCGAAGTTTATTTTGCCTATGTCATGCTAGGAAAGGTGTTTTCAAAAATTCTGGTGGTAATTAATTTCTTTTGGATTTACATTGCAGGTTGCTATCCATGGTAGAGTGAGACATCCCAACCTTGTAACTCTGCTAGGAGCATGCTCAGAGTCATCTACGCTGGTCTATGAGCTCTTACCAAATGGTACCCTTGAAGATTTTCTTTCATGTGCGGATAAGAGGCAAATTCTGACGTGGCAGATTCGTGTCCGTGTCATTGCTGAGATATGTTCAGCTCTGATATTTCTGCATGGGAACAAACCAGACCCAATTGTTCATGGAGATCTTAAGCCTGACAACATTCTCCTTGATGCTAACTTAGTTAGTAAGCTTAGTGACTTCAATATTTCTCATCGGAGGAATACATACATGGACCCAGAATATCTTGCCACTAGGAAGATTACACCTCAGTCTGATGTTTATTCTTTTGGAATGGTAGTCTTGCGCCTTTTAACTGGAAAGCCTCCTGCCGGTATAAAGAAGATTGTGCAAGATGCGATAGAGCAAGCTGACTTGAAATCTGTAGTTGATACCTCGGCCGGGGAGTGGCCTGAGGTGCACATCCAGCAGTTAGCGTACCTTGCTCTCAGTTGCACTAAGCAAAGCAGCAGGTCTCGTCCTGTTCTTTCAGGTCAGCTCTGGACAGCAGTTGAGATCATGAGGGATTCTGCAATGTCATCTTCACCACCATCTTCGAGTTCGGTGCAGGATGAAAGCAGCATACCGTCACACTTCATGTGTGCTATATCTCAGGTGAGTAGAAAGGAACATGATTCTTCCCTATTTAGGAGCACATGAATAGATGACAGCGCTGAATGACTTGAACGTGTCTTCCGTTTCGTGTTTTCCTAGACATTCTGATTATGATATTAGTAGCTCTCCTATCTTGTGACTGATCATCTGCTGTCAAAATTTCAGGATATCATGAAGGATCCTCACTTCGCCGCGGATGGGTTCACCTATGAGGGTGATTCTATCCGGCTCTGGCTTAAACGCAACAACACATCGCCGATGACTAACTTGCCCCTTCGACACCGGGAGCTCATCCCCAATCTCGGTATACGTTCTGCCATTCAGGAATGGCGCCAACAGCACAAAACGCCGCTGCTTTAATAATCTGTCTAAACTGCAAGACCTATATATATGCCATGCATGAAGTAGTGATCACTCAACTAGTTGCTACTGTAAAACTAATCTGGCCAAGCAAAGCTTCCAGGCACAAGACATTTTATTATCTTTCTAGTTTTTGCTATGTGAGAACATGACATTTACTGACTTTCTCGTTGTATGCTGGCTACTTATATTTCCAGTGCCGAGTTAGTATAATGTCCTTCTGAAAATCGTGCTGAATTTTTATGTCGGTTCAGTAATCATACTGCCAGCCTATGTCAGAATGCTTGATTATTCTTCTAGCATGTCTGCGTATCATTCTGATGAAATTAGACCGTGCCCATATGTTGTTGTTGTGTGAGTGTGAGGCTGCTTTGTTGCCGATGTCAAGATCTACTGTCGATGACGAGCCTGCGTTGCTACAGGCTGTTAGTATTGGTGTCCTGGGGTGTTGCCAAATCGAGCGATGTAGATGAGTTTGTCTAGTACATGTTACTCTTGATTTTTTTTCTACTTGTTCATAATAACTATAACATAAATGGGGTGTAAAAAGATTGAGATTTGGTAACTAGTATATTTCTCTGACGGGAATATTGTCTTGTCTTCTCTGATTCTAACCTGAACTAGAAGGTTTGGTGTTTCTGATTGTACTAGTTAGCTCAAGGTGCTTCTCACTTTGAACTGAACCGGCCAGCTTCAGCTGGAAAGGTCAATTTGCGTTCAAAATTCGTGAAGTTCTTAAAAAAAAAAAAAAATCACCCCACAGATTCAAATAGATGCATTCACATTTTTCTGAAATTTTTATTTCGAATTTCGGTATTTTCTAGAAAATTCTGAATCTATTAGAGGGGCGCTTTTTTTTTTTGTGAAATCGAAATGCAGAACCCTGGGTACATGTACTGTACAAGACGCATAACATGGCTACGCAAGTCACTCCAATTTTATAGAAGCTGAAAGTATAGTACCAACAACACAAACACCCACTCAAAAACAACAACAAAGCACCCAGCACGCAAATTAACTGACAACAAACACCATCACATCATCTTCCCAGCAGCCCTCCCCCTCCCCCCTCCCCCAGGCACATGGGAGCCTATCCTTATCCTTTTTTTTCACTTCACACTTCCAGCCCAGCAACCAGCGCAGCGTTTCTGGTTTCTGGTTTTGATCTCTTCAACAAACCAAAGACAACACGCATCAGCTTTAATAATTTTTTTTAGGATCAAAGGAAAAACAAAACAAAAACAGGCTTTATTCCGTATGTTCCATACAGTCCATAACCATAATACAAAGCAATAGCTGAAGCCACTCTTGGGTGCCTAAAAGTCCACCCATAAAAATCCAAATCCAAATCATCTACACACTGAGGCAATGCATTCTAAAAATCTAAAAGAGCAAAAGAGCCAGCAACTACACTCCACAGGGCATCTAAAGAAAATGTGATCTATACTTTCCTTTTCACAACAAAATCTACAAGACTCGCTCCCTTCCCAACCTCTTTTTACTAAATTATCTTTAGTCAGAACTATCAAGAAAATGCGAAGTCACTCCATTGACAGGGGCAATGGAGTGACTCTTTCAAGCAGTCATATATTTCTTAGCCTTTGGATAAGTACTCCCTCTGATCCATATTACTTGTCATTAAAAGGGACGTATCTAGCACTAAAACATGTCTAGATACATCCATTTTTGTGACAAGTAATATAGACCGGAGGGAGTATCGAAATATCCATTTCAATCCATACATGTGCCAGCACATGTCTCTGTACAGGGATTGCGTCGTCACTGGTTACACACAGTCACCGCTAATGTGTGCTTAAAAATTAATCAATATCTGTACATGGATTGCGTCGTCACTGGTTACATGGAGCAGATTAGTCATAACAGTAGCAGGCAGCAAAATAGAGACAAAAGATTCAAGATCTGAAAGCGGAAGCAGCAACCTGAAGGCATGTTTTTTCCCCTGATTAATAACAATGAGAAGCTCGGAGAAAAGACAAAGTACTATAATAGGTCGAATGCAAGTTGATTACAGACCGAAAATGGCCCTTATTAAAGTTAGTATAACAGGGTTAGCTTAGCCATCAAAGACTCGGTGTGAACCAGACTTCAAACGGACACCACGTTCCGTAATGTTCTCCGCCTGACGAGAAAGCAGCCTCAAGGGTCCGTTTCTTCATGTCATAGACCTTCACACCCTTCCATTTGTTACGGCGTTTATCGAAAACATTATGCTCTGCCAGACGGGGAGTTGTGAAGTAGATACAGTCCGGTTTGAGCTCAGGGAACTCCTTTGTCCAGCCTGTCTATTTCAACCCTGACGTTGTTTACCTGGTGCCTGTCGAGAATGACACGTAGCTGCAGGAGACGACCCCAAGGAGTCGAAACCAAGTACCTCGTGATAACATCACCATCAAAGTCATCCTCATCGTCCTTGGCGATGATCGCTTTTAGCCACAGTTCACCAGGTCCACCAAAGTCCAAACACTTCAATCTCCCTTTCATTGTTACCGCGTAGAACCTTCCACAGTGGTAGACACAATCGGCAAAGCTATCATCTCTTCTTCGTATCCACCAAACCTGTTGCCAACGGGCATCCCCTACCCTCGCGAAAGAGAGTCGCTTGCCATCCAAATAGATGGCCAAAGCAATTGTGCGACCTGCAGATGGAGAACGTGACAGCACAACCTTGTCGTAGAAATGCCCACCCAGTTTGTGCAAATCGTGGACACGGGCACACTTGTAACACCCGTAGCGATACCCGACGAGGGTCTTTCCTTCGTCGTCTCCATAGACCGGACCCCCTCGATGCACGAAGCAAAACTGGTGATCACCGGGAGGGGGATCAACGCCACGGTGAAGGGGTTGTAGAGGACGAGGTTAGAGAGCTCGTTTGCCATGATAAGCCAATCATGGAAGGCACCACAGAGGGCCACGACCTGGCCGTGGGGGAAGCTGACCTTAAAAGTTTTCTCGGAGTCTAGGAGGCTGTGGAGCTTAGGAGCGGCAGCAGGATTCCAGAACCCACGGCACGCAGGCCGCTGTGGATCGCGTGACGGAAGAGGCTCATTCACCAAGGACACGAGCCACGGCGTGCGGCGAGGTGGGACACTGCCGGCGGCCGTAGAGGCAGTGCGCCACAACGTGCAGACAGCTCGGAAGGTGATAGCCTCGGGTAGCTCGAGGAGATCCAGGATGCGGATCAGGAGATCGGTGGGGAGGTCTGACCAGCCTGGACTTGCATAAGGTCCTGTCATTGTGAAAAAATCACGTTAAGGTATTATTCGAAGGAAAATACATGCTAGCAGATCAATATAGCCAGGCAAATAAGCCCGTGTACGTTGCCCTATCGAATAGCTAGTTAGTCCCCTTCCTATTTCCAATTTCTATACAACTCCAATTGGGAAGCCGATTATGATTCGTGTAAGCTCTTGCTTGCTTTCATGAAAAATAATATCACTGTCATTGATTGAGCCATCGAAAGAGACCTGGGCCTGGATAATAAAATCTCATAGGAAGTTCTTGTTCATTTAATTTCTACCAAATGAAATCTGAGGAGCCAAATCCGCCGCCGCCGCCATCTTGGAGATGGCTACGTCTTCCGCCGTCGTTGTCTCCACACCGATCGGTCCGATCGTCTCCGCCCGGGAGCATCGGCATCGACACCCTCCTCCTTGACCGCCATCTCAGTGCGGCTCGGACGGGGGAACTTAATGCCGTGGAAGGGGATCGCCATCCCGATCCTCGCCGGTGCTAGCCTCCACGGCCATCTCGACGGCACCACTGTAGCCTCGGCCGAAACCCTAACTCAGGGCATCGGTGATGCTGCGACCACCACCGCCAACCCCGAGTACCTCCGTTGGTGGACTCAGGATCAGAAGGTCAAGGGCCTTCTTCTCTCCGCGATGGACGATGACATCGCGTGCCAACTTGTCGGCTGCAAGATGGCACAGGCCATCTAGGCGTCCGTCACCGCCATGTTCGGCGCGCGGAGCCGCGGCAACGTCCGCCACATTAGGCGGCAACTCTAGTTGTTGTCCAAGGAGGATCTGTCTGCGGCGGAATACATGCATAAGATGAAGGGCCTTGCCGATGTCATGGCGACTGCCGGCGCCCCCATCACCGACGACAAGCTCATCGACCACATCCTCACCGGGCTCGGATCGGCCTTCAACCCTATCGCTGCCTCTCTCGGTGTTAGCAACGCCGAGATAACCTACTCTGCCTTCTACTCGCTGGTTCTCTCCTATGAGGCCTTGCAGGCTGAGCAGATCGTGGCGGAGGGGTGGTTGTCGTCTGCGAACGCCGCGTCCCGCGGTGACCGCGCGCCGCCCCATGGGATCTTCTCTGCTCCCTACGGTGGGGGGCGGCCTACTGCTGGCACTGGCCAGCCTGCGCCCAACCACCAAGGCGGCAATGACGCCACTCAGGGAGGCGGCTACGATTGGCCGCCAAGGCGCCAACGGCAATAACGGCGGCAATGGTGGTGGCCGCAACGGAGGCGGCAACATCGGTGGCCGTAACGACGGCAGCAAGCGCCCCAGGTGCCAGAGGCCTATGCCTGCCACCGCCGCTTCAACCAGGACTTCAACAACCGCGCCGACAACTCGGCCTCCACCAGCTCCTCCGACAACCAGCCCTGGGTGATGGACTCCGGGGCTACGGATCACTTCACCAGCGAGCTTGAACGTCTTCAAGTTTATGAGCGCTATGGAGGGAACGACCAGGTCCAGGTGACTAATGGTGCAGGTTTATCTATTGCGCACATTAGTCATTCGTCTTTACCCGGTGCTTAGCAGTCTTCTGATTCTATTTTTTTTTACGAATTTTTAGCCTTCCTACCTAGGCCCTGGCCCTCAGCTAACTCGCCCAAATGGAATTGCGATTCTATGGTGCTGTCTCAATTGATAATTAATAACAGTGATATTTGTCATGAAAGCAAGCCAGAGATTACAGAATGGAAAAATCTAAGAAGAGGCATCGCACGTGGCTCTCTACCGTGCAGCGGTGCGCTAAGATTCGCGGAACGGATCGTGGCTCCACCACAGCCTTATCTCTTATCCTCTCACCCTACACACCTCCTCACCACACATTCTCGCACACACAGAAATCGCCACGGGAGCGGCGGCGCGCTGGAGGAGCACCGCGTCGGAGAGGTGAGAGAGGAGGAGAACGCCGTCGCAGCTGAGCTCGAGGTGGGAAGGCCGCCGTCGTGGCCGAACTCGAGGTGGGGAGGCCACCCTCACGGCCGAACTCGAGGTAGGGAGGCCGCCATCGCCGCCAAACTCGAGGTAGGGAGGCCGCCGTCAACGAGCACGACTACCAGGCCGTCGAGGAGCACGAGGAGAGATCCTCCAGCTCGTCTCCAGCAAGCAAGAGGAGGAAGCGTCCCTCGCCACTGCAGGGAGGGCTATGCCGGCACATCTCCGGTGAATGCGAGGAGAAGGCATCCCTCGCCACTTCAGGTAGGGCTCCACCAGCGCATCTCCGACGAGCTCGAGGAGGAGGCGCCCCTCGCCACCACATGGAGGGATCAACCAACGCGTGTCTGGCGAGCTCGAGTACGAGGCGTCGGTCTTCTTGACAGGGCCTTCGCCGCAGAAGAGCAGCGCCACCGAGCAGGCAGTAATCTGGCAACTAGGCGTAATTAACCTGGCAGCTAGGCCTGATTAACTAGGCAGCTAACTAATACTGACAATTGACAACAATTGGTCCGACAACTAACTTAGTAATCTGGCAACTATGAATAGTTAAATACGGCAGGTAGTTAATTTGCCAACTAGGCGTAATTAACCTGGCAGCTAGGCCGGATTAACTAGGCAGCTAACTAATATGACAATTAACAACAATTGATCTACAACTAGGCCTAACTACTTATAATTAGTAATCTGGCAATGAATAATTAATCTGGCAATTAAGAAAATGATTGGGTTGGCAGTACAGCTGTCCTGGAGGCCCAGGCGTTAGCTGTCCTTTAGGCCCAGGCATGACTTGGTCCTGAAGGTTTGGCTGCACGCGCATTGTTTCTTGCATGTCGCTTTCGCGCGCGTCGCTTTCGCGGAAGCTGGCAGTCGTCACTCGGGACGTAGCTACGTGTGGCGCCGCGCGTTAGCACAATCCTACATTAATATATCTACTACTTCGTAAGCCGCCAATAGCTTTTACGAATCGAAATCGGTTTCCCAGTATTAGAAAAGGGAAGGGGATGTACTGATCCGAGATGGCAACGAACACGGGCTTGTTTGCCTGGCTATATAGATCTCTGCTTGCATGTATTTTTCTTCAAACGATACCATAACGTGATTTTTTTTCACAATGACAGAAAATTGTGCGAGTCCAGGCTGGTCGGACCTGCCCAACGATCTCCTGATCCGCATCCTGAACCTCCTAGAGCTACCGGAGGCTCTTGCCTTCCGAGCTGTCACTATGGCAGGTACAGTATTCAGAGGCACTCTAAAGTGCCTCCAATAGTTAAATTAGTGCCACAATTAAGTTTTTGAGGCACTAAAAAAAGTGCCGGGGACGGTCGTGTAGGTAAAAGTTTTTTGAGGCAGTTTTAAAAAGTGCCTCTAATCATAGTTAATTGAGGCACTATGACTAATGCCTCTAAATCCTAGCCAATTGAGGCACTATGACTAGTGCCTCAAAAACCAACTTAAGGCACAAATTAGAGTGCCTCTAAACCCAATTTTTTGAGGCACTATGCATAGTGCCTCAAAAACCCAACTTTTTGAGGCACTATCCATAGTGCCTCAAAAACCAGCTTTTTGAGGCACTATGCATAGTGCCTCAAAAACCCAACTTTTTGAGGCACTATCCATAGTACCTCAAAAAACCAGCTTTTTAAGGCACTATTCATAGTGCCTCTAAAACCTAGCTTTTTGAGACACTATCCATAGTGCCTCTAAAACCTAGCTTTTTGAGGCACTATCCATAGTGCCTCAAAAAACCAGCTTTTTGAGGCACTATTCGTAGTGCCTCTAAAACCCAACTTTTTGAGGCACTATCCATAGTGCCTCTAAATCCTAGCCAAAAGCAAATGTGTACTACAGTGACATATCTGTAGCAGCATATTACAGTCATATCTTATAGTCATATTACAGTGGCCGCATGTGATGGCTAACATATATTACAAACCACATTACAAACCACATTATAGTCATATCTTACAGTAACATTACAAACCACATATATTACAAACCACATTATAGTCATATCTTACAGTCATATTTTACAGTCATATCTTACATTTGTTCACAGCCATATCTTACAGTCATATCCCACAACCATTGTTCACAGCCATATCTTACAACTGAGACCATGCAATATCATCAGCTGCTTGGCAATCCCTTATCCGAGCTGCGAGTTTGAGACCATGCAATATCATCGATGCATTGTTAAGATTTGCTTGCGGTAGCATTTCTATTTCATAAAGTAAAATCTGGAGAGAAAATATGCCATTGTTCATCATTTCCCAAATAGATACCTAAAGCTTAGGTTTGAGTAGGAACTGTTTGCATCAATATAGCATGTGCAATCTGCAACCACATGAGTCTGTCAACTCAAAACCACCAAGCACCAACCGGACATGGTAAAGTCAATATGATATTTCTAAGGTCCTGAACTACATGTGCAGGAGAGTTCAAGAAAACGATATTATCAAAGAATGGAACAAAGTTTCCCAACAGTTCATAATAACTGCAGAGAGGATCCAGTACAAGCAAAGAACTAAAGCGGTGACGCAACAACCAAATAGAGAGCTTGAGCACGAGAACATATTTAATTGGTAGGCCATGTTTAAGGTGGTGAAACACCAAGTTCTGCAAACAAACTTTGAATTGAATATTGAGGGCAGAAAGAGGCAATGTAGTAGTTTCTAGCCTAAATGTATCTCAGATCGTGTGTGTTGTACCCGTGAGGTTAAAGAAAAAAGACAACAGTACACAGGTAAAAAAAATGCATGAACCAACCTGCATTAGTGTGGAGTCCTTGCGATCAACATCAGTATCCAGCTGCACATTTCCCTCTTCAAAATAATGAGCACCTACCTGGTGACCATAGAAGTAACTCTTACAATACAGAAGTTACTAACTTTACATACAGTAACATTAACTAACGATGATTTTAGCTTCAGTTAAGCAAAGGTTCTAACTTGTATCTTTCCTTTAATTTCAACAAGTTGAAACACATAACTGAATTCGAGTCCAACAGGCATGATTGCCATTGCTGGATGATACAATATTAATTTGCCTCCATCAGATAGACACTAAATGATAAGAAGATCAAACCTATAAGGAGCATACTTTGAGTGTTCTAGTGACAGATTATGTGAAACAGGTGTTCAGATACAGCACAGGTACTAAATCTTAAGGAAATACAATTAAACAAATAGCAATGTATTCTAAGCAGATGATAAATAGTATAGCTATGATTATTTCTTGGTCGGAAATGAAAAACCATAAAGCACTAAATCTACAATCAAAAGTTGCGTCTTGGAAGTAGATTCTAAAGGAATACAATGATGTTACGATAAAAACTAAAGTCTCTAGAAACACTATAAGTAAGGATCTCAACTATGCTGACAAGGAATTGAAAATAAAAGGACACTGCAGTGCAAAAATCGGACCATGTAACCTTCTTTCATGCTGGTAAACTGCTAAGGCGTTACAACAATATCTTTATGCAGATTTGACAGCATCCATTGTAGACACAACACCTCCCCAACACTTAAACTAACGACATCCGGTCATATAAGCTGCATTGAGATAATGAAGTAGAGCCCAAAAAAATCTTCACCTATTTGAAATACAAAAACTTGAGGTTACCACAAGTCAAACCATCAAGATAATGGATAAGGATGCTAGGATATTCGTAAGCAAAAGAAGCATGGATCAAAAAGAGTATTCCGTGCACTATATATCATGGAAACAACAACGTCTCACCCAGGAGCAACATACATGTTTGTCTCTACAGCGATAAACGTGCTTCTTCTATTGAGCTGTGTACCATTGGGGCTCAAAATATGTAGATGCACCTGAGCACAAGAAAACATATATAAGAGAGGATGTGCACACCTTCTTGGCTCTAAGATGGGAGCCCACCCCACTGGCCATAGATTATTCCTTCCTTGCAGGACTTTTGTCAAACACCTGCTAGACATAGATAACACAGAATCTCCACTAACACCCAATAATTAGGATATCATGTCCACACAACAAGTCCTAGAACCTAGCACATGTTCATGAGATAAAAACTATAATCTTAGACTAAGAACTAGCACAACAGATAGACAAAATCCTCTATCCAATTGGCAAACACCAATCAGGACATCATCACCATAAGCCTAAACCTAAATCCTAAACATAGAAGTTCCTCAGCTCGAGGGCTGGTCATAGTAGAAAATTATACCTGAGGTAGGGAAGTAGTTGTAGTAGCCGAAGTCGAGGTAGAAGGGTGGAGTGGCCAAGGCCATTAGGAGCACCACCCAAAAAATTATATATATATACTCACGTCAACTCTATTAAACCTGTTGATAAAATACTGAGCATACCTTTATGGAAGAAATGATGCAGTACTCTGTATTAAATCTGAAAAACATATATATTTTACTAATAGGTATACAATTTAGAAAATAAACCCAAAAAATAACTACTGGAATGAACTATGAAACAAGTGCCTTGGAAAATTCAAAACAGGAAATAAGATAATTAATGGAGAGACACATATCAGGCATCTCTTTAATTAGGGCTATCACTATCATGGAAAACCAGAACAATAATCTCGTAAAAACCTAGCCAATAGGACAATATCACAAATTAGTCATGGCCAATTAATGAGCTTACCGCTCTATCATACAACGCGTTGAAGTGAAAAGATTTGGTGAAGGAATAACTGAAAATAAAGGAGAGCGGCTCCTGATAATGCAGGTTTGGATGATCACATTGGTAAGAGCCTATTTCATCTACCCTGCAGCAAGGTACTCGTAGGTGACAAATACATTAAATCAGTAGGTGAAAGGACAGATAAAAATTCAGGAAACAATACCCCTAAAAGACTAATGCCTCCACCATTCCTTCCGGCGTGAACCATACACACACAGAGAGAGAGGATGGTTGGGTATTGATAAGATTCGCTACGCATCTTTGGAAGGCACATGTGTGAGTATGAATAAAAGGAAATACCAATCGGCTGCTATATTTAGATATAAGTACCTGGATATAAGTAGATATGTGAGTATGAACAAAAGGGAAAGATATACACGATGTTTTCTAGAAATTTAACATAATGAGTTTCAAATTAAAATAATCCATTCTTGTCTGGGATACTTGTAGGCATATTGGTTGTTTCTTAACTGAGCAAAATATAAGGTCATGTCATGTAAAGCTGTAAACTGGGAGCAAATTACACATTAAAGCAGGTGACACCCTTCAGTGATTTCTCATGTTAATATCCCAATCTACACTCTATGCTACCCACGTGTTGTACACATGAAGTTCAGAATGGCTATGCTTCAGTCTAGAGGCCACCCAGAATCCTTTTATCAGAAACATGACGGCACCACCGGTAGACATATCCGTTTGATGCTCCAAAAAGACACATACCTGTCATGTATTCATCAATTATGGAATCTTGCAAAATTGTCACTTGCCGTCCTCCCACTTCACCAGCTCCACCACATTCAGCATCTAGTCCCTTGCCGGTGCCTCGGTAGTGCCCTGGAAACAAACAAAGGGAAAAAACAATTAGTATTAGTAAGATCGAAACTCGTCGAAAGGCCTTAATTCAAATGTTCCTGGAGACACTCTATAATCACTTGTGTTGCACATAGTTAGATGTCATGATTGTGCAGTAGCTTGTTAATAGGATGAGCCTCATTGTTCTTTCTAAACCGGTGCATCATTAACAAAATATTTTGTTTAAAGAACAAGTATACAGTTAAATATAACTAGTTAGTGTGCACGTGCACCGCACGTCTCCATAGTACAATATCCCGTTATACCCTCCCTCTATTACATAAATTCGCTATCACATGTTCTTATTCTTCCTTTCTTTCTCTTGATCAAATTCATATTTCAACTGTAGTAAAAACTACATGTATCGTTGTACAAGAACTTTAGTAAAATTTAAGAGAAACTGTTTAATTATTCTCATTATTCAGATAACGAATAGTCTATCATATTCATGTTCATCAATAAATTCTTGAACTTGAAAATAGCCAATGCATGAAATGGACGATGTAGATATCTTGATTTTCTCCACCCCAAAACCAGGAATCCAAGTTAAGCTTCCCAAGCAAATTTTCATCACCGTCCAAGAGGGTCGCACACTTGCTGCTACAAGGATGTGCATAAGAATCCAAGGAATTAATATTTTGATGCTACAGCTGCAATAGAAGAATTGACATGTTAGAAAAGATATATGCGAGGAATTGATGCTACATCTTATTTTATTTTCATGGCTACATCTGCATTCATCTTTCCACCGTCATCTAGGCATAACTAATAAGTTCAAGCATAAGAGACAATACAGTAATAAGATATATCAAAGCACTGAATGTTTTGTGCCCCATTGCTCCATTTCAATACAGATCGACATAATGGCACATGGTAACACACCTCATGTCCATGCCACAACTTTTGCCACTTCCCATTCATCTTCCATCTGTCCATTCACTTGTACTCCCGAACGCATCATGATTCACCTTAAAACACCAATTTATTACTAACTTCACAACTAAATAATTTTGTGAACTATGAACATATCAGGAACTCACAACTTATTGCAATAGATTGAGATATTAAACTCAAGTTCATAAATCATGGATGTACCTCTGTAAAGCACTCGTCTCCCTAGTTGCGGAAGTGCTAAACTGAAGCCTTGTTAGCCAGTACCTTCGTATCGTCAAATGGTATATGTGGCAGCGGTTTCCGGAGGTTATATGGACGCTGCTAAGAAGAAGATATGACGAGCGGCAACTATGACCACGTCATGGTCGTCATACATGTCTCAAAGGCATTTGTAGTGGGCTTCAGCGAGATGCTGCACCATTGACAAAAGGCATTAGGTGGTGGAGATCAATCCTGAACAAATATAGGTGAATATGAAGTACATATATGCAACTGTAGTTGTCAGTTCCAAAGGTCCAAGTTGCACTGAATACATCTACCACACATAGCAATGAATAAGCAATACAGTAGACAAATACTCCAGCTGATGTACTAATATTTAAATGTAACATTACATCTTGTTTGAAGGGAAAACAACGGCTAAAAATATAGTTTAGAATCTAATTTTAAGTTATACCTCACAAAGACTTTCCTCATCACCATCAAACACTCTGATCTTTGTATTGAATATTTTCATTCGTGTTGTTTTCCTACTTTATCAAAGAAGGCTATTCAGAGAAGGCCCAGATGATACATGCCATGAAACAAACTGGCAACATAGTATCTAGATATGATTTAAAACATATCAAATGTAAAAACATATCTAAAAAGAACAATTATTAGACAATGCATGCAGAGAAGGCTCGGGTATAGATGATAAGATTATTACAACCACATGTAGTTATCAGTCTTTGTGTACACACACTTGCAAATACTGCATGTGAGAACTCTTCTACATAGTATCTTGTTCAGTATACCAATCTGAAACTTAAACTTATGCTCCGTGCATATAATAATCTATGAGAATATTGCATAAAGATGCAGGAAGTGCAACGGGAGAGAGAGCACGCGGACCTCAGCGGGACTCTGATCTGGACGGGGCTTCGATTGTCGGCCTTCGTCAGCGAGTGGCGATGGATCGAGGCGAAGAGTTCTTGATATGCCTATGGAAAAGCCTGGATTATCTGCATTAAGATCAGGTATTCACAACAAAAAAAAGATCCGGTATTCACAAAATTCTTATGCAATGCATTGTTAGTAACCTATGACATTCAGAATAATACTTGTTTGCTGAACTACGTACAATATCCTATTCTGCTATTCATCATCCCCATTGCAGTCTATGTGCATATATGTTAATAAAAGGGTTTGAATTAGGAATCTCACCACCGTCTCAAGTATGTTGCAATCAGCAGCCTGGCAATCAGTCGAGGTGAGCTTCCTTGTCACCGTAGAGTAATGCAAAACAGGTGGAGCACAATCACCGAACAATACAATCTCAGCCGCATAATATGTCACCTTCGATGCTCCGCGCGGCCGGCTGCCAGAGTGAGGTCCGTTGGTGGTTTCCATGGTGCAACACAGGTACCCAACCCAAGGACGTCCGCGACGCAGTGACACGGAAGGGCGGCCACGTCAGACGACGACAAAGTCGGGAGGCGCTGCAGAGCGGAGAAGACGGCTCCTGGCGGCGCTCGATCCAGAGAGGTGGGAGCCAGGGACGAGACGGGAGGAGACGAGAGGGACGAGCGGCGGAGGCGACATCGGCCAGGAGCGGCGGCGGCCGCAGCATCAGCCTTGGGGAAGGGAGGATGGCCGGCGAGGTGGGACACGGCGGTGGCGGTCGAGCCTGCAGAGGCCGACGGCGGCGTGGCAGAGCAGGGGGCCGCGGACGCGGGGAGGAGGTGACGAGCACGCGCAGGGTCGACGGTTGGTGAGGGAGGCCGGCCCCAAGGCGCCACAGACGGCCGGCGAGCCAGAGCTTGCGAGGGATCCCCGGCAGCGGACGGAGGGGCGCGGTCGCGGGCGCGAGGATCGAAGGGTGGCGAGGAGCCCCTGCAGGCGGCGGAGAGAGAGAGAGAGAGAGAGAGAGAGAGAGAGAGAGAGAGAGAGAGAGAGAGAGAGAGAGAGAGAGGAGGCTGCTGGCGGCGGGGATCAGGAGATGCAGGCGATGGCGTCGGGGGGTGGGGGGTATCTTGGTCTTTTCTTCTTTAATTGAAATTCACACAATACACAAGACAAAAATTGGGTTAGGGTCAAAATTAAGTAGAACTGGATAGTATGACACATCAAGCAAAACACATACATTTAGTGTTCCTCCATTTTTACCCATAAACTGCAAGGAGCGTGTTGTCTTCCTCCTCTACACCACTCTACTGTTTCACATCCTTACAAAACATCCAAAAAAATAGATATGTATAATGAACTTTGAGACATTTCAGCTTTGAGAGTAACAAAATCCCATGATTTATCACAACTGAGGTAAAGCAGCTGCAATAGTATACAAGACGTGTTGAATAGTTCATTCCTACATTAAACCGTCAACCAAATTGGTCCCAATGAGTAAGTGTACTATTTTTAACAAAACATGTGTCATAAGAGCATCTTGATCAGATGGTGTATAATATACACCACCAACAGATTTTTACACCACCACTTTTGGGACCCTTTCAGGTTTTTACACCACCGGATCTTTGGTGGTGTCGGGTGTAAATGTAATAGTGAATGAGGGGGCATATTGTCGACTCAAGTAATCATCCATTTAAGATATTAAAATGCTTTGAAGGGCCAACTATTAGAGGCATTATCATATGTGCCTCAAAAAACTGTCCATTGGAGGCACAACAAATAGTGCCACAATTGGTCATTTATTAGAGGCATATTTTAGTGCCTCTAAATGATAACTAATTGTGGCACTTTTAATTGTGCCTTAATTGTTATATTTTTAGTGGCATTTCTATAAAAAGTGCCTCCAAAAGATTTGTCTTTTTGAGGCACATGTCAAAGTGCCACTAATAGTTTAGCATAGAGGCACTAATTGTGCCTCTATTTTTTAAAATATGAGAGGCATCACCAATAGTGCCCTAAAAGTCTAAACTATTAGTGGCATTTTAAAAACTGCCTCTAAAATCTCACATTTTGAGGCACTATTATTCAAAGTGCCACAAATAGCTACAATTAGAGGCAATTATAAAAAATGCCTCTAAGAAAAGTGCCTCTATTTCCTCAAGGTGCCATAGTGTGTCTGCCCGTCATGGCGCTCCGCCTCTAAGGCGGCTGCCACCGGTGTACCACCTCGCCGCACACCATGGCTCGTTTCCTTGGCAGAGGAGCCTCTCCCGGGTCGCACAAAATGTCGTAAGCAATGGGATCCCACAGTTTCTTCCAAGTTCTGTAAACAAGAAAAATTTTCAGGTCAGCTTTTCCTGGGGCCAGGCTGTTGCCCTGTGTGGCGCCTCCCATGGCTGGCTTATCATGGCAAACAAGATCTCAGATCTCGTGCTCTACGATCCTTTCACCGCAACATTGATCCCCCTCCCGGCAATCACCAGTTTTGGTTCGTGCATCGAAGGGGTTTATGGAGACGACGAAGGGAAAACCCTCATAGGGTATCGCTACGGGTGTTACAAGTGTACCCATGTCTACGATTTGCACAAACTTGGTGGGCATTTCTACGATAAGGTTGTGCTGTCAGGTTCTCCATCTGCTGGCTGTGCGTTTGCTATGGGCATCTACTTGGATGGCAAGCGACTCTCTTTCACGAAGGTAGGGAATGCTTGTTGGCAACGAGTTTCAGGGATACGAAGGAAAAATGATAGCTTTGCCGATTGTGTCTACCACCGTGGAAGGCTCTACGTGGTGACGATGAAAGGGAGATTGAAGTGTGTGGACTTTGGTGGACCTGGCGAACCGTGGATGAAAACAGTCATTGCTGAGGACGATGATGACTTCGATAATGTTATCACAAGGTACCTAGTTTCGACTCCTTGGGGCCGTCTCCTGCAGTTACGTGTCATTCTCGACAAAGAGCAGGTAAACAACGTCAGGGTCTAAATAGACAGGTTTGATATGCAGAGTCAGAAAATGGTAGGACTAAGCTCGGCGAAGGCTCTGCGGGGGCACTCGGCTTTTGTTGGGCAGAATAATCCAGGGCTTTTATCCACGAAGGAATTCCCTGAGCTCAAACCGGACTGTATCTACTTCACTACTCCCCGTCTCAAGGATCACAATGCTTTTGATAAACGCCACAACGAATGGAATGGTGTGAAGGTATATGACTTGAAGAAACGGACTCTTGAGGCTGTTTTCCCATCAGGTGTAGGAGACTATGGAACGTGGTGTCCGTTGGAAGTCTGGTTCACGCCGAGTCTCTGATGGCTAACCATCCCTTTTGTAACTTGTAACAGCCGTTTCAGTCTGTAATCAACTTGCGTTAGACCTAATAAAAAAATACTATGTGAGCTTGTAATTTCTTTTGTTAGTTTTCTGTAATAATCAACTAATAAAAAATACTCCCTCCGTCCATAAATAACTGGCTTGGATTTATCTAGATTCAAATGTATCTAGACGCATTTTAATGTATAGATACATTCAAATTAAAAAAAAACTCAAATCAGTTATTTATGAATGGGAGGGAGTATGTGAGATAGTACCGTAGGTTGTTTCTTTTTGTTGCTCATTGTGTGACGTTGTAAGTTGCCGCCGGCTACAACAAGCCTAGACCGTTGCTTTGCTCTCTGTGTTCAATGATTACACAGTGCAGGCATTTGTTTTGCTTCGGATAATGTGTTGTATACTTACGTACATCAATGAGAAGATCGCAGTGAGTTTGTACGATTCTGCAGTTTATGATCGTGGTAAAGTCACTAGTTCCAACACAATCATGAGGCGTGCTAACTGACGGAATTTTTTCTAGGCTTGTTGTGGAACTGCTTTGCTCCACAGCAGTTATTTAACACTGCTCCTATTGAATTGCGATTCTGTGGTGCTGTAAAGATGTCTTGCTCTTCTCGATGGCGCGATCAACCCCACTGATATACTGATATTTTCTTCCAAACCCAGCAAGAGCTCTGTGGTGCTGTAAAGATGTCTTGCTATTCTCGATGGCGCAATCAACCCCACTATATGTTCTTCCAAACCCAGCAAGAGCTTACACAAAACGAAATCGATTGGAACTGTGTACTTTTTATTTGTGTACATCTGAAAGGGAAAAGGGAAGGGAGTTACATGCTCACGAGCAATTGCAGGTTATAGATTAGATGAAGAGTATACTGTGAGCAGACATGGAATCTGCCTTTGCATGTTGCTCCATCTTTAGCCTTGGACACGGACTCGAGAAGGGCCAAGGTTATGACCTTCAAGCACATCATAAATAGCTTGTGGAGGGCAAGAGAAGTTGTTTGAGCAACATGACAAAGTCCTGTTGGGCGACGCGGTTAGGGTTAGCCAGGGGCGGTTAGGGGAATCCGTGGAGGAGAGAGAGCCGAAGCAGATCCGACTAGCGGCGGTGACCGATTTGTCCGGCGGCGGCAACATCGCGTGCGCGAATAGATCTTGCTATTGTGAAGTCACTACTATGCACACTCCAAAGAAGCACCACAGCAGCAACAAGAGCAGCAGATACCAACAATAAGAAAAGAAAAGGGCACTTGACCTATGTATCATAAGCCACGAATGTTCTTAAAGAACATAATTACCACTACAAGCAAGCAAAAGATACAAATCAATCATTTTCTTTAGGAAGAGCACCTAGGAATCTTTATTAAATGAATCTCAGTCATCATTAAATAAGAGTCGACAAGTCACTGTTTACTTTGCAAACTCACGACATTTGTAAGCAAATATAGATTTCAAATCACTTCCTTATGTAGAGATAAAGTTTAGGAATCATTGAAATTGTTACTTCTCTGCCAAGATAACGTAATCCATCACAAGTAATCAACATTTTAAATTCGCCTTCCTGTTTATACTTTATAGCCCTAGGAAACATTCCAAATTGGTAACTTCCATTTTAACAGTATTTGGGAAACACCATTGTATTTCCATCAGTAAAGCATCTTACATGAATGGAATTCAAGCATCTAGTTTGAAAGCAAGCATATCTCACCAGCCACACATTTGGCAACAATATGTTGCAATACATCAACAACAAGGGCTACAGAAATGTACTATGAAAGAGAGGTTTGAGAGAAAGGAAGAGGGGAGAGGAAGATAAGCATCAGGGCATGTACCTGGCCCCTGAGGCAGAGCCACTGCAGCGTGGTGAGGCAGAGCTCACGCGACCACGGCGGCACACTCACGGGGAGACTTCACCGTGCACAAGCACCATCACCATGACCACCTATGGCACGTCGGCACAGAGATCGCCACTGCGCTACACTGCATCGAGCCACACCGCTTGAGCTTCCACACCAACACAATCAACACTGTCATCCACACCACACGAATGCCACCATGAACCAGGGGGCATCGGGGTTGCGGTTGAGCACCGTCGTCCCACTGGATATGAAAAATAACAGTAGAAGGATTCAGTGAAGAAGAAGAAGAAAGTGGCGGAATCACGCTAGTAGAGTAGGCGCTGGAGCCGGAGAAGGACATTAGGGTTCCGGGATTGGGAACGAGCACATGAGGACGTAAAATACAAATCGAAATAGAGGTCGAGGTGAAGTGGAGTGAGGCGGAGCTTTGGCTGCCAACAACAATGACCGTGGCAGTTAACATCGCCGGAATCGAAGCTGGAGGCATGCAGGAGGGCGACGGCGACTAGGGTCGCAAGGGACAAAAAGAGCAAGGGGTCGAGGCGTGTGTATCTGTGCGTGATCAAGAGAGGTTGGGCCAGGGTCGAGATTAACCACGATACTAAATGGGCCGGTTAGGTGGACTGATGATGCTCGACATGGCACTTCGTTGGTAACCCCAAGCACAGGGTGTGTGAAGAGCAAGCAGTATTTTTTCCCTCGGTTGAGATCGAGGTTATCGAACCAGAAGGAGGAAGGAAACGTCACACATGTGTTGCAAACAACGTGGAGACCTGCACAACACAAACTCAAGACTTTGTCCCAACGAATCAGTGAGGTTGTCAAGCTCACCGGTTTGCTGTAACAAAGGATTAAACGTATGGTGTGGAAGTTAATGCTTTGCAGCAAGTAAATAAGTAACGGTGGAAGATGTATCAATGGTAAAGATTGGACCGGGGTCCATAGTTCTTTAGAGGTGCTCTCCTTAGATAAACAACATGGACAAATTACATCGGGGCAATTAATAGGAACTGAGCAAGGCATAACAATACAATTACTAGCCAGAAAGATCCTATGAGGTTGATTGGGCAATTCAACAATATACATAGACCGTCATCCAACTGCATCTATGACTAGAAGTTCATCTTCAGGTTATCATCCGAACCCCCTCCGGTATTAAGTTGCAAGCAACAGACAAATGCTTTAAGCAAAGTGTGTAAGGTAAACAGTCCACATGTTCCATGAACAAGAGACTGTTGTTTTCTCCCTAGTCGAAACAGCACATCTACAACCGAAGAGATTATTGTCACTTCCCTTGGAAACTAGAGGCATGAACCTACTATCGAGCATAAATACTCCCTCTTGGAGTCACTAGCAACTACTTGGCCAAGATAACCACTAGAAACAGAGAGCATGCAAGATCACAAACAACACAGACATGATAGAATCATAAAGATAAAACCATTAATCAAACCAACATAATAATCTCAATATGAATCATAAAGATAAAACCATTAATCAAACCAACATCGGATCCCCGCAAACACAACATGCATGACTACAAATAGATTAGATCTTGATCATGAACGGAGCTCACATGATCTATACATGAAAGCACAAAGGAGGAGATACAACCATCTAGCTACTACATGGACCCATAGTCCAAGGTGGAACTACTCACGAATCATACCGGAGAGAAGGCCTCCGGGATGATCTCCTCCAAGAGGGTGCCGAAGAACTTGATCCCCGATCTAGGGACGATGGTGGCGGGCCATGACGGTTTCGTGGATTTCGATCGGTACTGTGGTTTCAGACGGGGCTTCTTATAGGTGAAGGGGCGACATCGAGGCTGTGGTGCCCAAACCAGCTCGGGCGGGGCTGGGCCCACCCGCGCCTAGGGTGGGTCTGGCCCCCCTGGCTGGTCTTTCGGGATCCCCTCTGGACTTCTTGTTCCCCACGGAAAGTTATTGACTTTGTCCTTTTTCCTGTTCAATTCCGAGAATATTTCTTTACTAGATTTTCTGAAACCAAATACAGCAGAAAACGGGCATCTGACACTGTTGCAATTTGTTAATAGGTTAGTACCAGAAAACATGTAAAAAAGCACCTCAAAGTGTGGACAAGTAAAGCAAAGTAGATACTAAACAAGCATGGAGCATCAAAAATTATAGATACGTTTCCAACGTATCAGCATCCCTAAGCTTAACTCCTGCTCGTCCTCGAGTAGGTAAGTGATAAAAGAATAATTTTTGAGGTGACATGCAGCCTCATAATAAAGATCCAATCATTTGCAAGCATTGAAAGCTGGGATCAAAGAACTCTAAACATGTGCATGAAAGATGGAGTTCTAACAGTAGGACATAGTAACTATGCATGCAACATGGCAAACTACAAACAAAGATCATGAATAACATGTATTAAAAAATGTTTGTTTTTTTCACATGCAGAAAACATAGCATAGTGGCAATCAACTTGTCCCTCATAGAGTAGCAATATAATGCATATGACACCTGCAAAGTTCATAAGGGTGACTAGAAACAAATAGCACAAGAGCAAGTAATAACACAAGGAAAATGATACGTATCCCCCGGGGGATAACTGCTTCTCCATCCCCCGGGGTGCCGGCTCGCTTGCGTCAAAGAAAAACGGGAACATGCGTGCGTGTACGATCGATGAAGCCATTCTCTTGGTTGTTGGACTTGGACCAAGCGTGCACATGTCTTTTCTCCAACCGTTTCGCGTCTGACGTGTTACGCATCCTCCTCCTCCTACCTTATCTCTTTGTAACTACCTCGGTGAATTACGCTCCTAGATACAAGCCTGGATGAGCGGAAGTGGTTGAAATAGTACGGTGGGGCCCCAAAATCCACTCACGGGTAGACCTTTCGGCCGTCCCAACCACTTCCAGTTCATCAGGACCTGTACGGGCGGCGTAATCGGCAGGCGAAGGGATCAACTACATACACAAGTGGGTATGTATGCAAGCCACCATACAAAAGTACATCAGAGCCATTCCATCTAGAAAGAAAGGAAAATATAGCAACGCCATACGGCAAGATTCAAATGACCTAGACAGATATAATATTTTAGGATATTTCCTCATACACCACACAACAGAGTATCAAGCGGAAGCGGCAGAACAAAGTCCGAGTACGGATAAGAAGCAAATCGGCATAAGATGCCACAGAACTAAGCACATCCCGCCCACAGATCTCACGGATCCCCGTTCCCGGAATCTCTACACCGAACGATCGTTGCCCACATCATCAGCCTCTTCCACCCAGTATCCGTCCTGCGAGGGTACCTGCTCATCTGAACCAATAATTTATCGAGTGAGACCCTAAGGGTACTCAGCAAGTCTTTATGCCTCTAAAGGGGACACAACCTGGGGTGACGCAACTGCAGCGAAAGATAAACCCTAACAGTTCTATAGATAAACGCTAATCATCCGCCTAACCAAAGAAAGACGGATGTCCGTGAATTAATGACAACAGTTATAACAGTAATATCCACAGATCCATCCTCCTCCTCGCTTACCAACGAGGAAGCGGACGAACAACCCCCCATCCGTTGGCAGTTTTATTAACCATTCCATGAGTGTGGCACTATTTACTAGTCAGTTATTTAGTCAAGTTAAAGCGGTACTTTAGTTATGCTTGTCTATGGTCGAGAAACTGTGCTCCAAGTCGTCCATAACCGCGGACACGGCTTTCAGAAAGTTTTACCCTGCAGGGGTGCACAAATAGCAACACACACTCGATCAACCCTAAAAACCAAATCAAAACCCAACGAGGCCTTCACGACAAAGCAATCACAAGATTCAGAAATATTTCAGGGCCACCCTTGAGTACACCCGCAACGGTTAATGACTCGAGACGGACCCGAGGTTTGCGACAATGGTCAGAACGATCGGGAACCCAAACTGGGATTGTCGATACCACGAAAACATTCGTTACCTAAAAGACAGGTGTGCTCCTCGCACAATCGTAAATAAACAGTAGCATGGCATAAGTACAGGATAGTAAATAAAACCTCAAACTAGTTTGTGGCCCCAAGAAATAAGACTGAATCAAGCTCTGGCTCAGGGGGGTCCCATAAGCCTCCCGGATGTGGATAGCGCGAATAATCTTGGAACAGGAATCAAGTACTCGGGGTCTTACGGGACACAAGTGAGCAGGAAAAACCAAATAGTAGATATTGCTCACCGGTGCCACTTTCATTAGTTATCCCATTACTACTCAGGTTAAGTTGTTTAGGTACCTCGTTATTCATCAAACACTCACAAACCCTACACATGCTGTTCTACGACTCGCATGGCTCAAACAACTCCTGTAGTAATGGCTCATGGGATGGAGGAACAAGCTTGGTGGGGTTTAAAAGTAAGGCTATGCAATACTTGGGATTCAGTTTAATGCAATCGCGACTCAATGATGCAAGAATAAGATAGAGGCAATAGGTACTGTATGTATGCAAGCATGTGGTAGTGCTTGCCTGGCAACTCAGTTGAAGCGAGAGACGGATCTGGGTAGTGCTCCTGGTTCTCTTGATAAATCCCCTGCTCAGCGTCTAAACGAAGAAGAACCAAACAAACAAGGGCCAACATAAATAAAGTGCACAAGCATAGTAATAAAATGCGTCAAGCAAACAATCATGCTATGATGAATGATGCGCAAGTTACATGGCAATAATGTAGCATGGCATGGGTGAGGTGTAGAGTACAAGAATTAACATTTTTATTGGGTTTTGGTCACATTTTATTGTCATATTAGTTGCTGTATACTATATATTTATATGATGCATGCTGCAATTCAAGTCATGGATAGCGTAAACAGAAAGGTCTCGTCGAGCTGATCATTTTAGACATATCATTTGTTAAATTCGGAGTTATATATCAAAAGTTATTAATTTATTAAGTTCCAATGGCATTTTGTTGTAATTTTCTCAACTTGGAATTTTAAGTGTGCAAAAGGTAATTTGAATAGCATATTTGAAATCCCCACATTTTTCTGATTCAAAAACATATATCATTTGCATTATTTGGATTTATGAATTAAAAGTTATTTAAATCAGATTTGAATTTGAATTTGGAATTAATTTGAATTAAATTTGAATAAAACAGACAACAGACTTTTTACACTCAGGCTGAGCCAGCCCTAGACGCTGACGGGTGGGCCTCTCACTGATCGGGTCACACGCCAGAGATACATCATGAGATGAGGCCGACAAAGCGGGTCGAGGCCAGTGGGTCCACGAGAGGCGGCGAGCGGAGGACCGACAGTGGGGCTGGAGCGCGGGTTAAGGGTTACAAAAACCAGGGGTTTTCAGGAGGAATCATGACAGTGACTAGTGGGCCAAGGACCGCGGTGAGGCGAGAAAAACAAAAAGGGGGCTAACTGCAAACTACCACAGTTCGCCTATCGCTCCTCTTCTACACCTGACGGAAAACAGAGAACGACGCGGCGTCATGATTCAACGCTGGCGGGCGCTGCATGGACGCGAACCATCGCGGCAGGCTAGGGGAGGTGTTAGAGGGGCGGATGGCGGCTGGTTAAGCCGTCTGCGAGGCGCAAGCGAACAGGCAGGCGCGCGCTTGCCGGTGCACGCGGTGTGCTCGACGGAACGATCGCCGCCGGCAGGAAACGAGGAAGGGCCGGAGTATGTCTAGGAGGGTCAGGGGCTTACCGCGAGGTCGAGGGTGTGGCTGGATCGGGTGGAGGCGCAGCAGATCGGCGCCGAGGCAGGGGCCGGGCGAGCTAGGGTTAGTGTCGGGGTGTCGACGTTCCGGGGCGCCTGGTCCCTCTCCTACGCGTTGGGGTGTCCAGGCCGAAGCAGGGGTACCTCGTTATCTTCCTCGACAGCCTCGACAACTCGCCCGCCTCCTGGATTGATGACGACGAGAGGGAGCCGACGGTGGCCGTCGGTGTCGGGGTAGATGGTGGTGGGGAGGGAGAAGGGAGGTGAGGCAGGGCCTCTGGGGGAACTGGGCGAGGCAGAGGTGGGAGAGGCAGGGGTAGATAAGGACGGGGGTGAGTGGTTGGCGTGGGGGAGGGGAAGGTGGCTTCGGCCACCTTTTTGCACCCCTCCTTCACGTGCTCGGCATGGGGCCAGGGAGGTGGCGCAGGCAGGTCTGGGGAAGGGCTGCCAGGTGGGGTCGGCGAAAGAGGGAGCTCGGGGTGGGGCAGGCCGGTAGAGAGAGAGCAAGAGAGAGGAGAGGGGTAGGCTCGGGTGTGGTTTGGTGCTAGGTTAGGAGGGCTCGGCTAGGGTTGGACTTGGCAAGAGAGGGGTAGCTCGGGGGGGGCCTGCTGGCAGAGATGGGGAGGGTAGGTCGAGAGAGAAAGAGAGGGTGAGATGGGGTGTGATTGACTAGAGGGGTAGGTTCAGGGTTTTAGGGGAGAGATGAGAAGAGAGGGAAGGAGAGGTACTCATGTTTAAGCACATGAAGGGCATCCCATGATCAAGCACTAGGAGTGGTAGGGGGTTAGAAAGAGGGAGAGGGTTTAGAGTTTGATGAGGTATGGTGATTAGGGGTAGGGTTTAGCTAGAGGGTAAGAGAGAGGGAGAGAGATAGAGGGAGGATCAAGATTGAAATGGATCACGCCCAAAAGCAGGAACAAAGCGAGATAACTCACTCAAGAATTCAAATAAAACCATAAGATGACCAAAGTTGATGATGGTTGCATGGGACATGCATTACATTTAATGCACTCCTTAAGAGGTTGGTGCAAGCTTGCATGGGCCATGCATAAGCATAAAATGCCAGGTTTTATCTTGTGAGAACAAAATAATATCCCATGGCATTTATTTATGTGCATCCCCAAAGCTGGAGTAAGGCCAAGCAAAAGATTATGAGTGGGATCGACCCAACCCACATGAGCTAGCAGTAAACTCAATTAAAATGCCAAGCTCATATTAATTGGATGGTGGAATTATAAAGTGGAGAAAGAAAGGGTGGTGGAGTCAATAAGAGATATGCCCCCAACTCAACTTGGGCATCCAACAATATATCAAGAATCAAATACAATATCAAGAGGCAAATACAAATATTAATGCATATGAGATAAGAACCAAAACAAAACGGTTTTTGTATGATGCTCAAATGCAAGGTGGCATGATGACATGAACATGATATGATGATGATGCAATAATTATGTGTAGGAAGTAGCCATTTATTACTAGATCAAGTAGCATTACAGATGTTAGACAACCGGGATGCTACAACTCTCCCCCACTAAACAGGAATCTCGCCCCGAGATTCTAGGAAGAAGAAGAAGACACAAAGAGGGTAGGATAGTTGGCACGGAGTTCATCTTCACGTTCCCAAGTGGCTTCATCAACAGAATGGTGTGACCACTGCACCTTGCAGAACTTGATGGACTTGTTGCGAGTCCTTCTTTCTGCGGTCTCAAGGATTTTGGTGGGGTGTTCTTGATAAGACAGGTCTTCTTTGAGATTGATTAGCTCATGATCCACGGTCCTGCCGGGATCTTTGAAGCACTTCTTGAGTTGAGAGATGTGGAAAACATCATGGACTTTGAGTTTTTTCGGGAGCTCAAGGGCATAAGAAACTTCTCCTCTTCTACCACGAATCTTGAAAGGACCGATGTATCTAGGAGCCAGCTTTCCTTTGATACCGAAGCAATGTGTGCCTCTCATGGGAGTGACACGAAGGTAGACGAGATCACCAGGGGCATACACCATGTCCGTGTGCTTCCTGTCATAATTGCTCTTCTGGCGACTTTGAGCAATCTTCAGGTTTTCAAGAATGATATGCACCTTCTCCTCCGCTTGAGTTACAATGTCAGGGCCAAACCAGATTCTTTCTCCTGCACCTGACCAACCAATCGGAGTTCTGCACTTACGACCATAGAGAGCCTCAAATGGTGCCATCTTTAGACTTTTCTGGAAGCTGTTGTTGTAAGAGAATTCAGCATAAGGAAGACATTCCTCCCACTTCATGCCAAAAGAGATGACACAAGCACGAAGCATATCCTCCAGAATCTGATTGATCCTTTCAACTTGTCCTTGCGACTGAGGGTGGTAAGCAGTGCTGAAGTTCAACTTTGTTCCCAAAGCATTTTGGAAACTTTCCCAGAACTTGGACGTGAAGATGCTTCCACGGTCTGAACTGATCTCAAGCGGAACCCCATACAGAGAGACAATCCTGTTGATATAGAGCTCAGCCAACTGAATTCCAGAAATTGTTTCCTTGACGGGGAAGAAATGAGCCACTTTTGAGAGCCTGTCGATGACAACAAAGATTGCATTGTTGCCCTTCTGCGACATTGGAAATCCAGTGATTAAGTCCATCTCTACTTTCTCCCATTTCCATTCCGGGGGTTTCAATGGCTGCAGAAGACCGAAAGGTTTCTGATGGACAGCTTTCACTCTGCGGTAGACATCACACTCCGAGACATACTTGGCACAATATCGTTTCAAACCAGGCCACCAATATTGTGTTTTCAAGTCCATGTACATCTTTGTGCTGCCAGGGTGGATAGAAAGAACATAATCGTGCGCCTCCTTGAGAACATGCTCTCTCAAACCCGGGTAGTTCGGAACAAACATCCGGTGTTCAAAGAAAAGCGTGCCTTGATCATCAACGTGGAAGGACTCATACTTCGGAAGCTCAAGTTTAGAGATGATCTTTTTGGTGTGCGGATCACCAAGCTGACGAGAGCGAATCTTTTCTTCCAAGAGAGGAGTAGCCAGAAGGTTCAGGAGATGCCCTTGTTCCACAATTTCCAGGTTGAGCTGATGGAATTCCTCGCACAAGAGAGGCTGTTGTTCTTCCATCACGAGGTTGTTGACATAAGCTTTGCGGCTAAGAGCATCGGCCATGACATTAGCTTTGCCCGGAGTGTAGTTGATGGTCAAATCAAAATCATTGATTGCTTCAATCCATCTCCTCTGCCGAAGGTTGAGATCAGGCTGAGTGAAGATATACTTCAAACTTTTGTGATCGAAAAGATCTCACAACGTTGCCAAGCAAAGTGCCTCCATAGCTTCAAAGCAAAGACAAGCTATGAGCTCGAGGTCATGTGGGGTAGTTGATCTCATGCGCCTTCAACTGCCGAGAGGCATAAGCAACAACTTGTTTTTCTTGCATAAGGACCGCACCCAATCCTTGCAAAGAGGCGTCACGTAATATCTGGAAAGGCTTAGATGTATCCGGAGGAACCAAGATCGTGGAAGTGAGATTCTCTTTGAGTGTCTCAAAGCTTGCTTGACATGCAGGAGTCCACAGGTATTTCTTGCCTTTCTTGAGGAGATCGGTAAGAGGCTTCGCTATCTTCGAGAAGTTCTGAACGAAGCGACGGCAATAACTAGCCAAACCGAGGAAACTCTGCACTTCTTTGACATTAGCAGGAGGAAGCCATTCAACAATTGTCTTCACAGTTTCCGGGTTGACTGCAATGCCCTTGGCAGAGATAACGTGACCAAGATATGTTACTTCAGGCAGCCAAAACTCACACTTTGAGAACTTTGCATACAAGCGGTTCTCACGAAGCTTGTTTAGGACACACCGCAGGTGTTCTTCATGCTCTTCCTTTGACTTAGAATAGACCAGGATGTCATCCAGATAGACCACAACAAACTTATCAAGGTACTCCATGAAAACCGAGTTCATAAGCCTCGAGAAGGTAGCAGGTGCGTTGGTGAGACCGAAATACATGACCGTGTACTCATACAGGCCATAGCGGGTGGTGAAAGCTGTTTTAGGCACATCTTCCTTGCGAATCTTGATTTGGTGATAGCCACTTCTCAAGTCAAGCTTAGAGAACACCACAGCTCCAGCTAGCGGATCGAAGAGATCATTAATCCGCGGAAGGGGATATTTGTTCTTGATGGTTTTAGCATTGAGAGCCCGATAGTCAACACAAAGTCTATCAGTCCTGTCACGCTTCTTCACAAAGATTGTTGGGCTACCCCAAGAAGAAAAGTCGTGTTGAATGAAACCCAACTTCTCTTGTTCATCAAGTTGTCGTTTGAGTTCACCAACTCGGAAGGACCCATTTTATAAGGCCGCTTGGAGATAGGAGCCGTTCGTGTTCAAGCTCAATTACAAACTCAACCTCACGATCCGGAGGCATACCCGACAACTCTTCAGAAAGACATCCGGGAACTCACAGGACCACGGACACTCAATAGCTTCCATAGCATCATCATTCAGAGCCGCCAAAGAGAAAAGCTGAACAGCAGGAGTCAGACTTGGAGAAAAGACTATATGGCCTTCAGGAATCTTCAGAGAAACCGAGCGTTCAGCACAATCAATCACAGCTGCATTTGCCGTCAACCAATCCATGCCCAAGATGACATCAATGTCAGAATTGCCCAGAAAAATTAAAGAAGCCGAGAACGAAGAGCCACCAATCTCAATTTGATTGCCATGGCTGATTTTAGATGCTACCATATTTGCTCCAGGAGAAAGGACCATTAACCGCTTGAGAAGAGGATCCGCCGCTAACCCATTCTCACTTGCAAACTTGATAGAAACAAACGAATGCGATGCACCAGAATCAAACAAAACTCGTGCAGGGACTGAGTTAACGGAAAGCATACCCATCACAACTCCAGGTGCATGCTCAGCTTGAGCGGCGTTGACACAGTTGGCACGAGCAACAGTAGACCCGGGCTTAGTGTTGATGTTGAGAGCCCGAGGTGGTGGTGCACGAACCATAGGAGAGCTTGCCGCAGATCTTGGAGGGGGTGGAGGAAGAGCTTTGTTCTTCCACGGACAGTTCCAGTTTAGATGCCTAGGGTCTCCACACGTGAAACAAGCACCAGGTGGACGTGGAGCAATGTGGCCAGGGACTCCGCCAGGCGCTCCAGGGTAGTGGTGGTTGTAGCCCCTGGGAGCAGCAGTGATGAAGTTTGATGGCCTTGCCGCGTAGCTTGAAGGTCTTGGTGAAGCCGGGAGCGACGGTGGGGTGTTAGGAACCCAGACACGCCGCTTAGAAGGAGCTGACATAGCTGAAGAGCTTGGTGCGTCCCGGTTGTGTTTCTTTGACTCCTCAAACACTTGCCTAGTGGCTTCCTCCTGCAAAGCTGTATGCTGAAGTTCCAGGAAAGATGCCGGCCTTGCATGTGTGATTGCATATTTGATCGATGCATTGATCCCTTGCCTGAACCTCTTTTGTTTCTTCTTGTCATCTGAGATCTCATCACCACCATAACGAGAGAGTTTCATGAAGTTCCTGATGTAGGTATTGACATTATCACTTCCCTGCTTGAGGTTGAGAAAGATTTCCTTCATCCTTTCCATGACAATCTGACAGAATTGCTCTTTGAAAGCTCCAGAACTGTTCCCAAGTGGGCTGAAAACCAAGTGACTTGCCTTCGATAATTCTCCCACCAGAGTGCATCTCCTTCGTAAGGTGAGTAGCACATTTCACCCATTCTTGCCAGCACATCGCCAGCCTCCAGTAACCTTGACATCTCACGCAACCAATCATCAGCATCAAGTGGTTGATCAGAAACATCAAATTGGCGTGGGTTGAACTTCAGGAAGCTTTTGATGTCACCCCGCTTGGGAGGTGGAGGAAGTGGAGCAAACTCATTTCTCCTGACACTTTCTTCCAAACGCTGCTGGTTCTGCTGCATTGCTGCCAAGGCATTGGCGATGTTTGACAATGCGGCCCCAAGTTCCGGTGGTATGTCCTCATCTGAACGGCGTGGTGGAGCCATCCTGAGATTGATATAAAACACAAGTCAGTACTATAATGGAGAATGATAATAATCCAAAATAGTACCAAGATGGAATTAACCAAGATTAAAGGATACAATTTACTAAGATGATATTAAAATATCAACAAAGTTCAAAGCACCTAGAATATATTAAGCATATCGCACACGACTGAAAAGGAGTGTGGTACACAAATATATCAAAGAAAAATTTTCCACAAATTTCGGCATTAAAATACCAATAGATGCGCAAAATTACTTAACGAATCAAGATTAGTGACTCTACCAATTCAATATACAAAAGCGAATGATAAGAGTAGTGGTATGGTCGCGACTCCATCCCGCACTCAAATCATTACTCCGCACATGAATAAGTGGAACACATATCCTAACCCCTTTTTCTCACGATGAGCCTAAAGATTAGCAACTACGGAAACGAACACCCAAAACAAGATAACGTCGGATAACAAAGAGTAAGACAGATCGCGTCGGTAAACAACGAATCAGATAGATCGCGTCGGTTTGCCAAAGCCTGTCGGTATGGAATGTACCAACAGTTGATAACCAAAAGGCCGATTAGATAACCACTAGGATGCAACAGATAGACAAGGAATTACACACACACACACAACCTATGGTACTACGGAAACCCAGAACACGTGAATCCTAGTTCGAACTTTAAGAAGAGGATTGAAAACGTTACACTTCCTTACCAGAAAAGGGTGGGTGGGTGGGTAAGAAGAAAAGTGGAAGCAGTCCTACTCTCACGTTTTGTTTTTCCCTAGTATACATAACTACCAAAAATATTTACTAGACTGACAACAACCGTTTGGCTGAGACCCTGAAGGTCGGGATGGCTCTGATACCAATTGTAACTACCTCGGTGAATTACGCTCCTAGATACAAGCCTGGATGAGCGGAAGTGGTTGAAATAGTACGGTGGGGCCCCAAAAGCCACTCACGGGTAGACCTTTCGGCCGTCCCAACCACTTCCAGTTCATCGGGACCTGTACGGGCGGCGTAATCGGCAGGCGAAGGGATCAACTACATACACAAGTGGGTATGTATGCAAGCCACCATACAAAAGTACATCAGAGCCATTCCATCTAGAAAGAAAGGAAAATATAGCAACGCCATACGGCAAGATTCAGATGACCTAGATAGATATAATATTTTAGGATATTTCCTCATACACCACACAACAGAGTATCAAGCGGAAGCGGCAGAACAAAGTCCGAGTACGGATAAGAAGCAAATCGGCATAAGATGCCACAGAACTAAGCACATCCCGCACAGATCTCACGGATCCCGTTCGGAATCTCTACACCGAACGATCGTTGCCACATCATCACCTCTTCCACCCAAAGATCCGTCTGCGAGGGTACCGCTCATCCGAACCAATAATTTATCGAGTGAGACCCTAAGGGTACTCAAGAAGTCTTTATGCCTCTAAAGGGGACACAACTGGGTGACGAATCAGCGAAAGATAAACCCTAACAGTTCTATAGATAACGCTAATCATCCGCCTAACCAAAGAAAGACGGATGTCCGTGAATTAATGACAACAGTTATAACAGTAATATCCACAGATCCATCCTCCTCGCTACCAACGAGGAAGCGGATAACAACCCCCATCCGCTGGCGTTTTATTAACCATTCCATGAGTGTGGCACTATTTACTAGTCATTATTTAGTCAAGTTAAAGCGGTACTTTAGTTATGCTTGTCTATGGTCGAGAACTGTGCTCCAAGTCGTCCATAACCGCGACACGGCTTTGAAAGTTTTACCTGCAGGGTGCACAAATAGCAACACACACTCGATCAACCTCGAAAACCAAATCAAAACCCAACGAGGCCTTCACGACAAAGCAATCACAAGATTCAGAAATATTTCAGGGGCCACCCTTGAGTACACCAGAACGGTTAGCTGACTCGAGACGGACCCGAGGTTTGCGACAATGGTAAACGATCGGGAACCCAAAACTGGGATTGTCGATACCGCGAAAACATTCCGCTTACCTAAAGACAGCAGTGCTCTCGCACAATCGTAAATAAACAGTAGCATGGCATAAGTACAGGATAGTAAATAAAACCTCAAACTAGTTTGTGGCCCCAAGAAATAAGATGAATCAAGCTCGCTCGGGGGTCCCATAAGCCTCCCGGATGTGGATAGCGCGAATAATCTTGGAACAGGAATCAAGTACTCGGGGTCTTACGGGACACAAGTGAGCAGGAAAAACCAAATAGTAGATATTGCTCACCGGTGCCACTTTCATTAGTTATCCCATTACTACTCAGGTTAAGTTGTTTAGGTACCTCGTTATTCATCAGACACTCACAAACCCTACACATGCTGTTCTACGACTCGCATGGCTCAAACAACTCCTGTAGTAATGGCTCATGGGATGGAGGAACAAGCTTGGTGGGGTTTAAAAGTAAGGCTATGCAATACTTGGGATTCAGTTTAATGCAACCGCGACTCAATGATGCAAGAATAAGATAGAGGCAATAGGTATCATGTATGCAAGCATGTGGTAGTGCTTGCCTGGCAACTCAGTTGAAGCGAGAGACGGATCTGGGTAGTGCTCCTGGTTCTCTTGATAAATCCCCTGCTCAGCGTCTAAACGAAGAAGAACCAAACAAACAAGGGCCAACATAAATAAAGTGCACAAGCATAGTAATAAAATGCGTCAAGCAAACAATCATGCTATGATGAATGATGCGCAAGTTGCATGGCAATAATGTAGCATGGCATGGGTGAGGTGTAGAGTACAAGAATTAACATTTTTATTGGGTTTTGGTCACATTTTATTGTCATATTAGTTGCTGTATACTATATATTTATATGATGCATGCTGCAATTCAAGTCATGGATAGCGTAAACATAAAGGTCTCGTCGAGCTGATCATTTTAGACATATCATTTGTTAAATTCGGAGTTATATATCAAAAGTTATTAATTTATTAAGTTCCAATGGCATTTTTTTGTAATTTTCTCAACTTGGAATTTTAAGTGTGCAAAAGGTAATTTGAATAGCATATTTGAAATCCCCACATTTTTCTGATTCAAAAACATATATCATTTGCATTATTTGGATTTATGAATTAAAAGTTATTTAAATCAGATTTGAATTTGAATTTGGAATTAATTTGAATTAAATTTGAATAAAACAGACAACAAACTTTTTACACTCAGGCTGAGCCAGCCCTAGACGCTGACGGGTGGGCCTCTCTGATCGGGTCACACGCTACAGATACTTCACATCATGAGATGAACCAAATTTGAGGCCGGTCAGGTGGCCAGGGTCCACGAGATGCAGGCGGCCAGGACCGACAGTGGGCTGGAGCGCGGGTTAAGGGTTACAAAAACCAGGGGGTTTTCTGGGAGGAATCCACGGCAGCTGACTAGTGGGCCAGGCGGACCGCGGTTGAGGCGAGAAAAACAAAAAGGGGGGGATATCTGCAAACTACCACAGGCCCTGGTACTGTTCCTCTTCTCTACACCTGACGGAAAACAGAGAACGACGCGGCGTCGCGGGATTCGAACGCGCGACCGGGGGCGCTCGCGCGGACGCGGAACCATCGCGGCAGGCTAGGGGATGTGTTAGAGGGGCGGATGGCGGCTGGTTAAGCCGTCTGCGAGGCGCAAGCGAACAGGCAGGCGCGCGCTTGCCGGTGCACGCGGTGTGCTCGACGGAACGATCGCCGCCGGCAGGAAACGAGGAAGGGCCGGAGTATGTCTAGGAGGGTCAGGGGCTTACCGCGAGGTCGAGGGTGTGGCTGGATCGGGTGGAGGCGCAGCAGATCGGCGCCGAGGCAGGGGCCGGGCGAGCTAGGGTTAGTGTCGGGGTGTCGACGTTCCGGGGCGCCTGGTCCCTCTCACGCTGCTAGTGTCCAGCCGGGGGTACCTCGTTATCTTCCTCGACAGCCTCGACAACTCGCCCGCCTCCTGGATTGATGACGACGAGAGGGAGCCGACGGTGGCCGTCGGTGTCGGGGTAGATGGTGGTGGGAGGAGAAGGGAGAGGTGGCCTGGGGAACCGGGCAGGCGGAGGTGGGAGAGGCAGGGGTAGATAAGGACGGGGGCGGGTGGTTGGCGTGGGGGAGGGGAAGGTGGCTTCGGCCACCTTTTTGCACCCCTCCTTCACGTGCTCGGCATGGGGCCAGGGAGGTGGCGCAGTGTGTCCGGGAAGGGCTGCCAGTGGGGTCACAAAGAGGGAGCTCGGGGTGGGCAGTAGAGAGAGAGCAAGAGAGAGGAGAGGGGTAGGCTCGGGTGTGGTTTGGTGCTAGGTTAGGAGGGCTCGGCTAGGGTTGGACTTGGCAAGAGAGGGGTAGCTCGGGGGGGGCCTGCTGGCAGAGATGGGGAGGGTAGGTCGAGAGAGAAAGAGAGGGTGAGATGGGGTGTGATTGACTAGAGGGGTAGGTTCAGGGTTTTAGGGGAGAGATGAGAAGAGAGGGAAGGAGAGGTACTCATGTTTAAGCACATGAAGGGCATCCCATGATCAAGCACTAGGAGTGGTAGGGGGTTAGAAAGAGGGAGAGGGTTTAGAGTTTGATGAGGTATGGTGATTAGGGGTAGGGTTTAGCTAGAGGGTAAGAGAGAGGGAGAGAGATAGAGGGAGGATCAAGATTGAAATGGATCACGCCCAAAAGCAGGAACAAAGGCAGAGATAACCCACTCAAGAATTCAAATAAAACCATAAGATGACCAAAGTTGATGATGGTTGCATGGGACATGCATTACATTTAATGCACTCCTTAAGAGGTTGGTGCAAGCTTGCATGGGCCATGCATAAGCATAAAATGCCAGGTTTTATCTTGTGAGAACAAAATAATATCCCATGGCATTTATTTATGTGCATCCCCAAAGCTGGAGTAAGGCCAAGCAAAAGATTATGAGTGGGATCGACCCAACCCACATGAGCTAGCAGTAAACTCAATTAAAATGCCAAGCTCATATTAATTGGATGGTGGAATTATAAAGTGGAGAAAGAAAGGGTGGTGGAGTCAATAAGAGATATGCCCCCAACTCAACTTGGGCATCCAACAATATATCAAGAATCAAATACAATATCAAGAGGCAAATACAAATATTAATGCATATGAGATAAGAACCAAAACAAAACGGTTTTTGTATGATGCTCAAATACAAGGTGGCATGATGACATGAACATGATATGATGATGATGCAATAATTATGTGTAGGAAGTAGCCATTTATTACTAGATCAAGTAGCATTACAGATGTTAGACAACTGAGATGCTACACTCTTCGATCTCTCTTTTCCTCCACACAAACTGACATAGCCACCGCCACGTTTTTCTGTTGCACAGTCGCCGCCGCCGCTGGAGACTGCACTAGCGCCGCCGCCGGAGACTGCACGCGCCGCCGCAGGAGGTCCGTGCCCACGCGTGGTGCTGGTGCATGCCCGCGCCCCTGGTCTGCATCTCCGCCCGTGTACACTGCCATGCCTGCCGGCCTAGGGGTGCTGTCCATCCAAGGGACTCCTTCCATCTCCGCCTTCGACGACCATGAGCCAGCCTCGAATCTTCATCACCTACCTTTGTCTAAGTGGAGGTGCTCAGTCAGGAGGACGCGGTAACACGCAGGCATGCCCCTGCGATGGCAATGCTACATACGACGTCAGACGTTGCTATCACAATTTAGAACATTTGCTACTTTATTAGTTGGATGGTGTTGTTATTTTGGTCTGCGTCGTTGCTACTAGCATTTTTCTACTTTAACATATTATATTTGCTATGTATTCATATAATTTTTGCTACTTTCACACAAATTTTTTGCTACAACCAATCTCTTGTAGGGGTTCGTAGCATGGAAAACAAAAAAAATTCTACCGCATGCAAACAAACAAGCCAAGATCTATCTACTAGATTGTAGCAACGAGTCGATAGAGGAACTCACCCTCGAAGATTCCAAAGCGGTTAACGAGAGCAGATTCTCGTGGGTGATGTAGTCGTACACTTGCCGATCTCAAGATCGCGTAAACGATCCTTCCGGCGTTGCGTTCCGGCAGCGCTTCCGTAGTTGGTCACACGTTCGATACTCGATGAATACCTTCCTCTCCCTTGTTCCAGCAGGCAGCGGAGGTTGTAGCACTCTCCTCGCGATTCCGGCAGCACGACGGCGGTGTCGGAAGTAGAGGGGAGATCTCGCAGGGCTTCGCCTTAAGCCGGAGCGAGTATGGTGGAGTATGAGAGAGGCCTTGGTGATCTAGGGTTTAGAGGTCACCAAGGGGAGGGCTTGGCCGGCGGCTAGGGTTTGGGGAAACCCCAACTCACCGAGTTGGAGGTGCCCTAGGCGGCGGCGACAACACAAGGAGGTGGTGGCGCCGGCGTCTTGGGGCTAGGGTTTTTGGGTGTGTGGGTAGGGGGCAGCCCTACCCCTCCTTATATAGGTGGAGGGTGGCCGGTTGGGAGGAGAGAGTCCTCCTCCAACTCGCCCTCCTTGGCCGGCGGGTGGAGGGAGGGGACTTCCTCCCCAAGTAGGTTTCCTACTCTCCCTCCACCAAGCAAACTTGAGATTTGACTTTTTCAAATTGGCGTTTGACTTTCAAACTTCGATTTGATTTCTCTATTTATTTTGCCTAGCCGTGTGACCTAGTACATGATGCAACCATTACATTGTCATGACACATTCATGTACCCTTCCCCTCCGGAGTGCCGGACCTTCCGAACCCTTCTAGAACATTCCTGGTGAAAACACCGGAATTATTCCCGAACTCCGAAACAGGACTTTCCTTATATGAATCTTATTCTCCGATCCATTCCGGATCTCCTCGTGATATCCCGGATCCCATCCGAGACTCTGAACAACATTTGGTCTCTTACTCATCATTCCATAACTACTCAACAACATCGAATCCTTAAGTGTGTCTCCCTACGGTTCGTGAATTATGCGGACATGACCGAGACACTTATCCGATCAATAACCAATAGAGGAATCTGGAAATTCATATGGCTCCCACATACTTCTACGATTACTTTGCGATCGAATGAACCACTTACATACGATACCAATTTCCCTTTGTCTCACGATAGTTTACTTATCCGAGGTTTTGATCGTCGGTATCTCTGCATACCTAGTTCAACCTCGTTACCGATAAGTACTCTTTTCTCGTTCCCCTGGTATATGATCCCTTGTGAGCCAGTCACATGCTTGCAAGATAATTGGATGACATTCCATCGAGAGGGCCCAAAGTATATCTATCCGTCATATGGATGGACAAATCCCACTCTTGATCCATGTGCCTCAACCCATACTTTCTGAACACTCAATGCCACCTTTATAGCCACCCAGTTATATTGTGGTGTTTGATGTCATCAAAGCATCCTTCCGGTGATGGTGATTAGCATGATCTCATGATTGAAGGAATTAGGTTACTATGTATCAGAAAGCTTATAGCAATTGAACTATTAAAATGACTTGATCTTTATGCTACGCTTATCTATAGGAGTATGTCCATCATACCATTCTCCTATGATATGATCTTGTTGTTAACAACATCTCAATGTTCATGATCGGGAAACCACGATCATATATTAACTAACAAGCTAGTATTATGAAGAGGCTTTACTAGGGACTCTATTTTAGTTTACAAATCACACAAGTATTAATGTTTCCGGTTAATACTATTATAGCATGAATGTAAACATTTATCATAAACACAAAGATATAATAATAACCACATTTATTATTGCCTCTAGGGCATATCTCCAACAGTCTCCCACTTGCACTAGAGTCAACTAATCTAGATTACATGGTAATATACCGAACACCCATGGCGGTTTGGTGCTGGTCATGTTTTGCCCTCGGGAGAGGTTTAGTCAACGGATCCGCCACATTCAGATCTGTGTGTACTTTGCAAATCTTTATGTCACCATCTTGGACATGTTCTCGAATAGCGTGAAAACGTAGCTTGATGTGCTTCAGCTTCTTGTGTGACCTTGGTTCTTGCGCATTGGCTATGGCGCCCATGTTATCACAGTAGATAGACATTGGGTCCAGCGCACTTGGAACCACACCAAGCTCTGCAATGAACTCCTTCATCCATATTGCCTCTTGTGAAGCCTCCGAAGCAGCTATGTATTCCGATTCAGTTGAAGATCTCGCCACAACTCTTTGCTTTGCACTCCTCCAGCTAACTGCTGCACCATTCAAAGTAAATACGTATCCAGATTGAGATTTAGAATCATCCGGATCGGTGTTCTAACTAGCATCGGTGTAACCATTAACAACGAGTTGTTCATCACCTCCATAAGAAAGAACCATATCCTTAGTTCTTCTCAAGTACTTAAGGATGTTTTTGACCGCTGTCCAATGATCCACTCCTAGATCACTTTGATATCTGCTAGTCAAACTAACAGCATATGCAATGTCGGGTCTGGTACATAACATGGCATACTTAAGAGACCTATAGCTGAAGCATAGGGAGTCTTACTCGTCCTTTCTATATCTTCTGCCGTTGCAGGACTTTCAGTTTTACTCAAGGTTGTATTGGGAAACATGAGCAAGAACCCTTTCTTGCTATCTTCCATTCCAAAACTCTTTAGAACTTTGTCCAAATATGTACTCTGTGACAATGATATTAGGCGCCTTGATCTATCTCTATAAATCTTTATGCCTAATATGTAAGCTTCTTCGCCAAGATCTTTCATTGAAAAACTATTATTCAAATAATCCTTGACACTATTAAGGTCTAATCATTCCCAATCAACAATATGTCATCTACATATAGTATTAAGAATGCTACATAGCTCCCACTCACTTTTCTTGTAAATACAAGCTTCTCCATAAGTTTGTATAAAACCAAAACTTTTGATTACCTTATCAAAACGTTGATTCCAACTTCGGGATGCTTGCTTCAATCCATATATGGACCGTTGAAGTTTGCATACCTTGTTAGCATCCTTAGGATCGACAAAACCTTTCGGTTGCATCATATACAACTCTTCATCAATGTCTCCATTGAGGAACGCCGTTTTGACATCCATCTACCATATCTCATGATCATAATATGCAGCGATTGCTAACATAATCCTCACAGACTTTAGCTTTGCTACCGGTGAGAAAGTCTCATCGTAGTCAACTCCTTGAATTTGTCGAAACCCTTTTGTGACAAGTCGAGCTTTATAGACAGTAAAATTACCATCAGCATCTGTTTTCTTCTTGAAAATCCATTTGTTCTCGACAGCCTTCCGGCCATCCGGTAAGTCCACCAAAGTCCATACTTGGTTTTCGTACATGTAACCAATCTCGGATTTCATGGCTTCTTGCCATTTATTGGAATCTGGGCTCATCATTGCTTCCTCATACGTCGCAGGGTCATCGATGTTATCCACCAACATGACACTCATAACGGGATCATACCAATCAGGAGTGGTACGATTTCTTGTTGACCTGCGAGGTTCCGTAGTAACTTCAACCGAAGTTTCATGATCAACATCATTAGCTTCCTCTCTTATTGGTGTAGGCGCCATAGGAACTACTTCTGGTGCTGCGCTACTCACAAGTTCGAGAGAAGGTTTAACAACCTCGTCGAGTTCTACTTTCCTTTCAGTCACTTCTTTCAAGAGAAATTCCTTCTCTAGAAAGGATCCATTCTTGGCAACGAAGATTTTGACCTCGGATCTATGATAGAAGGTATACCCAATAGTTTCCTTCGGGTATCCTATGAAGACGCATTTTTCCGCTTTGGGTTCAAGCTTGTCCGGCTGTAACTTCTTTACATAGGCTTCGCAACCCCAAACTTTAAGGAACGACAATTTAGGTTTCTTCCCAAACAATAATTCATATGGTGTCGTTTCAATGGATTTAGATGGTGCCCTATTTAAAGTGAATGCGGCTGTTTCTAATGCATAACCCCAAAACGATAGCGGTAAATCTGTAAGTGACATCATAGAACGAACCATATATAAGAGAGTTCGATTACGACGTTCGGACACACCATTACGCTGTGTTTTTACCGGCGGTGTCAATTGTGAAAGTATTCCGCATTTATTTAAATGATCGCCAAACTCGTAACTCAGATATTCACCTCCACGATTAGATCATAGAAATTTAATCTTCTTGTTACGTTGATTCTCTACCTCATTTTGAAATTCCTTAAACTTCTCGAAAGTTTCGGACTTATGTTTCATGAAATAGATATACCCATATCTACTCAAGTCATCTGTGAAGGTAAGAACATAACGATAGCCACCGCGCGATGCTACACTCATTGGACCACACACATCGGTATGTATGATTTCCAATAAGTCCGTGGCTCGCTCCATCATCCCAGAAAATGGAGTCTTAGTCATTTTACCCATCAGACATGCTTCGCATCTTTCAAGTGATTCGAAATCAAGTGATTCAAGAAGTCCATAGGAATGGAGTTTCTTCATACGCTTCACTCCGATATGACCAAGACGACAATGCCACATATAGGACGAGTTATTGCTCAATTTCAAACGTTTGGCTTCAATGTTATTAATATGTGTATTTCCACTATCGAGATTCAAAAAAAATAGACCATCTATCAAAGGTGCATGTGCATAAAACATATTACTCATATAAATCGAACAACCATTATTCTCGGACTTAAACAAGTAACCGTCTCGCAATAAACATGATCCAGATATAATGTTCATGCTCAACGCAGGCACCAAATAAAAATTATTTAAATATAAAAATAATCCCAATGGTAGATGAAGAGGTAGCGTGCCGACCGCGATCACATCAACCTTTGATCCATTTCCAACGCGCATCGTCACCTCGTTCTTCGCTAGCTTCCGTTTATTCAAAGACTGTTTCGAATTACAAATATGAGCAACCGAACCAGTATCAAATACCCAGGCACTAATACGAGTACTAGTGAGATACACATCAATAACATGTATATCGGATATACCTTTCTTCTTGATGTTGATGTTCTTCAAATCCGCCAAGTATTTTGGGCAATTCCGCTTCTTGTGACCTTCTCCCTTGCAGTAAAAGCATTCAGTATCAGGCTTAGGACCAGCCTTGGTCTTCTTCGCCGGCGCGACAACTTTCTTACCGCCCTTCTTGAAGTTTCCCTTTTGCTTGGACTTGCCTTGTTTCTTGAATTTGGTGGTCTTATTGACCAACAACACTTAGTGCTCTTTCTTGATCTCCACTTCTGCAGATTTCAACATGGAGAAGAGCTCTGGCAACGTCTTGTCCATGTTTTGCATATTGTAGTTCATCACAAAGTTCTTGCAACTTGGCGACAGTGATTGGAGGACACGGTGAATCCCCAAAGAATTAAGAATCACTATATCCAAACTTTGGAGTTTGTTTGCGTGCCCAGACATCTTAAGCACGTGCTCACTGACGGAGCTGCCCTCTTCCATCTTGCAGTTAAAGAACTTTTCAGAAGCCTCATAACTCTATACTGCCGCGTGAGCCTCAAATATCATTTTGAGTTCATGGACAATATCATGTGGGTCATGGTTCTCAAACCTTTTCTGAAGCTCCGATTCCAAACCATACAAGATAGCACACTGAACTATGGAGTACTGATTCTTCCGAGTGAGGTAAACATTCTTTACTTCATCGGTAGCAGTAGCTGCAAACGGGTCACCCAGCGGTGCATCCAGCACATAGGTCAAATTACCAGCATTGAGGACAATCCTCAAATTACGGAACCAATCCGCGAAGTTGCTTCCATTGTTTTTCAACTTTTCTTTCTCTAGGAACGAATTAAAATTGATGGTAGGGGCCGCCATTGATCTATAACATATTTGCAATAGTTTAGACTAAGTTTATGAAAAATTGAGTTCTAATTAATAGTTAAATTAATCTAGGTGAACTCCCACTCAAAACAATATCCCTCACATTGTTTTAGTGATCACACGAACCAAATCCACCACATCAAAACCGATCATCACGAGAGTTGATGTAGCTTCAATGGTGAACAATCAACATGTTCATCATATCTTCTATATGACTCATGCTTTACCTTTAGGTGATCCGTGTTCCGAGACCATGTCTGTACATGCTAGGCTCATCAAGATTAAACCTTAGATTCCGCATGAGAAAATCTGGCTTGCTCACGTTGTATACACTCGCATAATCTAGCACACTCGATCATCACGTGGTGCTTCGAAACAATGAGCTTTAACAACGATGCTTACTAAGGATGAACACTTTAAAACTTGAAATTTATGTGCTTGAGGGATCATCTTATAATGCTACCTTCGTTAACTAAGCAATACAAGATGAATAAAGGATTAACATCACATGCAATTCATAATATGTGATATGATATGGCCTTTCTTCTTGTGCTTCCGATCTGCATCTTCAAGCACGAAAATGATCTCCATCATCACCGGTATGGCGTCAAGGTCAATGGCATCGTTTCATGGTTGTCGTCCACCAGCTTCAACTATTACAACTACTTTGAATAGACATGCAGGTCTTAACGGAATTTAAATACAACCATATGGCTCCTGTCGGTTGCCAACTTACAATAAGGAACATTGCATATATCAAATATAATCATAATCATGGCCATATCACATCACAGCACACCCCTGCAAAACAAAGTTAGACGCCTCTAATTTTCTTTGCATATTTTACGTGGTTTGGGGCTTTCAATAAGTGTCATTCTAACTTATGAACAAGAACCACAACGTTGATGCTTGAACTATCAAGTGCCCGTTTTAAATTGGATCTATACTATGATGGGAGAGACAGGCACCCGCAAAGACACTTATGCAATACAAGTTGCATGTTGAGCGTGGAGCAAGTCTCATGAACGATGTCATGTAAGGTTAGCCCGGGCCGTTTCATCCCATCATACCGCAAGATGCAAAGTACACAAAAGGCAATTGATAATAAAAGCACCACCGTCCACAATGACCATTGTGTTCTACTCGTGCAACAGATCTACATATATACACGGCTCTGATACCATTGTAGGGGTTCGTAACATGGAAAACAAAAAAAAATCTACCGCATGCAAACAAACAAGCCAAGATCTATCTACTAGATTGTAGCAACGAGTCGATATAGGAACTCACCCTTGAAGATTCCAAAGCGGTTAACGAGAGCATATTCTCGTGGGTGATGTAGTCGTACACTTGTCGATCTCAAGATCGCGTAGATGATCCTTCCGGCGTTGTGTTCCGGCAGCGCTTTCGCAGTCGGTCACACATTCGGTACTCGATGAAGACCTTCCTCTCCCTTGTTCCAGCAGGCAGCGGAGGTTGTAGCACTCTCCTCGCGATTCCAGCAGCACGACGGCGTGGTGTCGGAAGTAGAGAGGAGATCTCGCAGGGCTTCGCCTTAAGCCGGAGCGAGAGTATGAGAGAGGCCTTGGTGATCTAGGGTTTAGAGGGCACCAAGGGGAGGTCTTGGCCAACGGCTAGGGTTTGGGGAAACCCCAACTCGCCGAGTTGGAGGTGCCCTAGGCGGCGGCGACAACAACACAAGGAGGTGGTGGCGCCGACGTCTTGGGGCTAGGGTTTTTGGGTGTGTGGGTAGGGGCAGCCCTACCCGTCCTTATATAGGTGGAGGGTGGTTGGTTGGGAGGAGAGATTCCTCCTCCAACTCGTTGTAACACCCTCAGAATCGACCCTATGCAAGTTTTGGCGATTCCTCCAAACCCGCATAGAAACGATTCAAAGGTGCCCACCAGGCACTTGCGTGCGGGTGGAAAACGAAGTAATATCATTACACAATTGTCCATGATGGAGCCCACAGAACATATATATACAACCACAACTCCATGAGTCAAGAATACAGATTTACAATACAAAGATCCAAATCACCTTGAAAACGATACAACGTTCGACTACGGACAATATGCAAATGGGGCTAAGAGCCCTGAAGAATAACCAATGGCGTCCATAACCCTGCCCAGGCCAAACCGGAAGGGTAACCCTGCTAACGACGTCGATCTCAAAACCTGCTTAAACAAAAGGGGTGCCGACAAAGGGCAAAGGAAAAAGAGAGCGGTCGATCGAGGCCAAGACAGCGAGACTAGAATTCGGCGGTCCTCGCCTACATAGGTATGGTGGACTGAAGCGGCAGCGCAGCATGCACTAAACAACCTATAGAGACTCAATACAACTGGCGGCTACCAGATAGGGATAGGAAAGACCTATTCGGATCCAACCTGAGACTATCACCAAGCATACCCATCCTGATATTTCCCCCTCGAGACCAACGAGGAAGTCAACCGAGATCGAGATACTGTGCTCCAAGTCGTCCATAACCGCGGACACGGCTTTCAGAAAGTTTTACCCTGCAGGGGGGCACAAATAGCAACACACGCACGATCAACCTCGGGGAAAAACCAAATAAAACCCAACGAGGCATCACGACAGAGCAATTGCAAGATTCATATAAATTTCAGGGGGCCACCCCACCAAGCTACCCTTCTGAAGTTGGCGGCTCGAGACGGACTCGGAGGTTTGCGAGCAGAACGCACTGGGAACCCAAAAGTGTGACTAGGCTTGTCGATCGCGTAATCGTCGCGATCCAAAAAGCATAAGCGCCCACGCAATCGTAAATAGAGCGATAAAGCATGGCATAAAGTACAGGATAGTAATAAAGCCCCAAACTAGTTTGTGGCCCCAAGAAATAAATATGACTCAAGCTCGCTAGGGGATTCATGGTCCCACATGCGGATAGTGCGAATATTCAAAGAACAGGTATCAAGTACTCGGGGTCCTACGGGACACAAGTGGACGGTTAAAAACCAAATAACATCTATTGCCCACCTGTGCCTCTGCATTATTTACCTACTTCAATTTTTGTTATTAAACGATAATTAAAGTTATAAGCATCTCCAACATAAAGCATAAGGCATTTCTCCAGCAACTATGGTACTTGACAACACGCAAACAACACTTGAGCAAGCGACTACGACACGCAAGTCCAACTATCTACCAAACAACAGGTAATAGGATGTGTCCAAGGCAATATAAGGCTGTAAGGGATACCACGGGTACAAAAACTAGAGCATCGCAACACAGATAGCAATAGATCAACAGGAGGAAATAAAGACTAGAAATATAAAATAGGTAGAAAGGGGGAGAATGCTCGCCTGAAAACATTGCTGAAGGTTCATCCAAAGATCGGGTCGACTCTCGCATCAACTCACCGGCCTAGTCCGTGAAGAAGCAAAACACTAGCACAAACACCGGACACACTATTTAATACTACGACAAAATATCGGGCATGATGCATGTATGATACATGACATGGCAAAGATGCAATGCAATTAGGTCATATTAAGCGGAACCGGGGACCCGATAATTAATTATATGGTTCAAGTTATTTAGGTACCCCGCAATTTTAAATGTTGTAGTAACAAGGCAAAAGATAGCACCGGTTTGCTACGCAAATTTAAATGGAGACAAACTAAGACTAGGATAGCCCGCATATGGTCTCCATATTTAAATTAGGTGAATCGGCATAAGGCCCCCTAACCACACCAATATGCATGCGAGTATGACAATTAAATATGCAACAGTTTATATAGTTGACAATTTATAAAATAGGGGCTCGGAAAAGGTCACACATGGTGGTCGAAGATCTTGGGGTTCTCCGAGGGGTTCGGGCTCGACAGGTTCGGTCTTCAGGGCCTCGACCATCGGATACGTGACGAAGGTCATGGCGGTTCCGGGGAGGAGACCTTGGCGCGGCGCCGGGTTCAGGATCGGTCTTCGAATTCCAAGTGGACGATCTTGGCTTCCGGGGCTGTTCCGGAAGAAAAACTTGGCGTCCGGCTTATGAATCTTGTGCACTATCATGTCTCGAAACATCAGATGGTCATAAGTTTGGTGCAACCTTGCGCATACACCACTATTGCACCAAGCATCCTCACCTCAACAACACTACCGCCACATCATCTCTTTTTACCAGTACAACAGGGAGAGCCCGACAGATGTTGAGCTGCAAGGCAGAGACAATTCGATGGCAAGACACGCTTGATGAGGTCGGGGTAGGCGAAGAGGATAGGCGGCAAGGCATCCATGGCGACGGCCACAGCAGAGCTCGGCCGAGGCGGTCGAGGGCGTGCGGCCACGGACGGTGGCGCAGAGAGGAGGTTTAGGCAGAGGAAAGCGAGGGTGCTCAGGAGGTGGCCGTCGAGGAAGGCGTCCCTGGCGACGCCGGAGGCGGGCAACATTGGCGTGCAGGGCGAAGAGGAAGAAGCGAAGGAGGGACAACGAGGACGGAGAGGAACGAGGAGGCCCCGACGGCGTGGCGTGCTCGAGACAGACCGAGGATGGAGAGCTCGCTGGCCGGCGGCGGACGCGTAGACCAGGTTGCAGAGGCCGGCGACGGGAGAGGCGCGCGACGGAAACACGACCTACCCAAGCGGTGAGCGGAGGAGGCGGCAGTGCTCGCGGGGCACGAGCCCTACATCTGCGTGAGTGGGGAGAAGGGACATGCGGCTGCGGCAGAGAGGATCGCGAGAAGGGGATAGAAGCGAGGCAGGAAGGAGAGGACGCGGTCGGGTGGCGATAAGATCGAGGCGGGGTAGGGCAACGCCCGGCTCGGTGGTTGACCAGGTCGGGCAGGGATTCCAGTGGTGGGGCCAGAGGGGAGAGAGGGAGCGTGCGAGGTGGTGTGGTTGGAGTGGTGGACTGGGTCGGGTCGATCAGGAACGAGTGGGGATCGTGCGGGGTGCACATGGGGTGTTGTGTGCGTGCATTTGTGTGTGCTGCGGCGGCGGGGTGAGAGAGGAAGTAGGGAGTAGGCAGGGATTTGGTTGGTCTAGGGTTAGGGTTTGAGGAAGGGTAGTTCTACGGTTTGTCTAGTTTGGGTAGTAGTAGTCACGCCGACTAGACCCTTTGGGACTGGCCGGTGGCGGTCTCCCCAATACAAAAATATTTTATTTAATTGATTTAGTTTAAAAATACTTTCGTAAATAGTTGTTAGACAAGGATCGATCGGGGTTTCGTATTTGAATAAAGAGACGGGGTATTTGTAAAAAACAAAAATAGGGCTTTTCGCAAATAGTTTCAGACAAATAGATGCATGCTGATGTCATGATGATGCACATAGATAAAGATAGGCGATTTTCTAGTAGTGGTTTTCTCGGGGTGCTACACTCGCCCTCCTTGGCCGGCGGGTGGAGGGAGGGGACTTCCTCCCCAAGTAGGTTTCCTAATCTCCCTCCACCAAGCAAACTTGAGATTTGACTTTTTCAAATTGGCGTTTGACTTTCAAACTTCGATTTGATTTCTCTCTTTATTTTGCCCAGACATGTGACCTAGTACATGATGCAACCATTCCACATTGTCATGACACATTCATGTACCCTTACCCTCCGCAGTGCCGGACCTTCCGGACCCTTCTAGAACATTCCTAGTGGAAACACCGGAATTATTCCCGAACTCCGAAACAGGACTTTCCTTATATGAATCTTATTCTCTGGACCATTCCGGATCTCCTCGTGATATCCCGGATCCCATACGAGACTCCGAACAACATTCGGTCTCTTACTCATCATTCCATAACTACTCAACAACATCGAATCCTTAAGTGTGTCTCCCTACGGTTCGTGAATTATGCGGACATGACGGAGACACTTCTCCGATCAATAACCAATAGAGGAATCTGGAAATTCATATGGCTCCCACATACTTCTACGATTACTTTGCGATCTAATGAACCACTTACATACGATACCAATTTCCCTTTGTCTCATGATAGTTTACTTATCCGAGGTTTTGATTGTCGGTATCTCGGCATACCTAGTTCAACCTCGTTACCGATAAGTACTCTTTTCTCGTTCCCATGGTATATGATCCCTTGTGAGACAGTCACATGCTTGCAAGCTAATTGGATGACATTCCATCGAGAGGGCCCAAAGTATATCTATCAGTCATATGGATGGACAAATCCCACTCTTGATCCATGTGCCTCAACCCATACTTTCTGAACACTCAATGCCACCTTTATAGCCACCCAGTTACAGTGTGGTGTTTGATGTCATCAAAGCATCCTTCCGGTGATGGTGATTAGCATGATCTCATGGTTGAAGGAATTAGGTTACTATGTATCAGAAAGCTTATAACGATGGAACTATTAAAATGACTTGATCTTTATGCTACGCTTATCTATAGGAGTATGTCCATCACACCATTCTCCTAATGATATGATCTTGTTGTTAACAACATCTCAATGTTCATGATCGGGAAACCACGATCATATATTAACCAACAAGCTAGTATTATGAAGAGGCTTTACTAGGGTCTCTATTTTAGTTTACAAATCACACAAGTATTAATGTTTCCGGTTAATACTATTATAGCATGAATGTAAACATTTATCATAAATACAAAGATATAATAATAACCACATTTATTATTGCCTCTAGGGCATATCTCCAACATCTCTATGGTTTTTGTACGAGGTCTTCGGCTGGAGTTTCCGGCGACTTCTCCGGTGATGTCCTCTTTTGCTACATTAGAAAAAATATTTGGCTACAACCGTTTTATGATTTTGCTACAATAGCGTAACTTTTTTGCTACGAGGACTTCGACGGTGTTTTTCCGACGAGAGTTTTTGGCGATGTTAGTTTTGCTACATTAGGATATTTTTTTGCTACAAGGTCACCGGCGAACTCTCTGGCGAGGTCCGGTCTATTTGCTCTTTTTCTGAATAGAACCGTTTTCTGCTACATGTAGCAGAACTGGGACTATTTGTAGCAAAAGCGGGTATGTTTGTAGCAAAAGCGGGATTTGAGGGCTATTTGGGGGACACGTGTCAGCAGGAGGACCCGAGGGATTTTAGGAAATTATTCCCCGGGGGACGTGTAGTATGACCCATAACACAATATGCATCAATTAATAAGCCTTGGAACATTGCCCATAGAATGACAACTATGCTCTCTTAATGGTGCCTAAAGGTAGAAGGTGGAGACTCAATAGTGGTGGAAGAAAGGCCTTTTTGTAAAGGAAGCAGGGATTACAAGTTTCAAAAAGAGCTTCCAAAAATTATGGTACTAGTTAGCTTTTAGCCCTCATTGCCCCTATCATAAGCATCTTGGAGTGGTTAAGGTTAAAGTGGCAAAGCTGGAGTATATGCTTGGCAAAGTATAAGTTTGCAATCTCATGCTCCTTGAATACGAGGGCCACACATCATGCATACTCAACTTTGGGTCCAGGTAAGTTCTTGTCACTATAAGTATTTGCATATCATTGAGAACCGCCAACGGGGTACCCCTTGCACATGGCACAGGAGCTTTCCCATAACCAAAATGACAAGGCAAGCAGACAATGAGCATCTCAGCAATTCTTCTTATGTACCATGGGAATATGGTGATTTTTTTCTCTCTTTCCTCTTTTCTCAATGTGTCTCTTTTTTTATAAGAAGAATGCTTCATAGATGTCACTATGGTGACGCTGCAAGTTTCCACCATGATTAGGCATGCCCAGGCGTTTCTCTAACACAGGATACAAACTCCATGGACTTACAAGTTCCCTCTTTATTTCACACCGGTGACATCCATAGACAAAAGAACATGATATCAACTGAGTACAACAAGGTACAAGTGCAATGCTGAAAATGTTCCTCGTGACAGCACGGTTCTGCTAATTCCAACTTATAAGTGCAAGCATATACAACAAAGTTGTCACAATGGTTCAAGTTTATTAGGGTCAAAGAATAAAGTGTGCCATCAAGTTTGTGAGGGCTTTAATCACTAAGTTTTCACATAACAAAATAGTTTTTAATTGGAAGATAGATGAAAACAAGAATATACTTTGGAATGGTGTAACACACCATGCATAGGAGTTTATAGTGGACACTTTGGAATAACTTGGTTTCTTGGGAGTTGGAAGCATGAGTAGAGCTTACTCATACAATATGAGTCTAGCAAAAGAATGGGAGCAACCAACTAAGAGAGCAATAATGTCCATAATTATGCAATGCAACAAAGCAAACTAATAAAAGCAAAGAGTGGTACTACAAGTCAAGTAATAAATGATCATAGAGGCTAATGGTGACTTGTCATAGTCATAACATGGTGTGAGCATGTGCCAAGTCAACCCAAGCAAACATCAAAGGAGAATACCACAATACTATGCTTTTGCATGCTAAAACAACGCATAATTTTTCCAAGGCACACTAAGCAATCCCAATTGTTTGGAAAAAGACATGCTACAACAATAATCACTAAGCATAATGCTAAAACAACACCTAGCATGTCATGCTAAAGTCTAAGTCACAGTCAATGCAAGCTCCTCTTGCACTTCAAGAAGAACTTACTACTCCTTTCCAAACACCAAGAAAACTTATTTGCAAAACAACACAGCGAGAGCGGGGGTCCAAACTACTAAAGCAAACTAAACAAACTAAGCAAAGCAAACGAAAACTAAGACGCTCCAAGAACAACACAACTGTGCATGAAACAATAAAACGAATTGTCTAGACAGACCTGAGCTTTTTATTGATGAAGAAGGGGATGCCTTGGGCATCCCCAAGCTTTGGCGCTTGTACCTCTTGGATATTTCTTGGGGTGACACCATGGTGGCATCCCGAAGCTTGAGCTTTTGTCCATTCTTCATCTCATTGCATCCTTCTCTCTCTACACCTGAAATTTTTCCTTTATACAAAACTTCACACAATCTTCATTAGCAGCATTAGCTTATTCAAAATATATTAGACCACTGGCAAAGTTTTGGAACAGCAAGGCGTTTCACTAAAAACACAATCTACTATAGTAACTCCTTCAAAGAAACTCAATTTACCTAAAGAGAGCTCAAAAAGGAATCAATAAGAAGCAAATGCAAATAATGGCAGAAATCTATCAAAACAGACCAGCAGGTAGAAACGAATTTTTTCGAACATCTTATGTTGCTCAAATCAAAAAGTGTTGAACTAACTAAAGTTAGCCAACATACTGGGGTATTTATTCGTAAATGTTGAGCTCAACCCGAGTTACAGAGCCTCCTCACGAATTTGTTTGGTGGAGGACAGAAATCTGTTTCGGGACAGCAACTCCCCAAATCTTAATTCCCTCTCATTAGAGGTCATTCTTGGCACAAAAAGCAAACAAAAAGGATAAGGTGAGGTTATTACAGTAGTAATAACTTCCAATACTCAAGGAAACTCTTGGGTTATCTCCCAACAGGTAATTTTCTTTAACGCCTTTAAGTTAGGCACAAGAAGCAAGAAGAATCAAATATTTTCAAATGAGGAAGCATTAACATCAAACCTTGCTTTGAAAGGAGGAGAAAAAAGCAAATTCTCTCTTATCATAGGGAAGTGTTCAATACCTTTCTTGAATGGAAAATGATATTTGATGGTGCCTTCTTTCATATCAATGATGGCACCAACTGTTCTAAGAAAAGGTCTTCCCAAAGTAATAGGACAAGAAGCATTGTATTCAACATCCAAAACATAGAAGTTAACTGGGACATAAGCATTGTTAACCATAATGAGAACATCATTAATACTCCTCATGAGTTTCTTCTTAGCATTATCATTGAGTGGTACATCCAAATAACAATCTTCTAATGGTGGCAAATCAAGCATTTCATAAATCTTCCTAGGCATAATAGAGACACTAGAACCAAGATCACATGAAGCTTTGAGATCAAAGTCATTCACTTGCATATTAATAATGGGTTCCCAACTATCTTTTACTTTCCTAGGAATAGAAGCTTTGTGTTTTAGCTTCTCTTCCTTAATCTTAAAAAGAGCATCTGTAATGTGTTTGGTAAAGGCAACATGCATATCACTAGCATCAGTGAAGGGAATATGCCCTGAGAGGCAATAATAAATTGTTTATTATGTGTATTCCAAGTATATGATAGATGTTTATTTTGCATGCTATAATTGTATTAATACGGAAACGTTAATACATGTGTGTTTAATAAACAAACAGAAAAGTTCCTAGTTAAGCCTCTCTCATAAACTAGCTTGTTGATTAACAAGATGATCAAGGTTTCCTGATCATGGACATTGGATGTTGTTAATAACGGGATCACAACATTAGTGTAATGATGTGATGAACATTCATCCGAAGTATAGCATTACTATCAAAGTCATTGAGTTTATATTGCTATAACAACTTACGAAGTGATCCTAATCCTTAGACCATGAGATCATGTCAATCACTAACACCGGAAGAGTTTCTTGATAACATCAAACGTCACACCATAACAGGGTGATTATAAAGATGGGTTCAGAACTAATAAAGTGTTATGTAGAGGCTCATGGATCGAGAGTGGAATTTGTTCATCCCGATGATGGATAGATATACTCAGGCCTCTCGGTGATATCACATTGATTAGCTTGCAAGCAAGTGATTTGATCACTAGAATGTTATATCACGGAACGAGAAAAGAGTGCATGTCGATGCGAGATCAAACTAGGTATGGAGATACCGATGATCGAATCTCGGACATGTAATATATCGTGAAACAAAGGGATTAAGATACTAGCGTAAAGGTTCCGACGATCACAAGAAAGTCATCGTTGAATGTGTGGGAGTCGATATGGGTCTCGGATCCGCTTGATTATTGATCGAGAGGGTCTCGATCATGTCCGCATTATTCACGAACCGTAGGGTGACACACTTAAGAGACACCGACATCCAATTGGAGCAAAAGTTTCATGCCGAAAGAATAAACAAGCGCAGGAATTTATTTCACTAGATACCAAAGCAGTTTTGGGTGAAATTGCGTAAAGTGGTTATGCATGTGAAATAGAATTCTAGCAAGGGGTTATTTGTGAATGTTTGTCATTAAAGTAATTGACAAAATTCTGAATAAAATAAAGAGTTTTATTTAATGAGAGTTTGCATTAAATTTGGTGGAAATTTAATGGGATCTTTGAGTGGGATTTTGAGTGGAGGAATTTGGAGGAGTTTTGTGAGTGGAGTGTCCACCCACATGAAGAGGGAGGCAAGGGGCAGCCCCATGCACCCCCTTGGGGTTCCCCTCCTCCTATAAAGGCCCTCCTCTCACTTCTCACTCACACCTCCTCGTGAAGGATCTCTCTCCCCTCTAGAATTTATCCCCATGGTCTCGGACTAGCGAGATACATGTTCCCGGTGGCTATTCGGCAAGAAAGAGTTGTGCTTCACGCATCGCTGGGCGAGGAGGCGGAGGTTGCTCGGTGCCTCGAGCGTGTGCGAGCACGGATGCGCCGCTGATTTGCGGCGCTAGGACTTCCTCTCGATCTTGAGATCGGCAAGAGATCGTCTACATCAACCACGAGTGGGACTCGTTAAACTTTGTCGGTCTTCAAGGGTATGTTCTCTACGGATATACATCCATCGTTGTTTGTATCTAGTATAAATAGATCTTGGTATATAGTTCACATCGTAGGAAAATTTTTGTTTTCTATCTGCGAACCCTTGATTGGTATCGAGCCGGATCTATGCGTAGATACTTTACGGGTAGTACATATGAGTATGTGGGCGATGATGATCATGTTGTTGCTCCTTTCTTGTGATTTTGGATATTGGTGGCATAGTGGGATGAAGCGGCGGACAAACTTTACATGTCCTCGCACATGAGACCTGTTCCACGCTTGACATGCAACTAGTTTGCATAAGTGGCTAGCGGTGTCTGTCTCTCCTACTATAGTCAATATCTATTTTGCAAGCGAGTTGTCAACAATTTGATTATCCTCGTTGTGCTTCATGTTAAAGGTAAACAGTTCTATCTCGAAAGCCCTCGACCACGTAAAACTTGCAATGGATAAATTAGAGGCGTCTAGTTTAGATTGTTGTTGGGCTAGTGTTATGATATGGTAGTGTTGTAAGTAGAAGTATGAGATGATACTCTTACAACACACATAGCGTGTAAAATCCATAGATTGTGGATTTACACATATAGGTATGATAGTGATCATACCACGATGCACATGATAGAGATCATCTGCGGGAACCATATAATTTCACTAATAAACATATGATGTTTGATTGCATCTTATATTGCTTGTTTAGCGCTTTGTTAAGCATAATAAGATGATCCCTCATTTAAATATCAAGATAAGAATGTGTTCTTCCTTTAGTATGCACCGATTATGTTTTCGTCGCTCCAAGACATCACGTGATGATCGGGTGTACTTGGATCCTCGACCATACTTCGGGTGTAAAACAGTTACACACGCAAAATACTAAGGTTCTAACTTGGCGAGCCTAGCATGTATAGACATGGCCTCGGAACACAGACCGAAAGGTTAAGCATGAGTCATATAGTTGATATGATGCCCATTTGATGCTCGCCTTTGAAGCTATACCGACTCACGTGATGATCGGACTTGGTGTAGTGGATTTGGTTCATGTAATCACCAAAAGGACACGAGGGATGTCGCTTTTGAGTGGGAGTTCATTCGTAATATAGATTAGTTGAACTCAATCTATCATACACTTAGTCTAAACTTTACAAATTACATTGTAGATGGCACCACCGCTTTTAATTTCAATGCGTTCATGGAGAAAGAGAAACTAGCAACGACGGTAGCAACTTTCTTGAATGGGCCATGAATTTGAGGATTCTCCTCTGCTGCACAAAAGCAATATGTGCTAGAAGCGCCGTTAGGCCCCCCACCTTTGACAATGCCCACACGAGGAGAAGAATGTCTATCGACTCGTCGGGAGGACCACAACTTAGTTCATTGCGGCATATTGTATGGGCTAGAGCCGAACTTGAGCGTTTGAAAGCGGCAATGCTTTTGATACAATGGGTGAGTTGAAAATGATTTTCGACACATCTTTGCTGAGAAACTACAATGCTTGAAAAGTTCTTTAGCTGCATGATGGAAGAGAACACTCCGTAAGTGAGCATGTACTCAAGATGTCGATTACGCCGATAAGCTTGTGTCCTTGGAATAACGATTCCCATTGACTTAGGCATCCATCGTGTTCTGCAGTCTCTACCACCTAGCTATAAGAGCTTCGTGATGAACTATAATATGCAAGGCATGAAGAAGTCTCCCGAGCTTCCACAATGCTTAAAACTGCAGAAGTGGAGATCAAAAGGAACATCAAGTGTTGATGATCAATAGGAACACTGGTTTCAAGAAAGACAAGAAGGAAAAGCGGAAGGAAGTAAGGCGGCAAGCACATTGCGCTGAAAAACCCGAGTTGGACCTAAGTCGATACCGAGTGCTACTATTGTAAGGGAGCCATGGAAGCGCAATCGCGCCCCAAGTATCTGGCGGACAAGAAGGCCGGCAAGGCAAACAAAGGTATATATGATATACATGTTATTGATGTGTACTTGACTAGTGCTCGCAGTAGCACCGGGTATTTGATACGGTTCGATTGCTAATATTTGTAACTCGAATCGAGTCGGAACAGGCGACCGCTAGCAAGGGTGAGGTCAAGATGCGTGTCGGCAATGGATCAAGTGTTGATGTGATCGCCGTCGAACGCTACCTCTCCACTTACCGTCGGGATTAGTTATAAACTTAAATAATCATTATTTGGTGCACTGCGAGCATGAACATTGTATCTGGATCATGTTTGATGCAAAGTGGTTTTCATTCAAATCGAGAACAATGGTTGTTCCATTTATATGAATGAAATCTTTTATGGTCATGCACCAATGTTGAATGGTTTATTTCTGTTGGATCTCGATGATAATGTTACACATATTCATAATGTTGATGCTAAAAGGATTAAACTTGATGATGATATATCCGCATATATGTGGCACTGTCGTCTAGGTCATATTGGCATTAAACGCATGAAGAAGCTCCATTCGGATGGACTTTTGGAATCACTTGATTATGAATCATTTGATACATGTGAGCCATGCCTTATGGGCAAGATGACTAGAACGCCGTTTTCCGGTTCAATGGAACGGGCGAGAGATTTATTGGAAATCATACATTCTGATGTATGTGGTCCAATGAGTGTGTCGGCGCGAGGTGGATATCGTTATTTTGTTACTTTCACGGATGATTTGAGTAGATACGGTTATATCTACTTGATGAAACACAAGTCTGAAACCTTTGAAAAGTTCAAGGAATTTCAGAATGAAGTTGAAAATCATCGTAATAGAAAGATCAAATTTCTACGGTCGACCGTGGAGGTGAGTATCTAAGTTCTGAGTTTAGCACTCACATGAAAGAGTGTGGAATTGTTTCACAACTCACACTGCCGAACACCACAATGAAATGGTGTGTCGTAATCGTCGTACTTTATTAGATATGGTTCGATCTATGATGTCTCTGGCGGACTTGCCGTTGTCATTTTGGGGTTATGCACTAGAAAGCTGCATTCACTTTAAATCGGGCACCATCTAAATCCGTTGAAAGCGACACCGTATGAATTGTGGTTTGAAACAAACCTAAGTCATCATTCTTAAAGTTTGGGGTTGCGATGTTTATGTGAAGAAACTTCAACCGGATAAACTCGAACCCAAAGCGGAAAAATCGTCTTCATAGGATACCCTAAAGAAACTATTGGGTATTCCTTCTATCACGAATCCGAGGGCAAGGTTTTTGTTGCCAAGAATGGATCCTTTCTAGAGAAAGAGTTTCTCATGAAAGGTGTGAGTAGTCGGAAGGTAGAACTCGAAGAGGTTGTGGAACCTTCTCTTCAAAGTATGGCGAGTAGCCTTGGCGGAAGTCGTTCGGAGTTGGCTCCACTGTTGAAGAGGGAACTAATGATAATGATCATGAAACTCCAAAGAGTACTACCGAACCTCGCAGTCAAAGCAGATGCGTCGGCTCCGAATCTGGAAATCTGTCATAAATTTCATGGTTGATGAATATAATGACCTGCGACGTATGAAGAAGCGATGATGAGCCGGATTCCAACAAATGGTTAGAAGCCATGAAATCGAGATGGAATCCATGTATGAAAATCAAGTTTGGAACTTGGTGGAATTACCTCACGGCCGAAAGGCCGTGAGAACAAATGGATTTTCAAAAGGAAAGCGATGCCGATGGTAATGTGACCATCTATAAAGCTCGACTTGTCGCAAAGGGGTTTCGACAAATTCAAGGAGTTGACTACGATGAGACTTTCTCTCCGTAGCGATGCTAAAGTCGATTAGGATTATGTTAGCAATTGCTGCATATTTCGATTATGAAATATGGCGGATGGATGTCAAAACCGCGTTTCTCAATGGTAATATTGAAGAAGAGTTGTATATGATACAACCAAAGGGTTTTGTCGATCCTAAGGATGCTAACAAGGTGTGCAAGCTTCAACGATCCATCAATGGATTGAAGCAAGCATCACGGTTGGAATCTCCGCTTTGATGAGGTGATCAAAGAGTTTGGATTTGTCCAAACTTATGGAGAAGCTTGTATTTACAAGAAAGTGAGTGGGAGCAATGTGGCATTTACGATATAATATGTGGACGACATATTATTGATCGAAATGATATAGAACTTTTAAACAGTGTTAAAAGTTATCTAAACGACAAATTTTCAATGAAGGACCTAGGTGAGCGTCATACATATTAGGCATAAAGATCTATAGAGATAGATCTAGGCGCCTAATAGGGCTATCATAAAGTACATACCTTGATAAGATTTTAAAGAAGTTTAAAATGGACGGAAGTAAGAAGGGTTCTTACCTATGTTGCAAGGCAAGACATTGAGTAAGACTCAAAGTCAAGTCCGGCGGAAGAAAGAGAGATAATGGACAAAATCCCTATGCTTGACCATAGGCTCTATTATGTACGCCATGCTATGTACAAGACCGGATGTGGCACACGCTATTAGTTTGACTAGTAGGTACCAATCGGATCCGAGTTGAACCTTTGGATAGCGGTCAAGAATATCCTTAAGTACTTACGAAGAACTAAGGATATGTTTCTTGTATCTGGAGGTGAAGAAGAGCTCGTCGCTAAGTGTTATGTCGACGCTAGCTTTGACACCGATCCGGATGACTCTAAGTCTCAATCCGGATCGTATTTCTCATGAATGGCGGAGGTTAGTTGGAGGAGCTCCAAACAACCTGTGGTAGCGGGATCAACAACGGAGGCGAATATGTTGCCTTTGAGCGGCTCGGGAAGCATTTTGGATGAAGGAGTTCATATCCGAACTAGGAGTTGTGGCAAGCGTTGGACCCAATGGTGATCTATTGTGACAACAATGGTGCCATTGCCAATGCCAAAGAGCCAAGGTCTCACAAGCATTCCAAGCATATTAAGCGCGGTTTCACTCCATCCATGAGCATGTCAAGGATGGAGATATAAAGATTGTAAAAGTACATACGGATCTCAATGTAGCGGATCCGTTGAGTAAAACTCTCCTAGAGCAAAACATGATCAACACGAACTCAATGGGTGTTAGATATATCACTATGTAACTAGATTATTGTCTCTAGTGCAAGTGGGAGACTGAAGGAATATGCCGAGAGGCAATAATAAATTGTTTATTATGTGTATTCCAAGTATATGATAGATGTTTATTTTGCATGCTATAATTGTATTAATACGGAAGCGTTAATACATGTGTGTTTAATAAACAAACAGAAAAGTTCCTAGTTAAGCCTCTCTCATAAACTAGCTCGTTGATTAACAAGATGATCAAGGTTTCGATCATGGACATTGGATGTTGTTAATAACGGGATCACAACATTAGTGTAATGATGTGATGAACATTCATCCAAGTATAGCATTACGATCAAAGTCATTGAGTTTATATTGCTATAACAACTTACGAAGTGATCCTAATCCTTAGACCATGAGATCATGTCAATCACTAACACCGAAGAGTTTCTTGATAACATCAAGCGTCACACCGTAATGTGGTGATTATAAAGATGGGTTCGTAACTAATAAAGTGTTATGTAGAGGCTCATGGATCGAGAGTGGAATTTGTTCATCCGATGACGGATAGATATACTGGGCCCTCTCGGTGATATCACATTGATTAGCTTGCAAGCAAGTGATTTGATCACTAGAATGTTATATCACGGGAACGAGAAAAGAGTGCATGTCGATGCGAGATCAAACTAGGTATGGAGATACCGATGATCGAATCTCGGACATGTAATATATCGTGAAACAAAGGGATTAAGATACTAGCGTAAAAGGTTCCGACGATCACAAGAAAGTCATCGTTGAATGTGGGAGTCGATGGGTCTCGGATCCGCTTCGATTATTGATCCGAGAGGGTCTCGATCATGTCCGCATTATTCACGAACCGTAGGGTGACACACTTAAGAGACACCGACATCCAATTGGAGCAAAAGTTTCATGCGAAAGAATAAACAAGCGCAGGAATTTATTTCACTAGATACCAAAGCAGGTTTTGGTGAAATTGCGTAAAGTGGTTATGCATGTGAAATAGAATTCTAGCAAGGGGTTATTTGTGAATGTTTGTCATTAAAGTAATTGACAAAATTCTGAATAAAATAAAGAGTTTTATTTAATGAGAGTTTGCATTAAATTTGGTGGAAATTTAATGGGATCTTTGAGTGGGATTTTGAGTGGAGGAATTTGGAGGAGTTTTGTGAGTGGAGTGTCCACCCACATGAAGAGGGAGGGCAAGGGGCAGCCCCATGCGGCCACCCCTTGGGGTTCCCCCTCCTCCTATAAAGGCCCTCCTCTCACTTCTCCTCACACCTCCTCGTGAAGGATCTCTCTCCCCTCTAGAATTTATCCCCATGGTCTCGGACTAGCGAGATACATGTTCCGGTGGCTATTCGGCAAGAAAGAGTTGTGCTTCCCTGCATCATTTGAGGCGAGGAGGTGGAGGTTGCTCGGTGCCTCGAACGTGTGTGCGAGCACGGATGCGCCGCTGATTTGCGGCGCTAGGACTTCCTCTCGATCTTGAGATCGGCAAGAGATCGTCTACATCAACCACGAGTGGGACTCGTTAAACTTTGTCGGTCTTCAAGGGTATGTTCTCTACGGATATACATCCGCCCGTTGTTTGTATCTAGTATAAATAGATCTTGGTATATAGTTCACATCGTAGGAAAATTTTTGTTTTCTATGCTGCGAACCCTTCAATCAGGACTTCTAGAAAGCTTTTGCAAGAACATAATCACTTCGGAAATATTGCAACCATCAATATCAAAGTCAAACTTAGCATCACCAGTAGTAGGCTCACTAGGCTTAGGCATAGTAGGAGGAGGAATAGGAGCTACTTGTGGTTTAGTGGTGATAGTGCACACACTATTGTTTCTATCAATTTCAGCTTCCCTTTCCCACCTAGCATGAAGTTGAGATAACAGCTTAACATTTTCATCAATAGTAACTTGTATGGCATGAGCAGTAGCAAAGGTGTTTTCCATAGTTTCAGGTTTATCAGCCATTTTATTAACCAAGGAAGTTTGAGCTTCAGACAAAGAGGATATATTTTTCTTAACAGTTAAAAGCTTTTCCTCTATAGTCTTATTGAAAGTGGTTTGTTTACTAATAAAGTCCTTAAGCATTACTTCAAGTTCAGAGGGGGCACTTCTAGCATTATTGTGAGAGCTTCCATAGAAATTTCCATTATTAGTAGGATAAGGTCTATAATTGTTGTTGCTACCAAAATTATTCCTATAGGCATTGTTGTTGAAATTATTATTTATAATGAAGTTCACATCAACTTGTTCTTCTTGAGCAACCAAAGAGGCTAAAGGAACACTATTAGGATCTAGAGGAGCTTTCCCATTAACAAGCATAACCATAATAACATCAATCTTTTCACTCAAAGAGGAAGCTTCCTCAACAGAATTTACCTTCTTACCATGTGGAGCTCTCTCAACATGCCATTCAGAGTAGTTGGCCATCATATTATCAAGGAGCCTTGTTGCAACACCCAAGGTGAGGCCCATGAAGGTACCTCCAGCAGCAGAATCCAACAGGTTTCTTGAGGAGAAGTTCAAACCTGTATAAAAAGTCTGGATAATCAACCAAGCAGTGAGTTCATTAGTAGGGCAATTTTTAACCAAAGATTTCATTCTCTCCCAAGCAGGAGCAACATGTTCACTATCAAGCTGTTTAAATTTCATAATGTCACTTCTCATAGCAATAATCTTAGCAGGAGGATAGTACTTTCCAATAAAATCATCTTTGCACTTAGTCCAAGAATCAATACTATTTTTAGGCAAAGATAGCAACCATTTTTTAGCTTTTTCCCTCAAGGAGAAAGGAAAAATCCTGAGCTTAATAATATCTCCATCTACATCCTTATACTTTTGCATCTCACAAAGTTCAACAAAGCTATTAAGATGGGCATCAGGATCATCAGAACTAGCACCAGAAAATTGCTCTCTCATCACAAGATTCAACAAAGCAGGCTTAATTTCATAAAAGATAGCATCAGGAGCAGGTGGAACAATAGGAGTGCTTAGGAAATCATTGTTGTTGGTGCTAGTGAAGTCACAAAACTTGGTGTTCTCATCAGAGTTCATTTTGGCAAAGGTGGGCAAGCCAAAAACAGCAGCAACTAGAGCAGGAACTAATTTTTGTGTGTTTTTGAATAAGGCAAGCAAACCAAACTAGACTATTTTTTGGGTTTTTTGAAAAGAGGCAAACAAAACCAAGCAAACTAAAAACAAAGTAAAGAGAAAGGAAGTGAAGGACTCCCCTAGTGAATACGTTCTTAGCCTCCCCGGCAATGGCGCCATAAAGTCTTGATGATGCTCGACGTGGCACTTCGTTGGTAATCCCAAGCGCAGGGTGTGTGAAGAGCAAGCAGCAAGTTTTCCCTCAGTTGAGACCGAGGTTATCGAACCAGAAGGAGCAAGGAAACGCCACACAGGTGTTGCAAACAACGTGGAGACCTGCACAACACAAACTCAAGACTTTGCCCCAACGAATCAGTGAGGTTGTCAAGCTCACCGGTTTGCTATAACAAAGGATTAAACATATGGTGTGGAAGGTAATGCTTTGCAACAAGTAAACAAGTAACAGCGGAAGATGTATCAATGATAAAGATTGGACCGGGGTCCATAGTTCACTAGAGGTGCTCTCCTTAGATAAACAACATGGCATGAAGGGTAAAAAAATTACAGCGGGGCAATTGACAGGAACTGAGCAAGGCATAACAATACAATTACTAGCCAGAAATATCCTATGAGGTTGATTGGGCAATTCAATAATATACATAGACCGTCATCCAACTGCATCTATGACTAGAAGTCCATCTTCAGGTTATCATCCGAACCCCCTCCAGTATTAAGTTGCAAGCAACAGACAAATGCTTTAAGCAAAGTGTGTAAGGTAAATAGTCCACATGTTCCATGAACAAGAGACTGTTGTTTTATCCCTAGTAGCAACAACATATCTACAACCGAAGAGATTATTGTCACTTCCCTTGGAAACTAGAGGCATGAACCCACTATCGAGCATAAATACTCCCTCTTGGAGTCACTAGCAACTACTTGGCCAAGATAACCACTAGCAACGGAGAGCATGCAAGATCACAACCAACACAGACATGATAGAATCATAAAGATAAAACCATTAATCAAACCAACATAATAATCTCAATATCCATCGGATCCCCGAAAACACAACATGCATGATTACAAATAGATTAGATCTTGATCATGAATGGAGCTCACAAGATCTATACATGAAAGCACAAAGGAGGAGATACAACCATCTAGCTACTACATGGACCCATAGTCCAAGGTGGAACTACTCACAAATCATACCGGAGAGAAGGCCTCCAGGATGATCTCTCCTCCGATAGGGTGTCGGGAAGAACTTCAGATCCCCCCGATCTAGGGACGATGGTGGCGGCGGCTACAGACAATTTCGTGGATTTCTGATCAGGTACTCAGGGTTTCTGCATCGGGGGATTCTTATAGGCGAAGGGTCGAGACCGGGAGGTGGCCAGGGTGCTTAAATCCTAGCCAGGCACGGGGCTGGCCCACCCGCGCCTAGGGTGGGTTTGGACCCCTGGCTGGTCTTCCGGGCTCCCCTCTAGACTTCTTGTTCCCCACGGAAAGTTATTGACTTTGTCCTTTGTCCCGTCCAATTCCGAGAATATTTCTTTACTAACTTTTTTGAAACCAAAAACAGCAGAAAACAAGCATCTAGTACTGTTGCAACTTGTTAATAGGTCAGTACGAGAAAACATGTAAAAAGCACCTCAAAGTGTGGACAAGTAAAGCAAAGTATATACTAAACAAGCACGGAGCATAAAAAATTATAGATACGTTTCCAGCGTATCATGGACCAACCTAATGGGCCGGGTGAGTCAGTGGGCCAAGCCCTGTTATAAAAAATAGAGGGATGGAAAAAAATAAAAAACATAGAGATTACGAAATGACCAAAATACCCTGTACACAATTTTAGTTCTACAAAAAATGTATAAAAACCCTAAATATATATAATACATCAAAATTCTCACTAAAATAATATCTAACTAGGGAAAATATAATAATACTTATTTGAGTTAAATAAAATTCTAGTAAGTATTAACACCATTAAATATCTGAATGAAATTTAGTAAATCAAAGAAAAATCCTAAAAATGATTAAAAATCACTTTTGGGTACAAAAATAAATATATTATTTCATAAAAATATTAGTTGTAAAATTTCAAGTTATCTTAGGATTTTTAGAAAATAAATGTTGTGTTTAGCTTTATAATTTTACCTTCTTAAAATGTATTTCTTTAAACCAAAAATAAACTCTTTACAATTTTATTTAAATCATTTAGAATTCATTACTTTGGCAAAATAATTATTTTTTTCTCAGAATGGTTTACTTAATAAATTAGGTAAGATACCAAATAAAGATTGAGTCTAAATATCACACTTAAAACCATAATTATATCTTCTAATAAAATTTAAAAATAATTTGTTAGCTATATAATATTTCTTTAAAATCTTTAACTAACTATAAGTCAAATATTTACAAGTTCATTTTAAAAATCATTAACTTATATTAGAAATAAGCGATCTCATTATATATAACCATATTATATATAACTCCTAAACTTGGTATTAACTAAATAAACTATATAATAAATTCACCTATTTCCTATAGGAAAATATTATAATATAACCTATGAATATTAAACATGCTAGATTAAAGTCTTTAAGACTAAAATTCATATTTATAAGGTTTCATATTTGATTATGCTTAGTAAAAAAACAAATAGTTGGTAATGCCATAAATGTTATGTCTTAACTCGAATTATTTTTTTATAGTTAACTTTGGTCTGATTTACCCTAAGGTAGGTATATAATGACTCAAGATCATTTAAAGCTTATCAGAAACCATAGCTTTAGTCCTATTAATCTTTAGAGTTGATTAACTTAACATAAATAATATTTTCTTCAAATGTTATTCTTTTTACCACTTTAAAAGAAACACTATGCTATTTCTTTTAAAACGTAACAACGTAACATATGATATTTGTAATAGATACATGACACCACTTAACCTTATAATTGTGTTATGATTATACTTTACTTGTCATGTCTTGTATGTTTATCTTAAAATCCTTGCAACCACACTCTTTTGTGAAGTAAACTTTAAGATAAATCAAATCTTAAATAAATCATCTAAATCCAACTCACTTATATTGTTGGGGAATTACTTGGGGTTTTACAACATGCATCTCATTAATTATGCATAACAACATATTGCTTCTTTAAACATTGTCCTTACCAGACAATGACGGTGTTTTGTAGGACCCAAGGTCCAGGGTCAAGTCGAGACATTCGACTACAATACTTATCAAGGCAAGTTCACACTTGGTAATGTCCTTTGGTTATTTTCTATCAAGTATTTGCAAATCCAGTGTTGTCATTTCAAAAAGGTTAGAAAATACTATTTTCAGAATAATATGATTATGAGTTATTTACCAAATGGTAAAAACCTACTATGAAAGATTCGGTGGTAAAGAAACATAATACCTAGGACTTAACAATCAATGTCACTAGTGATTCTTGCGCCGTATAACAGCGTTAACTGTGAGATCTATATGACTCTAGAAAATTCAGCTCGATCTTTTTCTTTCACATGTAGTGAGCACTGTTCTAGGCTTTTTGTAAGTTGCAGATCATGGGTAAAGCCATGTATTTGGGAAAAGCCTACCGTGGATCTGGGCGTACAAAATACATATTTTTAGTGTTAATGGTTGACGTACGTATTAGACTAAGGTAAAGCTATATTAACAGGGAAAAGTCTGTCTTGAGTCTGATAGCACAACAATTGCGATGTATGCAGGGTCGCGAAGAAGGATAGTGATTGGCTTGGATCCTTATACCGGGCCTCATACCAAAGAAGTGTGAACGGAAATGCGCGCCTGGCTGTGAAATATGGATAAGGATCTCTCATGGGTAAAACAACGCACCTTTGCAGAGTGTAAAAGATGTGACATGTTACTCCCTGTTCCGGGAAGGATTCGCGAACGCTGCAGTAAAGGAACTCCACGAAGTTCTAATCAACTCGTGAAGGCTGACAGATATAACTTTTCAGAATAAAAGCAACCTTTAAAGAAATGTTTATGAAAACCTGCATAACCTACGATCTTTGGTATGTGGTTGTAGTTAGTGCATCAAACACTTATTTTTAGTAAACTTGCTGAGTACGTTCGTACTTAACCGTACCTTCTTAAGCCTTGCTAGATTTAGAAGACATTAAAGACCAAGAAGAGAAAACACTCTATTAAGTTGAAGACCAAGAAGAATTCCACTATGAGGAACCAGAAGAATCCGTAAGCTTCGAAGGGGACAACTACGAAAGCATCTATGGAATGGAGACCGAAGTATATGAAGCGTAGATGTGTCAAATATAGTTGATCGAGTCTAATAGCATATATCTCTATCCTCTATATCTTAATCTCTTATAAACTGTAAAGTTTAGTTTGCTTCTTTATCTTGGATACCTCTATGGACCTAAGAGGATCTCGAAGTCGTCATGTAATTTCTGGTTGTAATAATAATAGTATATATTTGTGGACCCGCTTTGTTTCTGTTGTACCACTTTGAGGGATGTAATATTTGCAGAATAGTGTTCCGTGAGTGTTATGTCAATAACTATAGTATACTACAGCATGCAGTGGTATGCTGAGTCACCGCAGATACACTCTTATTTTTTCGTGCTATTGAAGGGGAGGCTATGCGGGTGAAGGGCGTGTTAGATGCCTTTGTTGGGGCTACTGGAGAACTAATAAGTAAATCTAAATGATCTATTGTGTTCTGTGAAGCCTGCCTTTCCCGAGCGTTTAGAGCAATATTCAGAATATTCTCCATCTGGAGTCTCAAAACTTCGAGGAGAAATATCTGGGGATCCCTACCCCAGATGGTAGGGTGCATAAAGGTCCTTTTGTGTCCCTCCAATCTAGATTATGTCAACTCTTTATGGCTTTAACTGAAAGACTGTTATCCCAATGTGGAAGGGAGGTCTTTATTAAGGCCATTGCTTAGGCTATCCCGACGTATGCGATGGGAGTTTTTAAGTTACCATTCTCGGTTTGTGATGATATCATGAAACTCATTCGAGACTACTGGTGGGGTGTTGAAAAAGGAAATAAGAAAATGCACTAAATTAATTGGCAATCCTTGACAAGACCTAAATCAGATGGAGGTATGGATTTCCGAGACATGCATCTCTTTAACCAGGCTCTGTTAGCTCGCTAGGCCTGGCCATTATTAATTAACCTAGACAACCTTTGTGCACGTGTGTTAAAGGTACACTACTACCCAAGTGGTAATCTGTTGGACACGATCTTTATAGGCACTCCTTCGTCAACATGGACAACTATTTCATATGGTCTGGACTTATTGAATAAGGGTATAATTTGGAGGGTAGAGGACGGTACATCTATCAGATTTTGGCAGGACAGTTGGTTGCCTCATCCTTGGTTAGGTAAAATTGTGACTGCCAAGGGTAATAAACGGATATGCAGAGTGTCCAAGCTGCTGGATAACAAGGGTTGCTGAAAGGAGCAACTAGTACGGGACACTTTCCTGCCAGTGTCTGCCAATTGACACTGAGGCAATTATTAAAATCAAAGCTTCTTTAGGCCATGCCGACATTGTTGCTTGTCAGCCTAAAAGTACTGGATGTTTTTTTGTTCGTTCCGCATACAAGATGGCCTGTAATGAGTTCCATTCCATGGATGATGCTGGCTCTGCTAGCTCATGGCGTGGTGAAGGGGACCCATGCTGGTCCAAAATTTGGAAATCAAAGGTCCCTCCCAAGATCAAGAATTTTGCCTAGAGGATGATTTCTAATGCCTTGGCCACATAGGAAAACAAGCTAAGAAGGAAAATGAAGGTTTTAGGAACATGTAATATCTGCCATCATGAGACAGATGATGTGATGCATATACTCACTAGGTGCCCTCACGCGCGCCGACTCTAGGAAGCAATGCACGAGGTTTTGTCGGTACCTTCGGTTGGCGACCAGTTTACAATGACCTGGAGTGGTTTTAGGAACCTGTTGCTGAACTCTTCTGACCATACGTTTGAGAATATGCTATTTATTACCTAGAGAATTTGGTATGCAAGAAATGAGGCTACGCATGATAAACCCTTACCGTCGGTGGAAGGGTCCAAGAGGTTCCTGTTGAGTTATCGGAGTACTTTGCAGCATGTGCATGAGCTCACTAGGAATCCGATTATTCAAGGCAAGCAACCGGTGGATCTGACGGAGGCCTCGATCACAGCAAGGAGGGAGAAAGAGCCACCTGATAAACCCTGGGTGTTACCGCCGCAGGGATAGGTAAAACTTACAATTGATGGCTCCTTTAAGAGTGGTATGGCAAGTACTGGTATGACGCTGATACTATCATTTTCTCGGTCTGCCCGTTCATGGAAACATGTGATGATGCCCAGGACACAGAACTGCAAGCATGTCTTGAAAGGTTGCGCTTATCTATTCAACAGAGTCTGCTCCCAATAATCATTGATATGGACTGTGTTCGTTTGGTCATGGCTATCTTGGAGGAAGAACAAGACCGCTCGTCTCATACTCATTTAATCTTAGATATTAAGCATTTAGCCAGTAGTAGTGGTAGAGAGTGTAACTTTGTAAAAGTGGATCGTGGACAAATTAGAGTTAGCCACTATTTCGCCAATTGAACAAGAACGGAACATAGAACTATGGTGTGGCTTGATTCGGCTCCTGACGTTATTCTTAAAGAGTGCGAACTTGAATAACTTGTAATCTCCCCAACTTAATATGATCCGATTTTACCTGAAAAAAGAAATCTAAATATATTCATTTTATAAAATCTAAATATCTTATATTATAAAACAAAGGGAGTAAAATCATAGATGTATTTCATTCACAGAAAATGCGAGAGTGGCGTAGCAGGGCACACTTTGTAGGAGTAGCAGAATTGGTTCAACACGGTCAGCCCGAAACTGTTCGGAATAAACGATAATAAAGATTGACTGATTTTGAGGTTGCAGTGCTTTGAGATTCGTGTGCACACTGCACACGTGGCACATTTTAGAGCAGGTCTAATTTGACGGGTGGAAAGACCCGGTGTCATAGGATTATCTTCCCTCCTCTTCTTTCCCACAGATCCCCCACTCAATCGACGGAAACAAAAAGAATACGGCTCCGTTTGTAGCGCCCCGCCCGACGCCGCCGGCAGGACAAGCCGCCCCCCTTCCCAGCCCTATGCCGCTCCCATACCGACGCGCGCCGGCCGCCGGCGCCGTCACACTTGCCTGCTCTTCTTCGTGGCCCGGATCCCACGCATCCCGTGAGTCCGTTCCCCTTCCTACCACTTCGGATCAGGAGAAGACCGTCGGAGGAGCTTCCACAGCCGTCCTTACTATCTCCACCTGTTATGGATTCGCGATTGCCGATGCTTTGGGTAAGCCTACACTGATCTTTCCCGCAACGCCTATAAAGATCTAATTATTTTGGCCTTGTGGAGCAAAGATGCAATTTTTCCTGCGAATCCTATGGGTTATTTCATAAAGATGCATATTTATGTTAAGTTTTGTTCTCAGAAATTGATCCATGGTGCTTAGCAGTCTTCTGATTATAAAAAAAATTGGTCGAATTTTTAGCCTTCCCGTGAACTTGCCTAGGCCCCGGCCCTCAGCTAACTCGCGCGAATGGAATTGCGATTCTATGGCGCTGTTTCAATTGCTAATTAATAACAGTGATATTTTTCACGAAAGCAAGCGAGAGATTACAGTAATATCTACTACTTCGGAAGCCGCCAATAGCTTTTACGAATCGAAATCGGTTTTCCAGATTGAGTTTTCCCAGTCCGAGATGGCAACGAACACGGACTTGTTTGCCTGGCTATATAGATCTGCTTGCACGTATTTTTCTTCAAACAATACCATAACGTGATTTTTTTCACAATGGCAGAACATTATGCAAGTCCAGGCTGGTCGGACCTACCCAACGATCTCCTGATCCACATCCTGAACCTCCTGGAGCTACCGGAGGCTCTCGCCTTCAGAGCTGTCTGCCCTTCATGGCGTTCTGCCTCTAAGGCGGCTGCCACCACTGTCCCACCTCGCCACACGCCATGGCTCGTGTCCTTGGCAGTGGACCCTCTCCCTGGAAGCAAAAAAAGTCATAAGCTATGGGATCCCACCGTTTCTTCCAAGTTCCGTAACCTCGTGGATGAGAAAACTTTTAAGGTCAGTTTCCCCCGGGGCCAGGCCACAGCCTGCTGCGGTGCCTCCCGCGGATGGTTGGTTGTGGCTAATGAACTCTCTGACCTCGTCCTCTACGACCCCTTCACCGGGGTGCTAGTTCCACTCCCACCGATCACCAGTTTCTCGTTGTGCATCGAGGGGGTCTATGGAGACAAAGGGAACATCGTGGGCTACCGCTTTGGTAGTCACGGTAAGACTCCGTGTAGTGACCGTGTTCATGGCATAGATTCTTTGGGCATGGAATTGTACGACAAGGTTGTGCTATCTGGCTCTCCTTCTACTGGTGACACCATTGCTTTGGCCATCCAATTAGATGGCTCGCGGCTCTCTTTTGCAAGGGTAGGAGACGGTTCTTGGTGCCATTTGTCGGCCATAAGGGGAAGCAATGATAGTTTCGCCGATTGTGTCTTCCATGATGGTAGATTTTTTGTGGTAACAATGGAAGGCATATTGAAGTCTTGGGACCTTAGTAGACTGCACATGCCGAAAAAGAAAACCATCATTGCCGAGGATGACGGTGACTTCTCTGATGCTATCACGAGGTACCTAGTTTCAGCTCCTTGGGGACATCTTCTGCAGGTACGTGTCATTCTCGACACAGACCAGGAAAACTGCATCAGGGTAGAAATAGACAGATGTGATCTGAAGAGTCGCAAAATGGTCGCACTGAGCCCTTCAAAGGCTCTACGGGGACTTGCAGTGTTTTTGGGACAGAATAGCCCAAGTTTTTTACCCATCAGTAAATTCCCAGAGCTGAGACCCAACTGTATCTACTTCACAACTCCACGTCTCAGGAATGAAAGCACTTTCGGGCGTCAGTATAACCAATGGAGTGGTGTAAAGGTCTATGACTTGGAGAAGCAAACGTTGGAGCCTGCTTTTCCTTCCGGTGGTGGTAACTACGGAACAATCTATCCATCAGAAGTCTGGTTCACGCCGAGTCTGTGATTCATCCATGTTGTTATATAGAATTAGGAATAGTCATTACTGGGTGAGGTTTTTCTTTGGTGTTAGCATTTCGAGGGAAAAAACTGTAATTTTGACATTTCATCAGTCAGATCTTGTATCATGCTCCCTATTCTTCTGTAGTCATTGCTCTTGTTTTATTTTTTCATGTATGAGTCGACTGAAAATGGGGTGGTTTGGCATCCGGATGGAATGCCTATACCGGGGCTTTGATCTGATTGTTTCCTTCACTACAGTTTGTCTCAGATAATGTGAGTGTGTAGCTCAGCAGAAGATTAGTGAGTTGTGTGTATCTAGGCATGCTTGCGATTATGAGTTTGTATGATCCTGCAGTTTGATTTTTATCCTGGTCTATCCTGACAAGCCGAGGAGGAAGATCCCTTTGATGATGATGATGATGATGATGATGATGATGATGATGATGATGATGATACCACGAGGTACCAAGTTACTGTTCCTTGGGTCATCTCGTGAAGGTACGTGAACTTCAGATAGTAGAACTGAGCTCGGTGAAGGCTCTGCCGGGATACATGGGGCGTGTTTGGTAGACCGATTTTCGTTTCTTACATCCAGCAAGAAGAAATGAGCATGTTTGGTTATTTGGTCCGTATGGCATGAGTTTTAAAGCAGACTAAAAAATTTGCTGGGAACGCCGATTTTATAAGTTTCCACATGGACATAATGCAATGCTAACTTGTTTGTTTGGGCTATGCAGCTGTGCAGAAAAAGCTACTTTTCTGAGTTTGACTGTTTGGCAACTTGACTGGCTGTCTGACTGTGTGCTAAGGAATTGCTGTAATATCTCTAAAATTAATATAACACGTAAACTTCACTATTGAAGTGCATAAATACATATGTTATTATTATATACCATATGTTACATATTGGTTTGTCCATAATACATTAGTTTTTCATCTTTGAGGAAATCCTGGCCCCCTCAGAATATACCATATGAAAATTACCATTCAACCATTAATTCTGAGAGAACAAACTGTCAGAATTGCAAACAATTCATGTCCCTACCGTGTATGGTGGAAATTTTTTCGAGAGAATGGACTCCTTGAGCGTTGAGCCGACGTCTGGCGAGGGAGCGAGCGAAGTACCACTACCTGCTGGCGATTTGAAATATTCCCGCGAGATGTTCCTGGAGGCAGGGGATGGTGGTGGGGAGGAGGGAGGCCGCTGGTGGCTGGGAGAAGTGGTCGGCGGGGAGGAGGCAAGGAGGAGGACGGAGGAGAGGAGGCAGTGAGGAGAATGGAGGGGAGAAGGGCGGCCGCTGGCGGTTGGGAGAAGTGGTCGGTGGGGAGGAGGCAAGGAGGAGGACGGAGGGGAGGAGGCAGGGAGGAGAATGGAGGGGAGGAAGGTGGCGGGGAGGAGGGAGGCCGCTGGCGGCAGGAAGGAGGAGGCAGGGAGGAGGACCCGAGCTGGCGGCGGCGCTGGCGATAGGAGGGTGCGTACGGGGAAGTGGGGGGTGGCGGCGCTGGGGAGGACTTGCGTACGGGTGTGTGGGGCTTTTTTTTTCATGGAAACTGGGATCAGGAACGAGTTTGGGTGGCATTTTGTTGTAAATTAGGTGAACAACATGTTCAAATAAAAAAACGGTTCGCCCGCAGCTGCGGGAAGCACACTCAGACGCTGCTTTGCATGATAGGTTTATTGTAAAAAAAAATTTAGCAAAAGACTAACGCACATCTACCCGTTTATTTCGTTTTTCTGACTTTTTCTGGTCGAGAAATGGTCAAAAAGCACAGATAAACAGCCCTAAGACGACAAGCACGCGGCTTCTCCCCAGTTACGAGTTAGTAGCTCCCGGCGTGCAAGTTGTATAGAGTATTTCATAATCTCTCATCTCTTCTAATTCCATCCCCTGCCTTTTCTAATTCCCCATGACCCAGCCAATCTCATCCATCAACCCGCCGCCGCCTCCGGTATGCGCGCCGTTGGATGGTTGCCGGTGTCGGGGCTCCGATGAGGAGGGCAGGACGCCAGCACGACCAGCGCATGTGACGGCGGCAAGCACACACGAACACAGCTAGCGCGCAGTGCTCCATGCCAAAGTACCGGAGTCCTTCAGGTATGGCCTTATTGGGTTAAGCTTGATTCGTGCCTCTTTGATTGGAGAGATTCTGTTGGGCGTTTGGCGTGTATTACTTTGCTCAGCTCAGGTCGTTGACTCATCAAGTTTGTGTGACTGGATGCTAAATTCTTCTGTTGAGCGTCTCCCCTAACAATTCATAGATGGAAAAATCTAAAGAGAGACGTCGCACCGTGCACCCTTCCGTGCTGAACTCTTCTGACCATATGTTTGAGAATATGCTATTTATTACCCCGAGAGTTTGGTATGCAAGAAATGAGGTTACACATGAGAAACCCTTACCGTCGAGGGAAGAGTCCAAGAGGTTCCCGTTGAGTTATCGGGGTACTTTGCAGCATGTGCACGAGCTCCCTGGGAATCCGATTATTCAAGGCAAGCAACCGTTGGATCTGACGGAGGCCTCGATCACGGCAAGGAGGGAGAAAGAGCCACCTGATAAACCCTGGGTGTTACGACCGCAGGGATGGGTAAAACTTACAATTGATGGCTCCTTTAAGAGTGGTATGACAGGTATGAGTATGATGTTGATACTATCATCTTCTCGGCCTGCCCGTTCATGGAAACATGTGATGATGCCCAGGAGACAGAACTGCGAGCATGTCTTGAAAGGTTGCGCTTATCTATTCAAGAGAGTGTGCTCCCAATAATCATTGATATGGACCGTGTTCGTTTGGTCATGGCTATCTTGGAGGAAGAACAAGACCGCTCGTCTCATACTCATTTAATCTTAGATATTAAGCATTTAGCCAGTAGTAGTGGTAGAGAGTGTAACTTTGTAAAAGTGGATCGTGGACAAATTAGAGTTAGCCACTATTTCGCCAATTGAACAAGAACGGAACATAGAACTATGGTGTTGCTTGATTCGGCTCCTGATGTTATTCTTAAGGAGTGCGAACTTGAATAACTTGTAATCTCCCCTACTTTATATGATCTGATTTTACCCGAAAAAAGAAATCTAAATATATTCATTTTATAAAATCTAAAATATCTTATATTATGAAACAAAGGGAGTAAAATCGTAGATGTATTTCATTCACAGAAAATACGACAGTGGCGTAGCAGGGCACACTTTGTAGGAGTAGCAGAATTGGTTCAACACGGTCAGCCCGAAACTGCTCGGAATAAACGATAGAGATTGACTGATTTTGAGGTTGCAGTGCTTTGAGATTCGTGTGCACACTGCACACGTGGCACATTTTAGAGCAGGTCTAATTTGACGGGTGGAAAGACCTGGTGTCATAGGATTATCTTCCCTCCTCTTCTTTCCCACAGATCCCCCACTCAATCGACGGAAACAAAAAGAAGAGTAAAATTCATCCGCAATACTTAAACTTGCCACCCATTTTCGATACGGTTACTGACCTTAGAAATACAGGACTTACGGTACCTATATACGTCGCATGTCACGTTACGGTCAAGCGCATAATGGCCCACATGTCGATGTGATATTTGCAAAATCCCGCCCATCTTAGTGAAGGGTATATTGCAAATCGCAAATTCTTTTTCTTTTCCTCTCTGGACGCTTCTCCCATCTCCCCCCCCCCCCCCCCCCCGAAACCTGCATCTCCTCTCTGGACCTAGCACGCGCCGCCACCGCCGTCATGTCGTGGTCTTCGGTTCCTTCTCCGCACTGGATTCCGAGGAGCTTCGGAAGAAGCGCTAGGACGGATGCCAGTCGCCACGATATCGGGAGAATCCCATGGCGTATGAGCGGATGTGTTATGCCATTGCAATCCGGAAGAAGGCGCAAGGTGGATCTCTTGGAGTGCACAAAACCCGGCGTGGGTACTACGCGTGTGTCGATGCCATGGTGAGTAACTTGAGTCGCCTACTCTTTCGATTACGCTATTCTCCCACTCTTTCTTGATGCCTTTTGATTCTGTCTAATTTGCGAGAATGGTCGGATGTGGTTTTGTTGAGTGGCATGATAAACCACCGCTGAGTTCTTGAGCGACTTGATTGGAGATTTGCGAGATCTTTGTCTGGAGGTTCTGCGATGAACAAGGATGTGGTCGGCTTGGAGAAGATGCATGTATCAAGGAAAGATTCGGACTCGAAGATGAGTGAAGGAGAAGAAATCGAGATAGTGAAGCTAAAGGAAATATGAGACTTTATTTTGGTATTTGTTGTCTTTGTGGTTGGCTTAGTTGCGGGAAGCTTTGCTTCTAGTAGTGTGTTAGATGGTTGGCTTAGTTGCGAGGAAGCTTAGTTGCAGGAAGCTTTGCTTCCAGAGTGTGTTAGATGGCGGGAAGCTTTGCTTCAAGTAATGAAGCTATGAAGTGTAATGTGAATGTGAATCGAGCTATCAAGTTTGTGTTGCTTCAATGAAATGCCTAATTCACTTGAATTTGTATTGTTCCAATGACAGAATTTGACAGTAGTGTCCATAATAGAGTGGCATAAATAGAGTGGCAAAAGAATTTGACAGAATATGGACACTACTGTACATTGTGTAACCTCCATAGAATGAATGTACATTGTGGACAGAATTTGACAGAATTTGGACAGAATTTGACAGAATATGGACAGAATTTGACAGAATTTGACAGAATGTACATTGTGTCCATAGAATGAATGTACATGAACCAATGCAAGTACTAAGAGAAATATAGATTATTTGGACCTAAGTTCATCAAACATGCTAACTCTCTTTCTTGGAACTTGGGCACTTGCAGATCCTTCACCCAAATCAGAAACCACCTCTGTTATTCTTTGTTCTTCTGAATACCTAGCTCTTTTAGCAGCATTCTCGGCTATACGTGCTTGAGCCTCTTTCTTCCTTTGCTTCTCCTTGTGCTTCCTTTCTTGACTAGTTCCTTCTTTGTTTACGCAACTATTCTTCTTGTCTCAGCTCTAGCTTTCTTGTTCAACTCGTTCATGTCTTTTCTTCTCTCTTCTCACAGCCTCTTGTGCTCTGGCTTGAGCTAGATCTTCCTTCCTCCTATTCTCCTCCTCTTTCCTCCTAGCTTTCTCATCTGCTCTCTTCAAGTTAGATATCTAGCTTCTAGGATGGCGGTCCTCTTATCCTCCAACTCCTCTCCTTCATTGCATTAAGGCATGCAACTTCTCCGCCATCAGCCTTGTGGTTGGTTGACTCATGTTTCTTCTAGCATCGAGGAAGGTTGACTTGTTGGTTGCCTAGGATTTGTTCTCTGAAAATGAAAATAACAGTTCATGAACTAGATGAATTAAAAAAACAAGTACACCGAGAGGTTCATCTTCTACTGCTTTGTGACATGGATTCAACCATTGGATCTTCTATAGTAGTTGCATTAACACTGTTACCTTGTGGCTGCCCAACCTGTCAGAAAAACAACATTAGTACATGGACAAAATAAAAGAGTTGCTTGCTTAGTGTAGGGAAAGACCATAACCTCTGTTATTATAGGCTCTGTTCCTGGGGGTGGTGTAGGCACACTGTTAGAGTTTAGTCTTTGGGAGGCCACTTTTCCCATTTGCATCCTCCACGATTGTGACCAGGATCACCACAGTAAGAACAGTGCATAATTACACCATGTCTACTCATCTTTTTCCCCCCACTCCTTGAATCTATCTCATATGGAGCCTTTCTTCTACATCTTGTTGGTCTCCCAACATGCTTCTTATATTCAGGAGGAAGAACAGCTGGTCCATGCATTTTCACCCATTCTGTGTTGTCCTTACATGGGTATACAATTGGTCCATAGGCTTTCTTGTACATTTCAAGTGAATAGCACTTGTGAACAAAGTCAGTAGGGTTCCAGTCCTGTGCTCTCATGCATGAGATTGCATGTGGGCAAGGTATCCCACTCTGCTCCCACCTCTTGCAGGTACATGTATGATGAGTAAGGTCAACAATGTAATCAACAGGAGTAGAGGCCACTATTTCACCAACTTTAAATATACCATCACCTGATCCTTCTACATAGTTATTTGACCACTCTATGTGTTTATCTAGCCTTTTAATCTTAGGGCATAAAGGACCTTCTAGTGCATCTTCTTCTTTCCTCTTGGTGTAGTTTCTTGTCATAATCGGTCTTTAATCCTAGTGAACATTGCTAAGAGGAGTTCTCTAGCATCTAAAATGTACCTACATTTATTGGTAGTTTTTGTCATAATTTATTGGAAGAGAACAAGCATATGCATAACAGGTAGAACATGACAAGCTTAAGTGGAAGAGGACAAGAATACTTACTTGTTGAAGACCTCACAATTGTTATTCAACAAGATATCACACTTGGAAATGTCACTTTGGAATGCCCTCACCCAAGTCCTAGGATCCAAATTGTCAAGCCATGCATATGCATCGTGATTTAATGCCTTCATGTGCTCCATGTTCTTCTCATATTTCACAATTTGTACTCCTAGCAATTATCCATCGATTCTTTAGTGCATCACCTTTGAAATGCATCGGAAATTTTGCCACAGTGCCTCACACAGAACACGTGTTCGATTCAAATTGATCCTAAGCATTAATAAGACCCTACACAAAGGTAATAACCATGAGCGTTAGACTACCACTAACAGTTGAAATAAAAGGAATAGCAATAGGCGTTAGATGTATTCACAATAGCAATAGGCATTTACCTTCCGCTTGTCGATTATTGTCCGAGGCTGTGTTCACAATATCTAGATCTTTTTCAAAGTTTCCAAGAACCATGTCGATTAGATGTATCTTCTACTTCCACAATGACAATAGCAATAGGCGGATACAATCATTAGGATCAATTGCAAATCACACAAGAGTTGGCCTCTGTACCTTGTTTTAAGATGGCAACCATCAAGAAATATAATGGGCCTGCAACCTGAAGGAATCCTCTCTTGAAGCTTCTAAACTCATGTAACATCTCTTGAACCTTGAATTTTCATCAACGGCTAAGTAAAAGGAGCTGGATTGCTTCTTCTTAGTTCATTGCCAAAATCCCAAAGCTTATTGTCTTGAGCTTCTTCATCCCCATATATTGTTTGCATTGCTATCCTCCTTGCTCTTTGTAGCTTACTATTGGTAGGAGTCATGTTCCATTCTTTAAGCCTCGGAAATTTTTAGGTTCATGTCTGATCCTTGAAGGTTTCCAGAATTTGGTTGCAATGAACCTTGAATTGAAGGCCCCGACATTCCATTTCCTACCACAATTGTGCTCGGTCATATGTTTTACCATCCAACAATCGGACCTTGCATCATAGCTAACCCACATGTTCCAAGAACATGGAGGACTTCCATAACATCTTGCATTAATTCTCTTCTTATCATTGATTGGCAACCTAATATCTCTCTGTCCTTACAACTATATTCCTTTATAGCTCTCCTAACCATGTCATGACTCAAATTTCAGGCCAACATGGAATGTAATCAACCAAGATCCTCTTCTGAAAGTCTTAAACTTCATTTGCACCTTCTCCTCATCCGAGTCGAGCCCATAGGTCTTCATCTTGATTCACCTCATCCTCAAACTTCATTCGTTTCATTTTCATCTTCTTAACATGTTCCTCATCATCATCTACATTATGCGCATAAAGGTCATCATCATCGATAGATCAACCTCTGAATCATTAAATTCAAAGTCGAATCTGCATCTTCGATGACTCGACTTCTCTCGCTTGCATCTTGTTTGAGTTGCATTCCTCACTTTGCTTGTTCGACACATGGGTGGTTGCACTTCTGAAATGGTTGTGGTTGCACTTCACGAAATGGACCGTAATCATCAACCACATGACTTGATGCATCATCGTGATAACAATGTTGATAGGCTTCACAGGCTCAAAACGGTGGGAGGTGAACAGGAAAGCTACAACATCATCCCAATCAAGCGCTCTAATTGACTCATCATGGTCCGGTATATCGATGAAATGGTTCCCACAACCAACCCAGTTGGCCATTGCACTTGTGTCAATTTCATCGACCAACTTCCTCGGACCATTATTTTCAATTGATGTAATTGGGATGCAATAAAGACATTCATTCTTGCATCTCATACCTAGATCCTCCAGATTTTCAAGAAAACTGGTGTCCATTCATCACCGCCCGGATGATCATACAGGCACCACCAACATAGCTCCTATTGTTGCCTTGACCAAGAAAATAACCTCCATGGTGGATTTCGGAGAAATAGCCACTACCACGCAAGAATAAAACAAGGAAACAACCCATCAAAATCCCTCTTTCTTCAAGACATTTCGCAACAACAAACCCTCCCAAACCCCAAGATTTTCGAGAAAATTAAGGAACAAATTTGGGGTACTTACGAGTTTGGTGGAGGCTCATCTTCATCACCGCTTCTTCAATGGTGCCGCCAAACCTCCGCCTTTGCCGCCTTGAACCCTCCACCGGTGCCTCCATGGAATGGTCGGAAGACAACGTTTACCGACGCTTTGCGAGGATATTTGTCGGGCCTGTCTGAGGGGGATTTTGCAAAACGGCGCGCTCTATCACACTGACATGTGGGCCACTGCACATTGTACGCCAGCGTCTACGCGCCGTACTGACCAGAACGTGACATGCGACGTATATAGGTACCGTAAGTCCTGTATTTCTAAGGTCAGTAACCGTATCGAAAATGGGTGGCAAGTTTAAGTATTGCGGATGAATTTTACTCCAAAAAGAATACGGCTCCGTTTGTAGCGCCCCGCCCGACGCCGCCGGCAGGACAAGCCGCCCCCCTTCCCAGCCCTATGCCGCTCCCATACCGACGCGCGCCGGCCGCCGGCGCCGTCACACTTGCCTGCTCTTCTTCGTGGCCCGGATCCCGTGAGTCCGTTCCCCTTCCTACCACTTCGGATCAGGAGAAGACCGTCGGAGGAGCTTCCACAGCCGTCCTTACTATCTCCACCTGTTATGGATTCGCGATTGCCGATGCTTTGGGTAAGCCTACACTGATCTTTCCCGCAACGCCTATAAAGATCTATTTTTTTTGCCCTTGTGGAGCAAAGATGCGATTTTTCCTGCGAATCCTATGAATTATTTCATAAAGATGCATATTTATGCTAATTTTTGCTCTCAGCAATTGATCCATGGTGCTTAGCAGTCTTCTGATTATAAAAAAATTGGTCGAATTTTTAGCCTTCCTGTGAACTCGCGCCAATGGAATTGCGATTCTATGGTGCTGTTTCAATTGCTAATTAATAACAGTGATATTTTTCACGAAATCAAGCGAGAGATTACAGTAATATCTACTTCGGAATCCGCCAATAGCTTTTACGAATCGAAATCGGTTTCCCAGTTTGAGTTTTATTGGAAAAGGGAAGGGGACGGACTGGTCCGAGATGGCAACGTACCAGTCGGGCTTGTTTGCCTGGCTATATAGATCTGCTTGCAAGTATTTTTCTTCAAACAATACCATAACGTGATTTTTTTCACAATGGCAGAACATTATGCGACTCCAGGCTGGTCGGACCTGCCCAACGATCTCCTGATCCGCATCCTGAACCTCCTGGAGCTACCGGAGGTTCTCGCCTTCCGAGCTGTCTGCCCTTCATGGCGCTCTGCCTCTAAGGCGGCCGCCACCACTGTCCCACCTCGCCGCACGCCATGGCTCGTGCATTTGGCAGCAGAGCCTCTTCATGGAAGAAGCAAGCAAAGTAGTAAGCTATGGGAACCCACTGTTTGTTCTAAGTTTCATAGCCTCGTGGATGAGAAAACTTTTAAGGTCAGTTTCCCCCGTGGCAAGGCTGTGGCCTGCTGCGGCGCCTCCCACGGCTGGCTGGTTGTTGCTAATGAGCTCTCTGACCTCGTCCTCTACAACCCCTTCACCGTGGGGTTGGTTCCACTCCCGCCGATCACTAGGTTCCCGTTGTGCATTGAGGGTGTCTATGGAGACGGAGGGAATGTTGTGGGCTACCGTTATGGTAGTGACCGTAACACTATGTATAATGACCGTGTTTATGATGTCCACTCTCTGGGCATGGATGTCTACGACAAGGTTGTGTTGTCAAATTCTCCATCTTTAGGTGGCATTGCTGTGGCCATCCACTTAGATGGCAAACGACTCTCCTTTGCGAGGGTAGGAGACAGTAATTGGCGGCATGTGTCGGTGATAAGGGGAGACAGTTTTGCCGATTGTGTCTACCACCATGGTAGGTTTTTTGTGGTGACAATGGAAGGATTATTGAAGTCCTGGGACCTCAGTGGACTGCACGGGCCGAAAAAGAAAACTATCATCGCGGAGGATGACGGTGACTTCTCAGATGTTATCACAAGGTACCTAGTTTCAACTCCTTGGGGACATCTTCTACAGGTACGAGTCATTCTCGACACAGACCAGGAAAACCGTGTCAAGGTAGAAATAGACAGATGTGATCTGAAGAGTCGCAAAATGGTCGCACTGAGCCCTTCGAAGGCTCTACGGGGACTTGCAGTGTTTCTGGGACAGAATAGCCCATGTTTTTTACCCATCAATAAATTCCCAGAGCTGAGACCCAACTGTATCTACTTCACAACTCCACGTCTCAGGAATGACAGCACTTTCATGCGCCATTATAACCAATGGAGCGGTGTAAAGGTTTATGACTTGAATAAGAAAACGCTGGAGCCTGCTTTCCCGTCAGGTGGTGGTAATTTCGGAACAATGTATCCTTCAGAAATCTGGTTTACGCCGAGCCTGTGATTCAACCCATGTTGTAACTTGTAAGAACCTGTCGCTATATAGAACATTCAATGTTCCTCTGTATAATTAGCATTAGGTGTAATCATCATTTCGTGGTGTGCTTTTCCATTGTTGTTAGCATGTCGAAGGAAAAAACTGTCTCATGTCAATATTTCCCTATTCTTCTGTATAGTATGTAAATAAAGTTGATGGGCATGCTGCCGATAATGAGTTTGTATGATGATCCTGCAGATTGGTTTTTGCCCTCTTCCGACACATGGTTCAGTCGACCTAAACAGAGATACCTAAATAGAGTTGTGCAGGGAGCTTAAACATTTAACTGCCTCTAAATTTGGCCGTGCCTCATAAGAGGAAGTTTGAGAAAAGGCCATGCTGATTCATTCTTCGCACAACATTTACTCAGAAGCCGAGTAGAATAATTTCAAAAAAAGAAAGAGAAACATTGTGTACGAGTGCGGATTGGTCGGGACTGGCGGGTCAGTTATTTGGCCATTGGCACAAAGATGTGAGATTTTCCAAATCTTACGTTTTCGTTCTTTTTTTTTGAAGGAAAACCTGCCAACTTTATTAACTTATAACAGCTGACTGACCATCAGCCTGAATACAATGTTTAAAAAACCGAGGATTAATTTTTAGCCAACACATAGAGTTGGAGCGTACACAGCCATAACAAGCACACTTATGAGCTACTGAGTTGGAAAATCTACAAAGAAACATAAAGGAGACACTAGTAAAACACCTACTGAGTTTATCAATCTCCTGCAGAATTGGGGCAACTACAGCCCGTTGAATATGCCTCTCCTTCCATAAACGCACCGCTTCTGAACAATCAGTCTTGATAATGATCTTTCTAAACTGATTTTCTTTATCAAATAGAGTTGCATCCCGAAGTGCCAGGGTTTGAATCACTAGAGGTTCAATTGTACCTCTATATAGTTTGCACCACGCACCCATGAAACCGTGTGAATTTCGTTCAGTCAAATGGTATTGTACCATAAAAATTTGAGAAACCGATTTGTACAAACCACAAAAAATGATATTGTACCAAATCGGTTTTTTAATTCTTGTTGTGTACTTTCTTCGTTTGGGATTATAATTCCCGCGCAGCTGTCAATTAGAATAACAAAATATAAATAGTATAGCATAAAAATTATACCATTAGAAACTTTAAAGTTATTTTTTTTAATGGTATAACTTTTGTGATATATAATATATATATATTTGGTTAAATTAACAATCTATGTATACGTGTAGGACCTATAATCCCAAACAGAGAAAGTACTACTCTCTTTGGTCCATATTATTGTTCTTAACTTTTTCTAGATTCGTATGTATCTAGTTAAGTATTTAGACTATCTAGACAAAGTTGAAAACACTGATATGAACCAGAGGTAGTACTTGGGGTTTGGTCGCTATATAGATCAACTGGATATGCAGCATCGTCGTACAGGAGGGTTTGGTCGCTTTACACACTCACGGAAAAACTAACGTGGCATAGGTGTGGGCCCATATAGCGGCCTTGCGCACTGCGCACACGAGGGCCTGGTCGTTTGGAGGATAGCAAAAATAGATTACCGATGATTAATCTCCAATCGCGATTGCATCTTATAATTCTGGCGGCTGGCCGGCTAGCTGGGGAGATCGCCGAGGTCAAGTCGCCGGCCCCGGTTGAAGCATCAGTTTCCAGTCGAATAGAACATGCAAATCTACCAGCTCCAACTCAAGAACGACAAGTTGTAAAAAATTGGAAACCATCGGACTTTAACTGAAGGGGAAATAAGAGGCACAGACGTAGACCCGTAGAGAGATCTCATTTTGGTGCTTATGCAATCAAAGCAGGTATAGCTTTCCATGGATTTAGATGGGGTGTTTCGTTGAGTTTAGAGAGACAGAGAGGGAGACAAAAGGGAAGAATAAATCCTAATTTTTGCGGTATGGCGGGTCCCAATAACAAATGTCACACATTCGAGCAAAATGTTTGAAAGGGCATGTATGCCCCCATGTGTGGTTTTGGTAATTAATGACAATCTCTATGGACTAATATGTAAATTGAGTCCATTGGCATCGCTTGGGCCATGTGTTGGTCTCAAGGTTGAAAGATGAAGAAATGTCCAATGGCTTTGTATTCATTGAAATCATGAAGAAAGAAGGAGCTTGAAGGTTGATCAAGACATGTGCAAAGAGTTGCATCAAGATGGATCAACCTCAAGAAGGGATGAAGAAGGGCGAGCTCAAAATGCGCCATCTCTAGAAGATCTCATGCTTGAAGCTTGCCATCCTCGTGATCATGGAGTGATGAAGACAAGTTCAAAGAAGAGGTTTCCCCATGGAGTATGGGGGAGCAATTTGCAAATCTTCATCTCATCAAGCAATAGCAAACAAGAAAGGTGTTTCCACTATAGAAGAACAAGACGGTCTACATCAAGTTCAAGTGGGATGCTCAAGGCAAAGGTATGTCCTTGATAGGGCTTATCTTTTGCCGGTCTCGTGTTGTTAGTTGGGAGACCGGGTTTAGGATAGATAGCCGTACTATCAAGAGGGGCTCTTAAGCAGGTGTATCGATTGCATCATTCGGAGAGAGCTCAAACCTTTGCATTCATAGCATCATATTTCTTGGTTGTTATTTGGTTCTTGTCCATGAGAGGATCTAGAGCTTGTGGTCATCATCATAACAAGCTCTAGTTCATCGTCTAAGGATTTCACTTGCATATCTTATTGCGTTTTTTGATCCTGCGAGGTTTCCGGCTCCACACATTGGGGGATTCTTCACATATATATTCATGGTATTTTCTCCCAAGGTGATACCCAATATATATTCATGGCATATCTTTTTGCTAGATTCTATTCGTCGTTATCTTTCCAACAAAGTTGGTTTCATCCTGTTTGGAGTTCGGATGCAAAAGTTATTGTGTTTCTGGTTTTCTGGTTTCTGGAATTTCCCTGACCGGAAGTTCCGGCTTGCCATCGGAAGTTCCGCTAGGGCATTTTTGCCGCCGAAAGTTCTGGTGAAAGTTCCGGGTATTCTTCCGCTCACGCTCAATAACCTTCTATTTTGGATGTGCTATTTGACGGAACTTCAGTCGGAATTTCCACCGGAAGTTCTGCTCCCACCGGAAGTTCCGGCCAGGGACCGGAAGTTCCACTCAGGCCGAAAGTTCCGGTTGAATTTCCGGCTCTTGTTCCGCTCACGTTCAGTAACCTTCTGTTTTCGTTGTGTCTATTTGACATAACTTCTGTCGAAACTTCCACCGGAAGTTTCGCTCCCACCAGAAGTTCCGGTGAACCGGCGGAAGTTCCGACCAGGATTCGTGATTTTCAGCTCGCCCGATTTTTGACCGTTGGCTGTGCCGGAACTTCCGCCTCCCACCGGAAGTTACTGGCAGAGTCGCGAATGCCCATAACGGCGATCTGGGAGCCCTTTAAAAGGGGCTCCTCTTCCCCTTCGTGGGCACTAGCTTTTCTTCTTGGTTCTTGGCTTTCTCTCTCTCCTCCATTCTTAACCTTGAAGAAGCTTTCCCTCTCCCTTTCCCTTCCTATGATTCTTGCATCTTTTTGAGGGATTTGTGAGAGGAGATCTAGATCTACAATTCCCCCAAGGCAAATCCCTTCTTTGTGAAGGAATCATTGGGATCTAGATCTTGGAGAGTTTTGTATTCTCCTCTTGTGTTCTTCCTCCCTTATTCCCCCAATAGCTTTTGTAGCTTTGTTGGAATTTGGGAGAGAAGGACTTGCCCTTGCATTTGGTGCATAGGTTTGAGTTCTCCTCGGAGATTCGGCGAGTTCAAGCTTGTGAGCTTGTTTCTCTTGGGTTCCTTGGAACCCTAGACGGTTGTGTGGTTGGATTGTTGACCTTTTGTGGTCTTGTAGCGTTTTGTGGCTTTGTTGGCCTTTTGTGGCATTTGTAGCCTTTTGTGGCTTTGTTGTTGGGAGCCTCCAATTGAGTTGTGGAGTTAGCCCCAACCTTGTACGGGTTCGGTGACCACCCTCAAGCATCCCATAGTGGAGCGAGTGCCCGCCTTTTGTGGTGCGCACTCGGGAGAATAGGGTGAGCCTTTTGTGGCGTCGGTGAGTTGCGTGCTTCCGCATCCAGGGTGAGGCCTTGTGTGGCGTTGGGTGAGCATCGATCCACCACACCTCGAGGTGAGCCATTTGTGGCGTTCGGAGAGCATTGCGCCATCGCACCTCTCCAATGGAGACGTAGCTTCTTTGGAAGTGAACTTCGGGAAACAAATCTTCGTCTCCACGTCCATCGGTTATCTCTCAACCGAGCCCGTTACTTATGCACTTTACATTGTGATAGCCATCGTGCTTGAAGTATTTATATCTTGCTATCACTTTGTTGCTTGTATTGCTTAGCATAGGTTGTTGGTGCACTTAGGTGAACTTAGTGGCTAGGTTTTGTGCTCAATAAATTAAACGTTAGTTTTATTCCGCATTTACTTGAGCCTAAACCGTAATATTTTAAAACGCCTATTCACCCCCCTCTAGGCGACTTCCTTTGTACTTTCAATGTTCACCGTTCCAAGTAATGGAGATATGCCCTAGAGGCAATAATAAATATAGTTATTATTATATCTTTGTGTTTATGATAAATGTTTACATTCATGCTATAATAGTATTAACCGGAAACATTAATACTTGTGTGATTTGTAAAATAAATTAGAGTCCCTAGTAAAGCCTCTTTATAATACTGGCTTGTTGGTTAATAGATGATCATGGTTTCCTGATCATGAACATTGAGATGTTGTTAACAACAAGATCATATCATTAGAAGAATGGTATGATGGACATACTCCTATAGATAAGCGTAGCATAAAGATCAAGTCATTTTAATAGTTTAATTGCTATAATCTTTATGATACATAGTAACCTAATTCCTTCGACATGGGATCATGCTAATCACCATCACTAGAAGGATGCTTTGATGACGTCAAACACCACACCGTAACTAGGTGGCTATAAAGATGGCATTGAGTGTTCGGAAAGTATGGGTTGAGGCACATGGATCAAGAGTGGGATTTGTCCATCCATATGACGGATAGATATACTCTGGGCCCTCTCGGTGGAATTCCATCCAATTAGCTTGCAAGCATGTGAATGGCTCACAAGGGATCACATACCACGGGAAAAAGAAAAGAGTACTTATCGGTAACGAGGTTGAACTAGGTATGCAGATATACCGACAATTAAAACCTCGGATAAGTAAACTATCGTGAGACAAAGGGAAATTGGTATCGTATGTAAGTGGTTCATTCGATCGCAAAGTAATCGTTGAAATATGTGGGAGCCATATGAATTTACATATTCCTCTATTGGTTATTGATCGGAGAAGTGTCTTGGTCATGTCCGCGTAATTCACGAACCGTAGGGAGACACACTTAAGGATTCGATGTTGCTGAGTAGTTATGGAATGATGAGTAAGAGACATAATGTTATTTGGAGTCTCGTATGGGATCCGGGATATCACGAGGAGATCCGGAATGGTTTGGAGAATAAGATTCATATAAGGAAAGTCCTGTTTCGGAGTTCAGGAATGATTCCGGTGTTTTCACCAGGAATGTTCTAGAAGGGTCCGGAAGGTCCGACACTCCGTAGGGGAAGGGTACATGAATGTGTCATGACAATGTGGAATGGTTGCATCATGTACTAGGTCACTTGGCTGGACAATATGGAGAGACAAATCAAATCCAAGTTTGAAATTCAAACGCCAGTTTGAAAAGTCAAATCTCAAGTTTGCTTGGTGGAGGGAGAGTAGGAAACCTACTTGGGGAGGAAGTCCCCTCCCTCCACTCGCCGACCAAGGAGAAGGAGTTGTAGGAGGACTCCCTCCTCCCAACCGGCCACCCTCCACCTATATAAGGAGGGGTAGGGCTGCCCCTACCCTCACACCTCAAACCCTAGCTTTGGCACCTCCACCTCCAAGTGCAGCCGCCGCCGCCTAGGGTTTCCCCTCCAACTCGGCGACTTGGGGCTACCCCAAGCCCTAGCCTCCGGCCACACCCTCCCCTTGGTTCCCTCTAAACCCTAGATCACCAATGCCTCTCTCATACTCTACCATACTCGCTCTGGCTTAAGGCGAAGCCCTGCGATATCCCCCCTCTACTTCCGACACCACGTCGTCGTGCTGCCGGAATCACGAGGAGAGTGCTACAACCTCCACTGCCTGCTGGAACAAGGAAGAGGAAGGTCTTCATCGAAGTCTGAACGTATGACCGATTGCGAAGGCTGCGGAGCCTTGGCCGGAAGGATCGTCTAGGCGATCTTGAGATCGGCAAGAGTACGACTACATCACCCACGAGAGTCTGCTCTCGTTAACCGCTTTGGAATCTTCGAGGGTGAGTTCTTCTATCGACTCTATCAACACCCGAATTTTTAATCCCAGATGCCTGTTATGCCATACATCGCAATCCCAGGATTACCATTTTTGCGAGACATACCAGAATTGGATACCATAGTACATCATCCATTACAAACCGTACATAAGTTCTTACATAAATAGGGATCTCATGATCCAGTTCTTGATACAACATCAAGCATCGGAATACGTAATAATAACGGTAGCATAGGCAAAGCTCCATCTTCGGGGTCACAGGCAATGCTGACGATGGGAGATGATCCTAGTTGTCGGAACCTTCCTGGGGTCCATCCTCCAGGTACTCCTCTTCATAGTCTGGCCATGGGAATAGCCAGGGACAAAGCCATGAGTACTCTTTAAGTACTCGCAAACTAATACTAATAAGGAAAGGGGTTTTTGATAATAGGACACTAGGTTCTAGGGTTATTTTACAAAAGCCAGATTTATCTCTACTAAGTTTAGAAGCAACGAACGCTAGTTGAAGTTTATAACACCTACGTGGGAACTTGTAGTTCATATCACAACCCTGTTGTGGTCAAGTCAAAGTCTTAATTCATTTCACAATTCTTTTGAAAAGTCTGACGGGGGAACAGTATGGCCACTCCAATTGTCCATAACCGCGGACGCGGCTATTCGAATAGTTTGACACTCTGCAGAGATTGTACACTTTCACCACAACATTCGATAGATCCGTCAGGAACAAATCCCGAATTCACCATACTCAGTATGCGGATAATCAATCCTAACCTTTCAATTACACGCCCTAGTATAAGCACCTCTCCTGTGAGTTTGGTCTCCCAACCATGACCATCTTTCATCTTGAGTACTGCACAGGTGGACAATCTTCACAAGGTAGTCTCGGCTCAAACCTTGGTCGTGAGGGAACTAATACTAAGGTATATAAGTTTCCAGTCAAGCCCTACCCAATCTTCGGGTATTGTGGTTGTACGATAAAATTGGAATGGTATCGCATCCAGACAACCATCAGTTTTATAAAGGGCTAAGGCTCATGCCTCAACATTTTCATCACCATAAATCATCTGGTGTTTGGAAACACTTGTCAAAACATCTCAGTAGAATGATCCATCATTGTAAGGCTTTCATAACCATTTTCACCAAGTTTTCCCATCTAAAGTGGATCAAGTTTTATGCTTAGCACTAGCATCTACCAGTGGGGATAAGTACTAATGAGGGGTGGTAAACTAGTGGAGTTTCTACTAAGTCCAATCTTAGGCCTTGGGATGATATAACGATTATCTAGCTTAGGCCAAATTTTATGCTCTTTATGCAACCTTCAGGTATCCTTCTAGTATCTACCATTTATTCCAGTAAACTCTAAGTAAGAGCTTTGATAAAGAATTAAAGTAATAAACTTGCAAATAAAACTAGGATTGGTTTATCAAGTGGTTATGATCATATATGCTTAAGGCATATAGTGGGCATGGTAACAAGCAAATCTTAGTTTGCATTAGTAGGGTAGCCTGCAAGTGTTAGATTGCATTAGTATCAATATAAGCTTGCCTTGTGCAGAGCAGTGGTTGAAGTTCTCCTCGGCTTCTTCTTCATAGAATCCTCCTTCCTCCTCGTATCCTTGGTCGGTACTAGCGTCTATAAATAAATACAATGTACACAATCACCAAACAATACTTAACTACTTGCAATCATCACACCCAAGGGTCCTATAGATGATCTAGAATCATCACTAACATCACAAGATTAAAGTTTGGTTTAATTCCTTTTATTTTTAGAAAAGTAATTTCTACTCATTGAAAAACTACTTAAGATTTAATATTCTCCAAACCAAACATGGGATCATGTTGACACATGTCATCACCACATATTTTAGTCCATGGGAATGTGATTTAAAGTGGTGTCACAATTTAATAAGGTTTTACCCTTTTATTTTAATGAATTAAAGTGGCTAGAAATGCCTATGTGACATTCTTTTATTACTTCGTCATTATTTCTATAAGTAAACCTATATATTTTTATATATTCTGAAAGGTATGGTTAAATGTGATTTTTGAGAGTTGGAATCAACTCAAAAGCTATTATGGTTTGAATTTGAAAAATGTTTGAATGCAGAAATGCTTCTGCCTTGTAGTTTTTACCATGGGTGTTCTATAGATCCAAATGACTTGAATCCAACGGGCTTGGATTCAGCATTCCCAGACCTTTCTAACAAAATTGGTTTCATTCAATTTGGTGCACTGAATCGACCTGGGTTGATTTTTGAAACTGGGTACAGAAGTGTGGTTGAAATAAAATGGAAAAGGTTTAATTCAAATAACTGGGCTGCGCGGGAAAAGTTAACGGGCCGGCCTGCTAAGCGCAGCGCTTCCGCGGGCTGTTTAAGTGGCTGTCCCCACGCGTCAATGAGACAGGGGCTACGAAGCGGTATGGGGTGATGTGGGACGTTCGACCTGGTTCTAATCCAACGGCTGGGAGTCATCGTCGACGTTGAGCAACGCCAAGAGGTAAACCTAGCGCTGGGGGTTCTTTGAGGGGCTCACCGGAGTTCAGGCGAGGGTCGGCGAGGCGGGCGGACGACGAATTCGACGATGGCGAACCTCCTGGTACCGGTGGCTTCTCCTGGGGCGGCTCCAATTGCTGACTTCCTTCTGCTCCAGAGGCAGCGGGCTCCAGTGAAATTCCGGCGAAGTGCTGCTCGCCTTGCTCCGGGAACGGTGTGGCACGATCAATGATGAGAGGGGAGTGAGATGGTGTGCTCAATTCGGCTGGGGGTGGCCTCTATTTATAGTCGAGCGAGGGGACCGAAGGGGCGCACGGTGAGCTCGTCGGGGGCGATGGTACAGACGGCTATTGGTATGGGCGAAGGTAGGGGGCGGTGCGGTGTTCCCTGGAGATGCTCAACGACATGGTGGCGAGACGTGGGGCGGTGTGGTTTGGTCTGGAACGAGCGATGTTCTGCGCGGCAGAGGCGGCGTCTTCGACGGCGAGCGGTGGATCTGCGGCATGGGGCGGCGAACGGGGATGTCTGGCGGTCACCTGGGTCAGTGGCGATCATGTATGCACGCGGCGAGGCGGTGCGTGGTGCGTGGTCGGAGTGTGGCACTCTGGCCGCCGACATGGTTCTTTGGCGCTTGGCGCGGTCCGACGTGTGGTCGATGGGCAGCACGTTCGAGCCCGGGCGGAGTGGCGGTGGGATGTTGGCTTGCTCCCGGACATCTTGGCTAGGTTTGTTTCTCCTCCTAGCTTCTGTCGACATGGGGTGACAAGGGTGCATTCGCCTATTCACCATTGATGGTAATGCCAAGCTTACAGTCTTGCTAAGGGTGTGCAATTGAGCTAGATGATCTACTAAAACCTAGTTGTGTCTAGAGGGAACAAGTTAGTCTTCAAAATCTGCTCACAATAGTGTTTTGATTTTATTTGATTTGTTATGCGCAATGTGTTTGATGAAATGGCCGCAAGAATTCAAGTTTTGAATTTTGAAAAGATTTTTGGTGGGTGTGCTAGATTGGTGCTGGTGAGTCTGCAGATGCTTGAGTTTTGAAAGTTGAGCTTGTTTGAATGGTTTTTGAAGAAGTGGGATCTTATCATATGATAAAGATTCAATTTTGCATTGACTTTTAAACTATGCATTTGAAAGTTTCTAGATGATCACAAAGTGGGCCTTGATACTTTGTTATGAGTACAATCAAGGGGTGCAAAGATCCAGAAAAGTTTCTGTTGGGTTCTGAAAGTTTGAGACAGCCAAAGTAGGCATGGGAGTTAAATTGGTCAAAATGACCATTCCTTTATTTTGTTTGTTTTGATTTATTTGTCTTTGAGAAAAGTTTGGGAAATGTTTAGATGATGTTTATTTCACCTAAGCATCCATTTACAAGCAAAGGAACACACAAACAAGTTGGTTCAAAAGAATTTCAAATTAAATGCATACACATATGCATGCTTCCATATTTTTATTTAGCAAAGTTTTTGTTAACCCTAAATTTGATGCTTTAGAGTTTGATGATCCAAGTTTAGTATTTTTGGGATGTTACAAACCTTCCCCCCTTAAACAAAATCTCGTCCCGAGATTTGAAAAAGGACGAAAAGATTACCTAGGATTTGAAGAGATCGGGAAACTCCGTCCTGATGTGATCTTCGCGCTCCCAGGTAGCTTCCTCTTATGTGTGGTTGCTCCACTGAATCTTAAGAAACTTGATGCTTCGGGTTCGGGTGGTTCTGAAGGCTTCTTCCAAAATACGGATGGGTACTTCGGGATAGGTCAGGTCATCGTTGTTCTCTATGGTCCGGTGATCGATATTCTTGAATACTTCGGTCTTCTTTGGGACTTCGAGACACTTGCGAAGTAACGAGATATGGAACACGTTGTGCACGGCTGACATCTCTTCGGGTAGTTCCAATTGATACGATACTTCTCCTCGACGGTTTAGAATCCTGAAAGGTCTGATATATCTGGGGGCTAACTTTCCCTTGAGTTGGAAACGCTGCATTCCCTTCAATGGCGACACTTTCAGATAAACAAAATCTCCTATGTTGAATGCGAGGTCTCTACGTCTCTTGTCGGCATAACTCTTCTGTCTGGACTGGGCAGTCTTGAGGTGCTCACGAATCTTGTCAACTTTCTCTTCTGCTTCTCGTAGGATGTCAGGTCCGAAAATCTGACTCTCTCCTACTTCCGACCAATTCAAAGGGGTGCGACACTTTCTTCCGTACATAAATTCAAATGGGGACATTTGCAAACTAGCTTGATAACTGTTGTTGTATGAAAATTCTGCAAACGGCAGACAGTCTTCCCACTTGGATCCATATTCTAACACACATGCTCTCAGCATATCTTCGAGTATTTGGTTTACTCGCTCCGTTTGTCCATCGGTCTAAGGGTGATACGCGGTACTGAAATCTAGGCGGGTTCCTAAACCTTCTTGAACTTTCTTCCAGAATCTCGAGGTAAACTGAGTTTCTCGATCCGATACGTTGTTCTTGGGGACTCCATGCAAGCTAACTATTCTAGCGATGTACAACTCTGCTAGTTTTGAACTCTGATATGTGGTCTTGATGGGTAAGAAATGGGCGACTTTGGATAATCTGTCCACTATGACCCAGATAGAGTCATTTCCCCTACTAGAAGTAGGCAGTCCAGTGATAAAGTCCATTCCAACGGAATCCCATTTCCATTCCGAAATCTGCAAAGGTTGCAACAATCCAGCGGGTTTTTGATGTCCCGCCTTGACTCGCTGACATATATCACACTTGGCGATATAGGTTCCGATATCTCTCTTCATCTTATGCCACCAAAATTGCTCTTTCAAATCTTGATACATCTTAGTTCCTCCGGGATGGATAGAATAAAGAGTATCATGAGCCTCCTTCAAAATAACTTCTTTTAACTCAGAATCTGCTGGTACACAAAGGCGTCCTTTGTACCACAGAACTCCTTCGTCCTCGGTGAATCCGGGTACTTTGCCCGTACCGATATGACGCTTGATTCCGTCAATACTAGCATTTCCCTTCTGCGCCTCTTTAATCTGACTGATCAAAGTGTGCTGGAGTTCTATGCTAGCCAAAAATTCTTCACTTACTAATTCCATTCGAAAATCTTCCATCTCTTTGTGCAAACTTGGTTGCTCCTTCAAAATCATGGAGTTCAAGCGGCACAACAATCTGCTAAGGGCATCGGCTACCACATTGGCTTTACTAGGGTGATAGTGAATGTCCAGGTCGTAATCCCTGATTAGCTCAATCCATCTTCTCTGCCTCATATTCAGCTCCTTCTGAGGGAATATATACTTTAGGCTCTTGTGATCCATATAAATCTCACAACGGTTTCCCATCAGGTAATGCCTCCATGTCTTTAGGGCTAGAACTACGGCTACGAGTTCAAGGTCATGGGTTGGGTAATTTTGCTCATGTTGCTTCAGTTGTCGAGATAGATAAGATATAACTTTGCCTTCTTGCATTAGCACACATCCGAGACCGATCTTGGATGCATCACAATACACGTCGAAGGGCTTCGTGATATCCGGCATGATCAAGATTGGGGCTGAAATCAATCTCCTCTTGAGTTCTTGAAAACTCGCTTCACATTTGTTGGTCCATTCAAACTTCTTGTCCTTCTTCAACAATTGGGTCACAGGTCTGGCGATACTCGAGAATCCTTCTACGAATTTGCGGTAATATCCCGCCAATCCGAGAAATTCACGAACTTGGGTTTGAGTGGTTGGGGCTGGCCAATCTTCTACATCTTTCACTTTGGCAGGATCGACGGCAATTCCTCCGGCTGATACAATATGGCCGAGGAATCCTACCTCCTGTAACCAGAATTCACACTTGCTAAACTTTGCATACAGCTGATGCTCTCTAAGGGTTCCAAGAATGGTCCTTAGGTGTAGCTCATGTTCGTCTTCTTATTTGGAATAAATCAGAATGTCATCGATGAAAACAACGACAAACTTATCCAGGAAGTCCATAAAAATCTTATTCATGAGATTCATGAAATAAGCGGGGGCATTTGTTAATCCAAAAGACATGACTGTATACTCGTACAATCCATATCTGGTGGTAAAGGCAGTCTTTGGAATATCCTCTGCATGAATTTTGAGTTGATGAAAGCCAGTTCTAAGATCAATCTTAGAAAACACTTTGGCACCGGTCAACTAATCAAACAAATCTTCTATCTTGGGCAAGGGGTACTTGTTCTTGATGGTGACATCATTCAACTTCCGATAATCGGTACACAAACGGTTACCTCCATCCTTCTTGTCCACAAACAAGACAGGTGATCTCCATGGTGACGCACTTGGTTGAATCAATCCAATTTCCAGCATGGAATCCAGTTGCTTCTTCAGTTCTTCTAGTTCCGACGGGTTCATACTATATGGTCTCTGGGCTATGGGTCCAGTTCTGGGGATTAGTTCGATGATAAAATCGATATCCCGATCTGGGGGCATACCGGGCAAAACATCTGGAAATACATCGGGGTATTCACAGACTATCTGGACTTGGTCAATGGTAGGGTGGGCTATACTATTGTTGCATTTGAATTGGCGAGGTAAGGTTTCAGATATATGCTCGACTGATATTCGTGATCGGTCATGGTTATGGCTTTCTTGGCACAGTCAATCAATCCTTTATGTTTGGACATCCAATCCATTCCTAGTACTACTTCCAAACCTTTAGTTCTGAGTACTATCAGATTAGCATAAAAATTTTGCCATGGATTCGGATAGGGACGACTTTGCAAATTTGCCTAGCCTTGGTGGTTGATCCGGGAATTTGAACAATCATGACATGCTTCAGTTTGGTTGGTTGAATTTTACTAGTGCATGCAAATTCTTCGGTGGCAAATGAATGCGATGCACCAGAATCAAACAACACTCTTGCAAGTACTAAATTAACAGAAAACATACCCAGCACGACGTCTGGCGCTTCCTGAGCTTCTTCAGCATGCATGAGAAAAAGACGGCCATTGCGGTTAAGCGAATTCCCTGGGGCAAATCTTCTTCCTGGCTGAACACGACGCTGCTGCTGAGCTGGGGCATTGGCATTGGGTGTTGCGGCATTCTTCTTGTTGGGGCACTCGTTGGAGTAGTGACCCTTATTTCCATAGTCATAACAAGTCACTTGCGACTTGTCCTTTGCTGCTACAGGCACAACATTGCTTCCAGTCCTCGGGGCAGTGTTGGTGGCAACATTGTTGGTGTTGAACTTTGGTGGGGCATGGTTGAAATTGCTAGAGTTGCCGGGGTTGTTGTGATTTCCTCCGGGTCTAGGGTTTCCACGGTTGGGATAGGTCGGACGGTTCATCGGGGGTCTGTTGGTTCTTGGGGCAAATCCGGGAGATGGGTTAGGGCGATACTTTGGGGTCTGATGGGTTCCTGGTTGATGCATCATGCGACGCTTGCGGTTCTCATTGGCTTGGTTGATCTTTCCTTCCATTTGGATGGCAGAGTCTACAAGGGCTTCAATATCGGCAAAGGGGATATTGACTAACACCGTCCGCATCTCGTCATGCAGACCATTCAGGAATCTTTCTTTCTTCTTGGCTTCGGTGTCGATCTCATCCGGGGCATACCTAGCTAATGACAAAAATTTGTCACGGTACTCCCTCTGATCATCCTTCCTTGCTTGACTCTCGAACTCGTCTCTCATCCTCTTGATCAAACCCGGTGGCACATGGGTTCTGCTAAACTTGACCTTGAATTCCTCCCAGGTCATCATCTGGCCTCCGGTCATTGCGCGAACACTGTTCCAGCATGCCCTGACATCTTCGACTAGATAGTGGGTGGCGAATAGAACTTTCTCGTTGGCTTCCACTCCGGCGACTTCTAGGTTATTTTCCATGGTTTGCAGGCAATCATCGGCGTCTAGGGGTTCTTATGATTTAGTGAAAACAGGTGGGTTGGTATTCTGGAAATTCTTGAGCTTAGATCCATGGTTGTCCTGATTTCCGTGGCCTTGGTTGTTGTGGGCTAGCTGGGCTATCTGTTGCAGGGTGGCTAGGTTGGCTTGACGTTCCGCTCTTTCAGCTTCACGGTCAGAAGTCAACATTTGCAGAATCTGCAACATTGGGTCTAGGGATGAACCACTTCCTCCGCGTGGCATTTGAAGATTGAGATAGATCATGAGAAAAGAGGGAAATTTCTAAAGTTTTTGGGTCTTTGAAATAGTTTTTTAAAGTTTGACTCAGATTTTTCTAGCAACTTGCTTTTTCATTCATTCATTCATAGCACACGATACAACACACACCACAACAAAGGGAAACAGATGGTTGTAGGAACCATTATGGAAACTACGATACAGTGGGACCGAATACTACTCACTACGCTAGTGCTCACGTGCTACTACTCCTCGGACTCGGTGGCTTCATCATCCTCATCATCATCGATGAAGGTGAAATCATCCTCATCGGTGAAGAAGTCCATAGCCTGATCCTCCAGAAAATCATCGTCATCGCTGAGATAGGAGTAGGGGTCTCCACGAAGATCTTCTTCGGCATTCTCCCTTTCCTCCAACTGCATGTCTCTCTCGTGGATGGTCTCTTCCAAAGATGATATGCGGTGGCGAAGACGGGCAATGATGCTCTCCTTCTTGTCAAGCTGACGGCGGCGAGACTTGCGATCCTTTGCTAGCATTGCGATGGTTTGATCCTTCGTCTTGATGATGGCAGACTTGTGGTTGGAGTAGTCATGGCAGTTGTCCAACTCCTGCTGACGGTCGTACATCATGAAGCTAAGGTGGTCCAATTGAGTCTTCAGCTCGGGGTGGTATGGTGCTTCCAGTGGTTGTCCATTTGCATCACGCCTCGGGCAAAACTCAAAGCGAGTACCCTTGATCTGATTGATGCTCTGCCCACACAGACGAGAAATACTTTCCTGCATGGCCCTGGCAAGTCCATCAAGCCAGTTGTTCTCTCTTAAGGTAAACTGAATTCCTTCCGCAGTGGGAGGTTCAATCTTTCCTCGGAGACTTGCAACAATTAGCCACTGCAGATCTTCTCCTCCTTGATCATTGAGCTAAGCTTCGAAGAACTCGGGGTGCGGACGCTCCAGAAGTTCTGAAAGCTGATCCAAATCCCTCTCAAAGATAAGGTCTCCTCCATTCCCCAACTGATAAAACTTGCTGTACTTCACGTCTATCTATAAGAATATAGGATGAGTAAGTTAGTAGAGTGATTAAGTGTGTCAAATTTTTATGTATTTTGCAAGAGTTTTTGAGGAACATGAATTTTTCATGAAAGAATCAAAGGGATAAGAATGAGAATAAGTTTTTGTAAATATTTGTTTTCTTTGGTTTTGAAACTAAGTTTTTGAGTCAAACTCCATTCTAACTAGGGTCTCCTATGGTCAGGATGGCTCTGATACCAACTTGTCAACACCCGGATTTTTAATCCCAGATGCCTGTTATGCCATACATCGCAATCCCAGGATTACCATTTTTGCGAGACATAGTAATTGGATACCATAGTACATCATCCATTACAAACCATACATAAGTTCTTACATAAATAGGGATCTCATGATCCAGTTCTTAATACAACATCAAGCGGAATACGTAATAATAACGGTAGCGTGGCGAGCTCCATCTTGAGGTCACGAGCAATGCTTGTGATGGGAGATGATCCTAGTTGTCGTAACCTTCCTGGGGTCCATCCTCCAGGTACTCCTCTTCATAGTCTGGCCATGGGAATAGCCAGGGACAAAGCCATGAGTACTCTTTAAGTACTCACAAACTAATACTAATAAGGAAAGGGGTTTTTGATAATAGGACGCTAGGATCTAGGGTTATTTTGCAAAAGCTAGATTTATCTCTACTAAGTTTAGAAGCAACGAACGCTAGTTGAAGTTTATAACACCTACGTGGGAACTTGTAGTTCATATCACAACCCTGTTGTGGTCAAGTCAAAGTCTTAATTCATTTCACAAGTCTTTTGAAAAGTCTGACGTTGGAACAGTATGGCCACTCCAACTGTCCATAACCGCGGACGCGGCTATTCGAATAGTTTGACACTCTGCAGAGATTGTACACTTTCACCACAACATTTGATACATCCGTTAGGAACAAATCCTGAATTCACCATACTCAATATACGGATAATCAATCCTAACCTTTCAATTACACGCTCTAGTATAAGCACCTCTCCTGTGAGTTTGGCCTCCCAACCATGACCATCTGTCATCTTGGGTACTGCACATGTGGACAATCTTCACAAGGTAGCCTCAGCTCAAACCTTGGCCGTGAGGGAACTAATACTAAGGTACATAAGTTTCCAGTCAAGCCCTACCCAATCTTCGGGTATTGTGGTTGTACGATAAAATTGGAATGGTATCGCATCCAGACCCATCAGTTTTATAAAGGGCTAAGGCTCATGCCTAAACATTTTCATCACCATAAATCATCTGGTGTTCGGAAACACTTGTCAAAACATCTCAGTAGAATGATCCATCATTCTAAGGTTTTCATAACCATTTTCACCAAGTATTCCCATCTAAAGTGGATCAAGTTTTATTCTTAGCACTACATCTACCAGTGGGGGTAAGTACTAATGAGGGGTGGTAAACTAGTGGAGTTTCCACTAAGTCCAATCTTAGGCCTTGGGATGATATAAAGATTATCTAGCTTAGGCCAAATTTTATGCTCTTTATGCAACCTTCAGGTATCCTTCTAGTATCTACCATTTATTCCAGTAAACTCTAAGTAAGAGCTTTGATAAAGAATTAAAGTAATAAACTTGCAAATAAAACTAGGATTGGTTTATCAAGTGGTTATGATCATATATGCTTAAGGCATATAGTGGGCATGGTAACAAGCAAATCTTAGTTTGCATTAGTAGGGTAGCCTGCAAGTGTTAGCTTGCATTAGTATCAATATAAGCTTGCCTTGTAAGAGCAGTGGTTGAAGTTCTCCTCGGCTTCTTCTTCATAGAATCCTCCTTCCTCCTCGTATCCTTGGTCGGTACTAGCGTCTATAAATAAATACGATGTACACAATCACCAAACAATACTTAACTACTTGCAATCATCACACCCAAGGGTCCTATAGATGATCTATCATCATCACTAACATCACAAGATTAAAGTTTGGTTTAATTCCTTTTATTTTTAGAAAAGTAATTTCTACTCATTGAAAAACTACTTAAGATTTAATATTCTCCAAACCAAACATGGGATCATGTTGACACATGTCATCACCACATATTTTAGTCCATGGGAATGTGATTTAAAGTGGTGTCACAATTTAATAAGGTTTTACCCTTTTATTTTAATGAATTAAAGTGGCTAGAAATGCCTATGTGACATTCTTTTATTACTTCGTCATTATTTCTGTAAGTAAACCTATATATTTTTATATATTCTGAAAGGTATGGTTAAATGTGATTTTTGAGAGTTGGAATCAACTCAAAAGCTATTATGGTTTGAATTCGAAAAATGTTTGAATGCAGAAATGCTTCTGCCTTGTAGTTTTTACCATGGGTGTTCTATAGATCCAAATGACTTGAATCCAACGGGCTTGGATTCAGCATTCCCAGACCTTTCTAACAAAATTGGTTTCATTCAATTTGGTGCACTGAATCGACTGGGTTGATTTTTGAAACTGGGTACGAAGTGTGGTTGAAATAAAATGGAAAAGGTTTAATTCAAATAACCGGGCTGCGGAAAAGTTAACGGCACACTGCTAAGCGCTCATGAGCTGTTTAAGTGGCTGTCCCCACGCGTCAATGAGACAGGGGCTACGAAGCGGTATGGGGTGATGTGGGACGTTCGACCTGGTTCTAATCCAACGGCTGGGAGTCATCATCGACGTTGAGCAACGCCAAGAGATGAAACCTAAGCGCGGCTGGGGTTCTGGGGCTCACCGGAGTTCAAAGCGAGGTCGGCGAGGCGGACGACAGTCGGCGATGGCGAACCTCCCGGTACCGGTGGCTTCTCCGGGCGGCTCAATTCGACTTCTTACGCTCCGGAGGCGGGCTCAGTGAAATTCGGCGCTGCTCGCCTTGCTCCGGGAACGGTGTGGCACGATCAATGATGAGAGGGGAGTGAGATGGTGTGCTCAATTCGGCTGGGGGTGGCCTCTATTTATAGTCGAGCGAGGGGACCGAAGGGGCGCACGGTGAGCTCGTCGGGGGCGATGGTACAGACGGCTATTGGTATGGGCGAAGGTAGGGGGCGGTGCGGTGTTCCCTGGAGATGCTCAACTACACGGTGGCGAGACGTGGGGCGGTGTGGTTTGGTCTGGAACACGCGACGCTCTGCGCGGCAGAGGCGGCGTCTTCGACGGCGAGCGGTGGCTCTGAGGCATGGGGCGGCGAACGGGGATGTCTGGCGGTCTCCTAGGTCGGTGGTGATCGTGTATGCATGCAGCGAGGGCGGCGCGTGGTCTGTGGGCGTCGGTCGAGTGTGGCACTCTGGCGCACGCTCGACATGGTTGCTGGCGCGCTGGGCGCGGTCCGTACGTGTGGTCCAGTGGCTGGCAACGTTCGAGCGCTGGACAGGGAGTGGCGGTGGGATGTTGGCTTGCTCCCAGACATGCTGGCTAGGTTTGTTTCTCCTCCTAGCTTGCTGTCGACATGGGGGTGACAAGGGTGCATTCGGCCTATTCACCATTGATGGTAATGCCAAGCTTACAGTGCTGCTAAGGGTGTGCAATTGAGCTAGATGATCTACTAAAACCTAGTTGTGTCTAGAGAGGGAACAAGTTAGTCTTCAATCACTGCTCACAATAGTGTTTTGATTTTATTTGATTTGTGTCTGCAATGTGTTTGATGAAATGGCCGCAAGAATTCAAGTTTTGAATTTTGAAAAGATTTTTTGTGGGTGTGCTAGATTGGTGCTGGTGAGTCTGCAGATGCTTGAGTTTTGAAAGTTGAGCTTGTTTGAATGGTTTTTGAAGAAGTGGGATCTTATCATATGATAAAGATTCAATTTTGCATTGACTTTTAAACTATGCATTTGAAAGTTTCTGGATGATCACAAAGTGGTCCTTGATACTTTGTTATGAGTACAATCAAGGGGTGCAAAGATCCAGAAAAGTTTCTGTTGGGTTCTGAAAGTTTGAGACAGCCAAAGTAGGCATGGGAGTTAAATTGGTCAAAATGACCATTCCTTTATTTTGTTTGTTTTGATTTATTTGTCTTTGAGAAAAGTTTGGGAAATGTTTAGATGATGTTTATTTCACCTAAGCATCCATTTACAAGCAAAGGAACACACAAACAAGTTGGTTCAAAAGAATTTCAAATTAAATGCATACACATATGCATGCTTCCATATTTTTATTTAGCAAAGTTTTTGTTAACCCTAAATTTGATGCTTTAGAGTTTGATGATCCAAGTTTAGTATTTTTGGGATGTTACAGACTCATTGCTACAATCTAGTAGATAGATCTTGGCTTGTTTGTGTGCATGCGGTAGAATTTTTTTGTTTTCCATGCTACGAACCCCTACAGTGGTATCAGAAGCGTGTCTATATGTAGATCTGTTGCACAAGTAGAACACAATGGTCATTGTGGGCGGTGGTGCTTTTATTATCAATTGCTTTTTGTGTACTTTGCATCTTGCGGTATGATGGGATGAAGCGGCCCGGGCTAACCTTACATGACATCGTTCATGAGACTTGCTCCCATCATAGTATAGATCCTATTTAAAATGGGCACTTGATAGTTCAAGCATCAACGTTGTGGTTCTTGTTCGTAAGTTAGAATGACACTTATTGAAAGCCCCAAACCACGTAAAATATGCAAAGAAAATTAGAGGCGTCTAACTTTGTTTTGCAGGGGTGTGCTGTGATGTGATATGGCCATGATTATGATTATATTTGATATATGCAATGTTCCTTATTGTAAGTTGGCAACCGACAGGAGCCATATGGTTGTCTTTAAATTCCGTTAAGACCCGCGTGTCTATTCAAAATAGTTGTAATAGTTGAAGCCGGTGGACGACAACCATGGAGAAGCGTCATTGACCTTGATGCAATGCCGGTGATGATGGAGATCATGTTCGTGCTTAAATATGGAGGTCGGAAGCACAAGAGAAAAGGCCATATCATATCACATATTATGAATTGCATGTGATGTTAATCCTTTTATGCATCTTGTATTGCTTATTTCACGACGGTAGCATTATAAGATGATCCCTCAAGAACACAAATTTCAAGTTTTAAAGTGTTCATCCTTAATAAGCACCGTTGCTAAAGCTCGTTGTTTCGAAGCACCACGTGATGATCGGGTGTGTTCGATTTTGCGAGTGTATACAACGTGAGTAAGCCATATTTGCTCATGCGGAAGCTTAGGTTTGATCTTGACGAGCCTAGCATGTACAGACATGGTCTCGGAACACGGATCACCGAAAGGTAAAGCATGAGTCATATAGTAGATATGATGAACATGTTGATTGTTCGCCATTGAAGCTACATCAACTCTCGTGATGATCGGTTTTGATGTGGTGGATTTGGTTCGTGTGATCACTAAAACAATGTGAGGGATATTGTTTTGAGTGGGAATTCACCTAGATTAATTTAACTATTAATTAGAACTCAATTCGTCATAAACTTAGTCTAAACTATTGCAAATATGTTGTAGATCAATGGCGGCCCCTACCATCAATTTTAATGCGTTCCTAGAGAAAGAAAAGTTGAAAAACAATGGAAGCAACTTCGCGGATTGCTTCCGAAATTTGAGGATTGTCCTCAATGCTGGTAATTTGACCTATGTCTTTGGATGCATTTGGGTGACCCGCTGCAGCTCTGCTACCGATGAAGTAAATAATGTTTACCTCACTCGGAAAATCGATACTCCACGATTCGGTGCTATCTTGTATGGTTTGGAATCGGAGCTTTAGAAATGGTTTGAGAACCATGACCCACATGATATTGTCCATGAACTCAAAATGATATTTGAGGCTCACGCGGAAGTTGAGAGTTATGAGGCTTCTGAAAAGTTCTTTAACTGCAAGATGGAAGAGGGCAGCTCCGTAAGTGAGCATGTGCTTAAGATGTATGGGCACGCAAAAAAACTCCAAAGTTTGGGTATAGTGATTCCTAATTCTTTGGGGATTCACTGTGTCCTCCAATCACTACCACCAAGTTACAAGAACTTTGTTATGAACTACAATATGCAAAACATAGACAAGACGTTGCCAAAACTCTTCTCCATGTTGAAATCTGCAGAAGTGGAGATCAAGAAAGAGCACCAAGTGTTGTTGGTCAATAAGACCACCAAATTCAAGAGAGGCAAGTCTAAGCAAAAGGGAAACTTCAAGAAGGGCAGTAAGAAAGTTGCCGCGCCGACGAAGAAGACCAAGGTTCGGCCTAAGCCTGATACTGAGTGTTTTTACTGCAAGGGAGAAGGTCACTGGAAGCAGAATTTCCTAAAGTACTTGGCGAATTTGAAGAACGGCAACATCAAGAAGAAAGATATATCCGATATACATGTTATTGATGTGTATCTCACTAGTACTAAATAGTAGTGCAGGTATTTGATCTTTGGTTCGGTTGCTCATATTTGTAACTCGAAGCAGTCTTTGCGAATAAACGGAAGCTAGCGAAGAACAAGGTGACGATGCGCGTTGGAAATGGATCAAAGGTTGATGTGATCGCGGTCAGCACGCTACCTCTTCATCTACCATCGGGATTAATTTTATACTTAAATAATTGTTATTTGGTGCCTGCGTCGAGCATGAACATTATATCTGGATCATGTTTATTGCGAGATGGTTACTTGTTTAAGTCCGAGAATAATGGTTGTTCGATTTATATGAGTAATATGTTTTATGCACATGCACCTTTGATAGATGGTCTATTCTTATTGAATCTCGATTGTAGTAATACACACATAAATAACATTGAGGCTAAACATTTGAAATTGAGCGATAACACAACATATATGTGGCACTGTCGTCTTGGTCACATTGGAGTGAAGCGTATGAAGAAACTCCATTCCGATGGACTTCTTGAATCACTTGATTTCGAATCACTTGAAAGATGCGAAGCATGTCTAATGGGTAAAATGACTAAGACTCCATTTTCTGGTATGATGGAGCGAGATACGGACTTATTGGAAATCATACATACCGATGTGTGTGGTCCAATGAGTGTAGCATCGCGCGGTGGTTATCGTAATGTTCTTACCTTCACGGATTACTTGAGTAGATATGGGTATATCTATTTCATGAAACATAAGTCTGAAACTTTTGAGAAGTTTAAGGAATTTCAAAGTGAGGTAGAGAATCAACGTAACAATAAGATTAAATTTCTATGTTCTGATCGTGGAGGTGAATATCTAAGTTACGAGTTTGGCGAGCATTTAAAGAAATGCAGAATACTTTCACAATTGACACCACCGGGAACACCACAGCGCAATGGTGTGTCTGAACGTCGTAATCGAACTCTCTTAGATATGGTTCGTTCTATGATGTCACTTACAGATTTACCGCTATCGTTTTGGGGTTATGCATTAGAAATAGCCGCATTCACTTTAAATAGGTCACCATCTAAATCCGTTGAAACGACACCGTATGAATTATGGTTTGGGAAGAAACCTAAATTGTCGTTCCTTAAAGTTTGGGGTTGCGAAGCCTATGTAAAGAAGTTACAGCCGGACAAGCTTGAACCCAAAGCGGAAAAATGCGTCTTCATAGGATACCCGAAGAAAACTATTGGGTATACCTTCTATTATAGATCCGAGGGCAAAATATTTGTTGCCAAGAATGGATCATTTCTAGAGAAGGAATTTCTCTCGAAAGATGTGACTGGAAGGAAAGTAGAACTCGACGAGGTTATTGAACCTTCTCTCGAACTTGAGAGTAGCGCAGCACCGGAAGTAGTTCATGTGGCGCCTACATCAATAAGAGAGGACGCTAATGATGATGATCATGAAACTTCGGTTGAAGTTGCTACAGAGCCTCGCAGGAGAACTCGTACCACTCCTGATTGGTATAATCCCGTTATGAGTGTCATGTTGGTGGACAACACCGATGACCCTGCGACATATGAGGAAGCGATGATGAGCCCAGATTCCAATAAATGGCAGGAAGCCATGAAATCCGAGATTGGATCCATGTACTAAAACCAAGTATGGACTTTGGTGGACTTACCGGATGGCCGGAAGGCTGTCGAGAACAAATGGATTTTCAAGAAGAAAACAAATGTTGACGGTAATGTTACTGTCTATAAAGCTCGACTTGTCGCAAAAGGGTTTCGACAAATTCAAGGAGTTGACTACGATGAGACTTTCTCACCGATGCTGCTAAAGTCTGTGAGGATTATGTTAGCAATCGCTGCATATTATGATTATGAGATATGTCAGATGGATGTCAAAACAGCGTTCCTCAATGGATACATTGATGAAGAGTTGTATATGATGCAACCCAAAGGTTTTGTCGATCCTAAAGATGCTAACAAGGTATGCAAACTTCAACAGTCCATATATGGATTGAAGCAAGCATCCCGAAGTTGGAATCAATGTTTTGATAAGGTAACCAAAAGCTTTGGTTTTATACAAACTTATGGAGAAGCTTGTATTTGCAAGAAAGTGAGTGGGAGCTCTGTAGCATTCTTAATACTATATGCAGATGACATATTCGTGATTGGGAATGATGTAGAACTTCTTAATAGTGTCAAGGATTATTTGAATAATAGTTTTTCAATGAAAGATCTTGGAGAAGCAGCTTACATATTAGGCATAAAGATTTATAGAGATAGATCGAGATGCCTCATATCATTGTCACAAAGTACATATTTGGACAAAGTTCTAAAGAGGTTTGGAATGGAAGATAGCAAGAAAGGGTTCTTGCCCATGTTGCCCAATACGACCTTGAGTAAAACTCAAAGTCCAGCAACGACAAAAGATAGAGAAAGGATGAGCAAGACTCCCTATGCCTCAGCCATAGGATCTCTAATGTATGCCATGCTATGTACTAGACCCGACATTGCATATCTTTGTTAGTTTGACTAGCGTATATCAAAGTGATACGAGTGGATCATTCGACAATGTCAAAAACATCCTTAAGTACTTGAGAAGAACTAAGGATATGGTTCTTTCTTATGGAGGTGATGAACAACTCGTTGTTAATGGTTACACCGATGCTAGTTGGAACACCGATCCGGATGATTCTAAATCTCAATCTGGATACGTATTTACTTTGAATGGTGCAACAGTTAGCTGGAGGAGTGCAAAGCAAAGCATTGTGGCGAGATCTTCAACTGAATCGGAATACATAGCTGCTTTGGAGGCTTCACAAGAAGCGATATGGATGAAGGAGTTCATTACAGAGCTCGGTGTGGTTCCAAGTGCGCTGGACCCAATGTCTATCTACTGTGATAACACGGGCGCCATAGCCAATGCGCAAGAACCAAGGTCACACAAGAAGTTGAAGCACATCAAGCTATGTTTTCACGCTATTCGAGAACATGTCCAAGATGGTGAAATAAAGATTTGCAAAGTACACACATATCTGAATGTGGCGGATCCATTGACTAAACCTGTCCCGAGGGCAAAACATGACCAACATCAAACTACCATGGGTGTTCGGTATATTACCATGTAATCTAGATTAGTTGACTCTAGTGCAAGTGGGAGACTGTTGGAGATATGCGCTAGAGGCCATAATAAATATAGTTATTATTATATCTTTGTGTTTATGATAAATGTTTACATTCATGCTATAACAGTATTAACCGGAAACATTAATACTTGTGTGATTTGTAAACTAAATTAGAGTCCCTAGTAAAGCCTCTTTATAATACTGGCTTGTTGGTTAATAGATGATCATGGTTTCCTTATCATGAACATTGAGATGTTGTTAACAACAAGATCATATCATTAGGAGAATGGTATGATGGACATACTCCTATAGATAAGCGTAGCATAAAGATCAAGTCATTTTAATAGTTCAATTGCTATAAGCTTTCTGATACATAGTAACCTAATTCCTTCGACCATGAGATCATGCTAATCACCATCATTGGAAGGATGCTTTGATGACGTCAAACACCACACTGTAACTGGGTGGCTATAAAGATGGCATTGAGTCTTCGGAAAGTATGGGTTGAGGCACATGGATCAAGAGTGGGATTTGTCCATCCATATGACGGATAGATATACTCTGGGCCCTCTCGGTGGAATGTCATCCAATTAGCTTGCAATCATGTGACTGGCTCACAAGGGATCACATACCACGGGAACAAGAAAAGAGTAATTACCGGTAACGAGGTTGAACTAGGTATGCAGAGATACCGACGATCAAAACCTCGGATAAGTAAAATATTGTGAGGGAAAGGAAAATTGGTATCGTATGTAAGTGGTTCATTTCGATCGCAAAGTAATCGTTGAAATATGTGGGAGCCATATGAATTTCCAGATTCCTCTATTGGTTATTGATCGGAGAAGTGTCTCGGTAATGTCTGCGTAATTCACGAACCGTAGGGAGACACACTTAAGGATTCGATGTTGTTGAGTAGTTATGGAATGATTAGTAAGAGACCGAATATTGTTCTGAGTCTCGGATGGGATCCAGGATATTACGAGGAGATCCGGAATGGTCCGGAGAATAAGATTCATATAAGGAAAGTCCTGTTTCGGAGTTCGGGAATGATTCCGGTGTTTTCACAAGGAATGTTCTAGAAGGGTCCGGAAGGTCCGGCACTCCGGAGGGGAAGGGTACATGAATGTGTCATGACAATGTGGAATGGTTGCATCATGTACTAGGTCACTTGGCTGGACAATATGGAGAGAGAAATCAAATCCAAGTTTGAAAGTCAAACGCCAGTTTGAAAAGTCAAATCTCAAGTTTGCTTGGTGGAGGGAGAGTAGGAAACCTAATTGGGGAGGAAGTCCCCTCCCTCCTCCCGCCGACCAAGGAGGAGGAGTTGGAGGAGGACTCCCTCCTCCCAACCGACCACCCTCCACCTATATAAGGAGGGGTAGGGCTACCCCCTACCCTCACACCTCAAACCCTAGCTTTGGCGCCTCCACCTCCAAATGCAGCCGCCGCCTAGGGGTTCCCCTCCAACTCGCCGACTTTGGGCTTCCCCAATCCCTAGCCGCTGGCCACACCCTCCCCTTGGTGCCCTCTAAACCCTAGATCACCAAGGCCTCTCTCATACTCCACCATACTCGCTCCGGCTTAAGGCGAAGCCCTGCGAGATCTCCCCTCTACTTTCGACACCACGCCATCGTCTTGGGAATCACGAGGAGAGTGCTACAACCTCACTTTCTTTGGAACAAGGGAGAGGAAGGTCTTCATCGAAAGTCGAGCGTGTGACCGATGAAGTGCTTTGCGAGCCTTGCCAGGAAGGATCGTCTACGCGAGCTTGAGATCAGCAAGAGTACGACTACATCACCCACGAAAATCTGCTCTCGTTAACCGCTTTGGAATCTTCGAGGGTGAGTTCTTCTATTGACTCGTTTCTACAATCTAGTAGATAGATCTTGGCTTGTTTGTGTGCATGCGGTAGAATTGTTTTTTCCATGCTACGAACCCCTACACCAAGATATTAATTCTTTGCCGGCTACAACCTGAGATTATCCAAGTTTTGTTAATAAAGTAGATTAGTTGGTTGAAAATAAGCAAACCTCTCCTTAAGCACAACATGCGATTTTACCACCATGACGCGGTACCTTTATCATGAAAATCAGCATAGCATGCATATAAACATAAATTACTTGTATGGATACTTTTTTTATGCTTAGTGTTTAGTGAAAACTTGTAATATTTAGTTTTTGAAAATCTTATTATAATATTTTATACATTTTAGTTATTAATTGATGTTTTTAATAAAGGGCCCTAGTTTCTAGATTCGCCTTGGCCCCCTAAATTCTTAGGATCGGGCCTGGTTCTACATTTGAAGTTAACTTTCTGTCCCAGTTGGCGACGTCCATGATCTTGTACAAAAATGAATACTGCGGCGATCGCTTTGCCGTGGCCATCATCCCACTCCCACCGATAACCAGCTTTGCGTTGTGCGAGGGGATCCACAACCCCGAAAGTGGGGGTATCACTTTGGGTGTTACAAGGTTAGCAGTGTCCACGATTTGCAGACGATAGTGGGTGGGTATTTCCATTTCAAGGTCGTGTTGTCCGAATCTCCATCTGTCGGTGACGCCATTGTTTTGACCATCCACTTAGACGGCTACAGACTCTCATCCACAAGGGTAGGGGATGCCTATTAGCAAGAAGTTTCAAATATACGAAGAATCGATGATAGCTTTGTCGATTGTATCCACCACCATGACGGGTCTACGCGATAAATGTGTTGAGGTCTTTGGATTTTGGTGGACCTGATAAGTCGATGAAGAAAACGATCATCGTAGATGAAGATATTATGACAAGGTACCTAGTTTCTAGGACCGGCGGTCATCTCCTGGAGTTATGTGTCATTCTTGAGACACTCTGTGGTCATAACATCAAAGTTCAGATAGACATCTTGGATCTCAAGAGTTGGAAATGGTAGGACTGAGCTCAGTGAATGCTCTTGTTGGGACACGCGATGTTTCTAGGACATAATGAATAACTTGTGTGTTGTATCCATCAATAAATTCCCCGCCTAATGGCTTGCCTGGTTAATCCACCCCCCTAGTGGAATGGAATGGATTAGAGAGGTTTGTAGGGATTTGGATTTAGATAGAATTTAGTCCCCCTCAATCCATACCAATCCACTTCAATCCATAACAAAAGGAATAAAGTAGGTGGAACTAAAATGTACACCACAGAAGCATGGGTTATGAAGAGGGGGAGGCTTACAAGTGGGAACCAAGCCTAAGAGCATCTCTAGACCCTTTAAAAAGGGTACAACTTAAAAATTCCAACAGGTATATAGTTTGGGGCCATTTTTTACCATAACAGACACAGTAAAAGTCCATGGTCCTTTAATTTTTTTATGGGCTGCGGCAAAAGCGACGTGCCGACAGTTATATGTACCGGTAGGAGGGCACTATGCGGGCCATGAACCATCCATTTCCCCTCCTCTCCTCCGCGCCTCCGCCACACTCTGCCACCAGCCACCAAATTAGCCACCCTACTTGGAGATATGGCAACCCCACACAGTGATGTGGTCGAGGAGTTTGTCTATCAGAGCGGGGAGCGGCCAGGTGGGCCGCTTCGCAACCTTGCTCGGTCGCGGAACCTCCACCAACTATGATGAGGAGTGCAAGTGGCGCATCCTCTTTGACAGTTCTCTGAAGCGCGCCGCTACACCAATAACCACCAGCACCTCCTGGAGTGGAGAAGCAAGAACGATTTTTATTTCTCAAACCAACCCCCAAGTTCTAGGCCCAGGAGTTCACTTTCCCATATGAGCATTCAGTACATATATAATTTAGTGTAAGAGTCAAAGGGTCCCCACTAATGAGGATATCCCCCTTATCTTAGAACGAGTGTCACCGCGATTCATTGTTGTGCTTACACACTAGGCTACCCTTCTCCGAAACACCGACAACCATGAGACGCCGCCACATTCCTTCTTCATGCATGATATTGATGAGTTGGAGGAGGGAGGCCAGCTTTCTGTACTCCGACACCGCTACCAAAGGAGGAGGAAGACATGTTTCCGTTGCCGCTCTCCGACGTTGCCGCTATCGCCTTCGACGAGGACATGAGATCAGAGGATGTCGTGAACGACGCCGTTGTCGAGTAGGTAAATGTGGTGATCCTGTGGTGTGTAACACCCCAGTTTTACCTAATTACTATTTAGGGTTGATTGTGCATTCATGAGCATCATATCTAAAGTTATGCATGCAAAGAAAAATTAAACAAAACCCTTAAACCCTAATATTTCCTCTCTCTCAAAGTAACTCAAAATGTTTTGAATTTTGAAAAGTACCAAAATATATGGAGCCCAAATGGACAAAATGGGCCCCACAATATCTTACTAGTTTTACAAAAGTCTCTAGTATTTTTGAAATTATTCAAAAACAAAATTTGAAATTGATATACAAAAACATATTTGGAAAACATAAAAAGAAAAGATTTCAGAAATAAAAAAATAAACCAGAGAGCAGATCAGGCCGCAGCCTAGCAACCTCCCTCCCCTCTCTCCCTTTCCCGCGGCCCACCTTGGCCCAAGCGCAGCCGGCCCGTACCGCTTCACCACCCCTTTCGTCGTCTTCCTCCTTGGGAGGAAGCAACTAGGTGTCGTCGGTGTCGTCGTCGATCCCCGTCGCCTTCTCCCCGCCATCCATCAAGCTCCGGGGGTGGATAAGGTCTCCACGGCGACATCTCCTTTTCCCTCATCCACTTCTCCTCTCCCTAGAGACATCTCTCTTCTCTCTCGCATGAAACCGAAACCCTAGCCACACCTCGTCGATGAATTGCGACCATTTCCGTCCTCCACGTTCCTCGTAGGGGTGACTAGAAGCGCCACCATGGTGGAATCGGTCACCTACCCGAAGGAATTGGGGCCGCGCGCCTCTAATCATCGTCGCTGATCTCTTCTTCCCCGACCCCGATGAAGCTCGCCGCCATCGATTCTCGTGCCTCCGTCCTCCTCTGACCAAGCCAACCTCACCATCATCCTCACGGTGAGCCACCGGTCCTTCCGGACCCCTCCTTTCTCCCCTTCCTCTCTAGTTTGGTCTCGTACTTTGTGTCGCCATCAACCGCCGCAGATGCTCGTCGAAGACCAAGCTCCAGAGACCAAAACATAGCGGGCGCCGCCACCAGTAGGTTTCCCTTGCTCGCCTCATTCGAATAGGCTAGGACTCGCAGCCTCGCGCGCCCTCCTCCGCCATCGCTGATGACCACCTGACGGTGGCCGTCGCATGACCTCACGCTAGTGTGGCGCTGATGTGGCCCGCGGGCCTGCTGACCGTTGATCGTCTAGGTGGCAGTGACGTGGCCCCTAGCCCACAGTCAACCACAGAGGCTAGGCCCAGTCGCATTGTAAAAAAGATTAAACGCCCCCGATGACGTCATAGTGACGTAGTAAATGTTTTAAATTGGTTTAATATTTTTAGAAATTATTTTAAACTTGTAAAATCAATAACTAATTAATTATAAGTCTGAAAAATGTGTATAATATATCAAAATGTTCAGAAAAATGAGATCTATCTATTAAATATATAATCATGCATTGATAGGCAACTTCAATCAACAAGTTTATTAGACGAACAAAACAACCCCTCTCATATGCCTCCGGAGTTATTCCGAACTAGGGTTTATAACCCTCGGAACCCCGATTAAATGGTCGAACATGCCTCAGGGTTACATTTCAATACTAATGAACTTGTCATACCATCATTCTTGTTTGAGCATTTCATCGATGCCATGTGTTGATTGTTTCCCCTTTCTTTCCGGTATTTGGTTCTTCTTCGGTAGAATACGATATCAAGATTGAAGACTGAGATCAAGACCATCAAAGATCAACGATCAATACTTGACCAACTATAACCAAGTCAAGTACAAGGCTTCCGAAGATCTACTTATTTGTTATCAATGGGCAAAGGCAAGCATAGCCCCACCATGATATAATCCTATGATTTTGAAAGCATTTCAATTCCTGCCATGATGCATATGGTTCTACTATGGTCTTTTATCGATAGATAGAGTATCCTATCTATTGCATTACTCCCTTTGATCTTATATTACCTGATCCACTGCTCCTAGCATAACTAGGTTTGGCTTGTGTGCATTGCTAGAGCTTATACTTGTGACCTGTTTAACCTTGCATAGCTGTTGAGTCTGGTTCATCCAGATGATGTATCAGATGCAGAAAATCTAGTATGATAGGAGAACGTGATGAGATGTGATCAGTGGTAAAAGTTAAACATGCTAAGGCCTGTATGGGAGGCCACAGTGGGATGTGGTTTTTGAAGTCCCATGCTCGCCACCACTAGGAACCGAGTTCTTTCCTTTGGAACTGAGACGAGCATACAACAACACGGGTCCTGGAAAACCTCACGAGTGACTAACTTGCCTAGTAGATTCCATGAGTTAGATAGTTTGGGCGTTCCATTCGACATATGCATAGAAAACCTTTTGAAAGATTTGGAGAGTGAAGGTGCATTCATAACAGGTAGGTAAGAGTGTACTGGGTTGCTTGGGGTCGATGGAGCCCCTGGTTGAACCAACCTCGCCTCATGATAAGTCGTAAGCGTATCTATAATTTTTTTATGTTCCATGTTTGTTTAGTATCTACTTTGGTTTGCTTTATCTTCTCTTTGAGGTATTTTTATATGTTTTCTGGGACTAACCTATTAACAAGATGCCACAGTGCCAATTGCCTGTTTTCTGTTGTTTTTGGTTCTAGAAAAGTCAGAAAATGAATATTCTCGGAATTGGACGGGACAAAAGCCAAAGTCGATGTTTTACCGTGGGGAACACGGAGCCAGAAGATGAGACGGAGGACAGCCTCAAGGGGGCCAAACCCCCTGGTCGCGCGACCATGCTTGGACCGTACCTCAGGGGGTGCAGCCACGTTAGGCACCCCCTCTGCCTCCCTCTTTGCCTATAAGAAGCCCCATATACCTAAACCCTAAGGACCCGATCAATCTTACACGAAACAGTCCATAGCCGCCGTCACCATCGTCCCTAGATAGAGGGGGATCTGAAGCTCTTCCCGACACCCTGCCAGAGGGGAGAGATCATCCTGGAGGCCTTCTTCATTACCATGCCAGCCTCCGGTATGAAGCGTGAGTAGTTCCACCTTGGACTACGGGTCCATGTAGTAGCTAGATGGTTGTTTCTCCTCCTTTGTGCTACCATGTTTAGATCTTATGAGATCCGTTCATGATCAAAATCATCTATTTCTAATCATGCATGTTGTGTTTACTGGGATTCAATGGATATTGAGATTACTATGTCAGATTGGTTAATGATTATATCTTATTGATTCTATCATGTCTGTGTTGTTTGTGATCTTGCATGCTCTCCGTTTCTAGTAGCTATCTTGGCCAAGTAGATGCTAGTGACTCCAAGAGGGAGTATTTATGCTCGGTAGTGGGTTCATGCCTCTATTTAATCCAGGGAAGTGACAGAAATCTCTAAGGTTGTAGATGTGTTATTGCTACTAGGGAGAAAACAATGATCTCTTGTTCATGGAACAAGTGTATTGTTTACTTTACACTCTTTGCTTAAAGCAGTTATCTGTTGCTTGCAACTTAATACTGGAGTGGTTTCGGATGATAACCTGAAGGTGGATTACTAGTCATAGATGCAGTTGGATGGCAGTCTTTGTATATTGTTGTAATGCCCAATCAAATCTCATAGGATCATGAATATCTAGTATTGCATTATTATGCCTTGCTCTGTCCTGTCAATTGCCCCGCTGTAATTTGTTTACCAAGCATGCCATGTTGTTTATCTTAAGGAGAACACCTGTAGTGAACTATGGACCCCGGTCCAATCTTTACCATTGATACATCTTCCACTATTACTGTTTTCTTTCTGCAAGCCACCATTACCTTCCACACCATACAGTTAATCCTTTGTTTTCAGCAAACCGGTGAGATTGACAACTGATGCGTGCACCCGGTGTTGATGTGGGAGTGCTTCGTTGGAAACCCCAAGAGCAAGGTGTGATGAGCACAACAGCAAGTCTTCCCTCAGTAAGAAACCGAGGTTATCGAACAAGTAGGAGGAAGGAAACAACTCAAAGGTGTTGCTAGCAACTTGGAGACCTGCACAACACAAACTCAAGACTTTGTCCCGACAAACAGTGAGGTTTTCAAGCTCACCAGTTTGCTGTAACAAAGGATTTACTGTATGGTGTGGAAGGTGATGATGAATTGCAGCAAGTAAACCGTAACAGTGGAAGATGTATCAATGGTAAAGATTCGACCGGGGTCCATAGTTCACTAGAGGTGCTCTCCTTAGATAAATAAACATGGCATGAAGGGTAAACAAATTATAGCAGGGAAATTGACAGGACTAGGCAAGGCATAACAATGCAATACTAGATATAAAGATCCTATGAGATTCGATTGGGAAATACAACAATATACATAGACCGCCATCCAACTGCATCTATAACTAGAAGTCCACCTTTTTTTTTTTCAACCCCCTCCCCTCAAGTTGCAAGCAACAGAACATCTTTAAGCAAAGTGTGTAAGGTAAACAATCCACTTGTTCCATGAACAAGAGACCGTTGTTTTCTCCCTAGTGGCAACAACACATCTACAACCGTAGAGATTTCTGTCACTTCCCTTGATTAAGTAGAGGCATGAACACACTATCGAGCATAAATACCCCCTCTTGAAGCCACTAGCAACTACTTGGCCAAGATAGCTACTAACAACGGAGAGCATGCAAGATCACAAACAACACAAACATGATAGAATCAAATAGACAAAACCATTAATCAATCTGACATAGTAATCTCAATATCCATCGGATCCCCGCAAACACAACAAGCATGATTACAAATAGATAAGATCTTGATCATGAACGGAGCTCACGAGATCTATACATGAAAGCACAAAGGAGGATATACAACCGTCTAGCTACTACATGGACCCGTAGTCCAAGGTGGAACTACTCACTCTTCATACCCGAGGCTGACATGATGAAGAAGAAGGCCTCTGGGATGATCTCCCTCCGGCAGGGTGCCGGGAAGAACTGCAGATTCCCCACCCCCCGATCTGGGGACGATGGTGGCGGTGTCTACAGACGGTTTCGTGGAATATTGATCGGGTGCTTATGGTTTAGGCATCGGGAGGGGACTTTATAGGCGAGGCAGGAGGGCCACCAGGGCGGCTGCACCCCCCAGGCGTGTCTAGGGATAGCCTGCGCCGCCAGGGGGTGTGGCCCCCTGGTGGGTTTCCTCGGTCTCGTACTCTTGCTTCGTGTTCCCCACGGTAAAATATTGACTTTGGCTTTTGTCCCGTCCAATTCAGAGAATATTCATTTTCTGCCTTTCTGGAACCAAAAACAGAAGAAAACATGCAACTGGAATTGTGGCAACCTGTTAATAGGTTAGTACCAGAAAACATATAAAAACACCTCAAAGTGTAGACAAAGCAAAACAAAGTAGATACTAAACAAGCATGGAACATCAAAAATTATAGGTACCTTTCCAACGTATCAAGCACCCCCAAGCTTAACTCCTGCTTGTCCTCGAGTAGGTAAGTGATAAATGAATAATTTTTTAGGTGACATGCACCATCAAAACCAAGATCAAACCATTTGCCAGCATTGAATGCTAGGATCAAAGAACTCTAAACATGAGCATGAAAGATGGAGTTCTAACAGTAAGACAAAGTAACTATGCATGCAACATGAAAGGCTACAAACAAAGATCATGAATAACATGCATTGAAAAACGTTTGTTTATTTCACATACAGAAAACATGGCATAGTGGCATTCAACTTGTCCCTCATGAGTAGCAAATAAATGCATAGGACACCTTCAAAGTTCATAAGAGTGACTAGATACAAATAGCACAAGAACAAGTAATATCACAATATGCATCAATCAATAAGTTTTGGGACAATGCACATAGAACTAAGAATGGCAACTAGGGAGTATATGCTTGACAAAGTATAAGTTGGCAATCTCATGTCCCTTGAATACGAGGGCCGCACCTCATGCTACTCAACTCTAGTCACATGTAAGTTCTTATCATAGTAAGTACATGTGTATCATAAAGAACCGCCAACGGGGTACCCCTTGCTCATGGTACAGGAGCTATCCCATAACCAAAATGACAAGGAAAGTAGACAATGAGCATCTCAACGATCTTTCTATTTGCTATTTTCATAGGTTTTTATTGAGGATGCTTCACAGATTTCTCATTATGGTGATGCTGCAAGTTTCCACCATGATTAGGCATGGCTTAGGCTAGCGGCCCAGACGTTTCTCTAACACAAAATACATAACTCCATGGACTTACAAGCTCCCTCTTTATTTCACACCGGCGAAATTCATAGACAAAAGAGCATGATATCAACTGTGTACAAAGTACAAGTGCAATGTTGAAAACGTTCCCCATGACATCATGGTTCTGCTAATTCCAACGTATAAGTGCAAGCATATACAACAAAGATGACACAATGGCTCAAGTTTATTAGGGGAAAGGAATATAAAGTGTGCCATCAAGTTTGTGAGAGCTTTAATCACTAAGTTTTCACATAACAAAATACTTTTAAATTGGAATATAGCTGAAAAAAGAATATACTTGGAATGGTGTAACACACCATGCATAGGAATTTATAGTGGACACTTTGGCATAACTTGGTTTCTTGGGAGTTGGGAGCATGAGTAGAGCTTACTCATACAAGTGTAGGCTAGCAAAAGACTGGGTGTAGAGATCCCAACCTTTAATAAGGTAGAGATCCTTGTGTTTACAATGCTAGTCCCTGGATCAATAGCTAGCATCCAAAGTTAAGATGTAATATCAAGAAACAAAGGTCATAATACAATTTTATAACCAGGAATAAAATAATTCATTACATCTCACATAGCTCATTTGGCTATCTCATTACAATGTAGCAGAAATAACTATAGCATGGAGTCCTTCATCTTTAAAGTGCCACATGCAATCATGTTGGTTGTAGACTTGTAATCCTAATCAACGCACTTCACTAACATCAAGCAAACCTGCAACATAATAACTTATAGCCACAAGGTCAATACATTTGAATTGTATTGGCAAGTGATACTATGGTAGTATAGTGGTAACTATCATCTATATGCATTTGGCTAAGTGGAGCTTAGGCTTGCTTTGCTCAAAATAGATTTTCCTTATCATTTGAAAACACTAATTTTTTGTTTGGCAAAATCACCCAAGGCATCTCCCAATAGAAATTGGTGATCCTTAAACCCTTGTCCAACCACAAGTTTTTAACTTAGAAATTGAGATGAGGAGATTCTTGATAGCTTCCATGTCTTGATGCTCAAATTGTCCATTGCCGGGGACACGGCTAAGTACTTAGATTTTACACTCTCGAGAGGTGGTTCACTTTCCCCACAAGACTCGACATGCATCGAGACAAGATCTTTCAGAAGCCTTCCCTTAGACTAGAATGGACGCGTTCCAACCTATCATCCCCTACCACCAACTGTCCATTTGGCTAAGTTATTGCAACCTATATGATCCAGGCAGAGCCCATAATGCCAAGTGGTTGCACTTGAAGCCTCTCCACATTTGACATCTCAAATCTCTTTGTTCCTGGGTGGTATTCCACAAGTGAGATACACAAGGTTCACCAGTCCCCTGGCCTTGTGTAACCACTCAAAAAAAATCCATCCAAGCAATACCATTCCACCCAGGTGATTCATTCACATAGTTGTTTTATTAAACAAAACACAAGTCCTTGACTTAGAAATATTCCATAGCATGAATATAATCCACCCTTGTTTTCTACTTGCTAAGCTAAGCATGATAGTAGTAGGAATCTTAACTTAGGAAAATTCTACTAAGGTTTCATCTACTAGGATTTCCCATGGCATAGTTTATACTTAGTAAAAATTCCATGCAAGTCCTACTTAGAAAATATCACTAACGCATAGTGAAAATAATGGGAAAAAAGTATGAAGCACCACTTGCCTTTTTGGTAGAGAATATAAGTTCACTCCTTGATCTATTGGTCATTTGTAAAAGTGGCAAAACCATTTGATATTAAGTTAGTGAATATGGCCATTTGAATCATTCTTGTTTTGCTAGAAATGATTTAAATCAAAGTAATAATTTCTAGTGTTTGACAAATGTATTTTTAAACATAAATGTTAGTGTTTTAAAGTCAAGTGTTTTAATATTAAACCATTTGCAAAAGGTTTTACTAATAAACCATTCTTATACCAAAGCAATATTTCATTTTGTTGGAAATGCCTTTAAACAAAGTAATAATTTTTCTAGGGTTCACCAAATATATTTTTAAATCGTAAAACTTGGTGTTTAGGGTCAGAGAGTTTAATTCAAATCATTTTCCAAATATTTTACTCAAAAAGCATTTTAAACCATATTCAAGATTTTTATTTAGCTAGAATTGCTTTTATTCAAAGATTTATTCTTTATCTTCACAAAATACACTTTTAAATCCATAAGTTGGTTTCTATGGTCATGGTTGGAAACTACTTGTTTTTCTGGTTCCATTGATATAAAATTTGAAAAATTTGGACGTGAATATTTAAAGTTGTGAATTTTATAAAATCTAACATCGAATAGATCATTTCTGTTTTTAAAACAATAGACAGGGCCACGTGGCTACTTCTTACTAGTCGATAACGGTTCGCGTGGATCACGTAGTGTGGATCGTTGGATCTAGTGTAAATCGTGTGGCATAGAAGCAACGTACCCTTTCGTTTAATTGATTCTATCGTGCCCATAGGATCGTGATCTAACGGCTCACATCGAAACAGCCAAGATCTGGCGGCGCTGGGCGACAGCAAGCGGCGGCGCGCTCGGCCTGCGGTCGTCCGATGCTATCAGGAAGCAAAGGAGAGAAGGGGGATGCTCACCAGATTCGTCGAAGCGTGTAGGAGCTCAGCGTCGTCTTCGCAGCGACAGGGGCGAACAAGACTGCCAGCGATTGCTCGTCAGAGAAGTTCCCGGCGTCGGGCACGTCATGTTGTCGACAGGGGCGAGGCTACAAGGCATCGGAAGGCAAGCCGCTGGTCGCGTTAGATGCGTGAGGCAGGGGTGAGTACGTGTGTGTCAAGGAGAGAGAGAGAGGGGAGGTCAGAAGCTACCAGGAAAGCTTGACGGAGTTGGAGCAGAAGACGGCGGAGTTCAGTCGTCGATGTTGCCGATGCTGTGAGGCACGCGCGGTCAAGTGGAGGCTACTGTCGGATGCGCAAGACGATGGCGAATGTCCTCGCGTGCACTAGGGTAAGGGGCGTGGTCTAGGTTCATCAGAATTCTAGCTAGAGATCGTCGGAGCCAGTGGTGTTGCAAGCGGAAATTGGAGCAGCCCTGGGGCGTTCGGGTGCGAGCGAGCGAGAGGAAATGGGGAGGAGAGGGGGGCGCTTAAGATGGCATGGTCGCGGGGCTGATTTACTGGCGCGTTTATGTGAATTGAATCGAGCCATCAATGGCTAGAAACGACAGAGAAGGATGGGGGCGAGGTCAGCGGGATGGAGACGATGATGAGGTGGCGCTAGTGGGGTCGCTTCGTTAGTGGGGGTTCGGGTTCGTGCGTGAGTGAGAAAGAACGGGCTTGCGAGGGAGAGAGAGTCGGTGAAATTTGTGCTTGTTGGGCTTCTTTGGGCGAGCCGGTGGGTAGGGTTAGATGGGCTGATCCTTTTCTATTTTTTTCTTCTCTGTTTTCTTTTTCCATTTTGATTTTGTGTTTTCAAATTCAAACTCTTATTTGAATCAGATTTATTTATCAAATCTTTTCAAAACTTTTCAGTAGTTTCTATACTGTTTAAAAATGTATTTATTATTTTATGGTTTATATTTTATTTAAAAAGGGCACTTTCCTTTATTAAATAATATTTAATTAAATTTCAAACCCTTATTTGAAATCAAAATTTCACCAAACCTTTTCAGTAGGTTTTATTTATTTATTAGGGTGTTTAAATAACTCACTTTGAATTATTTAAAGTATTTTAATATGATTATTAATCATTTAATTTGGGCAAATGTCTTTATTCAAATATGGTTTTAATTCCATAAATTTTATTTAGATGATTTCTTTGATTCCATTTAAGTTAATTAAATAACTTTTATTCCACTTAGGTAAATTCCAATTATTATTTTCCCATGATTTAATCAATCATTTCTATTAGGGATTTTGTCATTATTCAAATGGAACAGAATTTGGTTAATGCCATATAATTTTATTGAAACAATCTTTATCCCTTTATCTTATTTGGATTATATTTATTTCATTTGCATATGGACTTGGCCAAGTTTTATTTTGGCTTTTAAATATTCCTTATTTATTTATTTCTTTCCTTATCTTATAAAATCCATATCTTTTTATTTATAGATCCAAAGTTGGTGATTCCAATTTGTATAATTTTATTTAATATTTGTTTATCCTTTTAAATCTCTTTAGGATTTATTTACTCAAAATTTGCTATGGATTTTAGATAGGAGTTTTATTAGCTTTGGAAATAATTTCCTTTTATCTTATTAAATTCATAAGTTTTTATCCATGGCTCCAA